>CM019150.1:65149422-65893604 GCA_009733165.1 Naja naja
GTAAGGAATCAGTGCCTTTCAGCAATAGGGAAAATGTTCCGAATTGGTTTTGGAAACATTAATGCTCATTTTAAAAATCCAATTAATGAATGAATAATACCTAAAGGAATGGAAGCTGTCTGCAAAAAAAACACATATGAAAAATCTAGATATCTAGAAGATCATGAGAGACACAATGATACATGCTTACAGGAACTGGTTCACATACAGTAGAAATGAAAATGAAGACTCTTTTGGCTTGAAACAGATGTTGGCTGCTGAAAAAGATGAGAACTAATGAAATGGTCTAGGCAGTAATGGCAATAGCAAGGTAAGAAATAGTAAGGCAAGGAAAAGGATAAAGATAAAGATAAAACATTATAAAAATAAAAGACTGGATTTTCAGCCGTTTTAACAGGTTGCTGATTCCTGGAGATTCTATCTACTAGCTATCGGATCCTTGAAGGGAATTTTCTTTGGATGAAATTGTAACTACTTTTGTCTAAGAATCAGAAGGTTTTAGGACTTAAGTGTCTGTGAATTGAATGTTTATAGTTATTATCATGAATAGGACCATCAAGCAAAGATTAGAAAGGGCTAAAGTGAACTTCTTCCCTCAAAACAATGCTATAGAGCATTGCACACCAGAACAAATAGACACAAGAACAGTTTTTTCCCGAAAGTCATCACTCTGCTGTTCAAATACTACAAAGTCTGCACTACTATTACACAATTGAGCCTACCTTTCCTCCCATTGCCTAAAGGCCCAGTAATTTATCCAGCAAGAGTGGGGGGAAATTGGGCAGACTTTAGGACTCATTGAAGTGTCTTTACCTGCTAGGAACTGAATTAGGAATAACAGTCACAGAAGACCTGGCAGAAAATTCATGTTATTTTAGTTGAGAAGAAGCCTTCTTAGAAAGATAGTATAGCTGAAGGCACTGAAAGCTACTGAGATATTCAAGTCATTAAATAGAAATTCTGCCTGCCCTTCTATTGGTGTAGGCTATCCAAAGGGTATTCCATTGTATAAATGCTAATATACTACGATCACATTATCTGGAGCTACTGCTTTGGTTCAGAAATGTCATGGAATGTCAAGTTCCTACTATTTGTGTAATCAGATGCAGCCATATTGCAGTCTAAATTTCCACCAATGAATTGACACAAAACCTCCAGCTCGAGTCCACCAGAGTATTGCCATCTCATTGCATGCAATCCAACATGATTCCTTTCCATATTAATTGTTTCACAGGCACCTGGGTTGTGATAAGCATTCATCTTATCCACATGAACCCCAGAATATGGCATAATCCAGAGGTATGGTATTTTTGGTGACATTGCAATTATTTTCTCCAAAAGAGAGCCACATTTGGGTTGACTAGAACAAAGTTGAGAGTTGTCACAGTATCCTTCTAAATGACATTTAAGATTCATACAAACATAAATCTATAAAAATAATGCAAAAGATTAATTTTGCAAAACACTTAGTATTATACACAATAACTCAAAATATATTTTTTTTCAGATGAGGGCAACTGTTTAATGGTAGATTTCATGTTAGGATTCAAAAGGTCCCAGTTTCAGTCTGTAGCATTTCCAGACAGTTTGAAAAATCTCCTGCTTGACTGCACTGAACAAGTTGGACTGCTGATCTGGCTCAGTTTAAGAAAGCTTTGTAATGTGTTCAAAGACCAGCTAAAGTGATCCTAATTTTCTCTTTTATGGCACTTGATAGACATGGATGTTCTCTAATAACAACTAAAGTGACCAGGATATTTCTTTTGTAACCACCTATTGAAACAATCTTTTTCTTATTTTAGGTGTTTGACCCAATGAGATTTTCTCCTGAGAACTTATCCAGCAGACATTCTCATGCTTTTCTTCCGCTCTGCTGGGCCAAGGTGAGTTTATATTGTATAGATATAAGCATATCAACTTGATCCAAAATGTCTTTCTCCATGTCTTGCCAAAACCGAGCTAAATACAATGAAGCCAACATCTTGTTTCTTATGAGCAGATTTCTTTTGGTTGGTGAACAAAACCAGCTACTGCTGAGATGAGTGTTCCTTCAGTAGAATTGTTGTTTCTAAGGACCTGCTTTTGATATTTATTACTAAAGAAGAAAGAAAAAGTGGGAAAAGGGTATAAAAAGTTGGGTATATTTAGAGGCCTTTCTAGATGGTAGCAGTAAGTGTCATCTCCTTTTTAGAATTATTGTTTCCACTGTCTTTGCTGACAGAAGAAATGGTAGAGAAAAGTAATACTTGTTGCAGGGTATTCCATTCTCCTTTATTATTGGCAGATTTTCAGAATATCAATCCAAAGGTTTCTAGGTCTAAAAATGGGGAAAATAACCAAGTAATCTGTAGAAGACCACAGCATCTTGCCAGAAGCATTTTAGAATGTTGCTATCATGCCTAGTAGTATATTTCAAAGAACACTCTGCAAGATAAATTAACAGTCAGAGAATTTGGGGAGTTGAGAGTCCTAGGACAACTGTAAGATACCAGTTTAGGGTTGTGCCATCTAAAGAGAAGGTTAGGAATTTGGGAATTAATTTCAGATAGATGCACCATTGATAATAAGCTTTCTTGTCCTTAGAAACTGCATGGACAGCAGTTTGCCCATGAATGAAAGTGGTTCTTGCTATGACTTTGCTTCGATTTGAATTGTCACTTGATTTGTCGGGCCTCTGCCTGTTCCAGTGCCTCTGATTGTCTGTGTTCTGACAATGGAATTCATCTTTGCTTGAAGAAACTGGGGTGAATCTATAATCAATACAGGAAATAATTCATGTGGGGAGCAGAGAAGGGCTTCTATAGAATTTTCTCATCCAGCCAGGTGCCCTGTACATGTTTGAGATTATAATTCCCAAAATACTTGTATTGCTCTTCAAAAAATATTGAGACTTTAATCATGGTGACTAGGAATTAAAATGCTAATAACATTGGGGACTGCTAATTTACTGAAAATGAGAAGGAGAATGTAGAAATTATAGAATGATATTTGCAAAAAATTACCAGGAAGTGTATTTTCTCCTGATGAAAGGTTGAATGGCCAAGATATCTGGTTTCATCTACTGTCAATTCATTTTAGATTAACTACAACACTAATAAAAGTTTCATTCAGTAATTAATCTACTGTGCTTTTTTAAATTAATGTTTGCATGTAGTGATGCATGAATTAATCCTCTTGCCATTCTTGGTAAATCTCCTTGTCCACAAACAGAAGTGAAATGTCAATAGTCTGGAAATTGCTATTTTTCCTATTCTTTTCCTCATACATTTCTTCTAAAGTTTTCTTTATCAGTATCACTTCTTTATTGACCTACATGTGTAAAAGAACATGTGGATGATCATGACCAAGGACATTGTATTTTTCAAAAACTCTAGGTGTAGTTATTTCAGATCTTTTTTTAAAGAAAATGCCATGAATAAACAGGGAAGATAAAAGATTAGCACTTGAGTGGCCCTGTAACATCCAACTACAAGCATCTTGTTAAAACAATAGCAATAGCACTTAGACTTATTTCCTACTTCACAGTTGCAGCCTCAAATGCAGTTTTGTGCAACCATCAATCTCATTTTAACAATAGGCAATGCCTAGCACTTGTAGCTATTTGCAATATGGAACAATGCTCAAGGTTGACTCAGCCTTCTATCCTCTCTAGGTAAATTCAGGACCATTTTGCACTGATTTGTAAAATGCCCTTAGTAATAAGCAGGCATATACAATGAATGAAGGATTCTGAGCATTGTCCCATTGTAATTGCCTGAGTTCGGAGAAGGGCTGGTAAAGACTAAAACCTCGGAAGGATGGAAGGCTGAGTCAATCCTGAGCCTGGTGAGAGTTGAACTGCCAAATTGCAGTCAGCTGGCAGTCAGCAGAAGTAGCCTTCAGTACTGCATTCTAACCACTACGCCATCACGGCTCTTATAGGCTATAGTAATAGACTTTGACTGCTTTCAGCAGAGAAATATTCCTTCATTTATTTCTTCTCACATGATGAGCAGCAGTGTATGACCTTTCTTGATGTAGGTCAGTTCTTTTAGTCACTCATATTGTTAGAGTAATTCAGCTCCAAGTTGGGCTTGGAAGCCAAGACAGAAGCCAGAATATCTGCCTCTGGGATTCTAGTACTATTATATAAAATATGATCACAGTATTTGATTATGAAAAAGAAAATCCATTTGTAACTAAAGTCGCATGCTTTGTCCATACTGGATAATATTATATTAATTGTGGTCAAACCATAATTTTCCATACGACCTTTGAATGAAATACAGTGCATGACAACAGCAGATATGGAAAATTTGATTCAATGGTAAGTGGAGTTTTATTTGACCTCAGGATAGAATAACAGAGTTGGAAGGGACCTTGGAGGTCATCTAGTCCAACCCCCTGCTTGAGCAGAGAGTCTATTCCAAATATTAGTTTCTGCTAGGATTGAACTCACAGCCTCCTGATTGTGAGGCAAGAGCTCTAGGCCACTGGAGAACTAATTGTAGCATCTTGCCTTCCTGCTTCAAAGTATAAGTCCATATGTCCCAGGTAAACCAGACAGGAAATACAACAAGATGAACTAATTCTACTTCATTGTAAGGCTTCTTTAACAGAATCTTGTACTTTGTAAGTATAAATTTCCCACCACCACTTGTAACTGCTTGATCCATTAAGTCAAGTCTTTGCTAAATTTCTCTGAACATTAAGTCACTGGGAGCAGAGGAACAGGGTTCCTGCCTCTCTTGTCCAATTGTTTCTAGGCAGTATCTCTTCACCTTGATCCTCAAGGTCATTCACACATTCCATTACAATACATTCAATACAACTTCATAGAAATTATTTATTTTCTAGTGGGAAAAGCCTAAGCTTTTTGCGTGCTGTATCATCAAATAACCAGAAAGGTGCTCGGACAACAATATGGCAGAACTGTGATAGTACAGCTGCAAGATGCTGGACCTTTTGCAGTTAGTTGGAAAAACGAGATAGCGGTTTTGTTTATTGTGCTATATTTCACTCCCATATATCCCTTTGTTTTACTTTCCATCTGGTTGACTTATGGGAAGGAAAATAACTAAACTGAATTATGGATCAGCACAGTTTCTGAGTTGCTTTGGTGGAACAAGCTTCTTTTTTCAGTAGAACAAGGTGACTTAAAACAGAGCTTATAGATCCTTGACTACCCTGATGTGACTCCAACAACATAAAGCTATCGTTAGTGGATTTGTCTACTGTTGTAACTGAGGTGTCCAGGATTGGATTTTCTCCATTTGTGCAAAGAGAGGTTCACAGACAAGGAGATGGTTACTTTATGGCAACAGGAATGGTGTCTTGTTTGAGAAACCATTCAAATGATCTAGGAATATCTAATATTCTATTGAGATATGTGGAAAATCTGGTAGTTCCCATAGAAGTTCAGAAATCTCAAAGTTTAAAGTTGGGGTTTTCAATAAACATCTATAATCACTTTTCTTTATGACTTCCAGGTTCCTTCTTCTCTCTTACATTTTGCATTTAAAAATATTTATATGCAAATACTGTAGTTATGACATGCTGCACATTTCAATAAAGTGCAGACCATCTTTATTTCCAAGAACATTTTTTGATCTAAAATATACTAAAATATACTAATATATATTAGATTTAGACCCTGACATCAAAATGTCTCTGGGAGCCTGGGAGGCTCACAATTTAAAACAATATATTATACACAGCATGAGCTATACAAAACAATCAACTTCCACCTGAGCAGCTCTAAATGCAAACTCTCTAAATGCAAAATTGTTAAGGTAAAAAGCCAAGCTGCTTTAGTCATATAGGAAAACATTCCCATTGCCATCCCTTGTTGCCTACATGTCCCATGATGCATCACTGCACATTCCCCTCCCACAAGGTATAAAAGGTACTTACCTTTGGTTTTGCTCTCACTCTCTCGTCTCTTTCCTGAAAGAACAATGTATCTGAGAGAGAACATAGACATAATGTAAGTTTATATTTCTGCAATAAAAGGATTACTCTGATCACAGATATTTGAAAGTTAATTTTGGCTAGATCCACTGGAGATTATCAACAATTGGTAGCAGATTTCAGTTGCCAAATTAACTTCAACAAAACATGTCAAGGTCAGAAAAAAAATAATCAGAACAATCCAGAATTAATACGAGAGCCTTCACAAGACAGATGGCAGCCCAACTAACACCAATGGGAGCAATAATAGGAACTGCCTTGGATGAAGAAAATAAAACTCCTACAAACTGAAAGAAATGAAGACCCACAATTGAACGCATCTTCACTATTCACGCCACCCAGGAATGAAACAAAAGAAACTCAGGAGAAAGACAAAACAACTGACAAAGGTGAAGATTTAAAATCAACCCTACTCAGAATCATTGAAATATCAACAGGCAGCAAAGACCCGATCGCAGAATTAAGAGCACTCCTTCAAAACACAGACAACCCTCGAACTGAAGAAAAGCAAGCAGAGAAAGAAAATAAACCAGTGAGTGCTGAACCAGTAAGTCCTTTACAATCTTGTTTAAACTTACTGGAGGTGAGAAACCATACCGAGGCGCCATTTTCAGACCTACAAAGCTCAGAGCCACAGCCAGTAAAAATGGCCAACCAGTGGCCAATCACAGCAAGAGTTTTGAAATGGAAGGCAGGAAAAAAAAAGAAAAGGATAACCCTGAAAAGAATGACAAAAGGGGTAACAGACAGAACGATCACGAGTCTAATGAACTAGTTTGTGAGGGCGGCTGGTCAGTTGTTCATTTGACAAGACCAGTAATGCCAGAGCCCCCAGCAATAGAAATACAAATAACACCAGATAATAGAGAACCCAAGACTAGTGCCCAAAATAAAAGTGTTAACAAGAACTCTCTCTCAGAACAGGAA
Source organism: Naja naja (assembly GCA_009733165.1). Lineage (NCBI taxonomy): Eukaryota > Metazoa > Chordata > Lepidosauria > Squamata > Elapidae > Naja > Naja naja. Next base: position 65,156,299 of record CM019150.1, read on the forward strand.
ATCTCAAGAGCGATTGAAATGCTCACAGCAGCATTCGGGGCTGTATTCACACCCCCGACTCCAAAACAATCACAAACAACGAGCCCTGAACTCCCAGCAGCTGCGCCATCCCCAAACGACACAGCAACCACAGGCAGTCTCCCAGCACCTTCAATCAACATTCCAAAAGCTTCAGAAGCAGCCGCGGTGATCACAGCAGTCATGTCGCCCCTCAACACATCTCCAGCATTTATCTCCGATCTCCAGGCAACTCAGAAAGGCTTCACAGCTCCCACTTCACTCCCAATGGCCTCCCCGGCGTCTGCAGTGGTCCTAGTGCCTCCAAACTTCTTGCTAGCAACACCAATAGCACAAACCTCCCAAGGGGGGTTTCCAGCACTAGGAATCCCCCTCCTGAATCCAGTACAGCTTCAGGATGCTGCAGCTCCCCAGTCAGGAACTAAGAACAAAACCACAACTCCAATGTATTCTTTTAACCCTTCACCTTCTGCAACAGCTCTTCAGGGAACACCCTTCATAGGAGTCCAACATAAAATGAACATGGTGCAAATTCAGAATATCATGCACATGCAGTCAGCACCAGTCATCCTGCAAGAAAAAAGGACAGCAAGTTTTTCGAATTTAACAGCATGCATACCAATGTCCTTCTGCCAATATGCCCACATCCCAGAACATCAACCACAACAATTTTTGAACACCAACCCAGTCCAACACAACATCTTACCTAATGGTTTCCCCAAGCTATGTGCCACAGGTAAGAATCTAAGGGACTGCGCGCAGCAATTTCAGATTGCACTAATGAAGGAGAATGCCCTTTTTCTCATACTGAACCCACCTCAAAGACCATGGACTATAGAGGTGGATTGTATTCACCATTGGGCATTTTGCTTAATGCTGAGTTCCCTCGAACCAGCCATATACCACATCATACCCAGTGGGTCCACCATCTCTGAAATTTGGGAGAAGATACGTAACCTGTTTTATAGCAAAAATAGGAGTACCACTAGCAGAATATCTAGAGAGTTTCATTCTGCTAGACTAAGACCAGGGGTGAGCATGAGTGAACATCTGCTCAACTTAAACGCCATGAGGTCTAAACTGTTACAAAGGGGTGAGACTTCACTGAGGGAAGTTTTATTAGTATTATAATTAATTCCCTTGATTCTAGCTGGAACTATTTTCTTAATCAATTGGATAATCTAAATTATGACAACATTTCACTCGAAACATTATCAGGAAGACTGGTGGCTGAGGATAACCCAGAAAGGATCGAGCTTTACTTCACAAGGAACCCAGGGTTGTGAAAAAAGTTAACTTTGTGGAACAGGTGAATGCGTTAACAGGGTGTTTTACATGCAGCTTGAGAAACCACTTTAAGAGAAATTGTCCAAAGGCCTTTAAAGGCAGAGGACCCATTGAGCCTCCCCAGCCCTACTATACAAGTTGTCAGAGGGAAAGGTCCAACTCTGGACAAAGACATCAAGATAGACACCCCAGAAGCCAAAGACACGATGCAAACCCGAGACGTAGAAGGTCACCAAGCCCAAGAAGGAGGGAGGATCAAGTCTGGAGAACAATGGGACTGACACTGAATCCATGAACGGGGTCAGAGACATAGAACCGAATCTTGGTGTAAACATAAGGGAACAATGTTGGTTAATCAACTCTGGGGCAACAACACACACATCTTGCAATAGAGAGCTGTTCACCTCTTAAGACAAGGTGTCGTTTACCATTAAAGTTGCCAACCAAAAATTTGTGCAGGTGGTTGGGAAGGGGAAGGGATGGAGCGCCTCCTGCCGATATCAAATACCGACGCCCTGTGTGAGCACACAGGGGGCTTGGGTGCCATCCGCATGACAATGCTGGCTGGCGGTGCCCCAGGGAAGGGCCTATTCTGTATCGGCTCCCACCTTATGGAACCAACTACCCGTTGAGCTCCGCTGGCTCCTCGATCTCTCTTTCCGCACGATCTAAAACCTGGTTGTTTTACAGGCTGGCTGGACTGACCTCCTGGGGAGGGGGATTTTAATTTGGTTTTTATAGTTGTATTTGGCTTGTCAGGTTTAATCTCTTTTTAAATTATTTATTGTTCTATGTTTTTATCTGTAAGCCACCCTGAGTCCTTTCGGAGAGTGGCGGCATACAAGTCAAATAAAATAAATAAATAAAATAAATCCCAGGTCTTGGGAAAATCAAGGAAGTTCTTTTCATACCTGAAATACCATATAATGTCCCAGCTACAATTAAACTAAGCAAAGGTACCAAAATCAAGGTGTTGTTTAAGGACAGCACCGTTCAACTTACCAATGATGGCAAGGAGGTGGGGATGTTATAGTGACCGATGGGCTACCTTATTTTATACCCAACCGCACAAGTCATTGCCAATTTCTCAAATGATGGTGTTAAGAATGGGAAGAAAGAAGGGGAAAGCGCTAATGATGCTAACGATGTGAGTGTTGAAAATATTGTAACTGAAACAAATGACTCAAAACATATTTCAATTGGTAAACCTTTACATAATAATTGTGCACATATCTTGCATAGGAAGTTGGGACATATTAGTTTTCCCGTTGTTAAAAAGATGTTGAATTGTTCTGAGGGACTCAAAGTAAACAATTGTGAAAATTATTTAGAGTGTTCCATTTGTAAGAGTTCAAAGTCAAAAGAAAAACCCCGACCAAAAAAATCAGAAAGGAGCACCACACACATTTTTCAGTTGGTGCACATGGATGTAGTAGGCCCCTTGAAGCTCTCTATTGGCCACAAAAAATATTTCCTCACAATTGTTGACAACCATAGTAAATACGGTTTCGTATACACCCTCAAACACAAGGGGCAAACATTCACCAAGTTTAAAGAATTCTATAAGAGGGTAGAAACCCAACATAACATTAAAATCAAACAGTTCATGACAGACCATGGTTCTGAATTTCTATCCAAAGAATTCAGTGACTGGATTAATAAACATGGTTTAATACATTTTACAACTTCGCATTTTCTGCTTTTCAAAATGGTGTGGCGGAATGCAGGAATGGCATATTACAGACTATGGTTAGATGCATATTAGAAGATGCTGGATTAAATTTTTCATTTTGGGGGAAGCTGTCTTATATTCAAACTATACTCTTAATAGAATATGGTCAAGTGTGGTACAGAAAACCCCATACAAAATAATGTATAATCAGAAGCCCACATTAGCACATCTTCACATTTTGGGGGTAATTGCCAACATACACATACCCAAGCAACTCAGACGAAAGGGAGATAAGGTATCAAAAAAACTCAAATTTGTTGGTTATGAACCAAAAACCAATGCTTACAGATTCATGGACAGTAATCACAAGATAATCATATTGAGATCAGCAAGTTTCCATGAAAACACAAACTGGAGTAAGATACATTCAAATGAAATAATAATTGGCAAAGATACATTCAAAACTGATCAGGAACAAACACAACTTCACACACATACTTCACACACATACTACAAAAACAAAATCCAACAGAAATAGCATTAGGGTTGAGGCTTGGAAGGAAGGTCACCACATACTCAAAACCAAAGGTATAGATGAGTACAGTTCAGATGACTCATCTGAAAAAGATATCCCAACCAAAAACATACCCAGGAGATCACCAAGATCTAATAATGGCAAAATTCCCAATACCTTAGGGGACTATGTGATGTCTATTGATACCACCATCGATACACCCAAGAATTATAATGACATACTTGCACTCCCACCAGATGAACAGCTAAAATGGAAAGAAGCCATGCAGAGGGAGATGGAAAGTATATTAAAACTAGAAGTATATACCCCCTCAAGGGTTCCAGAGAACAAAAAAATTATCAGTACCAGGTGGGTATATAAAATAAAACCCCTAGAGGATAACAAGAATCTATACAAAGCAAGACTGGTGGCACAAGGTTTCTCACAAAAGTTTCCAGACGATTACATAGACACATATTCGCCTACAGTTAGGGCAGAGAGTGTTAAGACAGCCTTAGTCATTGCCTCAGTTCTAAATGAACACGTGTATCAATTCGATGTACAAACAGCATACCTACACGCACCACTAGATAAGGAATTATATGTCAGAGCACCACCAGGGATTGACTGTAATGAAGGGAAAACCTGGCTGCTCAATAAAAGTCTCTATGGTCTGCGACAATCGGGTAAGAGATGGTACAATTGTCTTTCCAAAACTTTAAGGCTAATAGGTTTCACCACCACATCAGCTGACAAATGTGTATTTATTAAAAGGGATCAAGGTATATGTGAAAAAGTACTTGTCTATGTCGATGATATATTGTACATAGGTAAAAGTAAATTTAAATGTGAACAATTCGCCAAAAGACTTCAAAAACATTTTTCATTGAAATCTTTGGGAAAAATCGATAAATATTTAGGAGTTCAGATTATCAAATCACAAAATGGTGTCATACTGTCACAAAAGGAAAAGATATTAGAATTACTGGATAAATGCAATATGTCTGATGCCAAACCATCAGATACCCCCATGAAGACTGACTTCCTAAAAAACATGTTTAATGATGATGAGGTATTTAAGGACAATAAATTTTATCAATCTACAATTGGTTCGCTACTTTATATAGCCAATTGGACTAGACCGGACATAGCACTACCAGTCAACTTACTCTCAAGACACATAAATAACCCAAAAATGTACCACTGGAATGTGATCAAAAGGTTATGGAGATATCTGAAACAGATGCAGTTTTGTCGCTTAAACCAAATACATCGAGCACCCCCAAACTTTCATGTTACGCAGATGCGGATTGGGCCGGAGATTTCAAAACACGAAAAAGTACTTCAGGGTATGTTATTTTTCTAAATGGTAGTCCTATCCATTGGTATACCGGAAAACAAAAACTTGTATCAACTTCAACTACAGAAGCCGAATTTGTTTGCTTATCAAAGGCCGCAAATAACTTAATTTGGTTCAATGATTTAGTGATGGACATTTGGAAAGAACCTTCATACCCCATAATCATACAGGAGGACAACAAAGCAGCAATAGATATATCCAAGGCTGATGCTGTAGGCCACAGATTGAGGCACATTGACATTAAATACAAGCATGTGAGACAGTTGTCAGAAATTGGATTCATAAAAGCAGTACACTGTGAGACTAAGGAACAAACTGCAGATATTTTGACCAAACCCCTTCCCTCAAATCAACATTCACACTTAACAAAGAAACTGTGCATAAATACATAAATGATTTATGATGATATCAATGTTAATGTTCCCTCAATGATAAATCAGTTTGACTTTAGAAGGGGAATTGTTAAGGTAAAAAGCCAAACTGCTTTAGTCATATAGGAAAACATTGCCATTGCCGTCCCTTATGTTAAGCCTACATGTCCCATGATGCATCACTGAACATTCCCCTCCCACAAGGTATAAAAGGTACTTACCTTTGGTTTTGCTCTCACTCTCTCGTCTCTCTCCAAAAGAATAATGTATCTAAGAGAGAACATAGACATAATGTAAGTTTATATTTCTGCAATAAAAGGATTACTCTGATCACAGATATTTGAAAGTTAATTTTGGCTAGATCCATTGGAGATTATCAAGAAAAATCCCTCCAACAAGGCCTAGGAAAACTTCTGGATTGCCATCAGGTAGGAGGCACAGGGATCTCTTTAGGATCCTAAGTAGGGTAACACAAGCACACCCCTTTTATTATTCCAAACCCATACATTTGGGAAGTCTCCTAGATGTTCTAGAAACATGCCTTACGTCTTATACAGGGAGTCCTCAACTTATGAGCACAACTGAGCGCAACATTTCTGTTCTTAAGTGAGACATTTGTTAAGTGAGTTTTGTCCCATTTTACGACTTCTCCTGCCACAGTTGTTAAGTGAATTATTGCAGCTGATAAGTTAGTAATCCGGTTGTTAAGTGAATCTGGCTTCCCCACTGACTTTGCTTGTCAGAAGGTCGCAAAGGGTGAATCACATGACCCCTGGACACTGCAAAAATATCAACCAGTTGCCAAGCATCTGAATTTTGATCACGTGACCATGGGGATGCTGCAAAGGTTGTAACTGTGAAAAATGGTCATAAGTCACTTTTTTCAGTACTGTTGTAATTTTGAACTGTCATTAAATGAACTGTTGTAAGTTGAGGGCTACCTGTATGTGCAACAGGAAACATGACTTCGCACCACTCTTTGCCCATCTTTTGCTTTATGAATACACTTCTATACTGGACTTCTTGTGAATGCCATACACTTTGCATGATATCTAAGACTTCTGTTCAAAAAAAGAATTACTACCAAGCATAAAGTTTAACCTTACTGATTAAAATGAAGAGTACTCAGACTTCCGGTTGGGTGCCACGTCGGTACAGAGCTGAGGAGCGGGTTGCCACTCTGAAGGATCCGGATTTCTGTCGTTTGGAGTCTTCTTGGAGCGTGTCGGATCCTGGAGGGGTAGGCAAATGAAAGGGGAAGACTTGGAGATCCTGGGAAGGTGCCACGAGCCCAGAGATTGCAAGGGAATCCCCTGAATCTAACGGCAGAAGAGAGAGATCATGCTGATCTGAACCATAGACATGGCAGCCCAGCAGCTTGAAGAAGAGAGAAGGAAGCGGAAAATAAAAAGCAACAATTTGAGCAGTGGGAAGGTGAAATTAAAGAGGAGTTTTTGGACTTAGATCAAAAGCAAGAAGGAAATTTGGAACTCCAGACTGAATGGTCTAGCAGGGCAGCAGAATCTACAGAAGGAGAAAGACTCTCGGCGTTTTGCTGATTAATGGAATGTGGAAAATGGAAGAGCTGAAGGGTGAGACAGCAAAGTCTAATCTTGCATCGGGAAATTGAAAGTGGATTTTTTTTTACATAAATAACACTGGATTTTGTGGATATTTGTGTGATATATTTGATAAAGAAATAAAGAGGAACTAAAACAACTAAGAGATATATATGGTATTGGAACTGTATGCCAGGAAAGAATAAATGATTAAGAAGAATTCTAAGTGACTTTGCAACTGTAAAGAGTGCATCTTGAATTGGACTTAAAAACTGTAATAAGACATTTATCAAATTCTTGGATATCTGTAATGAATTAATAGTGGTGAACTATAAATAGATGCATAACTATTATAATATTTAAATACTGATTAATCTTCATTGAATATTGAACTGAACAACTGAACAAGTGAAAGAGGGTTGTACTAATATAAGGTACGGACTTTGATTATTGATAATATTATACATCGATAATATATAATATATTAAGAGAAACCGATATTTATATTCAGGAATAGATAAACTTAAAATTAAGAATTGTTTATAGATAAGAACTTAAGTACTTTAATGAACTGGTTGATGTATATTGATAGTTGATTAATAAGGAATTTATTTTAAGTAGCATAATAGAAATAAGATTAACATATTAATAAGATTAATGATTGCAAATGAAATAAGAATTGATTTTGAATGATTTAATAGAAATTTCGTAATTAATAAGATACACTAGATGTACTAAAACTACTTTAGAACTGAGAAGGAGAGAAAAATATTACTCTATTGTTTGATGGTTGATTGCAAAGGGTTGTTATAGATAAATAAATGACAACAACGACAATTACAAGTACAAAAGCAGGAGAGAAAACCATGACAATGGCTTCACCAGGAGGGCAGAGATCACTAGACGTGATGTTATTGGCAGAAAAGACTACATCAACTCAAAGTTTGCAGACGGTTTAGACAACCCTCAATATGATGCAGGAAATGATGGTCAAGACCCATGAGCTAATAGCAAGAAACCATGATGATATGAAAACAGAGATGAGAACTGAATTTGGTGAAGTAAAAAACGAGATACAAAGTCTGAATACTAAGATCGGAACGATGCAGGAAAAAGTAATAAAAAATGAACAAAAATTAAATCACGTAGAGGCAAGAATGGAGATGGTAGAGAAGAGACTAGAAGACTCTGAACAGAACTGGAAAAAGATCTACGGCAAATTATATGAATCGATGATGCATATGGAGTTAGAGAGGCATCATTCCACCTCAGATTTCAAAATGTGGTGGAAGATAAAAAAGAAGATATACGCATAGTCATGAGAAATATGATAGCAGCGGCCCTATAGATATCAAAAGCGGAAATTGAAAGTGAGGTAGATGAGGTCTACAGAGTATAAACTCACTATGCAAGAAAGCATAGATTATCACGTGAAGTTCATGTCCACTTTGCGAGGAAGTTAACACGAGACCTGCTCTATACTAAAACTAGGGATGATCCCTTGTTTACAAAGATCATGAAGTGGTCACACTTAAACAAATACCTAGAAGAGTTAGAGAGCAGAGAAGGGGCTACCAATTTATATCTGTGCAACTTATCAGAAATGCCATACCATTTAGATGGCTTATACCAGAAGGACTCTTGGTCTCATGGCAAGATAAAAAACATAAAATAGATTCAATAGAAAAAGCAAGGGAATTTTATGAATGCCAATAATGGTTTCCTGACATCCCGTGCGCTCCCACTGGCAGGGCCTCCTCTGGGTGCTGTCGGCCAGGCAATGTCAGCTGTCGGCCCGCAAGAGTAGGGCCTTCTCTGTGGGAGCACCCACCCTATGGAACCAGCTGCCCCTGGAGCTCCGGGTGGCCCCTGACCTCCGATCCTTCCGCTGTGGCCTAAAAACATGGCTGTTCCAACTCGCCTACCCAGATTGATGGGGGAGGAGGGTTTTTAGTTGTAATTTTAATTCTAATGGTTTTATGAGATTTTGGGTTTAATAGTTTTTTAATATTTGTATTATTGTTTTTTTAGCATTGTAAGCAACCCTGAGTCCTCAGGGAGATAGGGAGGCATATGAATCTCAAAAATAAAATAACTAAATATAGAACCAGAGGAAAAACGTGACAATAGAGACGACTCAAATATAAGAAACCAAGAGGAACAACTCTCCGAAAAAGAACCGGATTCACTCTCTCAACTTCCAAATCTCAATAAAGAAAAGGAAGACAATAAACAGAGAAGAAGAGACCCTAGAACCAGAAATGAAATGAAACATGCCCTCCATAACCAATGATAATGACAAAGAAATTACCTTAGTTTCAGTTAATATTAATGGTTTAAACTTGTCTTTAAAAAGAAAACAAACTTTTGAGAAACTTAAAAAGCAAAACGCTGATATAATCTGTATCCAAGAAGTGCACATTTTAGATAATCAAATAGATCTTTTAAGAAATATAGACCTAGGGAAAATGTATTTGGCATTGGCAAATTAAAAAAAAGGGGTATCGTGGTATATATAAAGGATTGGCTGCAACATAAGCAAATATATAAAGACCAAGAAGGAAGAATGTTATTTATAGAAATATTTATAAATTAGAAAAAAACATTATTAGCTACAATTTATCCCCCAAATACCAATCAGAGAGATTTTTATAATAAGCTTCATCAAAAAATAATAGAATTTGAATATGATAATATATGTATTGTAGGGGACTTCAATGCAGTTCCGGACAAAGATAAAGCCTATAGAAGTGGAAAAAACAAAAAAAAGGAAAGGAGAACTCTTCCCACATCTTTTCAAAATATCGTAAGAGAGTTTATTTATTTATTTATTTATTTATTTATTTTATTTTATTTATGAGACTTATATGCTGCCCTATCTCCCTAAGGACTCAGGGTGCCTTACAAAGTAAAAACAATAATACAAATATACAAATATTAAAAAACAATTAAACTCAAGGTCTCATAAATAATTCCAATTAAAACTATACTAAAACTATACTAAAAACCCTCTCCCCCCCATCAGTCCGGGTAGGCTAGTTGGAATAGCCATGTCATTAGGTCACAGTGGAAGGAGCGGAGGTCAGGGGCCACCCCAAGCTCTAGGGGGAGCTAGTTCCATAGGGTGGGTGCTCCCACCAAGAAGGCCCTGCTCCTGTGAACCACCAGCTGACATTGCCTGGTCGACGGCACCCAGAGAAGGCCCTGTCGGTGAGAGCGCACGGGACATCAGGAAACTGTTAGTGGCAGCAGGGTTTTCTGCATATACCCTGGTCCAATGCCATGAAAGGCTTTATAGGTCAACACCAGCACCTTGAATCTCACCCGGAGGGCAACCGGTAACCAGTGCAGCTCACGCAAGAGGGGTGTAACATGGGAGTTTCGGGATCCTCCCATCACAACCCGCGCCGCTGCATTCTGGACAAATCGAAGCCTCCGAGTGGTCTTCAAGCGCAGCCCCATGTAAAGAGCATTGCAGTAGTCCAGATGGGAGACGAGTGCTTGACTGACTGTACATAGGGCATCTTGGCCCAGATAGGGATGCAACTGATGCACCAGGTGAACCTGGGCAAATACCCCCCTGGCCACGGCCCCCACCTGCTCCTCCAAACTGAGCCATGCGTCCAGGAGGACACCCAAGTTGCGTACCCTATCTATGGGGGGGGGTAACACCTCTCTCCCCATAGTTAAAGATGGAATCTCCTGGCTAACTCGAGATGCCGGTACGTACAGCCACTTGGTCTTAGCCGGGTTGAGTCAGAGCCTGTTCCTCCCCATCCAAACCCGCACTGCCTCCAGGCACCAGGACATCACTTCTAGGGCGTCACTGGGTTGGTTAGGGGTGGAGATGTAAAGCTGGGTATCATCAGCATATTGATGATACCTCACCCCAAAACCATGGATGATCTTGCCCAGCGGCTTCATGTAGATGTTGAACAGGAAGGGACAGAGGACTGACCCTTGGGGCACCCCACAAAGGAGGGGCCTCGGAGCCGATCTCTGCCTCCCTGCCAACACTACCTGCGTATGACCCGAGAGGTAGGAGGAGAACCACAGTAGAACAGTGCTCCCCACTCCCAATCCCTCGAGGCGTCACAGTAAGATACCATGGTCGATGGTATCAAAAGCCGCTGAGAGATCTAACAGGACCAGGACAGAGGAATAACCTCTGTCCTGCGCCCTCCAGAGATCATCCACCAGCGCGACCAACAGCATCTCCATGCTGTACCCAGGCCTGAAGCCTGATTGATATGGGTCCAGATAGTCAGTTTCCTCCAGGAACAATGGGAGCTGTCAGGCCACCACGCTCTCAACAACCTTCGCAACAAAGTGAAGGTTGGAGACTGGATGAAAGTTGTTTAAATCAGCCGGGTCCAGGGCAGGCCTCTTCAGGAGGGGCCTTACCACCGCCTCCTTCAAGGTGGAAGGGAAGGAACCCTCTCTCAAAGAGGCATTTATTACTGCCTGGAGCCAGCCTCGTGTAACCTCCCGGGTGGCATAGACCAGTCAGGAGGGACACGGGTCCAATAAACACGTGGCAGCATTCAGCCTCCCCATGATCCTGTCTACCTCATTTGGAGTCACAGGATCGAACTCCTCCCAGATGATATCTCTAAGACCAGTCGCTATACTCCTGTCGGACTCTGCCCAGTCGGAGTCCAAGCCTGTCCGGATCTGAGTGATCTTGTCCATCAGATGCTGACTAAACTCCTCAGCACGTCCCTGCAAAGGATCTTCCCCCCTTAAGGAGGGAGCGGGAGATTCTGAACAGGGTGGCCAGGTGATTATCTGTGGACGCAATGAGAGCAGAGAAGTATGCATGCTTCGCTGCTCTCATTGCAGCAAGATAAGACCTAATATAGGATCTTAACTGCAATCAGTCAGATTCGGACCTGCTGGACCTCCAACAACTCTCTAGTCCTCTCTTCCGCTGCTTCATTTCCCGAAGCTCCATGGAAAACCAGGGAGCTAATCGGGATCTGCAGTGGGTCAGAGGCCGCAAAGGAACAACTCGGTCTAATGCCCCAGCGGTCTAATGCCCCGGAGGCTGAGTACAGAGACCACCGCTGAGATTGTCGTCAGCAATACCGCGACTCACCCGATGGGGCCCAGTCCAGCTGACACCGACCGTAACTCCGAACCTTCCGCCATCGAATTCCAGCCCTCTGACCTCCCTCAGGACAACAAACCAGGATTCCCTATTACGGAGATCTAGGCACGGGTGGCCATCTTGCGAGCATGCACAGAGTAAGTTTAATTTGAAAGACATGTGGAGAGAAATAAATCTGAATAAAAACAATATACCTTTTTTCAAATCCCCCAAAATCATGGTCTAGAATAGACCAGGTATGGATGGGCCCCAGGCTAATGGAAAATATTGAAAAGGTTGAGATTGGGATAAACATATGGGTGGACCATAACCCCATACAAATTCAATGGAAAGGAAAAAGGAAATTAGGAAGATGGACATTCAATAATGCTATATTAAGAGATAAAGCATACACTGAGATGATAAGGAAGGAATTAAGTATATTTTTTGAAATAAACAAAAGAGAACAGACTTCTCTACAAAATCTTTGGGATACAACCAAAGCTTATGTGAGAGGTTTAACAATGGCATATAATATTAAAAAAAATAAAGAAACAAGATATCAACAAGGCTTATGGAGGGAGAAATTGAAAGAATTAGAAATAAGTAGACAAAAAGATTTGAATAATCCAAATATTAAGAAAGAAATTGATTTAGTAAAAGATAAAATAAATTTAAGTACACAGGAAGATATGATCCGAAAAATTAAATTGGCAAAACAAAATTACTTTGAAAATGCAGACAAGCCTGGAAGATGGTTAGCTCACAAAATTAAAAAAGAGCAAGAAAAAAGAATCATTATAGCCCTTCAAGATCAGGAAGGGAAATTATATACGCAACCCCCAAATAAGAAAGAAATAGCAAAGGAATTTTTTTACTAAATTATATAAACAAGAGGAAATATCAGAAAAATGTATTGACCAATATTTGAATGAAAAGAATTTACCAGAAATCTTGGATGAAGAGAAACAACTTTTGAACAATAAAATTACTGTAGAAGAGGTCAGAAAGGCAATTGGATTACAAAAGGTAAATAAGACCCCCAGACCAGATGGAATTCCTTCAGAATTCTACAAGGAATTCCAAGAAATATTAGAGGAGATACTGGTCAATCTGTACAATGAGGATGAGGGTGCCCAAAACATGTCTGGAAGCATATATCACACTCATACACAAAGAACAATCAGACCCCCCAAAAATAAAAAATTACAGACCAATATCACTATTAAATGTTGACTATAAAATAATGGCTTCAATTCTGGCAGAAAGACTAAAAAGAGTATTAAATAGAATAATCTATACAGATCAGAATGGCTTCCTACCTCATAGGCAGATAAAAACAAACACAAGAACAGTCATGGACATATTAGAATACTACGAGGTGCATTCAATTAGACCAGTGGCACTGATTTTCATAGATGCCCAGAAAGCATTTGATAATTTGAACTGGAATTTTATCACAAAACAATTAACAGGCATGAAATTCGGCAAAAATTTTATAGGATTTATTAAAACAATATACAAGACCCAAACTGCAAAGATATTAATAAATGGAAAAGTACAGACGAAGTAATGATAAATAAAGGAGTTAGGCAAGGATGTCCCTTAGCTCCATTACTGTATATATTGGCAGAAGAAATTCTTCTAACACAAATCAGGCAAAACCAAGAAATTAGAGGATTAAAAGTTAAAAAAGAGGAGTATAAACTTCAGGCTTTTGCCGACGATATGGTATTCGTAGTAGAAGAACCAGTACAGACTAGCCCCATACTAACAGGAGAAATAGAGGAAGGGTTGCAGGCTTAAAAATTAATAAAGATAAGACAAAAATTTTGACAAAAAACTGCACAAAGGAACATAAGGAAGAATTAATTAACACATTAGGTATCTAGATAGTTACCAAAGTAAAATACCTAGGGATTTGGTTGACAGCCAGGTATTCAACGATAAGGAAAGATAACTATGATAAATTAATATTACAAATAATTAAGGACCTAGATAATTGGGCAAAATTACAGTTGTCACTATTGGGACATATTTCGACAATAAAAATGAACATCTTACCAAAACTGTTATTCCTATTCCAGACTGTGCCAGTCAAGTTGGAGAAGAAATTTTTTGTAGATTTAAATAGATGTATTTCTAAATTTGTATGGCAGAAGAAAAAAGCTAGAGTTAAATTTAAACTATTGCAGGATGCCAGGAAAAAAGGAGGATTTGGACTTCCAGATTTCAAAACTTATTACGAGGAGGCTATGGTAAATTGGCTTAGGGATTGGGCTAAATTAGAAAATAGAAGATTACTAATATTAGAGGGTTTTGATCTCCAACTTGGCCTGCATGCCTTTATGTGGAATGAAAAATTCAAGCAGCATTCTTATTTTAGAAGGCATTATGTAAGGAGTGTACTATCTAATGTTTGGGAAAAGGTCAAAAAGAATCATTATTTAAAGGTTCCAATGTGGATATCTACCCTAGAAGCAGTTACGCACTCAAATGTAATGGATTATGATAATATACTTAGATATAAAGATGTATTGTGTGAGACAGGAGAGCTCAAGAATAGGAATTAAATAAAATTACAAGGAAAAGAGATATCATGGTGGCCCTTTCTACAAATTCAAACCCATTACAAAAAAGACAGAGAACAATTTGGCTTTAATATGACATTACAAGAATTTGATAAAATATGGTTAGGAGAAGAAAAGAAAGCAATTAGCAAAATATATAGATACCTCTTGGATTACAAATTCAAAGGAGAGACGGTTACAGACTCCATGATAATATGGGCTAAAAACATGGGCCATAACATCGATTTAGATAAATGGGAACATACATGGCAAACAAACTATAAATTGACTTTGTCTGTAGCCTATAAAGAAAATTTATATAAAATGACCTACCATTAGCACCTACCCCTGGCTAGATTGGCAAAGATGTATTCTAATTTATCACCTAACTGTTGGAAGTGTAACTATCCACAAGGAACGTATTTTCACATGCGGTGGACCTGCCCATTTGCACAGAAATATTGGAAGAAAATAAAGAATTGGATACTAAATATGACAAAACAAAATGTAAAATTAGAACCTGAAATATTTCTTTTAGGTATGATAAATTTAAAGATGGAAAAAAATACTACTACTTAATTTTGCATATTATAACTGCGGCTAGGATAGCCTACACACAAAATTGGAAAGCGACGTCTATCCCTTCAGAGGACATGGTAATCAAAAAAATTCATGAATGTGCCAAAATGGAGAGCTTAACTAAGATATTAAAAAATAAACAAGATAGTGAATATTATGAAATGTGGAATATATGGTATAAGTGGATAAAGGAAACGTAACTTTTCACATTTTGATAAGATAAGGAAGAGTTAGAAGACGTGTAACTGGTGGTAAATGGTATAGAGAAACTAAAATGTTAAAAGAACGAAGAAGTTATTTTAATAAGGTAGATCACGTTAAAGTATAGGATGAAGATTTTAACCATTTATCAAATAGGTTGTAAAATGTATATATGTATATATGTATTTGTGTTGGTTTGTTTGTGTTTTTAATTTCTGTTAAATAAACAATTTTATAAATAAAATATTAAAATAGCAAAAATAAAATAAAATAAAATAAAATAAAGAGTACTCTATAGGTGCTCCTACACAGCAGCCTTATGCTGTTTTATCTCCCAGGCTGAAACAAACTGGAAATGAATTCTGTTTAAGAAAATGCTGTCTGTGTTTCAATCACTCCTCAACTTTGACAAGGATACTAGTCATGTATTCTGCCCACAGGGTGGTTACTACAACCCCTGATTAGTAGATTTCCCTCCCCTGATTCTCTTCTTTGTGCTGAGAAAGCAATTCCTTTCCTTTCTATGGGTCTTTGGGGCCACATGGTTTCCACACCTACTTTGTATCTTCCATTCTGGTATGTCCACCAGAAAATATATATAAAAAAAGAAAACTACCCTACATTTTAATTAGTTCTCCTGTTACTAGGGCTAAAAATGGGAATTCGCAGAACTTCTGACAATTCCACCTGATTTTTTAAAATCACATTAACAGTGCACTTGGGGAAAAAAATAACAAAAGCTCATCCTTTCACAGGGGTGGGATTCTACTGGTTTGCATCGGTTCTATAGAACCGGTTGTTATGATTCTGCGCAGTTCAGAGAACTGGCAAATCATGCCCATGGCTGGCCGCACCCCTCTCCGCCTGCTCCTCCCCTTCCTGCCCAGTCAGTCCTTATCACATATATCCAACATCGCTGACTGCGTTCTTCTCCACCCAGTCACTCCTTAAGGTATTTCATTTTTCCCCCTCCTGATGATCAGCTGTTCTGATGATCAGCTGTGTCGGATTCCCCTCGCTGTCTTACTGCTTCATCCAGGAGGCTTCCTTGAGGCCCAGGAGGCCCAAAAAGAGGAGGGGCGCTGCAAAAAGAATAAGAATAAGAGGAAGCCACGCCCACCTAGCCATGCCCACAGAACCGGTTGTTAAAAAATTTGAATCCCTTTCACCATGTAACAGTGTCACTGCTCAGCACAGCTTAAAGCAGCACGACTTGGGAAATACTGTATATGTTTTGGTTCAAGAACAGACACATAGAAGCTTCCTTCCTTGTGGGATGAGGAGAAGATTAAAAATTATATCCAGGAATTCCTGTCCTTCACAGATGGTTAGAGATCCTTGCTTAAGCCAAGGCAAGCTGGAAGTGTTGATCAGCAATGTCTAAGGTTACATACATGGCTTCACAGTCATTTTACACCCCTCCTTTCCTGTACACCTTGTTATAAAAGAAATGGTGTCATATTAGAAGTCATATTTGGAGGAATGAGGCTTCTGGACAAAATCCTAAAATATAGATTGGTCATCCCATTCCCAGAAGCCACCAGCCTTTGTCAGATTTTATCTTCTACCTTGCCTGAATTCCTCTCCCAAAACTTCATTATGTGGGAGACAGAAAAGGGCACAATCAAGGAAAAGAAATTTCAAGAAGGAGATTTAACACAAGGATTAGAGAAAAGTACATCTTGGAAACAGTGACAAAAACTTCCAGATCTCCGTTATTAGTGTGCTCATTAAAATGGAGTGTCTTGAATTTTTTTCTTCCCAGGTTTTCTGCTGTTGCCTAGATAAGCCCTTAATATATTCTCCCATTTGTTTATGGTGTATCTCTAGAGATCCTCTGGTTTCTTTCTCACCCTCTTTACAATCTGTAAAGATATTCCAGTTCTATACCTCATGCTGGGCATTGTTCTGCAAAACCCAGATGAATTAAAAAGGGAGAGATTGGAATTGCAATGGAAGTTGGCTCCACAAGCAGCACCTTCCTCCTCCACCCTTGCCCACTGGTAACAAACACCAGCCTCAATTTCCTCCAAGAACTGAGCAGGATGGGTGTTGCTCACATTATTCCAGGATCACACCACTTCTCTGACATGCCATTTCAAGCTACCACAAGCAGATGTTATTACAATTCCACTGCTGGCTCTTTAGAGAGAAATACTAGACAAAGACTGGGGAGTGGAGGGAAGGAGGTTTATATCAGCCTACAACTCAGTAAGAACTTCTCTGATCTACTATGTGCTTGTTATCTAGCTTGGCATCCAGTTTAATGGGCAGTGAAGCATAAGAGATTTTATACATCTGGCAGCTGCCCTATATTATGTACTGTATATTCAGTTTATTTTGCCCTATTGCTGTCTTGCTGTACAGTAGATGCTTACTTTTATTGTTGTATTGCTCTTTTATGTTCAACTGCTATACTTTTTGCAGAGACAAAGTTGTAGAAAGAAACAAAAAATATTGTGAAGCCCAATAACTCTCATCTTTTCAATTGGTCAATCAGTCTGTGTACTTGGAGCAGCAATGGACAGAAGAAGTGCAGTCATCTTCTGAATGCATATGGAAATCATAGGCATGGAACAATTTAAGAGGAGAGATAGATAGATCAGAATTTTACCTGAGATTTCAAAACGTGGAGGAAGAAAAGGGTGAAAATCTTGTTGAAAAAATGACAGAAATATTGGCGGAAGCATTAGAGATAATGGAAGAGAAAATGATGGATGGAACGGATGAAGTGTTTTGTGTTTACACAATATACACAATGAGGAACAAGTTACCAAGAGAAGTTCATATTAGATTTACTAAAAAAATTATTAAAACACAAATACTGCAAATGGCAAGAGAGAAGACATTAAAGTATAAAGACAAAGAAATTGTGGTGTTGAAACAGGTTCCAAGAAGAATAAGAGAGACGAGAAGAGAATATCTTTTCTTACCTAAAGAATTTCTTAAAAGAGGAGTGAATTATAGATGGCTGATACCAGAAGGTCTCCTGTTTACCTGGCGGGAACAAAGACACAGAATTCACACAGTTGAAAAGGCGGAACTATTCTACTATGAATACATCAGAGGAAAGGAGGAAGATACAAGAAAAGAAGAGTCTTTGACTGAATTTCAAAAGGAGTGTATAGCAGTAATTGAGAAAGAAAAAGAAGAAGATGCAGGAGGCGGGGTGCCCAGAGAACAAAGAGAAATAAGATCTACCAGAGCAATAAATCCCTCTTACAAAGTCTAAAATGGAGGAGAGAAAATTGATTATGATGAACATAAATGGACTTAATTCAATTATTAAAAGAAGGAAAGTATTTCATAAATTAGAGAAATTAAAATTTGATATTATTTGTTTGCAAGAAGTACATATTAAAAAAACAACATGAATATATATTGAAACAAAAAAAGGTAGGAAAATTGTTTACCTTATTGGCACAATGTAAAAAAGAGGTGTGGTTCTATATATTAGAGAAACAATTTTGGCTGAACTAATCCATACAGATGATGACGGAAGAATTTTAATGGTGGAAATAATGGACAATAATATTAAAACACTTTTAATAGCAATATATGTTCCAAATGATAATCAAGAAGAATTTTAGAACAAACTGTACAAAAAAGTAATTGAGTTGGATTATGTTAATTTATGTATGATGGGAGACTTTAATGGAATAATGAATGAACAGTTGGATTATAAAACACAAAAAGCAACAAAGAAAGCCAGAAAGAAACTACCAAAATCTTTCTTTGAAATGATAGAAGAAATAAATTTAAAAGATGTATGGAGAGAGAGAAATACAGGAAATAAGCAATATACATTTTACTCAAATAGGCATGAATCATGGTCAAGAATAGATATGATATGGACATCAGCTGATTTATTTTCTAATATACAAAAAATTGAAATAGAAGCAAGTACTTGGGTGGACCATAATCCAATGACTGTTATTTGGAAAGGACAAAAGATGAGATCAAGATGGACTTTAAACAACATGATATTAAAGGAAGAAGATGTTAAACAGAAAATTGAGAGAGAATTGGTATTCTTTTTTAAAGAAAATATAAAAGAGGATACATTGTTACAGAATCTCTGGGACACGATGAAGGCCTACACAAGTGGCTTGATAATTGACTATACAAGGAAAAGAAATATTAAACAAAAAAGACTTTTAAAATACTAGAAGATGATTATAAAAAGTTAAAAAAAGAATTACAGAAATTTCCACAAAAAAAGACATTAGAATTAAAATGGATATAACTAAACATAAAATGGGATTAATGGAAAAAGAAGAGTTAGCTTAAAAGATTAAAAATGCTAAACAGAATTACTTTGAAGATGCAAATAAACCAGGAAAATGGTTAGCCTATAAACTTAGAAAGGAAAGAGAATCAAGGATAATTAGTCATTTAATAGATGAAGAAGGACGTGTTTGCTATGGAAGTGAAGAAAGAAAAGAATTATACAAGACTACTATGGAAAACTGTATTATCAAGAAAGTATTCAAGAAGAAAAAATAAACAATATTTACAAAAGGCAAAATTACTATAGATACCTAAAGATATTGAAATAATGCTAGAAGGGAATATAACAATGATGGAGTTAACAGAAGCCTTAAAGAAACAAAATACAGGGAAAGCACCAGGCCCAGATGGTTTGCCAGTAGAATTTTATAAGACTTTTCAGGAGGTGTTGAACCTCCAACTATTAGAAGTTATGAATGAAGTTATGCTAGAGAAGAGAATACCCAAGACTTGGTCAGAAGCTTATATACATTATACCGAAGGAAGATACAGATTCACAGCAAGTTAAAAATTATAGACCTATTTTCCTATTAAACTCTGACTATAAAATTTTTGCTTCAATTCTGACAGAAAAATTGGAAAGATAAATAACTTTATACATGTTGATCAAAACAGATTTCTGCCAAAGAGACAAATTAAACATAATATGAGAATAATTCTGGACACTTTGGAGTACTATGAGGCACATCCTGAAAAGCAAATGGCTTTGATGTTTTTGGATGCTCAAAAAGCCTTTGATAACGTAAGTTGGCATTTCATGTTATTACAATTGGCACAAATGGGCTTTGGTAAAAATTTTACACGTGCCATTGAGACTATATATTGTGAACAAACTGCAAGGGTTTTGATAAATGGAGAATTGACAGAATCTATAGACATAAGAAAAGGGACTAGACAAGTCCCACTGTCACCTCTGCTGTTTGTGTTAACATTAGAAGTGTTGAATAGGTGTATTAGAGAAGATAAAGAAATAAAAGGAATGAAAATTAAAAAAGAAGAGTATAAGTTACAAGCTTTTGCAGATGACCTGGTGTTTATACTAGAGGATCCATTGGAATCAGCACCTAAATTTATAGAAAGAATAGAAGAGTATGGAAAAGTAGCAGGCTTGAAAATTAATAAGGATAAAACAAAGATACTAACTAAGAATATGTTAGTGAGACGGAAGAAAGAGTTGGTAGAAGCTTTAGAAATACAGGTCGCAAGCAAGGTTAAGTATTTAGGGATATATATTATATCAAGATGTAGTATACTTAAGGAGGATAATTATATTAAACTCAAACAGCAGATAGCGACAGACTTGGAAAAATGGAAAAATCTACAACTATCACTGATTGGGAGAATATCAACAATCAGGATGAATGTATTGCCCAGAATTTTATATTTATTAGAGACAATTCCAATTAGACTAGGGAAAGAGTTTTTTGAAGACTTAAATAAAACGATGTTGAAATATATATGGCAAGGCAAAAAAGCAAGAATAAAACTTAAGTTGTTCCAGGATGCAAGAATAAGAGGAGGGTTTGCATTGCCCAATTGGGAATTATACTACCAGGCGGCAAATTTGATGTGGGTAAAAGATTGGATAACACTAAGGAACAGTAGATTATTCACTTTAGAAGGACATGATGTGCTATTGGGGTGGCATACATTTCTTTGGTACAAGGGAACCAAAACACAAGGGTATTTTAGAAGACATAATATTCAAGAGGCTTTGTTTTTAAATTGGGAGGAGATAAAAAAAACAACATTATTTGAAAATTCCATCATGGATATCTACTATTGAAGCTTTTTCATATCCAGTAATATACAAAAAGGAACAAACAGTTAGATATTTATTTATTTATTTATATTTATAATTGGACTTATATGCCGCCCCCTCTCTGCAAGGACTCGGGGCGGCTCACAATTAAAACAGTACAACAATCAATAAATATTTAAAACAAAATTAGATCGATAAGCCCAATCGCTAAAACCCATTCAAATACTTTAAAAACCCCAGGAGGTCAGTCCAGCCCAGCCTGTTCAAACAGCCAGGTCTTCAGATTGCAACGGAAGGAGCAAAGATCAGGAGCCAAACGGAGCTCCAGAAGGAGCTGGTTCCACAGGGCGGGGGCTGCAACAGAGTAGGCCCTTTCCCGGGGCACCGCTAGCCAACATTGTGTAGCTGATGGTACCCCGAGGAGTCCCCATCTGTGTGCACGCACAGGGCGATCGGTGTTTGATGTTGGCAGAAGACGCTCCTGCAAGTACCATATCATAAAGGACTTTGAATGTGAACACCAACACCTTGAATCTCACCCGGAGGGCAACCAGCAACCAATGCAGCTCACGCAGGAGGGGTGTAACATGGGAGTATCGGGAAACTCCCATCACAACCCACGCAGCCGCATTCTGCACCAGCTGAAGCCTCCAGATGGTATGCAAGGGCAGTCCTAAATAGAGAGTGTTGCAGTAGTCAAGTCTGGACGTCACAAGTGCATGAGTGATCTTGCGAAGGGCATCTCGGTCCAGATACGGGCATAACTGGCGAACCAGTCGGACCTGGGCAAAAGCCCCCCTGGTCACGGCCCCCACCTGCTCCTCCAAACTAAGCCGTGAATCCAGGAGGACTCCCAGGTTCTGAGCCCTGTCCACAGGGGGCAACACCTCTCCCCCTATGACCAAAGATGGAATCAGCTGACTGGGCCAAGATGCCTGTACGCACAACCACTCAGTCTTAGCTGGGTTGAGCTGTAGTCCGTTCCTGCCCATCCAGGTCTGTACCGCATCCAGACAACGGGTCATCACGGAGAGGGCATCACTGATTTGGCTTGGGGTGGAGATATATTTATTTATTTATTATTGGGACTTGTATGCCGCCCCATCTCCAAAGACTCGGGGCGGCTCACAACTAAGAAACAACAGCAATAAATAATTAAAAAGAGATTAAACCCAATTACAAACCCAAACAAATTTAAAATACATTAAAAATATAAAACCACCACCCCCCCCAGGAAAGAAAAGGTCACAGCCCGGATTGGTCAAACAACCAGGTCTTCAAATCATGGCGGAAGGTGCGGAGGTCAGGGGCCAGGCGGAGCCCCAGGGGGAGCTGGTTCCAGAGATCAGGAGCTGTGACAGAGTAGGCTCATTGTCGGCAGACCGCCAGCCAGCATTGGCCCACCAACGGGACCCCAAGGAGTCCTTGCCTGTGTGCTCGCACAGGGCGGTTGGCATTCGATGTCAGCAGGAGTCGCTCCCTTAAATATTGAGGACCCATGTCGTGAAGGACTTTGTATGTTAAAACTAAAACCTTGAATCTCACCCGGAGCGCAACCGGCAACCAATGCAGGCAGCGCAGGAGGGGAGTAACATGGGAGAATCAGGAAACTCCCTCACCACCCGTGCCGCCGCATTCTGCACCAGCTGCAGTCTCCGGATGGTATGCAAGGGCAGTCCTAAGTAGAGAGCGTTGCAGTAGTCAAGTCTAGAGGTAACAAGGGCATGAGTGACTGTGCGCAGGGCATCCCGGTCCAGGAATGGGCGTAGTTGGCGAACAAGACGGAGTTGGGCAAAGGCCCCCCTGGCAACGGCTCCCACCTGCTCCTCCAACCGGAGCCGAACATCCAGGAGGACCCCCAAATTCCGCGCCCTATCCACAGGAGGCAACACCGCTCCCCCTATGGCCAAAGATGGATATTCCTGACTGGGCCGAGATGCCGGTATGCACACCCACTCAGTCTTGGCCGGGTTGAGTCGAAGCATGTTCCTGCTCATCCAGATCCGTACCACATCTAAGCACTGGGTCATCAGGGAGAGGGCATCACTGATTTGGTTCGGGGTGGAGATGTACAGCTGGGTGTCATCTGCGTACTGGTGGTAACTCACCTCGAAACCACGGATGATCTCACCCAGCGGCTTCATATAGATGTTAAATAGCAGGGGGGAGAGAAGTGACCCCTGAGGGACCCCACATGAGAGTACCCTCAGGGTCGACCTCTGCCCCCCCACCAATATGGATTGTGATCGCCCCGAGAGGTAGGAGGTGAACCACCGGAGCATGGTGCCCCCCACTCCCAGCCCCTCGAGGCGTCGCAAAAAGATACCATGGTTGATGGTATCAAAAGCCGCTGAGAGGTCTAATAGGACCAGGACAGAGGACAAACCCCTGTCCCGGGCCCTCCAGAGATCATCCATCAGCGCGACCAATGCCATCTCTGTGCTAAAACCAGGTCAGAAGCCCGATCGATACGGATCTAGGTAGTCCGCTTCCTCCAGGAAAAGCGGAAACTGCTGAGCCACCACACTCTCAACAACCTTCGCCAAAAAGCAAAGGTTGGAGACTGGACGAAAGTTGTCTAACGCGGTCGGGTCCAGGGCAGGCTTCTTCAGGAGGGGTCTCACCACTGCCTCCTTCAAGGCGGCAGGGAAAAACATCCTCCCTCAGCGAGGTGTTGACAACTGCCTGGAGCCAGCTGCACGTGGTCTCCCTGGAGGCATATACCATCCAGGAAGGACACGGGTCCAATAAGCAGGTGGTATAGATATGGTAGATATGGTGAGATATTGAATGAAAAGGGTGAACTTAAATCTATGCAAGTGTTGGAAGAACAAGGTATAAAAATGAATTGGTTTTCATATTTGCAAGTACAATCCAGATTTGATAAAGACTTAAAATAGAGGGTATTTATAATAAGCTGACTGAGCTAGATAAAATATTGATGGGTACTGATGAAAAGGTGATTTAAAAACTTTATGGATATTTGTTAGAATTTAAACTGGAAGAGGAACAAGTCAAAGAAACAATGATTGCATGGGGGGCGAAATTTTGGATATGGGATTGATTTGGAGAAATGGCAAAAATTATGGTCACAGAATTACAAAATGACAATGTCAACTGCTTATAAAGAAAATTTGTATAAGATGTTTTATAGGTGGCACCTACCCCCAACGAGAATTGCAAGAATGTTTAAGAATAAATCGGATAAATGTTGGAAATGTCATCAGATACCTGGATCATATTATCATATGTGGTGGACGTGTTCAGATGCAAAAAGATATTGGACTAAAATCCACACGTGGTTGGAAAAAATGATACAACAACTTATAGACTTGAAACCAGAAATATTTTTATTGAGAATTATACCAGATATTTACAATAAAGAGTTGAAATACTTGATTGTAAATGTTTTAACAGCAGCTAGAATTGTATTTGCAAAGAACTGGAAAAACAAGAAAATACCTATGCAGGAGGAAGTGATTAAGAAAATTATGGATTGTGCTGAAATGAGTAAACATTTGAAATTAGAGATCAAGAAGATAAACAATTTTATAAGATATGGGATTTGTTTTATCAATGGTTGGGTAAAAAGACTTGGTAATGTAATAGATTATATAATTTTGTAATAGAAATTTAATAGATTGTTATAAAATATAATATAGACATATATAACCATTGGATGAAAGTATAATATAAAGTTAATATTAAAATTGAGAATATCTTGTATGAATGATGAAACAAATAGTTTAGTCGTGTATAAATAATGATTGATAAATATATAAGAATGTTTTATATAGACAATATGAGAAGCTTTTTGATAAATTGTGTGTGATGACTATGAAAGGATAATACAAAGGATTTGTAACCAACTGACACACTGTATGTATAAATGGAAGATGGTTTTTATGTTTTTTATGTTTTGTTTGTATATCTGTCTTAAAATAAAAACTTTTTTTTTCAAAAAAGGAAATCATAGGCATGGAACAATTTGAGATTAAAGGTTTAGGTTCTACAATTAAGCCACTGGTAGACAATTATTGTATGAAATATTAAGGTGTAAGTTAGTAGTAGAGTTTTCCAGGCAACATTTTACATTCTATTTCCTTTATGTATTTTATTTCTTTGTCAAACATGTACAAGATAACAAGTAGTATAGGTATGAACATAAACATGAACAAAGGAAGTAAATACAGATAAATGGGAACAGTAAGACAGGGATGGTAGGTGCACTGGTGCACTTCTGCACGCCCCTTTAAGGACCTCTTAAGAATTGGGTGAGGTCCACTATCTTGTCTCAGGTAATATTTATCTTCCCAAAATACCTGAGACAAGGAGCTAAACACTACAAAGGCTTTCATACAAAGTTTCTTTTTTGGATTATATCAGGCATCCTCATAACTCACAGTTATGCTGAGATTCATCTAATGACCAATCTTTGCATTGTTGTCTTCATAGTGTGAAAAGATAGCTATCTTCATCCCATAATGATACAGCAAAGGAAGACTCCAGCATATTGCTGGGGTCCAAGTAAGAATGAACAAAACTACCCCCAACCCAACCAGAGGTCAATTCAGTGACCAATCAGGAGTACAGATGTGACCACATGACATGAGGCATTAACTACATTTCCCATGAGGCATTCCCTTAAGGGGACAGCTCTCATTCCCAAACTAACTATAGACTGTTTAACCAGCACATCCATGGTAGACAGTTTGAGGTTGAAGCTGTGAGAGTTTGAGGCTATAACAACAGAGTCTGGTAAGCCATTCCAGGCATTGACCACTCTGCTGCTGAAGTCATATTTTCTGCGATCGAGTTTGAAGCAGTTTGCCTTGAGTTGTATTTATTGTTTGCCTGTGTATTATTGTGGTTGAAGCTGAAGAAGTCATTGACAGGCAAGACATTGTAGCAGACAATTTTGTGTACTATGCTTAGATCGGACTGCAGGTGCCACAGTTCCAGATTGTCCAAACCCAAAATTTCAAGTCTGGAGACAAAGGGAATTCTATTGTGAGTAGAGAAGTGGAGTACTTTTCTCAAGAAAAACCTCTGAACCTGCTCAATAATCTTAATGTCCAATATACAATGTGGGTTCCAGGCAGACAAGCTGTCTTCAAGAATTGGTCTGGCAAAATTTTGTATGCCCTAGTTAGCAATTCAATGTTACTGGATAAGCTCTGGGGCTTAGATTGTTTGAGATAAGTACTCCTAGGTCCTTGATCTATGAGATCGTTTCTGCCTAACTTGTATTTGGTGTTTTTATTGATTTTTATTGATTTTATTGATTTTTTATTGCCAATGTGTAGGACAGAGCATTTGTTAGCTGAAATTTGGAGTTGCCAAATTCTGAGATAGGGGAACTCCATGACTCCATGACAGTTAGACTGTGATGCATTCATATGACAAATAGTGAAGGCTGAGTTTTTAAGAATTTACAAGGAATTAAAGTTAAAAATGAGAATTGTTTGGGTGAAGTGGAGAGATTTATTATGATATGTACCGTGTTTCCCCGAAAATAAGACACTGTCTTATATTTTTTTTGGCTCCCAAAAACACACTAGGTCTTATTTTTGGGGTAGGTCTTATATATTTATGGTGCCAAATAGTGGGTGTGAGTGTGTAGGGGGGTGTTTTGCAGGTGCAGTTGCTCCCTGAAAAGTCTTCCTGGAACTGGAGATTTACACTAGGTCTTATTTTCGGGGTAGGTCTTATATTAGGGCAGGTTTAGAAAATAGTGCTAGGTCTTACTTTCGGGGTAGGTCTTATTTTCGGGGAAACACGGTATACAGACAGGAGGTTGTACAACTTGCCTCGTGATATAACTGGAACAATCTGGAATTGAACACACTTAAAACCATAGAAATGGTGGTAGACTTTAGGAGAAACCCTCCCATACTACCACCTCTTACAATACTAGACAACACAGTATCAACAGTTGAGACCTTCAAATTTCTAAGTTCTATTATATCACAAGACTTCAAATGGACACATAACATCAAAAAAGCACAACAAAGAATGTTCTTTCTGCGCCAACTCAGAAAGCTCAAACTGCCCAAGGAGCTGCTGATACAGTTCTACAGAGAAATTATTGAGTCTATCATCTGCATCTCTATAACTGTCTGGTTTGGTTCTGCAACCCTACAGGACACATACAGAGTTCAGAGGATAATTAGGACTGCAGAAAAAACAATTACTACCAACCTCCCTTCCATAGAAGACCTGTATACTGCACAAGTTAAAAAGAGGGCTGTGAAAATATTTACAGACCTCTCACATCCTGGACATAAATTGTTTCAACTCCTTCCCTCAAAACAATGCTATAGAGCACTGCACACCAGAACAACTAAACACAAGAACAGTTTTTTCCCAAACGCTATCACTCTGCTAAACAAATAATTCCCTCAACACTGTCCAACTATTTACAAAGTCTGCACTACTATTACTGTTAATCTTCTCATCATTCCTTATCACCCATCCCCTCCCACTTGTGACTGTATGACTGTAACTTTGTCACTTGTATCCTTACGATCTATATTGACTGTTTCCTAGTATGATTTGATTGCTTATTGTACCCTATGACTATTATTAAGTGTTGTACCTTATGACTCTTGACTCTTGATGAATGTATCTTTTCTTTTATGTATACTAAGAGCATTTGCACCAAGACAAATTCCTTGTGTGTCCAATCACACTTGGCCAATAAAGAATTCTAATCTAATCTAATGATTTAAAAAGCTGTAGTATGCATCATGCTTCTGTGGGTTTGCATGGTTTCTAATGCCTCATCTTCGTCTTACAGCCTTCTTGGTATCAACTCCTGCAATAATTTTTCATATCAGTTGAGTTTCTTTAAAATGAGGTATATTCCATTTTCAGATCTGAGAACAACCTGGGGGATTGGAATCGGAGTTTTTTCTGGGTCGGGTATTAGTTCGAAGCGAAGCAGTATCAGAGCAAGTGCTATTTTTAGTTCATTCATGGCAAATTGCTGTCCGATGCAATTCCTAACAAGAAAAGAAAGGAAAAAATCCCTTCTGTTATACTCAATATAAAAAGAGGCTGGTTGACATTCAGAACAAGGTAGGATGGGTTTTGATTTTTCCTACTCAGTTACATATCAGTTAGTAAGCATGCAAAATAAATGAGTGTAATGACAAGTGCAAACATTTGTAGGTATCTTAAAAACTGAGCAGGTGAGGACAAAGTATTGAATCAATTAAATCAGGGTGTGAATCAGAGATGGTATTCAGCAGATTCTGACAAGTTGTGGAGAACCAGTAGAGGAAATTTTGAGTAGTTCGGAGAAATGCCACCTCTGACTGGTCCCGCCCCCATCTATTATTCTCTGCGTCCCAAGTCCCAGCCGATTGGCTGGGTCTTCTTTTGTTGTCCTGCACAGGAGAACAGGAGCTGGAAAGCAGGTTAGTGGGGTGGAGAGGGAATGGGATTTTTCAATAACTTTCCCCTGCCATACCCACCAAGCCATGCCCACCAAGCCATGTCCACAGAACCGGTAGTAAAATTTTTGAATCCCACCACTGGTGTGAATGCATGAAATATTTCAGTGGAAGCACTTAGTCTGCAGGGGCTGCATTTAATTGGTAAATAAGCAGGAAAGCACCATAGGAAATTATAATCAGGGACTGAGTAGCATAGTTGAATTGTGTCCTAACCTTTGGCTAAGCTTTTCTATCTGGAAAAGGTTTTAAATACAGTGTTGGGTGCTAAAATATACAACTGCAGGTACAGGGTTTTCTTTCTAACTAGGAAAACATTTTCACATTTAATTTAAGAAAAACAGCTGTGTCAATTGCACAGCTTTGGTGGGGGCGTGATTACCTTTCTCCGTTAACATATCAGCCTGTCATTCTTAGCTGTAAGAATATTTCATAAGACTCTAAAAAAACAGCAAATAACAAGGCTTGGGATGGGCATAGAGCAGCATTTTTCACCCTTGGTATCTTGTGTGGACTTCAACTTTCAGAATTTGCATCCAGCTGTCCAAACAAGTTGCCAAGGAAGAGAAACACTGACAGGGATGTTCATTTTTAAGCCAATGGTCTAACAAATAGACCATAGACTCACCTTGATCCAGCTGCAAAAGGAATAAATGCATGAGAATGTCTTTTGGAAGCGTTCTCTGGTGAAAACCTCATAGGATCATACTCCTGGAATAAGAAAAAAAATGAGAATTGGAGGAGGGGAGATGAATCTGCTATGCTTACAACCCTTTTTCTCATTACAGTACTTGTGCTATTATAAAGCTATTGAAGCATATCAGAATCACTTTACACTTTGCTCTGAAAATATAGTGAGTCAATAGAATGTCCTAAAGTTGATAAATGGGGATTATCTCCACTATAGAGAATCTGTGTACTTATAAAAGTCTCGATAAAGTGTGACAAATTTCATTTACAACAGTTAGTCCCCTTTATCACTGTCATCATTTGGTGGGAAAAAAGTACTTACAAAAGGCTCTGGCCAAATGCTGGGGTTTTTATGAAGAGAATAAATGTCAACTGCAACTATGATGTCTATAAAACACAGAACCAAAGAAGACAGCGATTAAAATATTGTCAGTGGTTGAAACAACATCAAAAGACACAAAGAGAAGAATTCTGCAGCCTGTTTACATTTTTCTTTTTTTTAAAAAATAAACTTTATTAAAGGTTATAAAAAAAATTATGTACCATACGTAGTATACAACTTTTAGTTGCAAGGAAATTTTCAAGGAAATGTTCATAGACACTGTTAAGGAAGCTGCTCAAATTTTTATTAATTTATTATCTGTGCAATGGATTTCTGTTGTGTTATGATAAATAAGTAATCCTACATATAAAAGTATAAACACCTATACATTCAATAACTAGTTTGAAGATGAAAAAGAATTTCATATTTGACAACAGGAAGAGGGGTGGTCCTGATTCCAGTTAAGTATCCAAATCACTCTTAACTATATCCAATTTCATTCCAGATATAACTGTCTAATACTTTATATTCTGTTGTTAGATTCAATTGTGGAATATAAAGACAGATAGATAACTCTACAAATTCTTCCATACAAAGTTTCTTTTATTGGATTATTTTAGGTATCCTCAAGGTAACTCACAGTTATGTCAAGATACATCTAATGTCCAATTCTTTGCATAGTTGAAATCATAGTGTAAATGATAGTAATCTTTCTCCTGTTTCATCCCATAGTAGTAGAGCCAAAGGAGAAGTGCTAGCACAAGGCTAGGGTCCGAGCAAGAATGAAGGAACCTCTCCCAACCCACCAAGGGTCAATTCAGTGACTAATCAGAATTACAGATGTGGCCACATGACATGAACTACATTTCCCAGGATACCTTAACTACATTTACCATGATGCATTCCCTTAAGGGAACAGCTCCCAATTACTAACTAACTATACCAATTCCCATATACTGGCTGGGCAGCACACTTTATCTTGGCCTTTGGTATAACTATGATGTTACCATTACGCAGGGTCTAAGTATTCTGTAGAAAAGAAACCCAGATAATGTTGCATTATCAGATCTATAACTATATAACGGTGAAAAATCAAAGTCAAGTGCTAGAACATTCATACACTTACTTGGTAACAATATAGACATGGTTTGTCACTCGCTGTCTTGTTCTAGGATGTTTTGTCAAAGACCCAAAATTTCCTAATAATCTCTCATCCAAGATTTTACTTTACTTACTTTTTGTAGAAATCAGGCAAGGTTGCTACGACTTGGCAGTTTGCTTTGCAAGCTTCCAATTAGTAATTATCTAATGCCTGAACAATTGACTTAAGTTCTTGGAAAAATATCCTACAATTTCAATTAATTCAGATGGCTGAAGTTAGTGTTTTAATAATTCTGTTATAATGGCAATTGCTTACTCTAACTAGTGTAACTCTTTAGATAGATGTACTATCAGTATAGTTTTATAGACATAATGCAATGTTTAATTTATATAATTTTCTGAAATCTTGGTGCAATTTTGGAGTATTTTGGTGAGGTTTAAATAGGCAATCAGAATAGAGCTGGAAGGGACCTTGGAGGTCTTGTAGTCCAACCCCTTGCTCAAGCAGGAGACTCTATACCATTTCAGATAGGTGGCTCTCCAGTCTTTTCTTTAAAACCTCCAGTGATGAAGCACTCACAACTTCTGAAGGCAAAGCTGTTTCACTGGTTAATTGTTCTCACTGTTAGGAGGTTTATCTTTAATTCCAGATTGCTTCTCTCCTCCAGTTCCATTGTTTCCATTGCTTCTTGTCCTGCCCTCTGGTGCTTTGAAAAACAAGTTGACCCCCTCCTCTTTGTGGCACCCTCTCAAATACTGGAATGCTGCTATCATGTCCCCCTACTCCTTCTTTTCTACAGACTAGCCAAACCCAAACCCTGCAACCATTCCTCATATGTTTTTGTCTCCAGGCCTTTAATCACCTTAGTTGCTCTTCTTTGCAATTTTTTTTCAAAGATTACAATCAAGTGAATTCTAAATATTAACTATCAGGCTGCTTTGCATTGTACAACAGTATACAGTATGAATGAATTAAAATAACTGAGCCTCAGGCTGTTAAATGCTTGCATTTAAGTTCCAGCTGCCTGCAATTACTGCAGGCTCGAATCCCACCAGGCTCAAGGTTGACTCAGCCTTCCATCCTCTCGGGGTAGGTAAATTGAGGACCCAAGATTGTTGGGGGCAATAAGCTGACTTTGTAAAAATGCTACTTAGTAATAAGCAGGCATATACAGTGGAATGAAGGCTATTGCTGAGCACACTGGGTTGTATCCCAAAAATTGTAAGCCGCCCTGAGTCTTCGGATAAGGGCGGCATATAAATGCAATTTAAAAAAAATCTTAACTGTATCTTCTAGAAGGCAAAGGGAATGATTGGAATGGAAGATTTCACCCAAATCAGAGTGTGTCAAACATTTTATCATTGGCTAAAAATCCTTTGTACACACTGACACACTATATGTATATATGGAAGATGGTTTTCATGTTTTGTATGTTTTGTTTGTATGTTTGTCTTAAAATAAAAAAAATTCAAAAAAAACATTTTATCATTATTACTATGATTTTACCCTTTTCCAGCTGTATTTAAATTCAAAGCTTAGACGTTATCCAATATTGAGAAGCATAAAATGGAATGAAAGTAACATTTTGTTTTTAATAAAGAAATTGCAAACCTTCAGGCAAAGTGCGTCCATCAAAGAAAGTAATAGGTTTGCTGAGTTTTCGGGACACCGTTGGAACTGGAGAGTATATACGGAGAGTCTCTTTTATGCACATTGTGGAATAGGTCATCTTACCAAGATCATCCCTGAAAGTTATAGAGAAAATTAATTAACCTTTCTATTAGTGAAATCAGGGGTTGGGTTCTACCAATTTGCACCTATTCGCTAGAACTGGTTGTTAACATTCTAAGCAGTTCGGACAACCGGTTGTTAGAAAAAATTACTGGCCTAATCCTGTAAGGAAGGCAGGAAGGAAACATTCTGGTGTTGCTTACAGAAACTGCCTCTCTGTTAACCCTTATTACATTCTTGGCAGGACTAGACTTCCTGTCTCAAGAACGTCTCTGGAGTTTCCCCCCTCCTTTGCTGGTACTTTGCTTGTGTGGAGTGACCATTCAAAGTTATAATGGTACTGAAAAAAGTGACTTATGTCCATTTTTCATACTTACGACTGTTGCAGCATCCTCACAGTCTTGAGAGGCCAGGCGAGGAGATGCGTGCCTCGATGTGAGTGATATTGAGTTGGCCACACCCAGCCAATAACACCAAGCCATGCCCACCCAGTCACATGACCACCAAGCCATGCCCACCATCTAAGCCACGCCCACAGAACCAGTTGTTAAAAAATTTGAATCCCATCACTGAGTGAAGTGCTATTAGTGAAATGCTAGTGAAATTAGTGAAAGGCTAGGTGCCAAAGGAGGGTATTGGCTAGAACTAAATCAAGCAATTTCATTATTTACTTACACTTAACATTGGCTCCAATGTGTGTGGTATCACCTTTTTAATTCCACCTGTGACATTGCCTTCATCTCATCCCCAGGGCATGAATGAGACAAGCTTAACTGCAATGATGTAAAGTAGTGTCCAGGGATGGGATTCAAATTTTTTAACAACCGGTTCTGTGGGCGTGGCTAGGTGAGCATGGCTAGGTGAACATGGCTAGGTGAACATGGCCATGTGACTGGGTAGGCATGGCTTCTTTCTTTTATTTGCAGCATCCACTTCTCATTTTTTTTCCTCCTGGGTCTCAGGGAAGCCTCCTGGGGGAGTTTTGCTCCCAGAAGGCTTCCCTGGAGCCCAGGAAGGCTATAAATGGAGTGCAGGGGGGCCCACAGCACCCCCATGCTCCATGTTTGGGCCTCCTGGGCCTCAGGGAAGCCTCCTAGGTGAAGCAGTAAGACAGTGAGGGGGATCCTGGCACAGCTGGTCGTCAGGAGAGGGGGAAAAAAGAAATACCTTAAGGAGTGACTGGGCAGGGGAGAATGCAGTCAGCGATGTCGGGCATGCACGCGATGTTGCACATGCGTGATAAGGGCGGGGAGGGCCAGAGCCAGCCAGCAGCATGATTTGGCAGTTCTCCAAACTGCGCAAAATCATAACAACCAGTTCTATAGAACTGGTCCAAACCAGTAGAATCCCACCCCTGGTAGTGTCCCCCCTCCTCTCCCGCCCCCACCATTCTGCACAATCCAGGGAAACTTCAATGTGCACAAAAGGTACTAGGTTTTGTCTTCTGGTAGGTAACTGCAAGGAGTGGAAGCAGGAATTGACAATGGAGATAGTGCTTTCCATTCTAGCATTGTTTTCTGCTGAATCAAGGATATGTACATAGTGCTACAATTCAGTAATGAGCAAAGCCATTTAGCTTTGGATGGCTAAGGTCATAAGGCAGAAGATCAATGTTTCAAACCAGTTTCCCCAGAATCCATCTGAGTGCTCACCCCCCACCTCTACCTCCTGGTAGTTCCTGCTATCATCAACTATCTTCCCAGAGCATCTAGTATGATCCCGTGAGAGAAAGATAAGGCTTACACAGCCCACCCTGCCTTTCTGGAAACTGAAAGGTCAAACTAATTTTTATAAGGCCACTACTTAGAAGAATAACATAAAGCTAGAGGATTCTGTCCTTCCTTGGGAGAATGGAAGATGGACCAGTCTCACTGCAAAAAAATAAGGAAGATGACCTTGATGGAAGTATGTAAACATTGTTGCCCAGGGAAAAGGGGCTGAAGTATTTTGTTTTAAGTGCAGGGTGTCTAGATAATATTTAGAAGAGGATCCGATACCTAATTCATTCAACTATAAGGAGGAGGAAAAGGTACAATGCAATGTTTGAACTTTCATCTTTTCTGTAAATCTTATAAGATTGGATATAAATGATTTGGTGTATAAAATCAGTATGCGAATTGTCCTGTTGCTTAACATTTAAGACAGAACTATGTGTACCAAGCCTTTTATTCTCTTTCAAGAACAATAGTCTCTGAACTCTAAGCTACTAATAGTCTTTACGCTAGTTATTTTTTTCATTGAAAAAAGTAGGATTGGGAGTTTTAATTGAGGATGAACAAGTAGATGGGTAATTTTCCTCTTCACAACCCCCTCTTCCAGCTGTTCTTCCACCTGTAGGTTTAACGAAATAGGGTGCAGAAGAAGTTTTGCAGTACACAGACAGCAAGAGGTAGCAGTATCCTTCCTAATCCAAACCC
Source organism: Naja naja (assembly GCA_009733165.1). Taxonomy (NCBI): domain Eukaryota; kingdom Metazoa; phylum Chordata; class Lepidosauria; order Squamata; family Elapidae; genus Naja; species Naja naja. The sequence goes on from CM019150.1 coordinate 65,191,290, forward strand.
TGCATAATGGAGTGGAGATAATAGTGCCTCTTGTAGCGCATTTCCTTAGATAATGATTGCACTGACAGTGATACTACGGTATAGGCAATGCTATGGGTCTAAACATAACACAAAAACCATGTTGGTGGTTGTCCTTCCTTCTGCTTCCTCTTGATTAAAAAAAGTCAGAATATGGTGATATCAGTGAAAGGATTAAACGGCCCATCTCACCAATTCATTCTTCTGACAGCCTTCTGAATTTTGTTTGCTTAAAAATACTAAATGGGTATTGTGTAAGTGTTATGCTTAAATGAAGTCACCAATGAAAGAAATCTAAAGCAAACAATATTGTATTCACCACTGGCCTTCCGGTTAAGCCCTCCTCGTGGTGTATCGGGGACCGCAATTGTCCACAGCTTCGGTCTGTGCTCTCTCATCGGAGAGCCCCAATCTTTTTGGTTAGGGGCTGAAGCTGCCTCAGAGGGGTGGTGGAGTAAGGGGAAGCCACCATCCAGGTCAAGGAGAGCCACATCTCTCCACCCTGGGTTTGGCATTCCCCTGAAGATGACCAAGTGGTGGTCAAAAATGGCCACCCTGAAGAAGAGGATTTAACTGGACTAAGCTTTGTGCAGGAGAGAAGAAGGAGGTGAACAACATAAGAACTGGGATAATTTGGTGCAACAACTAATCTAAAAAGTACCCCGGGATTGATGTTTTAAGAATTTTTCTATGAAAGAATAAGAAAGCAGCAGTTGGAAAGGGAAGGAAAAAAAGTGAAAATATCATTTGCAGCTGAGTGGGGCTTCAAACTGGGATAGGAAGAAGCCAGAACAAGATATTTAAATAAGTCGTATTAAAGTATAATGGAAATAAACATAGTTTAAAATTGGACTGAAGAGTATTAGAAAGGAGGGGAAAATATTTAATTGTAGACCTTATTGGTATGGAACATCAAGGCTTGGAAAATCCTGAACAACAAAAATGGGGTGAGGACTCTGTAAAATGGAGGGTGTCATCTTGTGGACAAAAGTCTATGCTGAAAAAGAGAAGTTCCTATTTTTTCTATTAACTTGATTTGATATACTGAAAAAGAAATATTGAAGTAACATAATAACTGTTATGTATGTAGGTTTGAATGTTATTGGTTTATTTGAACTGTTCTTGTAAAATGTCAAATGGTATTGGTTTAAATAGTGCGGGAAGAAACCCTGCTCTCCCATTGACTGGCAGCTACGGCTGCAGGCTATAAGAAGCAGCCGTAGCCAAGCCAGGACGGGTCCATTCGAGCTGTAGTCACTTAATAAACTCTTTGCTGGAACTCCTCGCATCTGACTCTTCATGCAAACTTAACACTGGCAACGAAGGTGGGATTTCCCTGAAGAGAAGACGACGCGAAGAACAAGCAACAGAGCGAGATGGCTGCGTTGAACACCCCCCCAGCACCGTTCGATCCGGCGGCGGAAGACTGGGATTCATATGCGGATCGCTTCCAGATGTATCTGGAAGGGAACGACCTCGCCGGCATCCCCGAGAGACGGAAGAGGGCGTTCTTTATCACGCACTGCGGTCCGGCAGTCTTCAAAATGGCGAAGGCGTTAGCGGGAGCTGCAGAGCTGAAGGTAATGGAATGGCCCGATTTAGAGAAACTTTTAAGAGCCCATTACGCCCCTCAAGTATCGTGCCTCATTAAGAGACACGAATTTTACCGTCGGGATCAAGGGGATAGCGAGAATGTTAATGACTTCGTGGCAAGTTTAAGGGACATTGGGGGTGCTTGTGATTTTACCAACTTAGAAGAGGCCATGCGTGATCGGTTTGTTTTAGGCCTAAAAGATAAGGTCTTACAAAGGTCTTACAAAGCATGAAACCTAATGAAACCTTAATGAAACCTAAGATCACATTTAAAGAGGCCATTGAAGAAGCCGTTTCAGCGGAAGCCACCAAGTCCTCAGCAGCGCCATGAAAAGATTAACAAGGCCTCAAGCCAGGCCTCAAACCATTCTGATGGAGAAAAATCCACATCAGCCCATTGTGAACAAATAGACTCTGATTCTGATGGCAGTGAGGCAGAGGAGGGATTTTAGACTCAGAATGGAGAAGAAGAGAAAAGACTCTGGGAAAAACAGGCAAGGATTCTATTGCAGAGGCTGTGGGGCCACCCCGCACTGAATGCAAGTTCTTTGACTCCATTTGCCTACGTTGTGAGAAACGGGGTCACATAGCCAGAGTCTGCAAATCATCCAGAACTCCACCAATTAGGAAAAAATTTCCTGATAAAGACTTTAAGCCCAACAATTTCCTTGAAAAGATGGGGCAAAATTTAGAAGCAAATGGCAAGAATGAAACTCACCAAACAATCACTATTGGTCATTCTTCACTCTTAAAAAGCAGAAAAGTACACGTGAAAGTATTTATTGAAGGAAGGCCTTGCCAAATGGAAGTGGACTCAGGCTCTTATTTATCTATGGTGTCATGGGACACTATTCACAGACTCTTTCCCAAAATTCAGAAGAAACATTTCCAGAAGCAAGCACTGACTCTCAAAGACTACCAAGGGAACAAGATTCCAGTAGTTGGAGCAAGAGATTTCAACGTGCAGTTTAAAGGCCACACCAAACGTTTGCCTCTGACCATCGTGGACAAGGATCGCCCAAGTTTGCTGGGACTTGAGTGGTTCAAGCCACTAGGCATCGAGGTGACTGGCATCAATCACGTGAGCAGCTCTGAATGGGAGGAGTCCTTGAAGTCTGAGTTTCCAGAGGTCTTCAGCAAAGGACTGGGCAAGTATATGGGGACCCCATTGCTTTCAGCCTAGACCCCAAGGTGCCCCAATTCGTTTAAAGCCCAGGAGGGTTCCATTTGCTTTAAAGGAAAAAATTGATGCACAATTAGATAAGCTCATTGCTCAAGGGGTTTTAGAGCCTACTGACCACTCCAGATGGGAAACACCCATAGTCACACCAGTCAAGGCTGATGGGTCAGTGAGAATCTGTGGTGACTATAAGGGGACACTTAACCATGCTGCAGCAGAGCGCATACCCAGTACCAGTTGTGCATCATCTGCTCCATTCCCTTGGCAGGGGTACAGTATTTGCCAAACTGGACTTGGCTCAGGCATATCAACAATTAACAGTTGATGATGCCACTGCAGAGGCACAAACAATTGTGACTCATAGAGGTGCCTTCAAATGTAAAAGACTACTATTTGGAGTAAGCGTGGCACCTGGCATTTTCAAAGCCTTATGGAAAGAATGTTGCAAGGACTGCCAGGGGTAGTGCCTTATTTTGATGATGTGTTAATCTCTGCTGAAAATGACACTCAGCTTCAAGAGAGACTCAGAGAAGTCCTTACCAGATTCAGAAAAGCGGGTTTAAAAGTCAAGGAAGACAAATGTACACTCAAAACAGACAGAGTTGAGTTCCTGGGGTACATGATTGACAAGCATGGCATCCACCCTACTGATGCCAAGGTTAAAGCAATCAAGGAAGCCCCTAAACCTAGATGCAAGACAGATTTGCAAGCCTTCCTTGGACTTATTAACTTTTACCACATGTTTCTACCTCACAAAGCATCTATTGCTGAGCCTTTACATCGCCTGCTTGGTAAGAAAGCTGTTTGGATCTGGGAGAGGAAGGAACAGTCAGCATTTAACAGTATTAAGAGACTAATCACGTCTGATGCTGTGTTGATACAGTTCTCTGAGAATTTGCCTGTTCTGACTTGTGATGCATCCCCTTTTGGAGTGGGGGGGGGGGTTTTGAGTCACAGGCTTCCCAGTGGAAACTTAACAATAACTACCTCAGAAAGTGCAAATTGAACCAAAAGAAAAGAAAAGACACAGAATGCTGGACTGATTGGTGATTTTGCTATAAACCCAGTTTTGGAATAGCTGTGAATATAGAAAATTTCAAGAAGAAAAAAGAAAAAGAGAACTTGATTTGTGGGCTTTGACTATAAAATATAAGAGTGTGTAATGATGGTATCTTTGTGGGACATAAAAATGGAACTTAAAAATTTGAAAGAACTACTACACCCGAGAGGTGAATCACTTGTCTCTGTGTTGAAAGATTTGGAAATGGCGATTGAAGATTATGAAGAAGAAACCTCAGAGAAGGAGGAGTTAGTTCAAGAAGAAGCCATCTTAAACAGACAATTAATACGAAGAATTCCACGAAGAGGGAAAAGAAGGAGGGCTAAAAATGGGAGATTCAAGAAAGTAATTAAAACTGGGAATATTTGTAAAAATTGGAAAGATAGAAAGAAATGGCAGAAGAGTAAAAAGGGGAAGGATATATATATATAACGAGAGATACATAAATGAGAGGAAGAAAAGGTCTGGGAAAATAAAAGGGAAAAGAGGTATTGAGGAACAGGAACAGGAAAGAAAGAAATATGGGGACTGTGGAATAAAAGGGAATATTTTTTTTGCCTAGAATACATAGAGATACTGGTTAATGAATTAAGAAAGGGGATTCCGCATGGGTATGAGAAGTAGTAAAAAGGTACTTTGTGATTATAAATTATAGACTATAGAGAGGAAGGAGGGCCACTGATATTCTCTTAGAAGATGAATGTACGTTTTTTTTTCTTTTTTTCTTTTCACTAGAAGAAAGGTTAATGTTTAGTATATATTGACATGATTGAAATGAATTGTGAGGAAGTTTAAAATGGGATTAATATCAGTGACCAGGATTAGCTAAATGGATTAATTGTTTCTTTTTTTCTTTTTTCTTTTTCAACACTATAAATAAAATCTTATGGAAGTAAAGGGAGAAAATATACTGCAGAATCTGATTGAAAAGTACAATATCGAATAGTTTATTTTTTTTAGGAAATGATTATTACTATAATTAAGCAAAATAGATATTTAATTAGGACTTACAGATGAGGGAATTAAAATATATTTAAACTACTGAGGCACTCCCAAACTAGAAAAAGGTGAGGGGAAATCTATGTCTTGCTTTATGATTATAAGTTTGTATTTATTTGGATTTTATGGAAAGAATACGCAATGGAATTGCAAATTTTGCAGATAAAAGAATTAAAAGGAATAAGTATGAAGATATGGGAATTATTAGTGACTTAAATGAGAAAAGAGTACTCTGGAAAAGGCTATATTTAAAAGAAATGTTAATGTTTAAGGAATACATTTGAAATAAATTGAAAAAGAAATACATTTGAAATAAATTGAATAAAGGGGAATATTTTTTGCCTAGAATACATAGAGATACTGGTTAATAAATTAAGAAAGGGGATTCTGCATAGGTATGATAAGTAGTAATAATGTACATTGTGATTATAAATTATAGAATATAGGTTATAGAGAGGAAGGAGGGGCACTGATATTTTCTTAGAAGATGAATGTATGTTTTTTGTTTTTTGTTTATTGTTAGAAGAAAGGTTAATGTTTAGTATATATTGAAATGATTGAAATGAATTGTGAGGAGGTTTAAAATGGGAGTAATATCAGTGACCAGAATTAGTTAAATGGATTAATTGTTTCTTTTTTTTAATCTTCTTTTTCAATATTATGATTAAAATCTTATGGAAGCAAAGGGAGAAAATATACTGTGGAATCTGATTCAAAAGTACAATATAGAATAGTTTTTTTAAGAAAATGATGATTACATAAGCAAAATAGATATTTAATTAGGACTTACAGATGAGGGAATGAAGATATATTTAAACCACTGAGGTGACACCCCCAAAATAGAAAGAGGTGAGGGAAATCTATGTCTTGTTTTATGATTATAAGCTTGTACTGATTTGGACTTTATGGAAAGAATATGCTATGGAATTGCCAATTCGTCAGACAAAAGAATTAAAAGGGAATAAGTATGAAGATATGGGAAATATTAGTGATTTAAATGAGAAAAGAGTATTCTGGAAAAGGAATACATTTGAAATAAATTGAAATGAATTGAGAAGATGTGTAGAATAAAAGTAATATTAATGGTTAGGATTAATTTGTTAGTTCCTTTTCTTGTAAAAGTGGAGGTAAAATGAGAAAAGAACATTTTGGAAAAGGACGTGTTTAAAAGAAATGTTAATGTTCAAGAAATATGCTTGAAATAAATTGAAATGAATTGAGAAGATGCTTAGATGGAAAGTAACATCACTTAAAATCTGGAAAACTTTATATTTAAAAGAAATATTAATCCTTAAGAAACACATTTGAAATAGATTGAAATGAATTGAGAAGATGTGTAGAACGAAAGTAATATTAATGATTAGAATTAACTTGTTAGTTCCTTTTTATGTAAAAGTGGAGAGGTAAAATGAGAAAAACACATTTTCGAAAAGGACGTGTTAAAAAGAAATGTTAATGTTTAAGAAGTATATTTGAAATAAATTGAAATGAATTGAAAAGATATTTATATGGAAAGTAATACTACTTAATGGATAAGATAGGATGTTGAATGTTAAAAATGAATATATTATTACTGTCATATTTGCATGTAAAAAGAGTGACTCGGAATTATGTTGTACACTGAAAAGAGCTCTTTTTATGTTGTTTTGGAAAAATTGAATAAAACTTGTTAACAAAAAAAAGAATATTGTATTCACCACTGGATGTCTTCCCGATCCCCCAAGATTTCCTTGACTTCTTCTCTGCATTTCTGCTGATGTTCTGGGTGCTTAGCCATTATATAGAGTAGCCAAGAGAGGCCACTGGCTGTTGTGTCATGGCCTGCAAACATGAAAGTGTCCACTTCAGCACGGAGGTCTTCATCTGATAGTCCGGTTCCATCTTCATACTGATAAACAGAGAAGAATCAGCAAGGGCCACCTTCAATGAGCATTCACTTAAAGAAAAATACAATACAACAAGGTCATCATAAAATGATCAAAGACAAAAGTGTCATTTTTTTCTTAAATTTATGATATTATTGGATTCAGGTACATGGATACTATTGGGATTTATTATTCCATGGTTTGAACAAAGAGACTTTGGGCTCTTCCTTTTGATTGAGTTAGTGTATATTATTTTAGTCTCTGAGTTGTCAAAATGCATGTTGACACAAACGGCTATCTTTATTTTGCTTTGTCTCTCCCTGCCCTATCCGAATAATACTACAAATACATCTGATTCATTTAGTCCTACTTTTGCAAGAATTATGGGATTTCACCACCCTACCTTCTATCTTCCTTTCTGCAATTGTAAACGAAAATAGGATTTTTAAATTAAACAATGTAACAAAACAAGATTTCATTTTGAATTGTAATAACTTTTATAACGGAGTGAGACAAGAGGCGGTTAAAAAAACTTCCTGTAGTTTCTTACTTTGGCACAAAGAAGAATGTCCAAAAAATCCAAATGTCGCTTCTTTTGAATCTTTTCAAGCTCTCTTTCATTATGTAGTGATTTCTTTCTCTCTTCAATTACTTTTTCTATGAAGTAATGCAAGATGAGTTAATACTAGGAATGAGAAATTCACTGTGTTCGCCTCACTTTATCCCTTGACTTCAGAAAAAAGGGCTCTGAGAGATTAATTTGGTTTATTTTATTACAAATAAAATTTGCAATATACAAGCTAAGAACTATTCAGAATAAAATCAGTATACACTGAAATCCCTTATTAGGCTCCAAATAAATTCAGTAGTGGCTTTCTGATGCTAGTCAATTTTTACTAGCGATGAATAAAAGTTATTGTGTGTTGGCAGGTCAAGGATTTCACTGACATATCTCAAGGCCCTAATGAGGCTTATCCCCACAATTAGAAGAATCAGAAAATATTGCTTATATTATAATAAGCCTCATTGAAGTGTAACATGTGAAGGATAAAGCTGTGAAATAAGTGAAAAATTAAAATGTGCTCTTTTAAGCATTGTACAGTAATCTATACAGGTCATTAACTTTTGAGTGAAGATTGAACTGCTTTGCTGCCAAATAAAGCAATGTTTTGAAAACGTTTCTACTTGTTATATAATAGCTCTTATATAATGGCATTTAGAGGAAAGAGTTTCACTCCAAGTGGTTTCAACAGGTTGGCTTTCAATTAGTGAAACAGTCCACCAAAGATGACCTCAGGCTACAGCCACACCTCCTCCATCTTCATATATCCTGGCAACCCAAGACACTCTCATAGTAATTTTAAATTTTACCAAAGAACATGAGAGTTACCTGTATGACGGTGTGCCAATTCACAAGCCTGTTTAAAACGCTGTCCTGATGGGGTATATGAATATAGGAAATCACTGTGAAGTATAGTAGAGGTAACTCTCCGAAATGACAGGAAAGTTAAGTCTGACACAGCTTGGACATAATAATCCAGGTCTCTGATGGAAGGGAAAAACATTTTTTACAAAAAATATATATGTGCTATACAAATATGATCAATATTTATGTTATTAGAATGTATTATTATAAAAGTTTTAACCTGTCAGTTTGGCAATTGCTCTTATGACTGAATGCACATTTCATGATGCTATCAAGAGTCATTAAACTAATATGGTCAAACATCTCCAAAGACTTCATGGGCTCCTTTGCAATCAGTTTCTCCCATTTATCCTAGTGGGGAAAATAGAGATGGAACAGTGTCAGCTGTTTATAGGGCTCCCATGCCATACGCCATTTTGGTGAACTGCTGTCCAATGTATCGTTGAGTTCAGCTCAGCTTCAGATAACTACATAGATATCTCCATATTATTTACTTAGCAACAGCATGGAAGAGATTTCCCATTCTCATTTTCTGGAATTGTTCTCGACTAGTTTATAGGTAGCCCTTGACTTACAACTACAATTGAGCCCAAAAATTATGTTCCTAAGTGAAACAGTGGTTACATGAGCTGTGCCGCATTTAACAACTTTTCTTGTTAAGTAAATGACTGGAGTTGTTAGTAAAATGGCTGTTAAGTTAATCTGGCTTCCCTATTGACTTTGCTTGGCTTAAGGTCACAAAAGGTGATCACATGACTCTGGGACACAGCAACCATCATAAATATGAGTCAGTTGCCAAGCATCTGAATTTTGATCACATGGCCTTGGGGATGCTGCAGTGGTCATAAGTGTGAAAAACTATCATAAGTCACTTTTTTCAGTTCCATTCTAACTTTGAGCAGTCTCTAAAGGAACTGTTGCAAGTCAAGGACTACCTATATGCTGCACTTCTGGAAATGTTGATGCTTTACTATCCAAGAGGTAATGGTAGCTAGAAATGGTCCTGCTCAGTTTACAATTGTCCCTTTTGCATCTGCTTGTATAACCTGTAAAAAAAACCAACTTTCCTTACCAGCATAACTTTGGTGGAATCTGCAATTACTGCCACATAGGGCTTCAAAATATTATAGTGAAAAGCTGGTGTTAATAACCGTCTGTGCTGACGCCATTTTGTGCCATCTAAGATAAGCAGTCCTTTTCCTAGAGGTACAAAAAGAAAAAGAATTAAATGTTAGTGGTGGTGATGATGATGATGATGATGATTCTATCTGCTCTGTCCGAGCTAAGAGAGTGTATGCACTCAGAATTAGATAGGCAGTTTATCCCATGCTTAAGACGTTTGAAAGCACTAAGACAGAGTCAATCTACCTGCAACGTCAGGCCCATCTTTCAAAATCCCATAAAACTAATCTCATCAGAAATGACAGCAGGGTTTTAAAAATGGGCCTGCATCGACCAAAATTGCTTCTTTTGATATATTTGTCTGACACAGTGATCATCATATTTCAAGCACAGAGCTCAAGGGCTGTTGCATTTTATTTCAAGTTGTCTTAGAATTCCTGACAGGAATATGATTTCTTTATCTCTCTTGCTTATTCATCTGAAACATAGGTAAAATTTACCTTTTCATCTCCCTGTAGCTTTTCATCCATTCTTTGAATGTTAAGGAAATCAGATAGTGAAGCTTTTGAATTGGAGAAACTGCTTTTATTCAAGTCAATTCATAAAGACACTAAACCCATGCAGTATGAGCCTATCTTTTATTTCTATGCAGCAGATTATATGAAGAATACTTACTCCATGGAAAGTTGCATAGGAATACAAACGGATGGTTGGTTTTAAAATTACCTGAGTTGGCTTTCATCCACAGCACTTTATGCTAATTAAAGAGGAAAGTGATTTTTTAAAAATGATCTCTTCTTCCCTCTGTATATATAAATATGAGGCAGCAGTATGCTGCAGCTCCAAAAAGCCAAAACAATCCTAGGCTGCATTAACAGAAGGATAGAATCAAGATCACATGAAGTGTTAATACCACTTTATAATGCTTCTGTGAGACCACACTTGGAATAATGAATCCAGTTTTGATTGCCATAATATAAAAAAGATGTTGAGATGTTGAGTGCAGAGAAGAGCAGCAAAAAGGATTAGGGGACTGGAGGCTAAAACATATGATTAATGGTTGCAGGAGTTGGTATGTCTAATTTAATGAAAAGAAGGACTAGGGATGACATGATGGCAGTGGTCCAATATCTAAGGGGCTGTCACAAAGAAGAGGAGGTCAACCTATTCTCCAAAGCACCTGAAGGCAATGGATGGAGACTAAGCAAGGAGAGAACCAACATAGAACTAAGAAAAAATTTCCTGACAATTAGAACAATTAATCAGTGGAATGGCTTGCTTCCAGAAGTTGTGGGGCTCCAACACTGGAGAATTCTTTAAGAGGAGATTGGACAACCATTTGTCTGAAATGGTATAGGGTTTTCCACTTGAGCAGGGATTGGACTAGAAGACCTCCAAGGTCCCTTACAACTCTGTTATTCTATACTCTGTTGTTTTTCTTCCTAGTGTTGTCCCACTTGCAGGATCAGCTTGTTTTATGTTATCCTCACTGCAATTCTTATAACAAAGCTATCATTACATAATATGACAAGGTGTTTGAAGAGTCTGATACTGATTTGGGCTGAGAAGATATGACTTGACTGGTTCTAGTCCTCCATTAGGCACAGAAGCCATTGGGTGACCTTCCTTAATACACCATTTTGTTCATTAAAGTGTAGATATGATGATCAGAGTCTTATGATCAAATTAAAATCCTTGTAAGTTAAATTAAGCCACCGCAACTTGGTAACTTTCAGCTGCAATTCTGAATATAGTTCCACATTCTGGTCCCATTATATACAACCAGTCTGCGGAAGACTGGAGAAGATCAAATTAACATTGGAAAGCTATACTAAAACAATCAACATAATAGTTAAATTATCAATTGAACTGTTTGAAAAAAGGAGGGGGGAAATAGAAAAAATATTTATAACTGTTTTTAATTTTTACACATACCGATCCAAGGAATCAAAGTTGCATAGATGAATTCAGCCTTTGGATCTAGAAAATTCAAAGGAGATCAGAACAAAGTTATAACATGATGCTAAACATATACTGAAATAATTAACTTACTTGGCATAGATAAAGTCCACATTGGAAGTTTACTGCATTTTTCTTTCATTGAACAAATATGAGAGAATCAGTAAGATATATATATATATATATATATATATATATATATATATATATATATATATATATATATATATATATACATATATGGTTTATATATATAGTTTATATATGACAACCAAGTTAGTGGCTATCAAAGTTCATGACAAAAATAATAGATCATTTTCTTTTGGTGTTGCTACAAAAATCTTAAATCCATCACTTTGTGCTTTATGAAGCATTTCCATAGCATACAGTAATAACATCAACTTCTGTTCAATTATTAAAGTTCAATCCATTCAACCTGTTAAAAATTAGGGCAGTTCAAAAGAGTTCCTTGCTGGGGATAAAGAGAAGTGGCTATGGATACCTACATATTGGAGTAGCCAATGTGGCTGCTTGATGAGTGAAAGAAATGTTTCCTACCTGTTGAATTTGCAGAGCCTTATTTTTAAAAAAGATACTAAATGTTAAAAATAAGTTTATTGTTGGGTGTCCTTGCCCATTTCTTGAGCCTAGTTCAGAATCACAAAACTGACATATTTTTAACACTGTATTTTCCCCATTTCTCTGTCATTTGCAGTAGTCATTCTGCTGAAGTTATGAGTGCATTATTCACACATTCATATAATAAGATTAATCCTCTAATTGTCCTCTAGGAGCTCAAGTTGCCGTAGACAAAATTCCCTCCTCCACTAGAGTTGTAGTCTTCCCCACTACAACTCTACCATACCTAGAGTACTGCATTCAATTTTGGTCACCACATTATGAAAAGATGTTGAGACTCTAGAAAAAGTACAGAGAAGAGCAACCAGGATGATTAGGGGACTGGAGACTAAAACATATGAAGAATGGTTACAGGAACTGGGCATGGCTAGTCTAGTGAAGAGAAGGACCAGGGGAGACATGATAGCAGTCTTCCCATATTTGAGGGGCTGGCACAGACAGGAAGGGGTCAAGCTATTTTCTCAAGCCTGTAGGCCAGACAAGGAATAATGGATGGAAACTGAACAAGGAGAGATTTAAGATGGAAATAAGGGGAAACTTTCTGACAGTGAGAACAATCAACCAATGGAACAGCTTGCCCTTAGAAGTTGTGGGAGCGTCATCACTTGAGACTTTCAAGGAGAGATTGGACTGCCATTTGTCAGAAATCATGTAGGGTCTCCCACTTGGGTGGAGGGTTGGACTAGATGACTTATAAGGTCCCTTCCAACTCTGATTATCTGTTATCTGTTATCTTTGAGATAAGTGGGGCTGAGAAAAAGGGACTGGTCCAAAACCACTCAATCAGTTTCCATGCTTGAGGGTGGACTTGAACCTGGGTTCCCTGAGTCCTATTCTAACACATTAACCAGTGGATCACAACAAAAGAAAAATTATTCAAATGTACAGTACAACTTTATACATGTTTGCAAGGAAGGGTTTAGTGAAGTTTAGTGGAGATCATTAAGTCTTGCTGATCCTATTTTTACTCTTCTGAAGTTGTGTCTCTGAGCTGCAGTAGAGAAGAGACATACTTTAATGAGTATGAGGTCTAAAGGAGTTTTAACTAAGTGTATAAAGTGAGTGCCAAATATATACAAGAAGGTAACTCACTTTTGTCATTTGTAGCATCATCTTATATTACTATTGATATGAACTTTATAGGAGAAGCTGAAAGGTAACTGAGGCTCTGATAGAAAAGTGCCCCTTAGCATCCAACAGAGCCTGGGTACAGTTCTCCAGTGTAAATTTCTCTATATGCATATCTGCATGGGAAATAGTCATTGTCCTAACTGGCATACACTTACCTCCTCTGGCAAACAAAGTTTTGGCATATTCTGGGTGACTGACAACTACAGAAGAAAAAAAAATCCCAAACCATCTGGGAAAAGCATAAGAATATTGTTCAGACCACTCCAACATACACTTTAAGTCTTCTTTCTGGCTAGGTATCTGGAGAGAGAGGGAGAGAGGGGGGGGGAGGGAGGGAGGGAGAGAGAGAGGGAGAGAGAGAATCATTTTTACAGTATAGTTGCAAAGCTGTGCGTTTAAACCCTGACATTCATCCACTTAAAGAAAGATAAGAATGTATAAAAGTCACTCATAATACAATGCACACTTAAGAAAATATAGTATATTATTCCCTGAATTAGAGAGGTGAGCAGCTAGATAATTTTGATCAAAATAAATAAAATAAATAAAGTAGCCACTTCTTAGATTACTTTGTGGAACACATGCATCAGAATGAAGGTATTCATCTGACAGAAACAGAGCCTTAATCAATGATTTAAGAATATTCAATATTATTTAATCTTTAAACAATCTTTAAACAATTTCAAGATATGCTAGCAATTAAAATTCCCTGTCTTCTGCCCCATCAGCTCCCCATATATTTTACCACTTCTTACCTGATGAATGTTGCCATACAGCCAGTGAGTAGGAGGGCCTGGGAAATTCTTATAAGCCTTAAGCTGCTTTTGTCTTTTGTAATTCAGTTGGATGATTTTAACCAGGACATAAACAAGACAGAATGCAGAACAAATAAGTGTGAGCTGATGGAAACTTGATGTTGTCTCCATGATGAGTATCACAAGGCTGAAGGCTCTGCAATGGTGTTACTTCACTGGTTGGGTTTTATAAAAGAATGAGTGCCGTCACCAATAAACTGCAAAATGGGTGTTACTCAATGAGTCTTTTGTTGCACCTTGGCTCACTTCCACCTAAACATCCCCAACCTTTAATCTCAACCTTGGCAGTGAACTCCTGGTAATATTTTTAAACAACTTTTAATCTCATCTAACCTTTGCCTTAGAAATCATTTTGAGCAATATAATGAAACATGCAGGTGTCAGGATGTTTCTCCTTCTTTCATCAGTAAACTCAAATGACATTTCGTAAGATGAATCACATTCTTGGACAGGGGTGTCCAACCTAGCCAACTTAAGGTTTGAGGACTTCAAGTCACAGAATTCTGCAGCCAACAAACTATCTGAAGAATTCCGGGAGTTGAAGTCTATAAGTCTTTAAAGTTGCCAAGTTCGGACACTCCTGATCTTGGAGATCACAGATATGGCTTTATCTAAGCACGATTTCAGCTATTTGATGGGCATTTACTGTAATTGCTTAGCAAAGATTTATTTTAACTCTGTCCCCCCAATCCAAGATTTAAATGTAAACTTAATATCTAGTAGGGAGGTGTTTGTGAAAGCAACTGATTTGACCCAAAGCACTGGATCTCTTGACTGCTAATCCATGCTTATCAAAACATGATGAAAACACACAGAATGATAAGCAGAAAGCATAATAAGCAAAAAAAAAAAAAGAGCGCATGGCTTTGCTACTCGTATCCTTCTGAGCCATTCAGGAAGTTAAAGATGGGCAACAAATAAATTTAATAGATAAATACCGGTAAATAAAGCTTCTGGAGTTTGAGCACTTTTTCCCAACTCTTTTGTATTGGTGTACAACAACCCTTCAGCATGAAGATAATTCAGTGCACTTACAGGGAAGCCTGTTTTTCTAATTCCCTCCTCCTTCAAGTTATTTGCTAGCTATGGTCAATAAATGTAAGCCATTTTGGCAAAATTATTGCCTGCTCATCCAAACTTGGACACTATGGAGCAGGTAAGGAAAGTCGGGGCTGATCTTTTGTGGAAATGAAGGTAATAGGTCCTCAGTTCCATTGACCTCTCTGAATTTCATTACCACATTGAATTGTTAATGTAACAGAAGAGGGAAAACATGAAATAACTGAATATAGATGTAAAACTAAATTTTGATCCAATGTTAAAAATATTAATGAGATGAAATCAATACTAATTTGTATATGACAGGCTGTTGAAAAATAGATTATGGTCCTTACAGTAGGCTTTCAAAACAAGTGTGGTTATATAACTTCCTTTTGCAAATGGGTAGGATGCTGAGAATGTCTAAGAAGGACTAAAGAGAGTTATTCTTTCTAAATATAATGCTAGAGTAATTTTTCCATTAGCCATTTTTAGTTTCTCTGCTTCTCCAAATTTTATGATGTTACTAAGTATCTGGACAAAATTTTAAAAATGGGGCTTCTTTACGGTTCCAAACTATAATCTTCAAGAAAGTGTGTGTTTAATTGAGATTATGGTAAATGGTAGGATTTGGGGTTTCTTTTAAGCATCCACATCAGTGCAAATACATATTGTCACTGAACAACATATATTACTGTACTGTAATTATACATTCTCATGCGCCAACTTTAGTCCACTTGATAGCAGCATTTTTAAAGCCAAGATTTAAGAATTTAAGAATTATGGCAAGAGAGTAAGAGCCTTCCTAAAATATATCAAAATTACTGACCCAAAGGTTCTTTCTTTCAAAAGACCTTTCTATTTTTGCTTGAAAACATTTAGCTTCTCATCCAATTAGTCTCTTCAGTTCTGACAGAATGGTGGAGAATGGAAGAATGTATATTCCTTGCAGTCATCTCCTTGATAGTACTTTCTGAGAGTCATTGAGGCCACTTAAGATGTATCTGTGCCCTCAGGGCCAGCTGAATAGTGCAAATGGGTGTGGAACCTTCTTGGAACTGCTAAAAGGACTGTGTTGTAAACAGGAAATAGGTGGTGTTGTATCTCTCCCCCTCTGTTGAGAGAAAGCTGTTCAACCTTAATGTAGCTGGGCTCTTTGATTCCTCTTTCAAACCCCTATCCTGTGTTTACCACACCATACCAAGAGTTGTGGTGGCACAATGTTTAGAATGCAGTACTGCAGGATACTTCAGGTGCCTGCCAGCAGTTTGGCAGTTCGATTCTTACCAGTTCAAGGTTGACTCATCCTTCAATCCATCCAAGGTCGGTAAAATGGGGACCCAGATTGTTGGGAGCAATATGCTGACTCTGTAAACCACTTAGAGAGGGATGTAAAGCCCTGGGAAACAGGATATAAGCCTAAGTGCTATAGCTATTGCTATTTTCACTATTCAGGTAACCATGAGGTATACCACAGCTGTTATGCAGATATGACCTTTTATTTATTTTTCTTTTAAAAGTGTATAATCCATCTTTTAGGGTTAACTTGCTCAACTGATGTATGATTTTAACTGATCATTTGAAATTATTCTTTTTCATACTTATTTTCTCAACATATTCTGGTTTTTGAGGCAGATACAAAATCCAGGCTTCGTAAGATACCTGTACTGAGTGATACTTTTGACAATTGCTGGTTTAGCAGGCATAATTTAAAGCCCTAAACAGCTTACAGCTTGATTGTTTAAGGCAGGGATCCCCAGCCTCCAGTCTGTGGACCAGCACTGGACCGTGGCATGCCAAAAACTGGGCCGCTCAAAGAAGGGAAGCCCCATCCTTGGGATGCAGGCATGCAAAATCACATCCCCTCCAGTCCGCGGAACAACCTCCCTCCACAGAACTGGTGGTTAGGGGGTGCTGGTTTGAAGGATTGCTTCATTCTTTAAAAAGAATGTTCAGACATGAATTCCTAATTTGGGAGGTGTTGAAAAAAGTCATTTCCCCCCTCACATGAAGATTAGTTAATATGAATGTATATGAAACCAGCAACATCTTTGTGTACTTATGCATGCAACAGAAACTGTTTTCAGCTTATATATTATAAGTTGCTCCAAGGATGGAACTTGTATTTGTACAGACTTGTTAACTTACACAATATTTAACTTACATAAGTTTAATGCCACATTAAGTAAAACTGTAAATAACAGAACAACAATTTTTAAAAACAAAGTGTGATATTTTCAGAGGAACTCTACTTCACCCAAAGAGAAATTGTAGCACTTAATTTTGATCTTTTGTGATATGTACCAATGTCTGATTATTATTTACTTATTGTTTCCAGACTAAATAACCCCAAATCATGTAATACATACAAACATTTGCATGAATGGCAAAATATATGGTGGTGTATCTTGGATTAGAAAACTGTATCTGTTTTCTATTTATTTATTAATCAAATTGACAAGCTACCCATCTTACCTCATGGTCACTCTATATATATAGTAGAAACCTATCCTATGCTAGTGGTCCCCCCAGAGATGGTGTTCAGCCAGTTCTGACAGGTTCTGGAGAACTGGTAGTGGAAATTTTGAGTAGTTTGGAGAACCGGCAAATACCACCTCTGTCTGGCCCCACCTCCATCTATAAGCTGCCTCCCGAGTCCCAGCTGATTGCCTGGTCTTCTTTTTTTTTTAATTACATTTATATGCCGCCCTTCTCCAAAGACTCAGGGCGGCTTACAATTTTTGGAGCACAACCCAATGCGCTCAGCAATAGCCTTCATTCCATTGTATATGCCTGCTTATTACTAAGCAGCATTTTTTACAAGGTCAGCTAATTGCCCCCAACAATCTTGGGTCCTCAATTTACCTACCCCGAGAGGATGGAAGGCTGAGTCAACCTTGAGCCTGGTGGGATTCGAGCCTACAGTAATTGTAGACAGCTGGATCTTAAGAGCAGGCATTTAACAGCCTGAGCCACCAAAGCTCTTTTTGTTGCACTGCACAGGAGAACAGAGCTGGAAAGCAGGTTAGTGGGGTGGGAAGGGAATGGAGATTTTACAGTATCCTTCCCCTGCCATGCCCACCAAGCCACACCCACCCAACAACATCACGGCCACCAAGCCACACCCACAGAACCGGTAGTAAAAAAAATTGAATACCACCACTGGGCCTCCCCCCAATCTTTGTGATTTGGTGGCCTGGCTGGGGGAAAAGGGGAATAGGTCCATGCCAGTGGTAGGCTGGAGCACACACACATGTGCATGCAGCTGCATTCATGCAAGAGACAAGAGAAGCCTTTGGGGTGCAGTTTTGCGCTCTTTCATGCTTCTCCATGCCAAAAGCTTTTGCAAAGGGATGGAAGACCTGAAGCAGTGTAAGATTACTCTCCCAAAGCCTTTCATCCATTTGCAAAAGCTTTTGGCATGGAGAAGAGGAGCCTTTCGGGGCACACTGTCATGTTCCTTCACATCCACGGAGGCTGCCAGATGCTCCAAAGGTGAATCAGCCTTGTTGAGTCAGTGAAGCTGAGCAGGGCTCACGTGTCCCATTCAGCCTCTGCTCTTACTGCTTCACGCACAGCTCCACTCACATCAGAGAAGAGAAGATTTTGGGGTGCTGCTCACACAAGTGGAGTTGCATGCATGCATTGTCCCACCTCTCACGTGGCCTGGTTTCGAAGAGGCCACGGCCCAGTAGTGGGCCGCAGGCCAGGGGTTCATTTTCTATTTTTTTAAAAAAATAAGTTTTTATTAATGTATGGAAGCATGTGTCAATACATTGTATGTACTGTTCAGATTAGTGGGATGTGAACAGCAGTATGTTGGCTTACAGGACTGTTTAGAAATCCTAGCTTGCATAGAATAGCATGAGCACAACGTTGATTCTGATTGGGCTTTTGACACACCAGCCAAAATGTGCCTAAACTGGTGGTTATTGCTTTTACTGTTAGCAGAAGATGTTTGCCACAGGTACAACTAAGATTCGTCACCTTGTTTACCCTTTGTCTTACTGAAAAGCATCATGAAAACTTTGATTTGCACAGCAGAAGTCAATATCTGTAGGACCATTTGGTGACAACCTTGGCCATGAAAGATTGCAACTTAAAATGTAAGAGGAGTAATGATGAATTTATATTAATTGATGCAATGAAATTAACAAAAAGGTGATGAAAGAGACATGTAATAGAAATAGGGCATGAATCAGTGTAGATGAAATGCTTAACTAATAGTTCAACACTGTAATTATTTGCAGTGAATGTTACTCTGTTATATGAGTCATAATGCATCTAAAAGTAATGTACAGAAGACCAAAGTAGTTATATTTAGCAGGGAAAATTGAACGAATAGTAAGTGGTTATACATAATATTGAAAAGTAAAGCAAGTGAATAATTTTGTGTATCTTATTGGAACATTTACTAAAGATAGGAAAACAGATGGATAATTTTTAAGATGTGCAGATGCTAATCAAAAGACAGTGGATATTATGTGGTCTGTTGTGAAGAGTACATGTTCATGGAATAACCAAAAAATGGTTATGTGTAAATAATATCAAAGTGAAAGTTAGTAGGTACTGTACTCCTGAATTGAGGAATATAATGGGAACATGATACTTAAATAGTGGGCATCAGCAGCTCCTTGGGCAGTTTGAGCTTTCTGAGTTGGCACAGAAAAAACGTTCTTTGTTGTCCTTTTGTGATGACGTTTTTGATGTTAGGTGTCCATTTTAGGTCCATTACAGTGGGTATAGTAAAACAAGAAGAAGCAACAGGATAAAAAAATTGAATGGATCCTGCATAAATATAGATTTAATCCAAAAATAAGTGAGCAATACAAAGAAGCTTATTATGAAGCTTCAGCATATAGATACATGGATAATATCAAACTATGAACCAGTGTATGAAGGAATAGCAAACGGGCCAAAAGAAAAGGGAAAGGTGAGAAAGGTATAATTGGATGTAGACATAGGTGAGAAGTTAAAAGAACGAAAGATAGTACATGAATGTGGTGGAAGTACTTAGGTTATAAGCCACTGTTTATGCTTTGTAAGGAATCAGTGCCTTTCAGCAATAGGGAAAATGTTCACGGAATTGGTTTTGGAAACATTAATGCTCATTTTAAAAATCCAATTAATGAATGAATAATACCTAAAGGAATGGAAGCTGTCTGCAAAAATGAAACACATTGAAAAATCTAGATATCTAGAAGATCATGAGAGACACAATGATACATGCTTACAGGAACTGGTTCACATACAGTAGAAATGAAAATGAAGACTCTTTTGGCTTGAAACAGATGTTGGCTGCTGAAAAAGATGAGAACTAATGAAATGGTCTAGGCAGTAATGGCAATAGCAAGGTAAGAAATAGTAAGGCAAGGAAAAGGATAAAGATAAAGATAAAACATTATAAAAATAAAAAGACTGGATTTTCAGCCGTTTTAACAGGTTGCTGATTCCTGGAGATTCTATCTACTAGCGATCGGATCCTTGAAGGGAGTTTTCTTTGGATGAAATTGTAACTACTTTTGTCTAAGAATCAGAAGGTTTTAGGACTTAAGTGTCTGTGAATTGAATGTTTATAGTTATTATAATGAATAGGACCATCAAGCAAAGATTAGAAAGGGCTAAAGTGAACTTCTTCCCTCAAAACAATGCTATAGAGCATTGCACACCAGAACAAATAGACACAAGAACAGTTTTTCCCCGAAAGTCATCACTCTGCTGTTCAAATACTACAAAGTCTGCACTACTATTACACAATTGAGCCTACCTTTCCTCCCATTGCCTAAAGGCCCAGTAATTTATCCGGCAAGATTGGGGGTAATTGGGCAGACTTTAGGGACTGATTGAAGTGTCTTTACCTGCTAGGAACTGAATTAGGAATAACAGTCACAGAAGACCTGGCAGAAAATTCATGTTATTTTTGTTGAGAAGAAGCCTTCTTAGAAAGATAGTATAGCTGAAGGCACTGAAAGCTACTGAGATATTCAAGTCATTAAATAGAAATTCTGCCTGCCCTTCTATTGGTGTAGGCTATCCAAAGGGTATTCCATTGTATAAATGCTGAAATACTATGATCACATTATCTGGAGCTACTGCTTTGGTTCAGAAATGTCATGGAATGTCAAGTTCCTACTATTTGTGCACCGTATTGCAGCCATATTGCAGTCTAAATTTCCACCAATGAATGGACACAAAACCTCCAGCTCTGAGTCCACCAGAGCTTGTATTGCCATCTCATTGCATGCAATCCAACATGATTCCTTTTCCATATTAATTGTTTCACAGGCACCTGGGTTGTGATAAGCATTCATCTTATCCACATGAACCCCAGAATATGGCATAATCCAGAGGTATGGTATTTTTGGTGACATTGCAATTATTTTCTCCAAAAGAGAGCCACATTCTTTGGGTTGACTAGAACAAAGTTGAGAGTTGTCACAGTATCCTTCTAAATGACATTTAAGACTTATACAAACATAAATCTATAAAAATAATGCAAAAGATTCATTTTGCAAAACACTTAGTATTAATACAATAACTCAAAAATATATTTTTTTCAGATGAGGGGCAACTGTTTAATGGTAGATTTCATGTTAGGATTCAAAAGGTCCCAGTTTCAGCATTTCCAGATACAGTTTGAAAAATCTCCTGCTTGACTGCACTGAACAAGTTGGACTGCTGATCTGGCTCAGTTTAAGAAAGCTTTGTAATGTGTTCAAAGACCAGCTAAAGTGATCCTAATTTTCTCTTTTTATGGCACTTGATAGACATGGATGTTCTCTAATAACAACTAAAATGACCAGGATATTTCTTTTGTAACCACCTATTGAAACAACCTCTTTCTTATTTTTAGGTGTTTGGCCCAATGAGATTTTCTCCTGAGAACTTATCCAGTAGACATTCTCATGCTTTTCTTCCGTTCGCTGCTGGGCCAAGGTGAGTTTATATTGTATAGATATAAGCATATTAACTTGATCCAAAATGTCTTTCTCCATGTCTTGCCAAAACCGAGCTAAATACAATGAAGCCAACATCTTGTTTCTTATGAGCAGATTTCGTTTGTTTGGTGAACAAAACCAGCTACTGCTGAGATGAGTGTTCCTTCAGTAGAATTTTTGGTTCTAAGGACCTGCTTTTGATATTTATTACTAAAGCAGAAAAAGAAAAGTGGGTATTAAAAGGGTATAAAAAGGTGAGCATATTTAGAGGCAAATAACCTATTAGGGGAAAATAACCTATAAGTAATCTGTAGAAGACCACAGCATCTTGCCAGAGCATTTTAGAATGTTGCTATCATGCCTAGTAGTATATTTCAAAGAACACTCCGGGCAAGATAAATTAACAGTCAGAGAATTTGGGGAGTTGAGAGTCCTAGGACAACTGTAAGGTACCTGTTTAGGGTTGTGCCATCTAAAGAGAAGGTTAGGAATTTGGGAATTAATTTCCAGATAGATGCACCATTGATAATAAGCTTTCTTGTCCTTTTAGAAACTGCACTGGACCCATGAATGAGTGGTTCTTGCTATGACTTTGCTTCGATTTGAATTGTCACTTGATTTGTCGAAGCCTCTGCCTGTTCCAGTGCCTCTGATTGTCTTGTGTTCTGACAATGGAATTCATCTTTGCTTGAAGAAACTGGGGTGAATCTATAATCAATACAGGAAATAATTCATATGGGGAGCAGAGAAGGGCTTCTATAGAATTTTCTCATCCAGCCAGGTGCCCTGTACATGTTTTGAGATTATAATTCCCAAAATACTTGTATTGCTCTTCAAAAAATATTGAGACTTTAATCATGGTGACTAGGAATTAAAATACTAATACCACTGGGGACTGCTAATTTACTGAAAATGAGAAGGAGAATGTAGAAATTATAGAATGACATTTGCAAAAAATTACCAGGAAGTGTATTTTCTCCTGATGAAAGGTTGAATGGCCAAGATATCTGGTTTCA
Source organism: Naja naja (assembly GCA_009733165.1). Taxonomy (NCBI): domain Eukaryota; kingdom Metazoa; phylum Chordata; class Lepidosauria; order Squamata; family Elapidae; genus Naja; species Naja naja. The sequence goes on from CM019150.1 coordinate 65,214,089, forward strand.
TCTACTGTCAATTCATTTTAGATTAACTACAACACTAATAAAAGTTTCACCCAGTAATTAATCTACTGTGCTTTTTTAAATTAATGTTTGCATGTAGTGATGCATGAATTAATCCCTCTTGCCATTCTTGGTAAATCTCCTTGTCCACAAACAGAAGTGAAATGGTCTGGAAATTGCTATTTCTTTCCTATTCTTTTCCTCATACATTTCTTCTAAAGTTTTCTTTATCAGTGTCACTTCTTTATTGACCTACATATGTAAAAGAACATGTGGATGATCATGACCAAGGACACTGTATTTTTCAAAAACTCTAGGTGTAGTTATTTCAGATCTTCTTTTTATTTAAAGAAAATGCCATGAATAAACAGTGTGGGAAGATAAAAGTTTAGCACTTGAGTGGCCTTGTAACATCCAAATACAAGCATCTTGTTATAACAATAGCAATAGCACTTAGACTTATTTCCCACTTCACAGTGCTTTGCAGCCCTCTCTAACCGTCAGCCTATTGCCCCCAACATTCTGGGTCCTCATTTTAAGAACTTCGGAAGGCTGGAAGGCTGAGTCAACCCTGAGCCTGGTGAGAGCTGAACTGCCAAATTGCAGTCAGCTGGCAGTCAGCAGAAGTAGCCTTTAGTACTGCATTCTAACCACTATGCCATCACGGCTCTTATAGGCTATAGTAATAGACTTTGACTGCTTTCAGCAGAGAAATACTCCTTCATTTATTTCTTCTCACGTGATAAGCAGCAGTGTATGACCTTTCTTGATGTAGGTCAGTTCTTTTAGTCACTCATATTGTTAGAGTAATTCAGCTCCAAGTTGGGCTTGGAAGCCAAGACAGAAGCCAGAATATCTGCCTCTGGGATTCTAGTACTATTATATAAAATATGATCACAGTATTTGATTATGAAAAAGAAAATCCATTTGTAACTAAAGTCACATGCTTTGTCCATACTGGATAATATTAAATTAATTGTTCTCAAACCATAATTTTCCATATGACCTTTGAATGAAATACGAAGTGCATGACAACAGCAGATATGGAAAATTTGATTCAATGGTAAGTGGAGTTTTATTTGACCTTAGGACACAGAATCATAGAATAACAGAGTTGGAAGGGACTTTGGAGGTCATCTAGCCCAAACCCCTGCTTGAGCAGAACAGTCTATTCCAAATATTAGTTTCTGCTAGGATTGAACTCACAGCCTCCTGATTGTGAGGCAACAGCTCTAGGCCACTGGAGAACTAATTGTAGCATCTTGCCTTCCTCCTTCAAAGTATAAGTCCATATGTCCCAGGTAAACCAGACAGGAAATACAAGAAGATGAACTAATTCTACTTCATTGTAAGGCTTCTTTAACAGAATCTTGTACTTTTGTAAGTATAATTTTCCCACCACCACTTTTAACTGCTTTATCCATTAAGGCAAGTCTTTGCTAAATTTCTCTGAACATTAAGTCACTGGGAGCAGAGGAACAGGGTTCCTGCCTCTCTTGTCCTCTTCACCTTGATCCTCAAGGTTGTTCACACATTCCATTACAATACATTTAATACAACTTCATAGAAATTATTTATTTTCTAGTGGGAAAGGCCTAAGCTTTTTGCGTGCTGTATCATCAAATAACCAGAAAGGTGCTCGGACAACACTATGGAAGAACTGTGATAGTACAGCTGCAAGATGCTGGACCTTTTGCAGTTAGTTGGAAAAATGAGATATCAGTTTTGTTTATTGTGCTATATTTCACTCCCATATATCCCTTTGTTTTACTTTCCATCCTGCTGACTTACGGGAAGAAAAATAACTAAACTGAATTATGGATCAGCACAGTTTCTGAGTTGCTTTGGTGGAATAAGCTTCTTTTTTCAGTAGAACAAGGTGACTTAAAACAGAGCTTATAGATCCTGGACTGCCCTTGGATGTGACTCCAACAACATAAAGCTATCGTTAGTGGATTTGTCTACTGTTGTAACTGAGGTGTCCAGGATTGGATTTTCTCCATTTGTGCAAAGAGAGGTTCACAGACAAGAAGATGGTTACTTCTATGGCAACAGGAATGGTGTCTTGTTTGAGGAACCACTCAAATGATCTAGGAATATCTAATATTCTATTGAGATATGTGGAAAATCTGGTAGTTCCCATAGAAGTTCAGAAATCTCAAAGTTTAAAGTTGGGGTTTTCAATAAACATCTATAATCACTTTTCTTTATGACTTCCAGGTTCCTTCTTCTCTCTTACATTTTGCATTTAAAAATATTTATATGCAAATACTGTAGTTATGACATGCTGCACATTTCAATAAAGTGCAGACCATCTTTATTTCCAAGAACATTTTTTGATCTAAAATATACTAAAATATACTAATATATATTAGATTTAGACCCTGACATCAAAATGTCTCTGGGAGCCTGGGAGGCTCACAATTTAAAACAATATATTATACACAGCATGAGCTATACAAAACAATCAACTTCCACCTGAGCAGCTCTAAATGCAAACTCTCTAAATGCAAAATTGTTAAGGTAAAAAGCCAAGCTGCTTTAGTCATATAGGAAAACATTCCCATTGCCATCCCTTAAGTTAAGCCTACATGTCCCATGATGCATCACTGCACATTCCCCTCCCACAAGGTATAAAAGGTACTTACCTTTGGTTTTGCTCTCACTCTCTCGTCTCTCTCCTGAAAGAACAATGTATCTGAGAGAGAACATAGACATAATGTAAGTTTATATTTCTGCAATAAAAGGATTACTCTGATCACAGATATTTGAAAGTTAATTTTGGCTAGATCCATTGGAAATTATCAACAAAAATCCCTCCAACAAGGCCTAGGAAAACTTCTGGATTGCCATCAGGTAGGAGGCACAGGGATCTCTTTAGGATCCTAAGTAGGGTAACACAAGCACACCCCTTTTATTATTCCAAACCCATACATTTGGGAAGTCTCCTAGATGTTCTAGAAACATGCCTTACGTCTTATATAGGGAGTCCTCAACTTATGACCACAACTGAGTGCAACATTTCTGTTCTTAAGTGAGACATTTGTTAAGTGAGTTTTGTCCCATTTTATGACTTCTCCTGCCACAGTTGTTAAGTGAATCATTGCAGTTGATAAGTTAGTAATCTGGTTGTTAAGTGAATCTGGCTTCCCACTGACTTTGCTTGTCAGAAGGTCGCAAAGAGTGAATCACATGATTCCTGGACACTGCAATGGTCATAAATATCAACCAGTTGCCAAGCATCTGAATTTTGATCACATGACCATGGGGATGCTGCAAAGGTTGTAACTGTGAGAAATGGTCATAAGTCATTATTTTCAGTGCAGTTGTAACTTTGAACTGTCATTAAATGAACTGTTGTAAGTTGAGGGCTACCTGTATGTGCAACAGGAAACAAGACTTCGCACCACTCTTTGCCCATCTTTTGCTTTGTCAATACACTTCTATACTGGACTTCTTGTGAATGCCATACACTTTGCATGATATCTAAGACTTCTGTTCAAAAAAGAATTACTACCAAGCCATAAAGTTTAACCTTGCTGATTAAAATAAAGAGTACTCTATGGGTACTCCTACACAGCAGCCTTATGCTGTTTTATCTCCCAGACTGAAACAACCTGGAAATGAATCTTGTTTAAGAAAATGCTGTCTGTGTTTCAATCACTCCTCAACTTTGACAAGGATACTAGTCATGTATTCTGCCCACAGGGTGGTTACTACAACCCCTGATTAGTAGATTTCTCTTCCTTGTGCTGAGAAAGCAATTCCCTTTCCTTTCTATGGGTCTTTGGGGCCACATGGTTTCCACAGGTGCAACTTTCTATAAGCTGCCATCTGATGAGTCCCTACTTTGTATCTTCTGGTCTGGTATGTCCACCAGAAAATGTATATAAAAAAAGAAAACTACCCTACATTTTAATTAGTTCTCCTGTTACTAGGGCTAAAAATGGGAATTCACAGAACTTCTGACAATTCCACCTGCTTTTTAAAATCACATTATCAGTGCACTTGGGGAAAAAAATAACAAAAGTTCACCCTTTCACAGGGGTGGGATTCTACTGGTTCACACCGGTTCTATAGAACCGGTTGTTATGATTCTGCACAGTTCAGAGAACTGGCAAATCATGCCCCTGGCTGTCCCCACCCCTCTCCGCCTGTCCCTCCCCTCCCTGCCCAGTCAGTCCTTGTCACACATGCCCGACATTGCTGACTGCGTTCCACCCCGCCCAGTGTCTCCTTAAGGTATTTCATTTTTTCCCCTCCTGATGATCAGCTGTTCTGATGATCAGCTGTGTCGGATTCCCCTCGCTGTCTTACTGCTTCATCCAGGAGGCTTCCTTGAGGCCAAGGAGGCCCCAAAAGAGGAGGGGTGCTGCAAAAAGAATAAGAATAAGAGGAAGCCACGCCCACCTAGCCACGCCCACAGAACCGGTTGTTAAAAAATTTGAATCCCTTTCACCATGTAACAGTGTCACTGCTCAGCACAGCTTAAAGCAGCACGACTTGGGAAACATTGTATATGTTTTGGTTCAAGAAAAGACACATGGAAGCTTCCTTCCTTGTGGGATGAGGAGAAGATTAAAAATTATATCCAGGAATTCCTGTCCTTCACAGATGGTTAGTGATCCTTGCTTAAGCCAAGGCAAGCTGGAAGTGTTGATCAGCAATGTCTAAGGTTACATACATGGCTTCACAGTCATTTTACACCCCTCCTTTCCTGTACACCTTGTTATAAAAGAAATGGTGTCATATTAGAAGTCATATTTGGAGGAATGAGGCTTCTGGACAAAATTCTAAAATGTAGATTGGTCATCCCATTCCCAGAAGCCACCAGCCTTTGTCAGATTTTACCTTCTACCTTGCCTGAATTCCTCTCCCAAAACTTAATTATGTAGGAGACAGAAAAGGGTACAATCAAGGAAACGAAATTTCAAGAAGGAGATTTAACACAAGGATTAGAGAAAAGTACATCTTGGAAACAGTGACAAAAACTTCCAGATCTCCGTTATTAGTGTGCTCATTAAAATGGAGTCTCTTGAATTTTTTCTTCCCAGGTTTTCTGCTGTTGCCTAGATAAGCCCTTAATATATTCCCCCATTTGCTTATGGTGTATCTCTAGAGATCCTCTGGTTTCTTTCTCACCCTCTTTACAATCTGTAAAGATATTCCAGTTCTATACCTCATGCTGGACATTGCTCTGCAAAACCCAGATGAATTAAAAAGGGAGAGATTGGAATTGCAATGGAAGTTGGCTCCACCAGCAGCACCTTCCTCCTCCCGCCCTTGCCCACTGGTAACAAACATCAGCCTCAATTTCCTCCAAGAACTGAGCAGGATGTGTGTTGCTCACATTATTCCAGGATCACACCACTTCACTGACATGCCATTTCAAGCTACCACAAGCAGATGTTATTACTATTCCATTGCTGGCTCTTTAGAGAGAAATAGTAGACAAAAGACTGGGGGAGTGGAGGGAGGGAGGTTTATATCAGCCTACAACCCAGTAAGAACTTCTCTGATCTACTATGTACTTGTTATCTAGCTTGGCATCCAGTTTAATGGGCAGTGAAGCATAAGAGATTTTATACATCTGGCAGCTGCCCTATATTATGTACTGTATATTCAGTTTATTTTGCCCTGTTGCTGTCTTGCTGTACAGTAGATGCTTACTTTCATTGTTGTATTGCTCTTTTATGTTCAACTGTTATACTTTTTGCAGAGACAAAGTTGTAGAAAGAAACAAAAAGTATTGTGAAGCCCAATAACTCTCGTCTTTTCAATTGGTCAATCAGTCTGTGTACTTGGAGCATCAATGGACAGAAGAAGTGCAGTCATCTTCTGAATGCATATGGAAATCATAGGCATGGAACAATTTGAGATTAAAGGTTTAGTTGCTACAATTAAGTCACTGGTAGACAATTATTGTATGAAATATTAAGGTGTAAGTTAGTAGTAGTTTTTCAGGCAACATTTTACATTCTATTTCCTTTACATGTTTTATTTGTTTGTGAAACATGTACAAGATAACAAGTAGCATAGGTATGAACATAAACATGAACAAAGGAAGTAAATACAGATAAATGGGAACAGTAAGGCAGGGATGGTAGGTACACTGGTGCACTTATGCACGCCCCCTTTAAGGACCTCTTAAGAATTGGGTGAGGTCCAGTATCTTGTCTCAGGTAATATTTATCTTCCCAAAATACCCGAGATAAGGAGCTAAACACTACAAAGGCTTCCATGCAAAGTTTCTTTATTGGATTATATCAGGCATCCTCAAGGTATAACTCACAGTTATGCTGAGATTCATGTCCAATCTTTGCATTGTTGTCTTCATAGTGTTAAAAGGTAGCTATCTTCATCCCATAATGATACAGCAAAGGAAGACTCCAGCACATTTCTGGGGTCCAAGTAAGAATGAACAAAACTCCCCCCAACCCAACCAGAGGTCAATTCAGTGACCAATCAGGAGTACAGATGTGACCACATGACATGAACTACATTTCCCATGAGGCATTAACTACATTTCCCATGAGGCATTTCCTTAAGGGGACAGCTCTCATTCCCAAACTAACTATAGACTGTTTAACCAGCACATCCATGGTAGACAGTTTGAGGTTGAAGCTGTGAGAGTTTGAGGCTATAACAACAGAGTCTGGTAAGCCATTCCAGGCATTGACCACTCTGCTGCTGAAGTCATATTTTCTGCGATCGAGTTTGAAGCAGTTTGCCTTGAGTTGTATTTATTGTTTGCCTGTGTATTATTGTGGTTGAAGCTGAAGAAGTCATTGACAGGCAAGGTGTTGTAGCAGACAATTTTGTGTACTATGCTTAGATCAGACTGCAGGTGATGCAGTTCCAGATTGTCTAAGCCCAAAATTTCAAGTCTGGAGACATAGGGAATTCTATTGTGAGTAGAGAAGTGGAATACTTTTCTCAAGAAAAACCTCTGAAACCGCTCAATCATCTTAATGTCCAATATACAGTGTGGGTTCTAGGCAGACGAGCTGTATTCAAGAACTGGTCTGGCAAAGGTTTTGTATGCCCAAGTTAGCAATTCAATGTTACTGGGTAAGAAGTTTTGCAAAATAACGTTAACAACTCTTAATGCCTATTTGGCAATGCTGTTACAGTGAGCTCTGGGGCTTAGATTGTTTGAGATAAGTACTACTAGGTCCTTGATCTATGAGATCATTTCTGCCTAACTTGTATTTGGTGTTTTTATTGATTTTTATTGATTTTATTGATTTTTATTGCCAATGTGTAGGACAGAGCATTTGTTAGTTGAAATTTGGAGTTTCCAAATTCTGAGATAGGGGAACTCCATGACTCCATGACAGTTAGGCTGTGATGCATTCATATGGCAAATAGTGAAGGCTGAGTTTTTAAGAATTTACAAGGAATTAAAGTTAAAAATGAGAATTGTTTGGGTGAAGTGGAGAGATTTATTATGATATCTATATAGACAGGAGGTTGTACAACTTGTCTCGTGGCATAACCGGAACAATCTGGAATTGAACACACTCAAAACTGTAGAAATGGTGGTAGACTTTAGGAGAAACTCTCCCATACTACCACCTCTTACAATACTAGACAACACAGTATCAACAGTAGAGACCTTCAAATTTCTAGGTTCTATCATATCAAAGACTTAAAATGGACACCTAACATCAAAAAAGCACAACAAAGAATGTTCTTTCTGCGCCAACTCAGAAAGCTCAAACTGCCTAAGGAGCTGCTGATACAGTTCTACAGAGAAATTACTGAGTCTATCATCTGCACCTCTAAAACTGTCTGGTTTGGTTCTGCAACCCAACAGGACACATACAGACTTCAGAGGATAATTAGGACTGCAGAAAAAACAATTATTACCAACCTCCCTTCCATTGAAGACCTGAATACTGCACAAGTTAAAAAGAGGGCTGTGAAAATATTTACAGACCTCTCACATCCCGGACATAAACTGTTTGAACTCCTTCCCTCAAAATGACGCTATAGAGCACTGCACACCAGAACAACTAAACACAAGAACAGTTTTTTCCCAAACGCTATCACTCTGCTAAACAAATAATTCCCTCAACACTGTCCAACTATTTACAAAGTCTGCACTACTATTACTGTTAATCTTCTCATCACTCCTTATCACCCATCCCCTCCCACTTGTGACTGTATGACTGTAACTTTCTCGCTTGAATCCTTACGATCTATATTAACTGTTTCCTAGTATGATTTGATTGCTTATTGCACCCTATGGCTATTATTAAGTGTTGTTATGATTCTTGACTCTTGATGAATGTATCTTTTCTTTTAAGTATACTGAAAGCATTTGCACCAAGACAAATTCCTTGTCCGATCACACTTGGCCAATAAAGAATTCTAATCTAATCTAATGATTTAAAAAGCTGTAGCATGCATCATGCTTCTGGTGGGTTTGCATGGTTTCTAATGTCCCATCTTCGTCTTACAGCCTTCTTGGTATCAACTCCTGCAATAATTTTTCATATCAATTGAGTTTCTTTAAAATGAGGTGTATTCCATTTTCAGATCTGAGGATAATCTGGGGGATTGGAATCGGAGTTTTTTCTGGGTCGGGTATTAGTTTGAAGCGAAGCAGTATCAGAGCAAGTGCTATTTTTAGTTCATTCATGGCAAATTGCTGTCCGATGCAATTCCTAACAAGAAAAGAAAGGAAAAAAATCCCTTCTGTTATACTCAATATAAAAAGAGGCTGGTTGACATTCAGAACAAGGTAGGATGGGTTTTGCTTTTTCCTACTCAGTTACATATCAGTTAGTAAGCATGCAAAATAAATGAGTGTAATGACAAGTGCAAACATTTGTAGGTATCTTAAAAACTGAGCAGGTGAGGACAATGTATTGAATCAATTAAATCAGGGTGTGAATCACAGATGGTATTCAGCAGATTCTGACAAGTTGTGGAGAACCAGTAGAGGAAATTTTGAGTAGTTCGGAGAAATGCCACCTCTGACTGGTCCCGCCCCCATCTATTCTCTGCTTCCCGAGTCGCAGCTGATTGGCTGGGTCTTCTTTTGTTGTCCTGCACAGGAGAACAGGAGCTGGAAAGCAGGTTAGTGGGGTGGGGAGGGAATGGGATTTTTCAATAACTTTCCCCTGCCATACCCACCAAGCCATGCCCACCAAGCCATGTCCACCGAACCGGTAGTAAAAAATTTTGAATCCCACCACTGGTGTGAATGCATGAAATATTTCAGTGGAAGCACTTAGTCTGCAGGGCCTGCATTTAATTGGTAACTAAGCAGGAAAGCACCGTAGGAAATTATAATCAGGGACTGAGTAGCATAGTTGAATTGTGTCCTAACCTTTGGCTAAGCTTTTCTATCTGGAAAAGGTTTTAAATACAGTGTTGGGTGCTAAAATATACAACTGCAGGTACAGGGTTTTCTTTCCAACTAGGAAAACATTTTCACATTTAATTTAAGAAAAACAGCTGTGTCAATTGCACAGCTTTGGCGGGGGCGTGATTACCTTTCTCCTTTAACATATCAGCCTGTCATTCTTAGCTGTAAGAACATTTCATAAGACTCTAAGAAAACAGCAAATAACAATGCTTGGGATGGGCATAGAGCAGCGTTTTTCACCCATGGCAACTTGTGTGGACTTCAACTTTCAGAATTTGCATCCAGCTGTCCAAACAAGTTGCCAAGGAAGAGAAACACTGACAGGGATGTTCATTTTTAAGCCAATGGTCTAACAAATAGACCATAGACTCACCTTGATCCAGCTGCAAAAGGAATAAATGCATGAGAATGTCTTTTGGAAGCGTTCTCTGGTGAAAACCTCATAGGATCATACTCCTGGAATAAGAAAAAAAATGAGAATTGGAGGAGGGGAGATGAATCTGCTATGCTTACAACCCTTTTTCTCATTACAGTACTTGTGCTGTTATAAAGCTACTGAAGCATCTCAGAATCAATTTACACTTTGCTCTGAAAATATAGTAAGTCAATAGCATGTCCTAAAGTTGATAAATGGGGATTATCTCCATTATAGAGAATCTGTGTACTTATAAAAGTCTCAATAAAGTATGACAAATTTCATTTACAACAGTTAGACCCCTTCATCACTGACATCATTTGGTGGGGAAAAAAACTACTTACAAAAGGCTCTGGCCAAATGCTGGGGTTTTTATGAAGCGAATAAATGTCAACTTCAACAATGATGTCTATAAAACACAGAACCAAAGAAGACAGTGATTAAAATATTGTCAGTGGTTGAAACAAGATCAAAAGACATAAAGAGAAGAATTCTGCAGCCTGTTTATGCAGCCAGAGCAGTTTGGCATTTACATTTTTCTTTGTCTTTTTTTAAAATAAACTTTATTAAAGGTTATAAAAAAAATTATGTACATACGTAGTAAACAACATTTCGTTGCAAGGAAATTTTCAAGGAAAATGTTCATAGACACTGTTAAGGAAACTGCTCAAATTTTTATTAATTTATTATCTGTGCAATGGATTTCTCTTGTGTTATGATAAATAAATAATCCCACCCATAAAAGTATAAACACCTATACATTCAATAACTGGTTTGAAGATGAAAAAGAATTTCATATTTGACAACAGGAAGAGGGGTGGTCCTGATCCCAGTTAAGTATCCAAATCACTCTTAATTACATCCAATTTCATTCCAGATATAATTGTCTAATACTTTATATTCTGTCCTTTGATTCAATTGTTGAATATAAAGACAGATAGATAACTCTACAAATTCTTCCATACAAAGTTTCTTTTATTGGATTATATTAGGTATCCTCAAGGTAACTCACAGTTATGTCGAGATGCATCTAATGTCCAATTCTTTGCATCATTGAAATCATAGTGTAAACTGATAGTAATCTTTCCCCTGTTTCATCCCATAGTAGTAGAGCCAAAGGAGAAGTGCTAGCACGAGGCTAGGGTCCAAACAAGAGTGAAATAACCTCCCCCAACCCACCAAGGGTTAATTCAGTGACCAATCAGGATTACAGATGTGGCCACATGACATGAACTACATTTCCCAGGATACCTTAACTACATTTACCATGATGCATTCCCTTAAGGGAACAGCTCCCAATCAGTAACTAACTATACCAATTCCCATATACTGCCTGGGCAGCACGCTCCCCGCCTGGAATTATAAATTCCACTATTAACTAAAGAACAAGTAACTGTATAACTAAGATAAACAGTAAAGAGTAATAAAGTTAAAGAGCAATTAACTGTATAACTAAGATAAACAGTAAACATTAATAAAGCATCAAACAAGGCAAACGTGCAAAGCTTGAGGTTCAGTCTTCAAGTTCAGCCTTTCTCCACAGCAACACTAGGTCGGTGACCGGTCTGGTGTAGAGTGTCTTGGTGAAAGTCTGCTGGTTGCTCCTGGCGGCCGTTTAGGGTGGACAGGTACTCTTGCTTCCAATGGTTCTAAGGGGTGTTGACAAGCAGTTGAAATGGATGTTGTGAAGACATCTGCTCGTGTAGAGTGTCTTAGTGAAAGTCTGTTGGTTGCTGGTGGCCATTTAGGGTTTCTTAGTGAAAGTCTGCTGGTTGCCGGCAGCTTTTTAGGGTAGACCAGTATTCTTGCTTCTAATGGTGCCAAAGGGCATCAGAAGGATGTCGGACTGGAATATGCAAAGTCCTCTGCCTGGGCTGGGGTCTGCTGCTGATCGACACAGACAATTCCAGAGATTCCCCATCCCAGCTCTGTCTTGAAGGCAAAGTGGGAGCCTCTTGGTCCTCTGACTACTTCAATGCTACCTAAGATTAGGGGCATCTATTCCCAACAAGAGCAAAATCTTGGCTTCAGAATCTAAAGCGGGAAAGTGACGAGCCACGTGTTGCAGGTGAGTTATGTTGCTTGCTACCTCTGGCATTACAATCTTGCTGTGGTCATCTGGTATCCCATCCCATTCTAACACTGGTGGCAGTGGGAATCAGGAACTCCCATCTAATGACTCTATGCAGAGTCCAGTAGCTTGCCTCCCCGCCGTGCTTCATGGTGCAGTGCATGTTGATATAGTGAAGTGCACCTCTTCCTTCTGAACATCAAAGAGGTCAAAGAATACAGATCTGGCCAGTGAGTGGTTGCTCTGAGGATCCAGTATTATGTACATCTTCACTACTTCTTCTGGGCGTCCCTCAGGGTAGACGTTGACTAAGCAGAGCAGATGACAAGAGCGAGGGGCTGGTGTGTTATTGCACACTGCCATGCAATTGACACTCACCTCTGGCTCTGAGTGTGCTTCTGTAGCACGTTGAGGCTCCTTAGCCGGGGAAGGGTTAAGTGTTGTGTGCTGTGGTGGCTCGGAGTCTGAATGCAGACCGGCTAGGTGCTCATTGCTGTTGCATAGATGACATTGCACCTTGGCTGTGCAGTCCTTGGGCACGTGCTTAGAGGATTTGCAACATTTGTAGAAAAATCTGAAGTCTTGTAACAAATCCTTCTTTAGGTGCAGAGGTTTCCATGCAAATGCTTGGCACCTGTTCAGCGAGTGTTGAAAATTGTGCAAAGGACAAAGCTGGGGGTTGTTGCACAATGTTGCCTGGTGGGCCACGAATTCTTCGAGAAGGGTAAAGGGAGTACCTTTGTGGCGACCCTTGGCCATGAAGGCCTCAGACAACTGGATCCACTCTTCAATTAGCACCTGTGGTAGTTTTCAAATCAATTTGCACTGCATTTCGAAGTGGTCAAGACAAGCGAGTCCCGGTAACTCGGGATCCTGTTGTGCCGCACTTAGCTGTATAAGTATAGTAGAGAGGTCCCTGAGCTGATGAGGCTTATTGATAGGAATTTTAGGAACACTGTTGAGGCAATCCAAGAGCGATGATTCCACCTCTGTGGGAGTGCCGTACTCTTCATCAAGTCTTTTCCACGTCAACTGAAGGGCAGCATCTGGTCGTCTAAGTGGGATGCATAAAGTTCCTTCACTGCTCTGGCAGAACGCGGCCCCAGCCATGCTATCAAGTGTACGAGTACCTCATCTGGCTTCAGGCGTGCTTCCTGAATGTTGCACAGGAAAATTTTCTTCCATAGCAGATATCCTCTGCCTGGCTCATCAGAGAATTTGTATACACCATTGGCAGCCAAATCTAGCTTTCCTCTCCCTAGTGCCAACTCTCTCCAGTGTGCTGGATCGTCTGCTGAGGTGGAGTAGGGGTTGTGTGTGAGGGGCATTGACACAGAGGGGTCTCCCCTTGGATTCTCGTAGAGTAGGTCTGGGTTGTATCCCAATGATGGGTCGTAGTCTTCCTCCCAGTACTTACTAAGAAGGGTGTCCTGCCATTCCATAGACAATGGTGGAGCTTCACGTTGCTGTGTAGGACTGCCATGGTTATCTTGTTGTGCCTGTGAGCTCGAGTAGTGTTGAGGTTTTGGCAGGAATGCCACTGCCTGTGGATTGAATGTGGCAGTTGTCGCTTGAGGTATGTCTCTCTGCTGAGAGATTTGCATAGCAACTGGTGGGTTAATTCACTCGCTCTGTAGGTCTGGAAGTGTAGGTTTAGGTTTGCTGTTTTTGGGAGGGGAAAGTTGCTTGCCCATCAGGCCATGAGACATTGGGGCAGGTTTGCTGGTTTTGGGAAGGGAATCTTGAATTTTAGGTCTTACAACATCAGTTTTGTGACTGGCGCCTAGAGTCTATGGTTGAGATTCTCCCCTTCAATCCCCTGGTTTTGGGAGACTGCTAACTAACTGTGCCAGTTCCACCAACTCATTTCATAGTGAGTGCTGCTCATCCATGTAGCCCTTGACCCATTTGTCTGGGCTCTCTTCTCCCAAATCTTTGAAGTCGAAGTTGAGGGAGGTGTTGTCAGCCACCTTCCACAATGCTGCAGCCTGTGCTGCTTTGTTGCCAACTCTCTTTGTCATTTGAGCAACTCCACTTGGGCCTGAGTTTTGGCTATTTTTGCCTGTTGTTTGGCCATTTCTGCCTGTTGGTTGGACTGAGCTTTGGCCATCTCTGCCTGTTGGCTGGCCTGAGTTTTGGCCATTTCTGCCTGTTGGTTGGCCATTTCTGCCTTCTGCCATATCACCTCCAGCATGATACCTAAATCTGCTTCTGCTAGCACCACTTCTATCTCAGCTTCTGCAGCTTGTTCGGCGTAACTTACTGCTTTGGAGGCCTTAGATGTGATGCTGTGATGGGAGGATGCTCTGGAAGGATGGTGAGAGCCAGCAACAGAGATTTGCCGCAATACACTGGAACCTGCTTGAGATCTAGCCAGTTTGGGATGGAGGGAGGAGGCTTTCTGAGAATAATGTGAGGAGGCAGTGGGTGATTGGATGGCTATGTTGGATGTGGCCTCCTCCCTTGACATTTCTTCCAGCTTTAGAGCTTTGTTGATTGCTGCTTGGAGGGCATTTTTGCCTTCCCTAACGCATTCTTCACATTCCTTGTGTATTTCCTCAAAGCATGGAATGTGTTCTTCGAGGTTTGGGTCACCCAGCCTCAATTGGATGGTCTTGAGTTGACTTTCACTGTCTCTCCACTCTGGGAGAAGGTCCTGTAGGTCTTCCTGCAATGTGCGGAGTCTCCCAAGGGACAGTCTGCGTTTAGGAGTTTCGCAGATCTTCTCCAGTTCTGTCCATGATTCTACATAATAATGATACTGCTTGTCCCACTTCTCCCTCAAGAATGAGTCCATGGGTGTGGTAAGCTTCCTATGTTGTCTGAGGTCATAGGCTTTCTGGAGTATCGTCGCTTCTTTGGGGGTTGGGACATCCGAAACTGGGTTTTGGGAACCAGGCTCCGTGTTTACGTTGAGGGTGAGTGGAGGGTTCGAGTCCTCTGGTACATCAGAGACATCTGTCATGGCGGAAGAAGTTGCCATGCTTCAAATTAGCAAAGGGTGAATTTTTGAAAATTTAGTGGTTTTCTGTGCAATGCCCTTGTTTCCACTAGGGTGAGCTAAAAGCAGGTAGCAGAATGTAGGAACTTCTGATAAATTCAGTACTTGACCACATAGGTGGTGTTGCAGATGTGTAGCTGAATTTGAGAAAATTCAGAACATTTCAGTGGTTTTCTACTAGAGATGTGCATTGCAATGTGTGGGAGATGCTGACAAAGCACACTGGTTGGCTGCTAGGGGGTGCATTGTGAAGTCTGGAAGACATTGGTGCAGAGCACAAAATGGCCTGTCAGTGGTACTTGCTAGGTCTGTAAGACACTGGTGCTACACACTGTTTGGCCTCTTCAGTGGTGGAGCTAGACCCTTGAGTTGGGTGGCAAGGGTAAAAAAAATTTTTAATTCTCTGTGAAATTTCTACTTGACCACCCTAAGGTACTATAGGCTGGCCGTTGAATGGTAGCCGATTAGACTGAAAGGAAAAGTCATTAAGAAGATAGAATACTCTTGTACAGAGTCATTTAAGAAATGTAATACTGTAATCCATTGCATAAATGCTGTAGTTAGATAATTTATCTTTGTTGAACAGTGTAGGCTCTTATGCTTTAATTTTACAAGTAACCTTTCAATTAATCCTCTTTAAAATGTTGTCTTCAAAAAAGGGGAGGGCTACCACCCTTTTCTGTGGAGATGGCTAGCTGCTAGGTATTTTTTTTATGAGTCACTTCCTCTTCACAAAGTAAGCTTGCGAGTCCTCTCACATCTGCATTTGTAAGAGTTTGAAGACAATGTCTATCTACCTCACTGGCAATCCGTTTCTATGGTGATGAGGAATGCAAGGTAATTTTATTGCCCACTTCCTGTGAAAACCTTCCTCATTGTTTATGGCTGAAGAGCTAGGGAGATATTAGCTTCTTGCCTCAATTCTTTCTCCTTTTGCCAACATACATTGATTCAGCAGATGCAAACAGGTTTCAAGCCCCTCTCAAACTGCTTCCCTCTTTAAAACACATGCAATGAGCCAACACACTCCTTATTGTTAGGCAAACTGAGTCTTTACCAAATTGAGACAGAAAGGTAACAGCTTGTAAGTTCTTTCGCTGAAGCGGGGGATCTTTGGCCCCTTCCCTTTGAATCCAAACAGGTTTGTTGCTCAGAGAGATAGAAATAATTCAGGGAGAGAATTAGGCAATCTGATTACTTATAATTCTGTTTTGGAGACTCAGATTAACATTGTGCTTTGACTTGGGAGTCCTGGTTTCAATATACCTTTGCTTTATCACACGAATTCAAATAGCTTTTACTTTTTGGGAGTCCAGATTCAAATTTCCATCATCCTTTTACTGAGGGACTGCAGGAATTCAGATCTACTTATCATTTTACTAAGGGATTGCAGGAATTCAGATATACGTATCATATTACTATTCTGTCCTTTGATTCAATTGTTGAATATAAAGACAGATAGATAACTACAAATTCTTCCATACAAAGTTTCTTTTATTGGATTATATTAGGTATCCTCAAGGTAACTCACAGTTATGTCGAGATGCTTCTAATGTCCAATTCTATGCATAGTTGAAATCATAGTGTAAAATGATAGTAATCTTTCCCCTATTTCATCCCATAGTAGTAGAGCCAAAGGAGAAGTGCTAGCATGAGGCTAGGGTCCAAGCAAGAGTGAAGAAACCTCCCCCAACTCACCAAGGGTCAATTCAGTGACCAATCAGGATTACAGATGTGGCCACATGACATGAACTACATTTCCCAGGATACCTTAATTACATTTACCATGATGCATTCCCTTAAGGGAACAGCTCCCAATTACTTACTAACTATACCAATTCCCATATACTGGCTGGGCAGCACACTTTATCTTGGCCTTTGGTATAACTATGGTGCAATTTTGGAATATTTTGGTGAGATTTAAATAGGCAATCAGAATAGAGCTGGAAGGGACTTTGGAGGTCTTGTAGTCCAACCCCCTGCTCAAGCAGGAGACTCTATACCATTTCAGATAGGTGGCTGTCCAGTCTTTTCTTTAAAACCTCCAGTGATGAAGCACCCACAACTTCTGAAGGTAAGCTGTTTCACTGGTTAATTGTTCTCACTGTTAGGAGGTTTATCTTTAATTCCAGGTTGCTTCTCTCCTCCAGTTCCATTGTTTCCATTATTTCTTGTCCTGCTCTCTGGTGCTTTGAAAAATAAGTTGACCCCCTCCTCTTTGTGGCACCCTCTCAAATACTGGAATGGTGCTATCATGTCCCCCTACTCCTTCTTTTCTACAGACTAGCCAAACCCAAACCCTGCAAACATTCTTCATATGTCTCCAGGCCTTTAATCATCTTAGTTGCTCTTCTTTGCACTTTTCCCCCCTCAAAGATTACAATCAAGTGAATTCTAATTATTAACTATCAGGCTGCTTTGCATTGTACTACAGTATACAGTATGAATGAATTAAAATATCTTAACTGTATCTCCTAGAAGGCAAAGGGAATGTTTGGAATGGAAGATTTCACCCTAATCAGAGTGTGTCAAACATTTTATCATTATTACTATGACTTTACCCTTTTCCAGCTGTATTTAAATTCAAAGCTTAGACGTTATCCAATATTGAGCAGCACAAAATGGAATGAAAGTAACATTTTGTTTGTAATAAAGGAATTGCAAACCTTCAGGCAAAGTGCATCCATCAAAGAAAGTAATAGGTTTGCTGAGCTTTCGGGACACCCTTGGAACTGGAGAGTATATACGGAGACTCTCTTTTATGCACATGGTGGAATAGGTCATCTTACCAAGATCATCCCTGAAAGTTATAGAGAAATCAATTAACCTTTCTATTAGTGAAATGCTATTAGTGAAATGCTAGTGAAATTAGGTGCCAAAGGAGGGTATTGGCTAGAACTAAATCAAGCAATTTTATTATTTACTTACACTTAACATTGGCTCCAATGTGTGTGGTATCACCTTTTTAATTCCACCTGTGACATTGCCTTCATCTCATCCCCAGGGCATGAATGAGACAAGCTTAACTGCAATGATGTAAAGTAGTGTCCAGGGGTGGAATTCAAATTTTTTAACAACCGGTTCTGTGGGCGTGGCTAGGTGAGCATGGCTAGGTGAACATGGCCATGTGACTGGATAGGCGTGGCTTCTTCCTTTTTTTTGCAGCACCCCTTGCCCGTTTTTTTTGCCTCCTGGGTCTCAGGGAAGCCTCCTGGGGGGAGTTTTTGCTCCCAGAAGGCTTCCCTGGGGCCCAGGGAGGCTATAAATGGAGTGCAGGGGCGCCCACAGCACCCCCCCATGCTCCGTGTTTGGGCCTCCTGGGCCTTAGGGAAGCCTCCTAGGTGAAGCAGTAAGACAGCGAGGGGGATCCTGGAACAGCTGGTCATCAGGAGAGGGGAAAAAAACAAATACCTTAAGGAGTGACTGGGCAGAGGAGAATGCAGTCAGCGATGTCAGGCATGCACACGATGTTGCACATGCGCGATAAGGACTGACTGGACGGGGAGGACCAGGGCCAGCCAGAGACATGATTTGCCAGTTCTCCAAACTGCGCAAAATCATAACAACCGGTTCTATAGAACTGGTCCAAACCAGTAGAATCCCACCCCTGGTAGTGTCCCCCCTCGCCTCCCGCCCCCACAATTCTACACAATCCAAGGGAAGCTTCAATGTGTACAAAAGGTACTAGGTTTTGTCTTCTGGTAGGTAACTGCAAGGAGTGGAAGCAGGAATTGACAATGGAGATCATGCTTTCCATTCTGGCGTAGTTTTCTGCTAATTCAAGGATGGGTACATCATGCTTCAACTCAGTAATGGGCAAAGCTATTTAGCTTTGGATAGCTAAGGTCATAAGGCAGAAGATCAATGTTTCAAACCAGTTTCCCCAGAATCCATCTGAGTGCTCACCCCCCACCTCTATCTCCTGGTAGTTCCTGCTATCATCAACTATCTTCCCAGGGCATCTAGTCTGATCCTGTGAGAGAAAGATAAGGCTTACACAACCCAACCTGCCTTTCTGGAAACTAAAAGGTCAAACTAATTTTTATAAGGCCACTACTTGGAAGAATAACATAAAGCTGGAGGATTCTGTCCTTCCTTGGGAGAATGGGAGATGGACCAATCTCACTGCAGAAAAGAAGCAAGATGACGTTGATGGAAGTATGCAAACATTGTGGCCCAGGGAAAAGGGGCTAAAGTATTTTGTTTTAAGTGCAGGATGTCTAGATAATATTTAGAAGAGGATCCGATACCCACCTAATTCATTCAACTATAAGGAGGAGGAAAAGGTACAATGCAATGTTTGAACTTCTGAGTGTTTTAAATTTAAAATTTCTAAGTTTAATATGTTTGCCTGAAACATATTCTCATTGAATCATAACCACGTAATTATTTATTTATTTATTTATTTATTTAGTCGACTTATATGCGCCCCTCTCGAGGGACTCGGCGCTCACAACTAAAATAGAATACAACAATAAGTTACTTAAAAATATATTAAATTAAAGCCGAATTAATATTAGTATTATTATTAAAACCCCAAAATTACGTAAACAACCCCAAGGGTCAACACTGCCCAGATTGTAAAACAGCCAGGTTTTTAGCTCGTGGCGGAAGGTGCGGAGATCGGGAGCCAGCCGGAGCTCCAGCGGAAGAAGATTCCATAGAGTGGGGCCGCCACAGAATAGGCCCTCCCGGGTCCCGCCAAACGACATTTAGTCACGGAGGGCAGCCCGAGGAGACCCGCCTGTCGACCGCCGGGTGGCTGGTATTTGAGGCTGGGAGAAGTCGTTCTCGTAAATATCCTGGACCCATGCCATGTAGGACTTTGAATGTTAAAACCAAAACCTTGAACCTCACCCGGAGGGCAACCAGAAGCCAATGCAAGCCACGCAGGAGGGGTGTAACATGGGAGTATCGGGAGGCTCCCATCACAACCCGCGCAGCCGCATTCTGCACCAGCTGAAGCCTCCGAGTGGTGCACAAGGGCAGTCCTAGATAGAGAGCGTTACAGTAGTCCAACCGGGAGACAACGAGCGCCTGAGTGATCGTGCGCAGGGCATCAATTATGATTGTGTTATGTTTTGTGTGCAGGTATCATACAGTATCCAATTGTTTTCATCTTTTCTGTAAATCTTATAAGATTTGATATAAATGACTTGGTGTATAAAATCAGTATGCAAATTGACCTGCTACTTAACATTTAAGACAGAACTATGTGTACCAAGCCTTTTATTCTCTTTCAAGAACAATAGTCTCTGAACTCTACTAATAGTCTTGGGCACTTCAAGTAGATTTTTCCAAGTCCAGCCCGGTCAGCTACACTTTCTGCCATGAACTTCCTCCTGCACATTCTTGTCCATTCGAGCTCTTCTTCAGGGTGGCCATTTCTGACCACCGCTCAGCCGCCTTCGGGGAAGGGAATGGCCAGGCGGGAGGGAGAGATGCGGCTCTCCACAGTCCGTCTGACAGCTCCCCCTTCTTCACCACCTCTACGGGGTGGTTTTAACCCCTGAGCCAGCCGGCTCGGGGTCTCCAGCGGTGAGTTACGGACCGAAACCACGCACGATCGCGGATTTCACGTCCGTTCACGAAGACACTCAAACCGGATATCCAAGCTACTAATAGTCTTTACGCTAGTTATTTTTTTCATTGAAAAAAGTAGGATTGGGAGTTTTAATTGAGGATGAACAAGTAGATGGGCAATTTTCCTCTTCACAACCCCCTCTCCCAGCTGTTCTTCCACCTGTAGGTTTAAAGAAATAGGGTGCAGAAGAAGTTTTGCAGTACACAGACAGCAAGAGGTAGCAGTATCATTCCTAATCCTAACCCTGCATAAAGGAATGGAGATGATAGTGCCTCTTATAGCACATTTCTTAGATAATGATTGCACTGACTGACAGTGAAACTACAGTATAGGCAATCCTATGGGTCTAAACATAACACAAAAAACCATGCTGGTGGTTGTCCTTCCTTCTGCTTCCTCTTGATTAAAAAAAAGTCAGAATATGATGATATCAGTGAAAGGATTAAACGGCCCATCTCACCAATTCATTCTTCTGACAGCCTTCTGATTTTTGTTTGCTTAAAAATACTTTCTAAATGGGTATTGTGTAGTGTTATGTTTAAATCAAGTCACCAATGAAAGAGATCTAAAGCAAACAATATTGTATTCACCACTGGATGTCTTCCCGATCCCCCAAGATTTCCTTGACTTCTTCTCTGCATTTCTGCTGATGTTCTAGGTGCTTAGCCATTATATAGAGTAGCCAAGAGAGGCCACTGGCTGTTGTGTCATGGCCTGCAAACATGAAAGTGTCCACTTCAGCACGGAGGTCTTCATCTGATAGTCCGGTTCCATCTTCATACTGATAAACAGAGAAGAAGAATCAGTAAGGGCCACCTTTAATGAGCATTCACTTAAAGAAAAATACAATACAACAAGGTCATCATAAAATGATCACAGACAAAAGTGTCATTTTTTCTTAAATTTATGATATTATTGGATTCAGGTACATGGATACTATTGGGATTTATTATTCCATGGTTTGAACAAAGACACTTTGGGCTCTTCCGTTTGATTGAGTTAGTGTATATTGTTTTAGTCTCTGAGTTGTCGAAATGCATGTTGACACAAACGGCTATCTTTATTTTGCTTTCTCTCTCCCTGCCCTATCCGAATAATACTACAAATACATCTGATTCATTTAGTCCTACTTTTGCAAGAATTATGGGATTTCACCACCCAACCTTCTATCTTCCTTTCTGCAATTGTAAATGATAATAGGATTTTTTTAAATTAAAAAATGGTATACCTCAGAGACTCTTTATCCCACCCTGGCCAATAAAGTGCCATAGAATAGCAAAGGTGTCGGTAGAAGGAAAACCTTTTCTCTCCAATGGGCTGGGAATGAGACCAAGGCAACTGTCACATGGGCATGTGTTTCGAAAACGATAAGATGATAAGATGACCTGCCCTGACAAGATGGGCAGGTCATGAGAATGAGTCCATCACCATTTGCCTTTTACCCTGGTTAGCAAATTTCCAGTGTTGCCTCATTAAAGGAAATGAGAATTATTTCTGTTTTCCCATTGCATCTGCATGGGAAAGTGTTATAAAAGGGAAAACAGGGAAGCTTTCCTCTTTATAGCCTTGAACATTTTGTCCAATAATAGAAAAAAAACAGAATTACCATTTAGACTTTGTTCCTCTTAAGTGCTGCAGTAACAGATCTGATCCAATTTTCCCTTCTCTGCAACTTTTAAGGAGAACATCAAATCCCTGACCTGGAGCCCCATTTGTTCCACAATTGTTTTGCACAAATGCTTTGAGTCAGCAATCATTTAATATAGAAAATTCCTATCTGGAATGCTTTAACTGTATTTTCTCTGGTTTCTCATCTTTTTTTTTAACAGACATTGCAAATAAGCCACTGACAAAGATTGAAATTAATTGTCCGCAGTTTATTATAATACCTATTCCGATTTCACCAGTTTTTCATTAGCACATCCATTTTATGTCCAGGTTGTTCTACTTACTGTTGTAACAAAATAATATTTCATTTTGTATTGTAATAACTTTTATAACGGAGTGAGACAAGAGGCTGTTAAAAAAACTTCCTATAGTTTCTTACTTTGGCACAAAGAAGAATGTCCAAAAAATCCAAATGTCGCTTCTTTTGAATCTTTTCAAGCTCTCTTTCATTACGTAGTGATTTCTTTCTCTCTTCAATTACTTTTTCTATGAAGTAATGCAAGATGAGTTAATGCCAGGAATGAGAAATTCACTGTGTTCGCCTCACTTTATCACTTTATCCCTTGACTTCAGAAAAAAGGGCTCTGAGAGATTAATTTGGTTTCTTTTATTACAAATAAAATTTGCAATATACAAGCTAAGAACTATTCAGAATAAAATCAGTATACACTGAAATCCCTTATTAGGCTCCAAATAAATTCAGTAGTGGCTTTCTGATGCTAGTCAATTTTTACTAGCGATGAATAAAAGTTATTGTGTGTTGGCAGGTCAAGGATTTCACTGACATATCTCAAGGCCCTAATGAGGCTTATCCCCACAATTAGAAGAATCAGAAAATATTGCTTATATTATAATAAGCCTCATTGAAGTGTAACATGTGAAGGATAAAGCTGTGAAATAAGTGAAAAATTAAAATGTGCTCTTTTAAGCATTGTACAGTAATCTATACAGGTCATTAACTTTTGAGTGAAGATTGAACTGCTTTGCTGCCAAATAAAGCAATGTTTTGAAAACCTTTCTACTTGTTATATAATAGCTCTTATATAATGGCATTAGAGGAAAGAGTTTCCCTCCAAGTGGTTTCAACATGTTGGCTTTCGATTAGTGAAACAGTCCACCAAAGATGACCTCAGGCTACAGCCACACCTCCTCCATCTTCATATATCCTGGCAACCCAAGACACTCTCATAGTAATTTTAAATTTTACCAAAGAACATGAGAGTTACCTGTATGACGGTGTGCCAATTCACAAGCCTGTTTAAAACGCTGTCCTGATGGGGTATATGAATATAGGAAATCACTGCGAAATATAGTAGAGGTAATTCTCCGAAACGACAGTAAAGTTAAATCTGACACCGCTTGGACATAATAACCCAGGTCTCTGATGGAAGGGGAAAAAACATTTTTTACAAAATATATATATATGTGCTATACAAATATGATCAATACTCATGTTATTAGAATGTATTATTATAAAAGTTTTAACCTGTCAGTTTGGCAATTGCTCTTATGACTGAATGCACATTTCATGATGCTATCAAGAGTCATTAAACTAATATGGTCAAACATCTCCAAAGACTTCATGGGCTCCTTTGCAATCAGTTTCTCCCATTTATCCTAGTGGGGAAAATAGAGATGGAACAGTGTCAGCTGTTTATAGGGCTCCCATGCCATATGCCATTTTGGTGAACTGCTGTCCAATGTATCGTTGAGTTCAGCTCAGCTTCAGATAACTACATAGATATCTCCATATTATTTACTTAGCAACAACATGGAAGAGATTTCCCATTCTCATTTTCTGGAATTGTTCTCGACTAGTTTATAGGTAGCCCTTGACTTACAACTACAATTGAGCCCAAAATTTATGTTGCTAAGTGAGACAGTGGTTACATGAGCTGTGCCACATTTTACGACCTTTCTTGCCACAGTTGTTAAGTAAATGATTGCAGCTGTTAATAACATGGCTGTTTTAAGTTAATCTGGCTTCCTTATTGACTTTGCTTGGCCTAAGGTCACAAAAAGTGATCACATGACTCTGGGACACAGCAACCATCATAAATATGAGTCAGTTGCCAAGCATCTGAATTTTGATCACGTAGCCATGGGGATGCTGCAGTGGTCGTAAGTGTGAAAAACTATCATAGGTCACTTTCTTCAGTGCCATTCTAACTTTGAACAGTCTCTAAAGGAATTGTTGCAAGTCAAGGACTACCTATATGCTACAATTCTGGAAATGTTGATGCTTTACTATCCAAGAGGTAATGGTAGCTAGAAATGGTCCTGCTCAGTTTACAATTGTCCCTTTTGCATCTGCTTGTATAACCTGTAAAAAAAACCAACTTTCCTTACCAGCATAACTTTGGTGGTATCTGCAATTACTGCCACATAGGGCTTCAAAATATTATAGTGAAAAGCTGGTGTTAATAACCGTCTGTGCTGATGCCATTTTGTACCATCTAAGGTAATCAGTCCTTTTCCTAGAGGTACGAAAAGAAAAAGAATTAAATGTTAGTGGTGGTGGTGATGATGATGATGATGATGATGATGATGATTCCATCTGCTCTGCCCGAGCTAAGAGAGTGTATGCACCCAGAATTAGATAGGCAGTTTATCCAATGCTTAAGACGTTTGAAAGCACTAAGACAGAGTCAATCTACCTGCAACGTCAGGCCCATCTTTCAAAATCCCATAAAACTAATCTCATCAGAAATGACAGCAGGGTTTTAAAAATGGGCCTGCATCGACCAAAATTGCTTCTTTTGATATATTCATCTGACACAGTGAACATCATATTTCAAGCACAGAGCTCAAGGGCTGTTGCATTTTATTTCAAGTTGTCTTAGAATTCCTGACAGGAATATGATTTCTTTATCACTCTTGCTTATTCATCTGAAACATAGGTAAAATTTACCTTTTCATCTCCCTGTAGCTTTTCATCCATTCTTTGAATGTTAAGGAAATCAGATAGTGAAGCTTTTGAATTGGAGAAACTGCTTTTATTCAAGACAATTCATAAAGACACTAAACCCATGCAGTATGAGCCTATCTTTTATTTCTATGCAGCAGATTATATGAAGAATACTTACTCCATGGAAAATTGCATAGGAATACAAACGGATGGTTGGTTTTAAAATTACCTGAATTGGCTTTCATCCACAGCACTTTATGCTAATTAAAGAGGAAAGTGATTTTTTAAAAAATGATCTCTTCTTCCCTCTGTATATATAAATATGAGGCAGCAGTGTGCTGCAGCTCCAAAAAGCCAAAACAATCCTAGGCTGCATTAACAGAAGGATAGAATCAAGATCACATGAAGTGTTAATACCACTTTATAATGGAATAATGAATCCAGTTTTGATTGCCATAATATAAAAAAGATGTTGAGATGTTGAGTGCAGAGAAGAGCAGCAAAAAGGATTAGGGGACTGGAGGCTAAAACATATGATTAATGGTTGCAGGAGTTGGTATGTCTAATTTAATGAAAAGAAGGACTAGGGATGACATGATGGCAGTGGTCCAATATCTAAGGGGCTGTCACAAAGAAGAGGAGGTCAACCTATTCTCCAAAGCACCTGAAGGCAATGGATGGAGACTAAGCAAGGAGAGAACCAACATAGAACTAAGAAAAAATTTCCTGACAATTAGAACAATTAATCAGTGGAATGGCTTGCTTCCAGAAGTTGTGGGGCTCCAACACTGGAGAATTCTTTAAGAGGAGATTGGACAACCATTTGTCTGAAATGGTATAGGGTTTTCCACTTGAGCAGGGATTGGACTAGAAGACCTCCAAGGTCCCTTACAACTCTGTTATTCTATACTCTGTTGTTTTTCTTCCTAGTGTTGTCCCACTTGCAGGATCAGCTTGTTTTATGTTATCCTCACTGCAATTCTTATAACAAAGCTATCATTACATAATATGACAAGGTGTTTGAAGAGTCTGATACTGATTTGGGCTGAGAAGATATGACTTGACTGGTTCTAGTCCTCCATTAGGCACAGAAGCCATTGGGTGACCTTCCTTAATACACCATTTTGTTCATTAAAGTGTAGATACGATATCAGACTCTTACGATCAAATTAAAATCCTTGTAAGTTAAATTAAGCCACCGCAACTTGGTAACTTTCAGCTGCAATTCTGAATATAGTTCCACATTCTGGTCCCATTATATACAACCAGTCTGCGGAAGACTGGAGAAGATCAAATTAACATTGGAAAGCTACACTAAAACAATCAACATAATAGTTAAATTATCAATTGAACTGTTTGAAAAAAAGGGGAAATAGAAAAATATTTATAACTGTTTTTAATTTTTACACATACCGATCCAAGGAATCAAAGTTGCATAGATGAATTCAGCCTTTGGATCTAGAAAATTCAAAGGAGATCAGAACAAAGTTATAACATGATGCTAAACATATACTGAAATAATTAACTTACTTGGCATAGATAAAGTCCACATTGGAAGTTTACTGCATTTTTCTTTCATTGAACAAATATGAGAGAATCAGTAAGATATATATACGTATGTAAGATATATATACATATGTAACATATATATATATATATATATACATATATGGCTTATATATATAGTTTATATATGACAACCAAGTTAGTGGCTATCAAAGTTCATGACAAAAATAATAGATCATTCTCTTTTGGTGTTGCTACAAAAATCTTAAATCCATCACTTTGTGCTTTATGAAGCATTTCCATAGCATACAGTAATAACATCAACTTCTGTTCAATTATTAAAGTTCAATCCATTCAACCTGTTAAAAATTAGGGCAGTTCAAAAGAGTTCTTTGCTGGGGATAAAGAGAAGTGGCTATGGATACCTACATATTGGAGTAGCCAATGTGGCTGCTTGATGAGTGAAAGAAATGTTTCCTACCTGTTGAATTTGTAGAGCCTTATTAAGGGCCTATTTTTTAAAAAGATACTAAATGTTAAAAATATGTTTATTGTTGGGTGTCCTTGCCCATTTCTTGAGCCTAGTTCAGAATCACAAAACTGACATATTTTTAACACTGTATTTTCCCCATTTCTCTGTCATTTGCAGTAGTCATTCTGCTGAAGTTATGAGTGCATTATTCACACATTCATATAATAAGATTAATCCTCTAATTGTCCTCTAGGAGCTCAAGTTGCGTAGACAAAATTCCCTCCTCCACTAGAGTTGTAGTCTTCCCCACTACAACTCTACCATACCTAGAGTACTGCATTCAATTTTGGTCACCACATTATGAAAAGATGTTGAGACTCTAGAAAAAGTACAGAGAAGAGCAACCAGGATGATTAGGGGACTGGAGACTAAAACATATGAAGAATGGTTACAGGAACTGGGCATGGCTAGTCTAGTGAAGAGAAGGACCAGGGGAGACATGATAGCAGTCTTCCCATATTTGAGGGGCTGGCACAGACAGGAAGGGGTCAAGCTATTTTCTCAAGCGCCTGTAGGCCAGGCAAGGAATAATGGATGGAAACTGAACAAGGAGAGATTTAAGATGGAAATAAGGGGAAACTTTCTGACAGTGAGAACAATCAACCAATGGAACAGCTTGCCCTTAGAAGTTGTGGGAGCATCATCACTTGAGACTTTCAAGGAGAGATTGGACTGCCATTTGTCAGAAATCATGTAGGGTCTCCCACTTGGGCGGAGGGTTGGACTAGATGACTTATAAGGTCCCTTCCAACTCTGATTATCTGTTATCTGTTATCTTTGAGATAAGTGGGGCTGAGAAAAGGGACTGGTCCAAAACCACTCAATCAGTTTCCATGCTTGAGGGTGGACTTGAACCTGGGTTCCCTGAGTCCTATTCTAACACATTAACCAGTGGATCACAACAAAAGAAAAATTATTCAAATGTACAGTACAACTTTATACATGTTTGCAAGGAAGGGTTTAGTGAAGTTTAGTGGAGATCATTAAGTCTTGCTGATCCTATTTTTACTCTTCTGAAGTTGTGTCTCTGAGCTGCAGTAGAGAAGAGACATACTTTAATGAGTATGAGGTCTAAAGGAGTTTTAACTAAGTGTATAAAGTGAGTGCCAAATATATACAAGAAGGTAACTCACTTTTGTCATTTGTAGCATCATCTTATATTACTATTGATATGAACTTTATAGGAGAAGCTGAAAGGTAACTGAGGCTCTGATAGAAAAGTGCCCCTTAGCATCCAACAGAGCCTGGGTACAGTTCTCCAGTGTAAATTTCTCTATATGCATATCTGCATGGGAAATAGTCATTGTCCTAACTGGCATACACTTACCTCCTCTGGCAAACAAAGTTTTGGCATATTCTGGGTGACTGACAACTACAGAAGAAAAAAAAATCCCAAACCATCTGGGAAAAGCATAAGAATATTGTTCAGACCACTCCAACATACACTTTAAGTCTTCTTTCTGGCTAGGTATCTGGAGAGAGAGGGAGAGAGGGGGGGGGGGGGGGAGGGGAGAGGGAGAGAGAGAGAGAGAGAGAATCATTTTTACAGTATAGTTGCAAAGCTGTGCGTTTAAACCCTGACATTCATCCACTTAAAGAAATATAAGAATGTATAAAAGTCACTCATAATACAATGCACACTTAAGAAAATATAGTATATTATTCCCTGAATTAGAGAGATGAGCAGCTAGATAATTTTGATAAAAATAAATAACGTAGCCACTTCTTAGATTACTTTGTGGAACACATGCATCAGAATGAAGGTATTCATCTGACAGAAACAGAGCCTTAATCAATGATTTAAGAATATTCAATATTATTTAATCTTTAAACAATCTTTAAACAATTTCAAGATATGCTAGCAATTAAAATTCCCTGTCTTCTTCTGCCCCATCAGCTCCCCATATATTTTACCACTTCTTACCTGATGAATGTTGCCATACAGCCAGTGAGTAGGAGGGCCTGGGAAATTCTTATAAGCTTTAAGCTGCTTTTGTCTTTTGTAATTCAGTTGGATGATTTTAACCAGGACATAAACAAGACAGAATGCAGAACAAATAAGTGTGAGCTGATGGAAACTTGATGTTGTCTCCATCATGAGTATCACAAGGCTGAAGGCTCTGCAAGGATGTTACTTCACTGGTTGGGTTTTATAAAAGGATGAGTGCTGTCGCCAATAAAATGCAAAATGGAAGTTACTTAATTGGTTTTTTTGTTGCACTTTGGCTCACTTCCACCTAAACATTCTCAACCTTTAATCATTTGCTTAGCAGTAATGTTTTCAAACAACTTTTAATCTCATCTAACCTTTGCCTTAGAAATCATTATCAGTAAGATAGCAGATGTCAGTATGTTTCTCCTTCTTTCCTCAGTAAATTCAAATGACATTTCGTAAGATGAATCACATTCTTGGACAGGGGTGTCCAACCTAGCCAACTTAAGGTTTGAGAACTTAAACTCTTAGAATTCTGCAGCCAACATACTATTTGAAGAATTCTGGGAGTTGAAGTCTACAAGTCTTTAAAGTTGCCAAGGGCGGACACTCCTGATCTTGGAGATCACAGATATGGCTTTATCTAAGCACGACTTAAGGTATTTGATGGGCATTTACTGTAATTGCTTAGCAAAGATTTATTTTAACTCTGTCCCCCCAATCCAAGATTTAAATGTAAACTTATTATCTAGTAGGGAGGTGTTTGTGAAAGCAACTGATTTGACCCAAAGCACTGGATCTCTTGACTGCTAATCCATGCTTATCAAAACATGATGAAAACACACAGAATGATAAGCAGAAAGCATAATAAGCAAAATAAAAAATAAAATAAACAAGAGTGCATGGCTTTGCTACTCATATCCTTCTGAGCCATTCAGGAAGTTAAAGATGGACAACAAATAAATTTAATAGATAAATACCAGTAAATAAAGCTTCTGGAGTTTGAGCACTTTTTCCCAACTCCTTTGCATTGGTGTACAACAACCCTTCAGCATGAAGATAATTCAGTGCACTTACAGGGAAGCCTGTTTTTCTAATTCCCTCCTCCTTCAAGTTATTTGCTAGCTATGGTCAATAAATGTAAGCCATTTTGGCAAAATTATTGCCTGCTCATCCAAACTTGGACACTATGGAGCAGGTAAGGAAAGTCGGGGCTGATCTTTTATGGAAGTGAAGATAACAGGACCTCAATTCCATTGACCTCTCTGAATTTCATTACCACATTGAATTGTTAATGTAACAGAAGAGGGAAAACATGAAATAACTGAATATAGATGTAAAACTAAATTTTGATCCAATGTTAAAATTATTAATGAGATGAAATCAATACTAATTTGTACAAGACAGGCTGTTGAAAAATAAATTATGGCCCTTACAGTAGGCTTTCAACACAACACAACACTTCCTTTTGCAAATGGGTAGGATGCTGAGAATGTCTAAGAAGGACTAAAGAGAGTTATTCTTTCTAAATATAATGCTAGAGTAATTTTTCCATTTTTAGTTTCTGTGCTTCTCCAAATTTTATGACAAAATTTAAAAATCTTTCTTTCTGAACCTTAAATAAAAGATGCTGATCAGTAGCTCGTGTCCTGCCTCTCTTTTACCCCTGGGACCCATCTACAACACTGGCGACGAAGGTGGGATCTCGTAAGTAGACAGCGGGAGCCACACAGAGCTGTGACACCAGCCATCTGACTGCCGCCACATCGTCTCCACCACAGACGGCATGGCGCAGCAAGCAACGAGCCTGGCTCACCGTCCGATGGCCATCCCCTATGATCCGGCCAAGGAAAAATGGTCTTCGTATATGGGGCAGTTCAACTTGCACCTAGAAGTCAATGGACTCCAGGAGGTCCCCGACGCGCAGAAGAAAGCGCTCTTCTTGACCTACTGCAACAATTGAGATTTATGAGATGGCTGACGCGCTGATCGTCAATGATCTACAGACCGTCTCCTAGGGCGAGCTCCAATGCTCACCCCCAAAACCACTACCATCCATCCCCGTCCTACTTAGCCAGCTGTTATGACTTCTATACATGGAGCCAGAAGGAAGGGGAGTCGATCAATGCATTCATCGCGGACTTAAGGAGGATTGCAAAGAACTGCAAATTTCCCGACACCAAGGGAATGATCAGAGATAGAATCATCCTTGGGACGAGGGACTCGGACTACAAAAAAGGCTCCTGGCCCATGAGGACATGACCTTCCAGGAGGCTTTTGATGAAGCCAGGGCTGCCGAATCAGCGGACAACTTGGTGTTGCAGATCCGGGGTGATGGGAAGGTCCACGCCACCTGGACCGAACCTGTAACCCGGCTCGCAGAGGCTGAATCTGAAGCCAGCGACCATGGCAATGATGGTAACCTGTACAAGCTGCGGACTGGCAAGTCAAGCAGCAAACCGGGGAACTGGGAATGCAACAGCTGCGGCAGTAACCATAACCAGGCAGCATGCTGATTCAGGGACATAGTGCCGTAGGTGTGAAAGTCGAGGCCACATCGTGGAGGTTTGCCAGGCTGCACAACCAACAAGCAAACTGAATCAACGAACCACATCTCACGCGAGACAACATGGCCTCCAAGGGGGAGGGAAGGAAACCCTCCGGTGGGAAATTCAAAGGCGGGAAGATGCAAGAGAAGAAGAAGCCCATTTCACCTACATAGGCTATGCTCAAGCCGGAGTGAAACACACAGACGCCTATGAAACCAACAAGGTGATGGCCACAGTCCAGATAGAGCATAAGCCATGTCAGATGGAAGTTGACTCAGGGTCATTCATTTCCATGGTTTCCTGGAAGACCCTGAAAGAACTAGTACCCAACCTACCCAATTGGAACATCAAGCCACCATACTCAAAGACTACCAGGGCCGATGGTCCTTGGCAAAAAGATAGTACGCGTTGAGTATGGGACATTCAGTGGACATCAGCCACTCACGATAGTAGACTGGAGCCTACCCAGCCTGCTCAGTCAAAAGTGGTTTTCACTGCTACAAATTGGTATCACTGGCCTCCATGCAACCAAGACAAACCCCCACGGCCGGAGAGGAGTCATCATGGAGCTGGAGTGGGAATTCAGTGTGGTCTTTGACAACAAACTGGGCAAGTATACAGGGACCCCGATCTCATTCAACCTAGACCCCGCCATTGCCCCAGTCCGCCTTAAGCCACACCGAGTTCCTTTTGCCCTGTGACCCAAGGTCAAAGAACAGCTCGATAAATTAATAGACCAAGGGGTTCTGGATCCAGTAGATCATGCAAAGTGGGAAACCCCCATCATGATCCCCGTGAAACCGGATGGGTCAATCAGAATTTGTGCAGACCATAAAATGACCCTGAATAAGGTGTTGCAGCAAAGCACCTACCCTGTACCAGTGGTGCAACACTTATTGCTTTCTTTGGGATGGGGAACAATATTTGCTAAACCGGACTTGGCACAGGCTTACCAGCAGCTCCCTGTTGATGAAGCCATAGCAGAGGCGCAAACCATAGTCACCCACAGGAAGCCTTTAAATGTAAAAGACTGCAATTCAGAGTTAGCATAGCCCCAGGACTGTTCCAGAACATTATGAAGTGGTTGCTACATAACATTCTGGGGGTCATCCCCTATTTTGATGATGCTAACATCTCCGTCACCAACCAGACACAATTAATGGAGCGGCTAAGGACAGTCCTCGGGAGGTTTAAGGAAGCGGGCCTGAAACTCAAGAGGAACAAGTGCCAAATAGCCATTTCATAGGTTGAATTCCTGGGGTTTCTGATAGATGCCAATGGCATCAGACCAACCAACGGTAAATTAAAGGCCATCTGGGAAGCCCCCAAACCACAAAATAAAGCAGAACTTCAAGCATTCATGGGTCTCTTAAACTTTTATAATATATTTCTGCAGCAGAAAGCGATCATTGCCGAGCGGCTCCATAGATTACTGGACAAGATGGCAAGTTGGATGTGGGGACAGCACAAAGCGGAGGCATTCAGACAAATAAAAAACATTTTAACTTCAGACAGCGTGCTCATCCAATACAATGCGACGCTGCTGCTAACATTGACCTGTGACACCTCCCCATATGGCATTGGGGCAGTCCTCAGTCACCGGCTGCCCAATGGGACTGAAGCACCTATTGCATACTTCTCGAAAACGCTGTCCAAGACGCAAAGGAACTACAGCCAAATCAACAAGGAGGCGCTAGCAGCCATCACAGAGGTCAAATGATTCCATGAAGACCTCTATGAGAAACGGTTCGACCTCATCACAGACCAAAAACCACTGCTGGGTCCATTCATCGGTGACAGAGCGATGCCAAACATCTTATGTCCCCAGATGCTGAGATGGACTGTATTCCTGGCAGCCTACAGTTACACACTGATACATAGACCCGGTAAGGTGATCGCCCACACCAATGCACTCAGCCACTGCCTCCTCCCTGAGACAGCTGAAGACCCAGCACCATCCACAACAGTCCTGTTGACAGAAAGCATACAGCCAGGGCTGATGACGTCATTGGAGATCGTGAGACTGACAGCCCACGACAAAACCATGGCACGTCCCATCAGTGGCTAAAGCTTTGGACAGCACCGGCAATAAAAGCCAGCACCAGCCATGTGCAAGCGGCAGTTCTTTCTAAACCTTAAATAAAAGATGCTGATCACTAGCTCACGTCCTGCCTCTCTTTTACCCTTGGGACCCATCTAAAACAGCCACCAAGCCACACCTACAGAACCGGTAGTAAAAAAAAAAAATGAATACCACAACTGCCCCACCCCAATCTTTGTGATTTGGTGGCCTGGCTGGGAGAAGAGGGGAATAGGTCGATGCCAGTGGTAGGCTGGAGCACACACACATGTGCATGCAGCTGCATTCATGCAAGAGACAAGAGAAGCCTTTGGGGTGCAGTTTTGTGCTCCTTCATGCTTCTCCATGCCAAAAGCTTTTGCAAAGAGATGGAAGACCTGAAGCAGTGTAAGATTACTCCCCCAAAGCCTTTCATCCATTTGCAAAAGCTTTTGACATGGAGAAGAGAAGCCTTTGGGGGCACATTATAGTGTTCCTTCACATCCACGGAGGCTTCCCGATGCTCCAAAGGTGAATCAGCCTTGTTGAGTCAGTGAAGCTAAGCAGGGTTCACAAGTCCCATTCAGCCTCTGCTCTTACTGCTTCACGCACAGCTCCACTCACATCAGAGAAGAGAAGATTTTGGGGTGCTGCTCACACAAGTGGAGTGGCATTCATGCATTGTCCTACCTCTCACACAGCCTGGTTTCAAAGAGGCCATGGCCCAGTAGTGGGCCGCAGACCAGGGGTTCATTTTCTATTTTTTTAAAAAAATATGTTTTTATTAATGTATGGAAGCATGTGTCAATACATTGTATGTACTGTTCAGATTAGTGGGATGTGAACAGCAGTATGTTGGCTTACAGGACTGTTTAGAAATCCTAGCTCACATAGAATAGCATGAGCACAATGTTGGTTCTGATTGGGCTTTTGACACACCAGCCAAAATGTGCCTAAACTGATGGTTATTGCTTTTACTGTTAGCAGAAGATGTTTGCCACAGGTACAACTAAGATTTATCACCTCGTTTACCCTTTGTCTTACTGAAAAGCATCATGAAAACTTTGATTTGCACAGCAGAAGTCAATATCTGTAGGACCATTTGGTGACAACCTTGGCCATGAAAGATTGCAACTTAAAATGTAAGAGGAGTAATGATGAATTTATATTAATTGATGCAATGAAATTAACAAAAAGGTGATGAAAGAGACATGTAATAGAAACAGGGAATGAATCAGTGTAGATGAAATGCTTAACTAATAGTTCAACACTGAGCAGACAGCAAGATAAATATTTGGGGAATTTCCTTGCTAATTTAATGGACTTACCATATGAATAAATCTATATGGAATGTTGTTGTGTAATTATTTGCAATGAATGTTACTATGTTATATGAGTCATAATGCATCTAAAAGTAATGTACAGAAGACCAAAGTAGTTATATTTAGCAGGGAAAATTGAATGAATAGTAAGTGGTTATACATAACATTGAAAAGTAAAGCAACTCAATAATTTTGTGTATCTTATTGGAACATTTACTAAAGATAGGAAAACAGATGGACAATTTTTAAGATGTGCAGATGCTAATCAAAAGACAGTGGATATTATGTGGTCTGTTGTGAAGAGTACATGTTCATGGAATAACCAAAAAATGGCTATGTGTAAACAATATCAAAATGAAAGTTAGTAGGTACTGTACTCCTGAATTGAGGAATATAATGGGAACATGATACTTAAATAGTGGGCATCAGCAGCTCCTTGGGCAGTTTGAGCTTTCTGAGTTGGCACAGAAAGAACATTCTTTGTTGTCCTTTTGTGATGATGTTTTTGATGTTAGGTGTCCAGTTTAGGTCCATTATAGTGAGTATAGTAAAACAAGAAGAAGCAACAAAAATTGAATGGATCCTGTATAAATATAGATTTAATCCAAAAATAAGTGAGCAATACAAAGAAGCTTATTATGAAGCTTCAGCATATAGATACATGGATAATATCAAACTGTGAACCAGTGTATGAAGGAATAGCAAAGGGGCCAAAAGAAAAGGGAAAGGTGAGAAAGGTGTAATTGGATGTAGCCAATGAAACCCCAAAAAGACATAGGTGAGAAGTTAAAAGAACGAAAGATAGTACATGAATGTGGTGGAAGTACTTAGCTTATAAGCCACTGTTTATGCTTTGTAAGGAATTGGTGCCTTTCAGCAATAGGGAAAAGGTTCACGGAATTGGTTTGGAAATATAAATGCTCATTTTAAAAATCCAATTAATGAATGAATAATACTTAAAGGAATGTGGTGGAAGAACTGCTATAAGCCACTGTTTATGCTTTGTGACGAATAGGTGCCTTTAAGCAATAGGGAAAAGGTTCACCGAATTGGTTTGGAAACAATGCTGGATTGCTGTTTTGAGCCTCTTCGTGAACAGACCAAAATCTGTGACTGTGCGCAGTTTTGATCTGTGCTCACCGCTGGAGACCCCGAGCCAGCTGGCTTTGGGGTTGAAAGC
This sequence comes from Naja naja, assembly GCA_009733165.1. Lineage (NCBI taxonomy): Eukaryota > Metazoa > Chordata > Lepidosauria > Squamata > Elapidae > Naja > Naja naja. The sequence continues at coordinate 65,250,193 of CM019150.1, forward strand.
ACCCCATAGAGGTGGTGAAGGTTGGGGAGCTGCCAGCAGGGTTGAGGAGACCTGGTTTTTTTTCCCCTTTCCCAAAGGTGGCAGAAGCGGCTGGTCAGAAATGGCCACCTCAAAGAAGAACTCGAACGGAAAAGAATGTGCAGGAGGAAGCTTGAAGGAGAAAGTGTGATATACCGGGCTTGCAATTGAAAACAACTATTAAAGGTACCCGGAATTTAAACAGCTAAAAACAATGCTATCTCTAAAAGACTTTTACAGCTGCGAATGAAAGGGTTAAGAGGGGAAAATTGGTCTCTTTTTTTCCCTCAAATACTGATCGCTTCAACTGGCTTGGAATATCAAGAAAGGATTTACAAGAATTGGACATTGATTCACTTGGATATTAATAGGCTGCTTTCAGCTGAAAATAAAGTACCATGTGATAAAGACTTTTGAATAACTTTAAAGAATTCTTTTTAAAAAGAGTCAAAGATAGAAAACAGGGAGGGAAAAGAGCTTAAATAGGGTGGAGTCTGGAAACAAAGGATACCACCTGGAGTTAAATTGTATTGAGAGTGGATTCACAACAAGACGTGAAAAGAGTACATAGTAAAGGAAGCTCCGTGCAAGCCAAGCCCGGAAAACTGAAAGTGAAAAAGAAAATAAGAAACGGCTGTGGATTATCGGAGAACTCCTGGCTAGAGGATCTTAGCGAAGGATTAAAGTCATTTGGGGGTTGCTTTAAAAGGGAAAAAATCTCTTTCAGAATGTCATCACTTTTTGAAGAACTAAAAACACTATTTAAAGACATTAAAGAAGAGGTAAAAATGATAGAAATGGAGATCCTGAAATATAGAAAATTACAGGAAGCATCAGATGAACAAGAAGGGCGGGACAAAGAAGAAGAAGCCATCTTCAATGATCAAATGACTCTAAAATGGGTTAAGAAAAAGGGGAAGAAAAAGGGGAAAAGAGGAAAGAGAGTTAAAAATCTAAGATTGGAGGCAACAATAAAAAAAGTATAAAATGGGAAATAGTTATAATACTGCAAGGAGCCATAAGGTAGGATTTCAGAAGGGGAAATTGGACATAAAAGGGGAAAAATGGGAAGGGAGAAGAAGAGGGGGGAGTTGACAAGAAGAGAAAGTGGTAAAAAATTGAACCAAGATGAGCAACAGCAAGAAAAATACATAAAAATTAAAATCCAACAGTTAGACAATGGTTAATTTAAGTTACTGAGAGGATTCTGCAAGGGTACGTGAGATAAATATGGTTAAGTTAGAAAGAAGTTAGTATAGTTTTTTTTTCTGTTAATAAGTAAAGGAGGTAAAGAAGGAAAGAGAATAAAGCCTCTAACAATTTAAAGAGAAAGTATGGAAATTATAAGTATGGAACGTTTTAATACTGTTTTTCTTCTTGATGATAAAATATAGTGATATGGATATTAAATGGTAATAAAACGGAAATATCTTAAATAGAAATGAATGAAGGAGATAAATATTAACAATGGCTGAATTGAACTTCAAAAGAAATAATTACTTTAATTATTATTGTTATATGTATGCATAATCTTCTTTTTCTTTTTCTCTTGTAAAGAATCTAATGGATATTTGTAGGAATGTACCAAGCAGAATCTGATTAATAATGGCTAGATGATATAAAATAGAGGGTAACAGAGGTAATAATGGTAAAGGTGAAATATAAAAGTTAAACAATAATTGGTTAGAAGAGATAGAGGTCTTATCCTTTAGGGTAGTAATTACAGGGTAAAATATGTTTTATAAGATAATATAAAATTCTAAACAAGATAGACAAAAGTGTAATAATATTGATTGGCAAGATATTGAAAATTGGAAAAAGAAATGTAATTAATGAAATGATGGAATGATGAAATAACTGAAGCAAGACTATAGAAGCTAGAGAAAGGGGGAAATTATGGAAAATAGTGGAATTTGCTATGATAAATGGAATAGAATATACAAAATGAGTGTATAATTGAAATTATAGTCGCATGGAGAAGGGAGGGTCCAGTAACACACTGTTCTCAAAAAAAGAATTTTTTGTTTTTTGTTTTTTATATTTGTCTGTATGCATTTGTTTGCCGGGAATGGTTCTGGGATGATAATACGAAGTGTTATAAGATAAATTAATCTAAAAATATGGAATATTTTGTATGTGAGAATATATAAAAATAATTAATAGATGAGAATGGAAAAGATGTACAAGGAGCTTTAACCTACTGGCATACCATATGGTTTTTCTGTGTATGTTTGTCTAAAATAATAAAACTTTTTTCAAAAAAAAAAGGAAACATTAATGCTCATTTAAAAAATCCAATTAATGAATGAATAATACCTAAAGGAATGGAAGCTGTCTGCAAAAATAAAACACATATGAAAAATCTAGACATCTAGAAGATCATGAGAGACACACTGATACATGCTTACAGGAACTGGTTCACATACAGTAGAAATGAAAATGAAGGCTCTTTTGGTTTGAAACAGATATTGGCTGCTGAAAAAGAAGAGAAATAATGAAGTGGTCCAGGCAGTAATGGCAATAGCAAGGTAAGAAATAGTAAGGCAAGGAAAAGGTAAGATAAAACATTATAAAAATAAAAAGACTGGATTTTCAGCCGTTTTAACAGGTTGCTGATTCCTCGAGATTCTATCTACTAGCTATCGGATCCTTGAAGGGAGTTTTCTTTGGATGAAATTGTAACCACTTTTGTCTAAGAATCAGAAGGTTTTAGGATTTAAGTGTCTGTGAATTGAATGTTTATAGTCATTATCATGAATAGGACCATCAGGCAAAGATTAGAAAGGGCTAGAGTGAACTCCTTCCCTCAAAACTCATTCCCTCAAAACGATGCTATAGAGCATTGCACAACTAGACACAAGAACAGTTTTTTCCCAAAAGTCATCACTCTGCTAAATAAATAATTCCCTCAACCCTGTTCAACTATTACAAAGTCCGCACTACTATTACTGTTCAATCTTCTCATCACTCCTTATCACCCATCCCCTCACACTTGTGACTGTATGACTGTAACTTTGTTGCTTGTATACTTACGATTTATAATGACTGTTTCCTAATATGATTGATTGCTTATACTCTATGACTATCATTAAGTGCCGTACCTTATGATTCTCGACTCCTGACGTATGTATCTTTTCTTTTATGAGTACTGAGAGTATTTACACCAAGACAAATTCCTTGTGTGTCCAATCACACTTCGCCAATAATCCTATTCTATTCTATTCTATTCTATTCTATTCTATATGGAGTGTATCTTATACTTGGAGCACAAAAGTAGGGATTGGGTTCTGCGAGTTTTCTAATATCCATACAGTCCTCAAAGACCCACTTTTGACTCATCTACCCATAGAATATTCTATAAGAAGTCTGGGGAGCCATTCAATTATTTTGTTTCTTTTACAAACTTGAGATGAGCATCAAGGTTCAATGGTTTCAACTCTGCTATTTCAAAGTAGACTCCCTTTTTTTATCCAGTGTTTTTCTGATGATGGAGTTTTGGCTTTAGTCAAAGCAGACAAGGCCTGTAGATTGTCAGGAATATTGAACTATAGGTGTGTGGTGTTTTTTTTAAATTCCTGCTTCCTTTTTTCTGCTGCACAGGATAGGTGTTCTTTGGAATATTTGGCCTTGTTGCAAATCTTGTCCTTATTGTTATGCATTATCATACTCACTTGTAATTGGGTGTCCCGGCAGTGGGAAATTCAATGAGCTGTCATTGGACACCAGCCGCGAGCAGCCGACTATAAAGGCTGCCGTGGTTTCTTCCGCATGTGTTCTTTTCCTGTACTCCTATGAGACAAATAAAGAGCTGTCTGAGAACCGATGTCCTGAGTACTTCTGCGCAGTCCAACACTGGCAACAAGGGTGGGATACTGAGACAAGAAAGGCCTGAGCACACGGCAGTTAAGAAGACCAAAACAAACCAAATGATATGGCCGGGATAAACACGCCTCCCACACCGTTCGATCCCATGACCGAAGACTGTGATTCATACGTTGATCGATTCCAAATGTTCCTCGAAGGGAACATTCTCACATCAAACTCTGAACAGAGGAAGAGGGCCGTATTCCTGACACACTGTGGACCCTCCATTTTTAAAATGGCAAAAGCATTGACAGCACCGACCGATGTGAAAACGATGGCATGGCCTGACTTAGAGCAACTCCTAAGGGCTCATTAAATGCCACATGTATCCTGCCTCATCAGACAGCACAAATTCTACTGGTGAGACCAAAAAAAGGTGAGAGCATAGGCGATTTTGTCTCAAGCCTGAGGGACATTGCCGGGGTGTGTGAATTCCTGAACATGGAGGAGGCCATGAGGGACCGGGTCGTGCTGGGACTGAGAGACTTAACACTCCAAAGCAGGCTATTGACAAAGCCAAAAATCACACTAACAGAAGCAATTGAAGAGGCAACCACAGTGGAAGCGACCAAGAAATCAACAGCCACCATGCGGAAAATGAATAAAACACCCCAAGATCCGACAAATGATAAAACCACCACTACACACCACGAAGACATCGAGTCAGAGTTGGAAGACGAAGGGGGCGAAGAAGGGGTTAACCAACTCTGATCAGAACGAGGGGTGATAGACCAGCCAGGAAGGAGAAGAGAGTTCCATTGTGCCAGATGCAAAGGGAACCATCTGTGATCCGAATGCTGGTTTTTAGAGGCTATCTGCCTCCATTGCGAGAGGCAAGGACACATAGCACAAGCGTGCAGAGCAACAAAGACCCATTCCCCGAGAAGGAAACAAAGCCCAAATCTCTGGGACAGAGAGGATAGAACCGGAAGCAAATGGAACCAGACCACGAGGAATAGGCGAGGGAGAGAGACAATTGGCGGGAGAGATGAGACGCACCAGACAGTGACTGTCAGACACTCAAATACCACAAACGCCCCAAAAGTACATGTACAAGTCAAAATAGAGGGACAACCATGCCAGATGGAAGTGAATTCTGGGTCATACTTGTCGATGGTATCCTGGGACACTCTAAAGAAACTAATTCCAAAAATAAACAGGAACCATCTCAAAAGACAAAACCTAACCTTGAAAGATTACCAAGGAAACCAAATTCCCATATTAGGAACTGGGAAGTTCAGAATAGACTTCAAAACCTATTCAAAGATCCTGCTGATGATGATTGTAGACCGGGACCGGCCCAGCCTGCTGGGACTCGAATGGTTTGAACCATTGGGAATCGAAGTCACCGGAATAAACAACATCGGCAAGATGGACTGGGAGGAAACCCTGATGGCCGAATTCCAGGAAGTCTTCGATGGAAAACTAGGCAAGTACTCGGGGTCCCCAATCTCTTTTAACACAGACTCAACCATAACCCCTATAAGATTAAAAGCGAGGTGAGTTCCCTTTGCACTCAAACCTAAAATAGATGAACAATTAGATAAGCTCATTGCGCAAGGGGTTTTGGAACCAGTTGACCATGCGAAATGGGAAACCCCTATTGTCACGCCAATAAAACCAGACGGATCTGTGAGGATCTGTGGGGACTACAAGGCAACTCTGAACCACGCACTACAACAAAGTGCATACCCTGTCCCCATAGTACACCACCTATTGCACTCCCTGGGGGAGGAGTTTTCACCAAACTAGATCTCACACAAGCCTATCAACAATTACCTGTAGACCCTGAGATGGTGGAAGCTCAGACAATCATGACACACAGAGGGGCATTCAAATGCAATAGATTACAGTTTGGGGTCAGCGTGGCCCCTGGGGTATTCCAGAGCATTTGCTATGATTTCTAAGGGATTAAAGGGGTGGTGCCATATTTTGACGATGTCCTGGTATCAGCCAAGGACAAAAGACAATTGCGTGACCGCCTGACGGAAGTCCTACAGAAATTCAAAGAAGCAGGACTCAAAGTAAAAAGAGAGAAGTGCCAATTAGCAGCCAGCAAAGTTGAGTTCCTAGGATACCTGATAGACAAGGATCCACCCCACTGAAACCAAAATAAAAGCAATCAAGGAAGCCCCCAGACCCACAAATAAAACAGACTTACAAGCATTCCTGGGACTTATTAACTTTTATAATATATTCTTACCACAGAAAGTGACGATTGCAGAACCACTACGCAGATTGCTTGACAAAAAAGCAACCTGGGCCTGGGGAAAATGGGAAGAAATGGCATTCCAGGAAATAAAAAACCAGATTACATCTGATTGCGTATTAATACAGTATAGTGAAACACTTCCATTAATCTTAACCTGTGATGCATCACCATTCAGCGTAGGAGCTGTACTTAGCCATGAATTACCCAACAGAAAAGAAGCCCCAATAGCGTTCTATTCAAAAACCCTATCCAAACCAGAATGGAACTACAGCCAACTAGACAAGGAAGCTCTGGCAGCTGTCACCACAATCAAAAAATTCCACAAATACATTTATGGAAGAACCTTCACACTAGTAGCAGACCACAAGCCCCTCCTGGGAATCATCGCAGGGACAAAGCCATGCCGAACATACTATCCCCCCGAATGACAAGGTGGTCCGAATTCCTAGCCACTTACAATTACAAACTGATTCACGGGCTGGGAAAAGACATAAGCCACACAGACGCACTAAACCACTGTCCCCTACCAGACACAGAAGAAGACCCAGCACCTGACACGTACACCCTTCTAATAGAAACATTAAAAAAGCTACCGGAAACAGCAGCAGGCATCGTGAGAGAAACAACGCAAGACAGACTCCTGGCGCGAATTTTGAACTGGATAAGGAAAGGGTGGTTGGAGACTGAAACTAACAAAATCGCCAAACCCTTCAAGAATAGACAAATGGAACTTTCGATCCTTAAGGGATGCATACTATGGGGGGACCGGGTAGTTATACCTGAAAGATTACGAGAAAGGGTATTAGAAATGTTGTATGCAGGGCACCCGGGGATTATGAAAATGAAATCCTTAGCTAGGAGTTATGTGTGGTGGCCAGGGATGGATAAAGAAATAGGAGACTGGGTGGCAACTTGCAGGAGCTGCCAAGAATCTAGGCCAACACCTCCCACAGCACCTAAACAGGAGTGGGAAACACCGAGGGGACCCAGGTCAAGATTACACATCGATTTCGCAGGGCCAACTAAGGGACACACATTCCTGATAGTCATAGATGCTTACTCCAAATGGCTAGAAGTAAGCATCATGAAATCCACCACCACAGAAGCAGTCATTAGACAGCTCAGGAGACTATTTGCAACACACAGATTGCCGGACTTAATCTTATGAGACAATGTGCCCCAATTCACAGCTAACCAATTCGAAGGATATTTAGCCCAAAATGGGATAAGACACACACTCACAGCACCTGGGCACCCATAGACGAATGGATGGGGTGAACAAATGGTAAGATACACAAAAGAGAAGCTACAACAACTAGGGCCAGGGGACACACAAGAGAAGGTAGACAAAATACTAAGCATACAACACATATCTCCCAGTGCCACAACAAACAAGAGTCCAGCTGAATTACTAATGGGGAGGAAACTAAGGTCACACCTAGACAAGCTGCACCCCACATACAACCCAGAAAAACCCATAGAGTCCTCTAGCAGAACCCAGACATTCCAAACAGGGGACCAAGTATATGCAAAAAACCTCACAAGGGACCCTGTATGGATACTGGCAAAAATAAAACAGATAACCAGGCCCCAATCATATACAGTGGAAACAACTGATGGTCTAAACTGGAAAAGACACATAAACCAACTCAGATCCAGAACAATAAGGGAGAACAGAGCAGGAGAGGAGGGGGAGACCCCTCGCACAGGAATAGCATAGCCAAGGAAGCAGGAGGAGACCCCACAAACAACCAAAAGGGAAGGGGGGAAGGGGAAGGGGAAGGGGGAGACCCTTCAAACAAACAAACATTAAACGAAAGAATAGGGGAAGAACTCCCAAGCAGAGACGACACAATCGGGGAAGAAGGGGAAGACTCCTCACAAGAAGAAAACAAAAACAAAGGGGGAGGGGGAGACCCTCTGAACACAGAAATACAAACAGAACAAACCCTAACAACTAAAAACACACAAAAGCCACTAAGAAGCCTAGCCCCGGTCGGAAAGCACAGACCCGTACCAGAAATCGAAGAACTAAGCAGCAGGAGCAGGCCAGAACAAAGCCTGGTGGGAGCGGCATGGCCAGCTCGACCTTCCAGGAGGTTCCAGGAGGTTCCAGGAGGAAGGACTCAATCAATGATAGATCCGTCCAAACAGCTCAAAGCACAACCCATGACTGAGCTGCGCAGGTCCAGTCACGCCCATAAAAGCCCTGCCTACTTGTATGATTATGTACAGTAGGCAGGACATGATTGGGTGGACCAGACCAAGTGGGGAGGGGTGTTATGTATTATCATACTCACTTGTAATTGGGTGTCCCGGCGGCAAGAAATTCAACGAGCCATCATTGGACACCAGCCGCGAGCAGCCAACTATAAAGGCTGCCGCGGTTTCTTCCGCACGTGTTCTTTTCCTGTACTCCTATGAGACAAATAAAGAGCTGTCTCAGAACAGATGTCCTGAGTACTTCCATGCAATCCAACACTTTTCATGACCATGTCCTTGACTATGGGGCTGATGGGGCATTTTAAAAATGGTTTTGGCATTAATAACCTTTTTATACAAGGACTTCAGACATTTTTTAAAGAGGGTGAGCATGTGCTTAATTCTAGTGCAGTGTTTTTCAAATGGGCAACTTTAAGATGAATAGACTTCAACTTCCAGAATTCCCCAGTCAGGAATCTTTAAATGTATTTAAGAAAAGGAGATTATTTTAAGCTATTTTAAGTACTAAAAGCTGGAAAGGAATATAGTAGCTTTTTCTCTGGTAATATCACACTACTAACTAGAGCATACAAAACATTTGCTAGACCAATACTTGAATACAGCTCATCAGTCTGGAACCCACATTACGTATCTGATATTAACACAGTTGGGAAAGTCCAGAAATATTTCACAAGAAGAGTTCTACACTCCTCTACTTGTTGTTGTTGTTGTTATGCCACCAGACTTGAAATTCTAGACCTAGAAAACCCAGAACTATGCTGCCTTCTGTCCGATCTAAGTATAGTATATAAAATTATACATTGCAATGTCCTACCTGTCAATGAATACTTCAGCTTCAACCATAACAATACAAGAGCACACAATATGTATATGTATGATAAGTAAGCATATGGAATTCTTGGCAATGATAAAAAAAGAAAACAAATGTGTGAGTTGAGCTGTAGGAGATCCAATTTGCCTCTGACAACATAAAGAAGTTCAACTGTATCAGTTACAGATGCTTGATACATCGTCAGATTTTCCCCCTATTTCTTCTCTTGGTAAACATTATATCTATTCAGATCACTCAGAAAAACTCATTGCCCCAAAAGCATTAAGAGTTGTTAACCTAATTTTGCGAAGCTTCTTCTCTGGTAACACTGTACTGCAAACCAGGGCATACAAAACTTTCCCTAGACCAATTATCAAATACAGCTCATCTTCCTGTAGTCCACACTGTATAACGGACATTAATACAATTGAGTGAGTCCAGAGGTATTTCACAAGAAAAGTACTCCACTCTTCTCCTCGCAATGGAATGCCTTATGCGTGAAATTTTGGACTTGGACAACCTAGAACTATGCCGCCTACGGTCTGATCCAAGCTTAGTACACAAAATTGTCTGCTACAATGTTCTACCTGTCAATGACTACTTCAGCTTCAACCACAATAATACATGGGCAAACAATAGATACAAACTCAAACTAAACCGCTTCAAACTCGATTGCAGAAAATACGACATCAGCAACAGAGTGGTCAATGCCTGGAATTCACTACCTGACTCTGTTGTTACATCCTCAAACACCCAAAACTTTAACTTTAAACTGTCTACCATGGACTTCACTCCATTCCTAAGAGGTCTGTAAAGGGGCATGCATAAGCGCACCAGCGTGCCTGCCATCCCTGTCCTACTGTTCCCATTTATCCATTTATTCGTACTCATTTATTATAAATATACTTATACCTGTTTATACTTATATGTTTATATGTTATGTTCATATTTATACTTGTTTTCTCATACATGCTTGATAAATAAATAAATAAATAAATAAATAAATAAATAAATAAATAAATAAATAGTAAAAAAAATACGTTTTGGTCTCCGTCTCAAAAGAAAAGGTGGGAGGGGATTAATGTTATATTGAACCTAACCACAAGATGGCAGCAAAAGGATTTAGAAAGCACAGACACGTCCTTTTACTGTATCATTGCTGAACATGGAGTAAAAAGTACTCCATGGATTGGCTTGAAATATCAGATCTGCTGAACTGTGTGTCTGTTTCTCAGTTCTTACTTCTAGAAGATTTCCCATATTGGGTCTCTGGCACCTTAGCAGGCAACCTGTGACATTCCAGCTGATTACTTATAATACTCATCATCTCTAGCAATGTAGTGATATGAATTGTAGTTCATCTGCAACACTTAAGAAATTAACCCCTGCCTGCATATCCAGTTCAGAAAATAGATGAATGGAACTGAACTTGTGAAATCTTCAGCTAAGGAGCCCATTACTCTGTATCTTAGAATTCCTAGAAATTAAAACAGCTGAGGTGAGATTTGAACCAACTTTTCCCCTTATTTACCCTATTTTCATATCCCAGACTATATAATAATATGTGAGAGGAAGCTATATGACTGCCCAGAGTTTTCTCTTTTGGATTTGTTTTGCGAATCTGTAACTGAAAAGTAAAGTAAATGTACTGTATCTATTTTTCTAAATATTTACATTTGTAAATGTATATAAAAAAATAAATGTAACATATTTTATGTATTTTAAAGACATTTAAAGGAAAGGCATCTGTTGGTTAAAATTGATGAATCAAACTGAATAATGTCATCACCACCATAAAAAATACAGACTATACTGTTTTCACGAGTAGCAGTCCCAGATTTGATCCTTGGCTCACAAACAGGCCGTTACAAATTGCTCTATTATCCTCAGGATATGACTTGATTACTCCCTTGGGGGTAATTGCACCCAGTTTAAGGACCACTGCTATATAATAATTTTTCTATGGTGTATATAAGGTACTATAATCAGTTTCCACATTTTGTTGGTGATGACTAGTTAGAGGTGGTATTCAGCAGGTTCTGACCAGTTCTGGAGAACCGGTAGAGGAAATTTTGAGTAGTTTGGAGAACTGGCAAATACCACCTCTGACTGGAGATTTTTACAGTATCCTTCGCCTGTCACACCCACCAAGCCACGCTCACAGAACCAGTGGTAAAAAAAATTGAATCCCAACACTGGACTAGTTTCAGAAAAAAACCCATTTGATAGTTGATGTAGTAAATGTATTCATCTTTAATTTAACTTGTGATTCTGACATTTCTATGGCAATACATTAATCCTGGACAATAAATTTCCTTATTGATTGAGAAAGACCTGACTAAATACTAATCATTACACATACATCTGTCTATCTTATTAGTATCTCATTTACTTTGCTAGTTGAGTACGTTTATTAACTTGGAGAGGAATATTATAAAATTGGAGAGGGGCATGCATAAGTGCACCATCGTGTCTCCTGTCCCTGTCCTATTGTCCCCATTTAATCGTACCTATTTTCTGTATTCTTACTCATGTTTATACTTATACCTATTATTTTGTAAGCAATTGACAAATCAAATAAATAAAATAAAATAAATAAATAACTATTTATTGGCATCATAGATGGACATCATAGATGGACATTCAGAATATATCTTAATCTATCTCACATGCCTATGATGTCCTTCAACATGTATAGAATAAGACCTTATGTTGGCGAGAGAAAATGTGTTGATATGGCCAGATACTGGAAGAATGTCATTTAGTTTTAATCCAATTTATTTTATATTGCTTCTAACAAGTTATATTTCTATGACCTGTGGGATTCAAAAAAATTTACTACCGGTTCTGGTGGCATGGCTTGGTGGGCATGGCAGGGGAAGGATACTATAAAATCTCCAGTCAGAGGTGGTATTTGCTGGTTCTCTGAACTACTCAAAATTTCCTCTACCAGCTCTCCAGAACTGGTCAGAACCTGCTGAATACCACCTCTGCCTGTTTTATACCTATTTTATTTGCTCCGTATTGAATGTTACGTGTTTATAATTTGTAGGTACTTCTGACACGAATAAGGAAGATTCAGAATATACCACCTATAGAATTCCAAGCAGCAAAAGTTCATACAAAATTGATGAAAGTTTTGAGATGAAGTCCAGAAGATGAGCTTTCAGTCATAAACAGTGATCGTGTTACCTGACATTTTCATGATATGCTAAGTCATACTTCAACCGCTGAGGATAGTTTCACATCTATGGCTGAAATGAGGTTGTTAGTAAGTAGGTAAATGTGTATAGAAACACATCATTTTTTGTGTCATGAGTTAGGGCAAGAGAAACACCTAGAACTGCATTGCTGACTTCTTTCTTGAAGGATCCATTGAATCTTCTCATTATGGAATCAGATGGAGTTGAGGTAGCCGGTTCTGGTGATAGATATCTAATCACCTGAGTGTTCAGCCCAAAGGGTTGCCCTTATCACCATGCTATTTCTGTACTTTTTTTAGCCATCTCGCTCTCTCCAGTCGCCATAGTAACAATGGCTGCACCTCAAACAGCCATTTATTAAAGAGGTCTGATGGGATGGGCCATAAATCCTATTAAACAGCTCAGTAGGTTCCAGTTGCACTTACAACAAGGTTCATCACGGTGCTGAAGGTGTGTGTGTGTGTGTGTGTGTAGATGCTAAGCACCCAGGATGCTCATTTTCTCTCTCTCTCTTTTTAGAAGTGCTAAAAAGGTCATGTATCGGGGAGATAATCATAAATGACGTGTCATTATTACATACTGTGCATCTATTATCTCCTGCTACAGCCATGTCAGAGGCGGCTACTGAGGGTTAGATAATTGGGTTCCTTCATGCAGATGGTTTATTATCAGTGTCTTCCAGAAGGAGGTTTAAGACAGTTAGTGATGCTGTTTGCCAGTTAAAGATTAGAGACCCCAGAGAATAATTAACAATCCCCGACCCACTCTTTCTGCGAGATTCTTCTGCCTTCTCTCCCTCCCATTGCCTTTTAATCTATTCATTCTAGCAGGTGTAATAAAGTGATAAGGGAAGGCTCAGGGGGTGTTTGTTTGAGTGCTTCTGGGTGTACAGACCACAAAGGATGGCATTTTTATTTCTTTCATTCGTGTGAACAAAGACTAGGCAAACTTTTGTGCTATCTTGTATTGCCCACACACATGTGCAGTTGTATGTTCACTTGCACACACTACTGTTGGCACTGCTCAGATTTTTGCCCACACGGGGAGACTTCCAACAGGGGCAAAAAAGAACATTTCATACAGCTATTGCATTGAGATTTCTAGACAAAATGGAAATCAAATGTGCATTCAAAGCTGTTTTGCTTTGAAAAAAGAACCTGAAGATAAAAAGAATTGTACACTGATCTGTCCCATTGGCTCCAGGCCCCCAAAGATGAGTATGAATATCCTACTTATTCTAAGAGATCATCTGAATTGCTCTTTCATTCCCTCCAGATATATTCAGGGAATTAAATTTCAGGGCTGGTATCTGCCGAACCAACCATACTAAAAATGGTCTATTACTTCCTAAGACTGACTTTCTAAGTGAAGGCATGCTGAATCGGGAAGTATTAAAGCTTATCAATACACATTTATATACATTTGGAATGAATTTGGATTTAAGTTCACAGTCCTTGAATTTGGAAATTTTCTTAACTCCGTCCCTAGTATTCTACAACTGAAATTATACAGTCAAATATTTGAATCTATAATTTTAGCGTACAGCTTGGAAACTGAAGGACAAAGCTCATTTTGTACTTCCATCTTTTAGTTAAAAATTGAGAAAGAATCTATATTTTAATATACAGGAAAATATGTGTCATTTGTTATATGCTAAAAGAAAAAAGCTAGTGGTTTAATTACTTCTTGGTTTGAGTCATGTTTCATGCCACAATTTTCCTAGGAATTAAGCTTTGGGTTTGTAACAGAGGTGGTATTCAGCAGGTTCTGACCAGTTCTAGAGAACCAGTAGCAGAAATTTTGAGTAGTTCGGACAACTGGCAAATACCACCTCTGACTGGAGATTTTACAGTACCCTTCCCCTGCCATGCCCACCAAGCCACACCCACAGAATTGGTAGTAAAAAAAATGAATCCCACCACTGGTTTGTATGATTTATCAATACCACCTCCAGAAATAAGTTTATAAATAGCTTTAAAGGCATCTGATGACCTGAAGGAAGTGAGATGGAAAATGAAGATAATCCATGCCACTTACTAAAAAGGAGTCTTTCTGGTGATATAACATCTAAATTCTTTCCTCCTTTTAAATCACATCAACCAAAACAAAAAAGAACACATGACACATCAAGAGGCATTTGCAAAAGTACAACAAAGCAGGACCTTGTTTATGTTAACAATGAATGCAACTCTTACATCAAGATTTGCACACCAGATTACCTTTTACCTTTCTTCCTGACTGCATCCTGAATTTTAGAGTGACTGCATATATAAAATCGTTATTTATCTCTTAGTTTGTGTTTTACAATGCATTGGCCAGCGGATATATCTATCATCTATCCTCTATCCTCTATATCTATCATCTATCTATCTCTATTTTTTATTTTTATCCTACCTTTATTACTTTATAAGAAATTCAAGGTAGCGCACTTTCCTAATACGGTATTCCTCCCTAACACTGAAAATCTTTGAACAACATTTGGGTTGATATCCTTTGTTTCTAGCTATTACATTTGACACAGTCATTATGCAGGTGGTTAGGCTGTTTTCTAGATAGTAACAAATAAACCTACCTATAGATAAGTAGTTTTTTTTCCCAAGAGAAAAAATTCCACCGCACAAGCACCACTACCCTGACACAAAGTGCAGTTTCCTGTAGTGAAGAAAGATATACCCCCAACTCCAAATTTTGATTGATCCTGAGGAATTACTTTAAGGGCCTAAATTTATATTTTTCTCTGACCATTATATAGATATAATAACTAAAATATCTTTTCTAACATAAGAGAAGAGGAACAGTTTTATTGACAGAAATACATGAACAAGCAAATTAATCTGTGGAAATATGTATTTGATTTTTAAAAAAAACCTCATATTTGAAAAACAAACCTAGCCTTTCACTGACTTTTTTGCATACAGTCAGTAATTGGCATGGTCTGTGTTCTCCTTATTATGCTCTGGATGGGTATAAAGCAGACAGAGCAACTCCACAAAGCATCTATACAAAGTCTTTTTTATTGGTTCATCAGGCATCCTGTCAACTCACATTTATGACGAGGTTCTTCTTAATGTCCAATCCTTTGCATATCTGAATTGTGGTGTAGAAAGATATTAAACTCTCATCCCCATGATGATGACCATGATGATGATTGTAACGTCTGCATTGTATAGGATTCAGGCTAGAGTGAGGGAGCCTCCCCCAACCCAACAAGGGTCAATTTAGTGACCAATCAGGATTACAGATGTGACCAGATGACATGTACTACATTTCCCAGGATACCTTAATTACATTTACCATGATGCATTCCCTTAAGGGGACAGCTCCCAATTCCTAAGTAACTATCCCAAATCCCATTAACTATAGCTGGCTGGACAGCACAGTCTGTATTTCAAACTAATGCCTTTATAAACTATTCTTTTAAGCTATTGTGATTTCATACTCATTGCTGACCTCTAGGGGGAAGCACATCCAATCTTTTAAACATGCTGAATGCTATATGATGCTATATGGTTGCAGGGAGGATAGTCTTATAGCAATAGCACTTAGACTTATATACCACTTCACAATGCTTTACAGCCCTCTCTAAGCAGTTTACAGAGTCAGCATATTGCCCCCAACAATCTGGGTCCTCATTTTACTGACCTTGGAAGGATGGAAGGCTGAGTCAACCTTGAGCCTGGTGAGAATCGAACTGCCAAACTGCAGCCAGCAATCAGCAAAAGTAGCCTGCAGTACTGCATTCTAACCACTGCGCCACCACGGCTCATATGTTCTTTATACAGTCCTTGCTTACTGTCTTGTTTAGAGACCATTTGAAGTACAACAGTGTAAAAAAAAAGCTTCGTGTCCAATCCTCACATTTATGACCATCACATCCCAAGAGCCCTACCCTCTTCTTTTAATTAATTTAGCATTGTTTTTATCATCTTTGTCTCGCTCTAAATTTTTTAACTTTTATATACTGTTTTTATATTTTAATACTTTGGTGTACATGACTCAGAGTCCCTCTCGGGGGGAGGGGGGAGATGGGCAATTCAAAAATGTGAAAAATAAACTTATTAAACAAATTTCTATAGCTGCCCAACTCATACACAATGACTCTCTAATCTTTCAAAATTAAGTCCAACCAAATTAGGCTTCATATTAGACTCGTTTATAAGATATGACAAGACAACTGAGCACCCAACTCTAAATTATATAGAAATAAGCTACATATTTCTACTTTCTTGGGGAACCACACTGTTTAAATCATTATGGGAAGCGTCCATTTGCATCCTTTAAAGTAGAGCATAATATTGCTGATTTGCAAAGGGATTGTCTTTATCTCATAAATTCTAAGTTTACGAAGTCTTCAGGGGGACTCTTATCAAAGGCCTTTAGAAGATCTAATTATAGCAAAGAATTCTTTTTTTATTGGCCAAGTGTGATTGGACACACAAGGAAATTGTCTTGGTGCAAATGCTCTCAGTATACATAAAAGAGAAGATACATGCGTCAAGAGTCAAGAATCATAAGGTACAACACTTAATGATAGTCATAGGGTACAATAAGCAATCAAATCATACTAGGAAACAGTCAATATAAATCATAAGGATACAAACAACAAAGTTACAGTCATACAGTCACAAGTGGAGGGGATTGGCGATAAGGAGTGATGAGAAAATTAATAGTTATAGTAGTGTAGACTTTGTTTAGCAGAGTGATGGTGTTCAGGAAAAAAACTGTCCTTGTGTCTAGTTGTTCTGGTGTGCTGTGCTCTATAGCGTTGTTTTGAGGGAAGGAGTTGAAACAGTTTATGTCTGGGATGTGAGGGGTCTATAAATATTTTCACAGCCCTCTTTTTGACTAATGCAGTATACAGGTCCTCAATTGAAGGCAGGTTGGTAGTAATTGTTTTTTCTGCAGTCTTAATTATCCTCTGAAGTCTGTGTCTGTCCTGTTGGGTTGCAGAACCAAACCAGACAGTTATAGAGCTGCAGATGATAGACTCCGTAATTCCTCTGTAGAATTGAATCAGCAGCTCCTTGGGCAGTTTGAGCTTTCTGAGTTGGTGCAGAAAGAACATTTTTTGTTGTGCTTTTTTGATGTCGTTTTTTATGTTAGGTGCCCATTTTAGGTCATGTGATATAATAGAACCTAGAAATATGAAGGTCTCTACTGTTGATACTGTCAGGGATTGATAATCTGTTACTGTTCAGGCAGGGGTGGGCTTCAAAAATTTCAGCAACCAGTTCTCTGCCTCGTTGCAGGGTGGGCATGGCCATTGTTGGGGTGGCCTAATCAGTTTCCTGTACCATGGCAGAGGGGGCATTTTCACCCTCCTCAGGCTCTGGAGGCTTTCCTCAAGCCTCCAGGAGGGCATAAAACAGCCTCCCTGGGGTCCAGAGGCCATCTGGAGGCCAGAAATGGGTGTGTTTCTGGCCTTCCAGAGCCTCTGGCAGGCCCATTTTTCCCTCCCAGGTTCCGCACAGACTCTGTACTTACCTGACATCCAAAGCAGGCCACATGGGGACTCCTGGGAGGGGCTGGGAGGGGTGGGCGGGGTGGGACTAGCCAGGGGTGGGATTTACCAGTTCACTGAACCGGTAATTCAAAATGATAAAATTAGCTATCAGTTCACCCAAACTGGGGAGGACCAGTTGCAGCCCACCCCTGTGTCCAGGTATCATTGGGCTTCAAATTGTATCACTAGCATTAGTACTTAGACTTACAGTATATACAACCCTCTAATGCTTTTCAGCACTTTCTGGGCAGTTAATAATAGCAATAGCACTTAGACTCATATACTGCTTTATAGTGCTTTACAGCCCTTCCTAAGCATTTTACAGAGTCAACATATTGCTCCCAACAATATGGACCCTTATTTTACTGAGCTCAGAAGAATATAAGGTTGAGTCAACCTTGAGCCCATCAGGTTCAAACTCCAGGATGTGAGCAGAGTTAGCCTGCAATATTGCATTCTAACCATTTCAACCCATATGACCCATTGCAAAGGACTGTGGAAGTGGTAATCAAAAACATTGTCTTGTTTCAGTCTATCATCGAATATACCACTGATAATCATACCCACAGATTTGTGGAGATTCTCCAAGAATTCTGAAAAGTTAATTTTGTAGAAGAACTCTGTTAGTCTATGGTAGCAGAAAAAATCAGGAGTCTGGTAGCACCTTTTTTAATTCACAAGTTTTATTAGAAAAGTAACAACCAATTATATATGCTAATAGATAATGAAATTTTAATTTGTTTAATGCAGATAAGAAAAGGAAAACTGAAAATTCATGTACAAAAACTTTATACAGAAATCATTCCAGCCTCATCCAAAAAAGGTATGTTTTTATGGTGATTCTATAACAAGAATAAGAAAAACAAAATGGAAGCAGTTGGTGGAAGACTACCACCATGCCTTCACCTTTATTAACAACACTATGCATGTGTTCCTATAGGGTGTTTGGCAGGGGGAATCTTTTACCATGAAGAACAATAATTTTCAACCAAGAAATTCCCTGGTAACGAACAGGAACATAACACTGAATTGCACAGGGCCTGAAAGTGAGTTTGTGGACAATCTGTAGCACCAAGCTTGCAAAGATTATGTACAAGGATATGAAACAAGGAAAGTAAAACAATAAAATAGGTTAGTGAGTTCCTTTTGGTGGAAAAAAACATATTAGGGAATACTATGTGCCAATTACTTCTATCTGTCCGACATGTGCAGAACTTAGACAAATAAACCCACTGCAAAAATGTTAATATGCCTGCCCTACATAGTTGGCCTTTGAATAAATTGATTAACATCATACATAGTAAATGATATGGGCTTCTTTTGTAAGGAATCTATATTATAGGGAGGTTTTAAAATATAAGAATAAATAACAAAATGATGTTACATATCTGTGGTAATGTCTGCACAACTTACGGTGTGACATTCAGTCATGGTGTCACACTGAAACCCATCATTTATGTGATTTTCAGTATGATGTCCGGTCATGGTGTCACATTCAAACTCAACTTTGTTTTCATAGACATGAGGGTCTTCCTCACACCTGAAATAATAGAAAAAAATATGTTTTATTTACTTACATTGGCACTCATCCTATGTTCAAGGATACCATGCATAGATCTCCCTCCAATTTCTTCTCCCAATTTGAGAGATAGTTGCATTGATATTCATGGTAGTGTCCTTGTTCTGACCAAGGCTTCCTGAGACACCAACAAACACACATTAAATCCAAAACCCTTTTATTTTAGTTCAATGGCTGTGACTTATCGTCATTCACAGCCCATAATGAGTCTCAACCAGTTATAAATAGTCCCATGGAAGTCTGCCAACGTTCTTCAGGAGAAGCCTGATAAGAACGCGCCTTTATCTTTTTTGAAGTGCTGCCAATGACTAAAGTACCAATTAGTCTTTCAAAACTAAACAGAGCACAAATTCACCACAGAGCTTTCAGGTTCCAAACCGACCAGAGTGAACAACGTTGCTTCCTGCAAAGGTTCCTGTCCCTTTGCACTTCCTTTACATCTTATGGGAGGGGTAATCACTTCCAAGCCTTACTCCCAAGACACCCTTTTTGTCTTAACTGCTCTTGCCTTCTGGCAGCTCTGTGCACACGTGCACTGGAAACAGGCTCCCCTTATTCCTCTGCCTCGCTGTGTCAGATTCTGGAGGCTCTGGAGTCAGCACATAACTCCCAGATGGCCCTGGTCCCATCTCTGTATTGGATGCAGGACCCTTGTGTGAGTCCTCCCCAGGCTCCCGGACTGGCTCATGTTCTTCCCCACTGTCCGATACTGCTGCTGTCTCCATTGGCTGCCAGCGGACCACAACATCCTGGTCATATGACCCCTCCCTTCCTTGAAGGAGCAGTGATTAGGTGAAAGTAAATACCAATTGGATGGACAGAATTGGTATTTGCAGTCTTGGGGATGGGTGACAAATGCCCGTAATCCACTATCCTGGAAAAGTCATGCTTTCTTTTTAGCCACTGATACAACCACTTGCTCTTTCTGATATAATGATATATGGGAATAACCGTGGGAAACAGGAGAGAGAGCCAGAGACTCATGCCCATAGATGGAATGAGGGCATGGGAAAGATTTCATAAGGGACCATCTCTAGTTTTCTGGAGCATAAAAGAGAAGGAGAAAAAAACTTTCAGTCTTGCAAGAGTCTGTTAATGCAATGTTGCAATGAGGATTAGTGCTCCTGGTTGTATCTGGACTACCTTACCTGTACATGGTTAACTTAGTAGAATTGTTGCCTTGGAAAAAGACCATGTACTAAATAACAAAATAACAGAATTGAAAAGGACCTTAGAGATCTTCTAGTCTAATCCCCTGCTCAAGTAGAAACCCAGGGGTGGGATTCTACCTGGTCGGACAGGTTCTATAGAACCGGTTGTTATGATTCTGCCCAGTTCAGAGAACCAGCAAATTGTGCCACTGGCTGGCCCCACCCCTCCGCTCCCTGCCCACTTATTCCTTACCTGGCATGCGTGCCATCAAACTTGCCTGCATTTGGTAAGTTGCTATTTTTCTTTTTTTTTCCACTGACCATCAGTTGTTTTGCTGTGCTGGGAGATTTAGATTAGCTAGAAAGCAGGAAATCTTTGAATTTCTTGCTTTTTAGTTAATCTAAAAGCAGAGCTGAACCTTCCTTAGGACTGAAGCTTCTATTTTTCAGTGCAGACTCAGCTAGCAGATCACAGTTAGATAGATCTCTAAGTGAATCTGTGATTCTGTGAGCAACTCAATCTGTCTGCCTCCTTTGCCTGTTTTGGGGTAAAAGTTGCTCTTTTTTAAATAAAAAATTCAATATTTATATAAATATTTATAATATTTACATACAAGCCACACCCACCCAGTCACATGACCACCAAGCCACACCCACAAATGAGGCCACACCCACAGAACCTGTTAAGAAATTTGAATCCCACCCCTGAGGAAACCCCTATACCATTTTAGACAAATGGTTATCTGAATGATGCTTTGATGTTCCCAAGTGATCCCAGATGCTTAAAATATCCATAAATCAAATTCTTCTTCCTATAGATTTCAGAAGTGAAGCATTTTAGGGTTGCTGGTTAAACACACAGCCAAATTAAAAGAAACAATTAAGTAGAAAAATGTGAGACTTTTCATTTATCGGTTATTATTGATCACATTGTCAGACCCTGTTCTGATATATAATTAACTGGCAATAAAACAAAGAGAAAATGATAAATTAAGGACAAGTTGTCACAACCAAATCAAAAAGGCACTTTGTTTTCAGAAGTTGGATGACGATCTGGCATTCACTTTCTTTAGAATAAGCCCCATTGAACACAATGGGATTTACTTCTGCAGGTATTTCTGGAACGGTACTGTTAGTTATACTTTTTAATAGTTTAGAAAACAACCCTAACCTGAAGTCTGCTGCAGTTGCTGAATATCTTCCTTCCACTCCATTAGAAAAGATGCACTCGTTAGTATTCCCACTCATGAAGGATACTTGTTTATCTTTTTTTTCTGAATCCCTGCAGAAGCAATTAGAAGGAGCATAATGACACAAAAAGCATGGAAAAAGACTTGAAGAAAAAAATTCGTAACTTTGATCTTATATATGTTGACAGCAGCAAGACTACTGTATGCACAAAAATGGAAGGGCATTTTGATTCCCACCATGGACAAATGGTTACAGAAGTTACAAATTTCATGAAGCATATAGTATCATACATACATTTTTCATGATTGTTTTAACTGTCTGGATCAACAGAGATTTTTTTTTTCTGTAAGATATGCTAAAGAGTTTGCTGTAGGTAGCCCACCATTCTGTCTAATAAATATGGGACATCCTGGGTTAAAATTAAAAAAGCCAACATTTGCTAAGGCAGTGTGCACTTCAGATCTTCTGTGTTAATTAATTTGTTAATCAGCATATGTAAGTATTACATTTTGTATGTGAAGCCATCATTTATTTTTATTTATTTATTTATTTATTTATTTATTTATTTATTTATTTATTTGTCAATCACTTACAGGATAATAGGTATAAGTATAATCATGAGTAAGAATACAGGAAATAGGTACAAATAAATGAGGACAATAGGACAGGGACGGTAGGCACGATGGTGCACGTATGCACGCCGCTTACTCTTACTCTTAGGAATGGGGTGAGGTCAATAGTGGATAGTTTGAGGTTAAAGGAGTGGGGGTTAGAGGATGTAACAACAGAGTCAGGTAGTGCATTCCAGGCATTCACCACTCTGTTGCTGAAGTCGTACTTTCTGCAATCGAGTTTGAAGCGGCTTACATTGAGTTTGCATCTGTTGTGTGCTCTTGTATTGTTGCGGTTGAAGCTGAAGTAGTCATTGACTGGTAGGACATGTCGCCACAAGGTTTGGAATGCAATTTGTATATATCTGATTGCTAGAAGAAAGGGCTCAGTTGCATAACCCAATACTGTAAGGACAACATTCTAACTGTACCAGATTTGGACTGCAAAATTCCAAACAACTATTATAAATACATAAAATCTAAGTCTTTACCAACAGGTGATAACAAGTCCATTTGGATTTTTTGTACTCCGATCTTGTAGCCATAGCTAAATCAGGCACGGGAAATCTCCCTCTCTATTAGGAGGAAACTATGAGAAAGGAGAAAGGAATCCAGCCCAGGCCATGGAACAAGTTTATTCTTAAATAATTGGGATTTTCTTTCTAATTTCAATCACACGGGATAAAATATTGAGAAATCTGCTTTTTTTATTTCCAGCAGAGTAATATAAAGGTAAGGTTGGGGATTAAAGGCTTTGAAAAAAACTCTAAAGGAGATCTTTAATCTTTTTATTTTATATATTTTATAACTGGACTTGTATGCCGCCCCCTCTCCGAAAGGACTCGAGGCGGCTCACAACTAAAATACAACAATAAATATTTAAAAAGAATTAAACTTAAACAAGCCCAATAACTAGAATTAATTTAAAACTAATTTAAACCCCACCCCAAAGAGGTCAGTCCAGCCCGGCCTGTTCAAACAGCCAGGTTTTCAAATCGCGGTGGAAAGAGTGGAGATCAGGAGCCAAATGGAGCCCCAGGGGTAGTTGGTTCCACAAGGTGGGAGCTGCAACAGAGTAGGCCCTACCCCGAGGCACCGCCAGCCGACACTGTCTCGCAGATGGCACCCCGAGGAGTCCCCATCTGTGCGCGCGCACAGGGCAATCGTATTCGGTATTGGCAGGAGATGCTCCGAAATACCCGGACCCAAGCCGTGAAGGACTTTGAATGTTAATGCCAACACCTTGAAACATGAATTTTATTCATGTTATAAGAGATTCTCAATCATCAAGGCCATAGTTGTTCCAAAGGTGGTTTTTCCAAAAAGTAACTGGACTTTCTTGGTTTTTTCCATTTGAAAACATTTCACTTCTCATCCAAGAAAAAGATGCAGAAGCTTCTTAGATGAGAAGCAAAACATTTTCAAAGAAAACAAAAACATGACAGTCCATTTGCCTGTTGGAAAAAGCACCATTGGGACTTTATTCCTTTAATACTTTCACTTCAGTTTAATGGCATCTGCAGCTGTTAAGTTTGCATGAAGAGTCAAACGCGAAGAGCTTCAGTAAAGAGTTTATTCAGTGACTACAGCTCGAATGGACCCAAGTTGGCTGGGCTACAGCTGCTTCTTATAGCCAGCAGCCATAGTTGCCAGCCAATGGGAGTGCAGGGTTTCTTCCTGCACTATTTAAACCAATACCATTTAACATTTTACAAGAACAGTTCAAATAAACCAATAACATTCAAACCTACATACATAACACCCCCCCACACTAGGTTCAGTCCATACCAAACCCCAACCTATCTAATGTATTCTTTTAAATAGGTGGGGCTCTTACGTGTACGTTGAGACCTTCGTGGTTCAGAAGTTTTAACGTTCTCACCCAGTGAGAGAGGAAATGTGTCTGCTGACATTTCCCTGCTGGGACTTCCTGTGAAAGGAGACCCTGTTAGACTGTTAGAATCTGGTCTCTCCTCCCAACCCATCTCCATTCCAATGTCAGCACCCAAGTCAGGTAGTGATGTGCAATCTTCCACTTCTAAGGATGGATCTTGGCATTGTGACAGGTTTTGGGATGGTTCCTGTTGTAATGGCTCATTACACATGGGGTTGATTCTTGCTTGCTGATTTTCCTCCTGTTCCTCCCCTTCCCCTAGAAGTGACATCAGGTGAGGGAACTAGAAGAGAGAGAGAGGTGCTGTTCCTGAGCGAACCGGGATCTGAGTTGATCAATGTGCCTGCTCCAGAGGAGTCCATCCTCTGTTTGTACCCTGTAAGAACGAGGGCCAGTGATTTGAGTTATTGCAGCAGGAATCCACAAAGGCTCACCTATAAGGTTCTTAGCATACACAGAATCACCCACACTGAATGTACAAACTTTGGAAGTGGAATCCAGTGGTCTGGGTGCGTAAGTGGGATGAAGGTGGTCAAGGAAGACCTAAGTTCCTACCCATCAATAACTCTGCTGGGGATAAGTTAGTAGATGGGCTAGGAGTGATGTGCTGGACACTAAGAAGTTTTTCAAGCTTCTCAGTGATGTCCCCAGGACATCTTTGGTAAAGCGTACCATGCGTTCAACCCGGCCATTAGCCGAAGGGTGCCCAGGGGCAGTAAGGGCATGTCTGATACCCTGTTGTGCTAGAAAGGATTCAAAAATGTTAGATGTAAATTGAGGGCCATTGTCAGAGACAAGAACATCAGGTAACCCATGGGTTACAAACAGTTTTTTGAGCTGCTTGATGACAGCCTCAGTTGTAGTGGATGTCCCACCCCCCCACTCCAAAGGGGGATGCATCAAAAGTCAGTACAACAGGCAAATTCTCAGAGAACTGTATCAATACAGCATCAGATGTGATTAGTCTCTTAATACTGTTAAATGCTGATTGTTCCTTCCTCCCTAGCCTTATCAAGCAATCTGTGCAAAGGTTCAGCAATGATTGCCTTTTGAGGTAGAAACATGTGATAAAAGTTAATGAGTCCAAGGAAGGCTTGCAAATCTGTTTTGCATTTAGGTTTAGGGGCTTCTTTGATTGCTTTAATCTTGGCATCAGTAGGGTGGATGCCATGCTTGTCAATCATGTAGCCCAGGAACTCAACCCTGTCTATTTTAAGTGTGCATTTTTCTTCCTTGACTTTTAACCCCGCTTTTCTGAATCTGGTAAGGACTTCTCTGAGTCTTTCTTGAAGCTGAGTGTCATTTTCAGCAGAGATTAACACATCATCAAAGTAAGGCACTACCCCTGGCAGTCCTTGAAGCATTCTTTCCATAAGACTTTGAAAAATGCCTGGTGCCACGCTTACTCCAAATTGTAACCTTTTACATTTGAAGGCACCTCTGTGAGTCACAATGGTTTGGGCCTCTGCAGTGGTCATCAACTGTTAGTTGTTGATATGCCTGGGCCAAGTCCATTTGGCAAAGACTGTACCCCTGCCAAGTGAATGTAACAGATGATGCACAACTGGCACTGGATATGCCCTGCTGCAGCGCATGGTTCAGTGTCCCCTTATAGTCTCCACAAATTCTTACTGACCCATCAGCATTGACTGGTGTGACTATGGGTGTTTCCCATCTGGAGTGATCAGTGGGCTCTAAAACCCCTTGAGCAATTAATTTGTCTAATTGTGCATCAATTTTTTCCTTTAAAACAAATGGAACCCTCCTGGGCTTTAAACGAATTGGGGCACCTTGGGATCTAGGTTGAAAGTGATAGGGGTCCCCATATACTTGCCCAGTCCTTCACTGAAGACCTCTGGAAACTCAGACTTCAAGGCCTCCTCCCATTCAGAGTTGCTCACGTGATTGATGCCAGTCACCTCGATGCCTAGTGGATTGAACCACTCAGGTCCCAGCAAGCTTGGGCGATCCTTGTCCACGATGGTCAGAGGCAAACGTTTGGTGTGGCCTTTAAACTGCATGTTGAAATCTCTTGCTCCAACTACTGGAATCTTGTTCCCTTGGTAGTCTTTAAGAGCCAGTGCTTGCTTCTGGAAATGTTTCTTCTGAATGTTGGGAAGTAGCCTGTGAATAGTGTCCCATGACACCATAGATAAATAAGAGCCTGAGTCCACTTCCATTTGGCAAGGCCTTCCTTCAATGAACACCTTCACGTGTACTTTTCTGCTTCTCAAGGGTGAAGAATGACCAATGGTGATTGTTTGGTGAGTTTCATTCTTCCCATTTGCTTCTGAATTGCACCCCATCTTTTCAATGAAGTTGTTGGGCTTAAAACCCTTTTCAGGAAATTTCTTCCTACTAGGTGGAGTTCTGGATGATTTGCAGACTCTGGCTAGGTGACCCCTTTCTCACAACGTAGGCAGATGGTGTCTAAGAACTTGCATTCAGTGCAGGCATGCCCCCCCCCACAGCTTCTGCAATAAAATTCTTGCCTCTTTCTCCCAGGGTCTTTCCTTTTCTTCTCCATTCTGAGTCTAAAAATCCCTTCCTCCACCTCACTGCAATCTGAATCAGAGTCTATTTGTTCGCAATGGGTTGTTGTGGATTTTTCCACATCAGAATGGCTTGAGGCCTGGCTTGAGGCCTTGTTAATCTTTTTCATGGCTGCTGCTGAGGACTTGGTGGCTTCCGCTGAAACAGCTTCTTCAGTGGCCTCCTTAAATGTGATCTTAGGTTTCATTAACAGTTTGTTTTGTAAGACCTTATCTTTGAGGCCTGATACAAACCGATCATGCATGTCCTCTTCTAAGTTGGTAAAGTCACAAGCACCCCCCATGTCCCTTAAACTTGCCACAAAGTCATTAACATTCTCGCTTTCCCCCTTGATCCCGACGGTAAAACTCGTGTCTCTTAATGAGGCATGATACTTGTGGGGCGTAATGGGCTCTTAAAAGCTTTTCCAAATCAGGCCATTCCATTACCTTCAGTTCTGCAGCTCCCGCCAACGCCTTCGCCATCTTGAAGACTGCCGTACCGCAGTTCAAATAAACCAATAACATTCAAACCTACATACATAACAGCAGCCATTTTACTTTAGGAAATGAGGAGTCCAATCACAGATCTCGTGACCAAACAGACTTATATAGAATAAAACCAAGTGAAATGCCACCTATTGTGATAAGAGAAAGAAAAATCAGCACTTACTTTTCATCCTGGCACCATAATTTGTTGATGATAAAGGCAATCATTGCCAGAACCAAAAAGACTGAAACAGCAATTACACCTTGTAGCCATGGCTCCATACTCCTGTAAGCTGTGAAGGAAAGGAATGAATGCATGATTATGGTGAATACGTATTTTGTGGAGTGCTTAGTGCTATCTGAGCTTGGTTGTTTGCTTGCAGTTGTTTCATTACCCAGGTAACATCATCAGTGCTAGTGAGTGTGGGGTTTGCTTCCTGTTTACATATACAGTAGCTTGCCTTGCCAGTAGCTTGCCTGCCATTTTTCGTGTGCCCTTTGGGCAAAGCCCTACCTAAACCAATGAATAATTAGAAGTCAGGAAAGTAATTTCTTCTCTTGACTTTCCTGTCAAAAGCAGTGTTTTATTGTAGATGGCATGTTGAAACCTACCAAGCAAATTTTTGACAAATCTCTTTCTGAAGAAAATGGTTGGATTGTTTTGCAACATTATGATTAATTAACCCAGCCCAATTGTGTTTTTCTGCCCTCTCAACACTCTTTCTTGGAAAAATACCCAACCTTCGTTGTACCTTGAAAATAAACTAAATCTGTCTTCCCCAATATTGCAATCTCTCAAAATAATTAAGCAGTTTCAAAAGTTCCAAATGATAATTTGGAAAACAGACCTGATTTGCCAAAAGTCACTCCAGTGCACTCAGTCTTAATTTTTGTCTTCTCTAAAGTAAATATGTATGCATCTTTTTTCAAAAAAAGAGAGAAATATTTCAGTGTCCTGGTATCATCGCTAGCTTTTTCATTATTGCTGAATGTTGGTGTAATAAGGGTATACATTCACTCCCTGCTCCTATTGAATTTAAAAGCCTCTGTGACTGTGTAAAGCCCTAAGACTTTTAAAATCTAAACAAGGGGTGTCCAACCCTGGCAACTTTATGACTTGTGAACTTCAACTCCCAGAATTCCTCAGCCAGCCATGGAATTCTGGGAATTGAAGTCCATAAGTCTTAAAATCCCAAGGCTGGATACGCTTAAACATACTAGCTGTAGTTCTGCTTTTTATAGCTTTTGAATATATTTACTGGGTTAAGCACTTTGATTTTTTAAACTTTGGATACTGAGCAATTCACACAGGCTCTCTTCAGAACTACAGTCAAATCTCTGAGGATCTAAAGCAGGATCAGCTTCCCCTGCATGCAGTTTTAAGAAAATTGAGAGAATTGTCAGAAGATGATGAAGAAAAGCACAAACTAGTAATTCTTTTCTATTATCAGTAGTGTCGTTCTGGATAATCCTCAGTAATCCTGAAACTTTGGAGGAATTCTAAAAGTAAATAAAAGCTCTACCTCAGTTAATACAGGAGCAGATTGTTCTGTCATGGTTAATGCTAGACTTGAATAACCAATGGAAAACAGTCCAAAGTTCTCTCTTGCCATTTTGCATCTTGCCTTTATTTTTAAAAATAGAACTGTATTTTACTTTTTTTTACGTTGCTTAAAAATAAGGGATTAGATGTTAGTTCAATTTGGTGAGATCCAATTCAGAAGAGGTAAGCACTAGACATGAAAGCCCTGGAACAGCCAAGTAATAAAAGCTCAGGACTTAATGTACCATCAGTAATTATGCAGATACTTGGATTTTCAGATGAAATGGGGTTTTTTTCCCCCTCATGGCTCTAAAAAGTCATCATTGTGCACAACTGTGAAAGGAAAAAGAGTTCAGTGTCCTTGAATGTAGTCTTCATTTGTAGAATTATAAACTTAAAACAAATTGAAAAATCATCTATTTTATTCTCCATCAATCATTCTGCAGCCAGTCTCAGACACTTCTAAGAGATTGCTCATTAACATCTAGATAATGTAAAACAACCAAAGAACAAATAGAGAAAAGATGTATAAAATAAAAGCTGACTTTGTAAAAATGCCACTTGGGGGGGGGCGGTGCAAAAAGTCCTAGTAATAAGCAGGCATATACAATAGAATGAAGGCTATTGCTGAGCACATTGGGTTGTGTTCCAAAGATTGTAAGCCGTCCTGAGACTCCGGAGAAGGGCAGCATATAAATGTGAATTAAAAAAAATTAGAGGCATTTGGAGAACAAAAATGTTTATTTTAATAACACCTGGAAGGAAGCTAGTTCTGCCAACTCTTGATAAGGCTACTCTCAAGTCTTCAAGTGTGGCACAAGAATGAAACTTTGCTCAGCATAGTGATCCAATAGTAAAGTTTCATCTGATTGATTGATTGATTGATTGATTGAGGTTGAGACTCTAGAACTAAAGATAAATTTCCTGATAGTGAGAACAATTAATCAGTGAAACAAATTGTCTCCAGAAGTTGTGAATGCTCCAATACTGGAAATTTTAAGAAGAGATTGGACAACCATTTATCTGAAATTGTATAGTATGAAATGGTATTCCTGCCTATCACACCTGCCCAATAAAGAATTCTATCTATCCTATATCCTATCCTATCCTATCCTATCCTATCCTGCAGTTGTTTGTAGCCCTGAACTTTTACCTTAATGATAATTGACAACTCTGAAATGTATTGTTGGATGTTGCAAGGAACCAATAATGTCCATTGCTTAAAAATGGCATTTGGTGGCCAAAATCTGACATCATGATGAATGTTTTAGACACCATAAAATGTATTGTTTCTTTTACAAGAAACAGCTACTAGAATCCTGTCTTCCTGCAAGAATTCTACCAAGACCTATTTTTACAGTTCATTAGTGCTATCATTTATAGGATGCAAATATCTTGGACAATGAAGCAAAACAATATAAAAACATCTTAAACTATTTTTCTGCCCTCCAGAAAACATCCAGGAATCTTCATTTTCTGTATCTGTTTGCTGCCATTTTGTGGTCATCCAGATTTTTGTAGCCAAAATATGGTAGCTCTAAGATAATCAACAATAAAATGTCTCCATATTATGTGGATTAAGGAGAGTGTTTTCAATCTTGTTGAGCTGGCTGGGGAATTCTGCAAGTTGAAATCCACATGTCTTAACATTGTCAATGTTGAGAAAGACTGATCTAGGGTAACATAAACAATCTCAATAAAATGTACCTATTACATACCTTTGAGTTAATATACCATACATAAAATACCAGAACACAGTTAGTAAAAAAGAAAAGAAAAGCTCATATATACTAACGAATATCAACTTCATAATATATGAACTTAAGGCTATCTAATTATTAAGAGTGCTGTCATATATTCACTAATTCAGGAATTTCACTGAACCTACTGAGATTTACTTCCAAGTAAACATGAAAAGAATTGCAAAACCATTCTGAAACATTCCCTTGGGCTCACAAAGACAGTCTACTTAGTTTCCCCCCACAGTGCTGAGTTAGGTACTTTTTTATAATTGCAACTCTACTGTTTTAAATGTGTAACACTTTAACTCCTGGTTAAGAGTTACACATTACCATACAGGTTCAAAAAAGGAACTACCAACAATGGAGGTTAAGAAAATATTCTAGGCAATCTGTTGATTATAAAATTAGGAAATAGAATAGTGGAAACTGAACCCCTAGAATTTGATGCAAATCATATTTATATGAAAGTGTACATTTTGAATCAACATATCATTTTTCTTAATTCATATTTATATGCCGCCCTTCTCCGAAGACTCAGGGTGGCTTACAATTTTTGGAGCGCAACCCAATGCGCTCAACAATAGCCTTCACTCCATTGTATATGCCTGCTTATTACTAAGCGGCATTTTTACAAAGTCAGCTTATTGCCCCCAACAATCTTGGGTCCTCAATTTACCTACTCCGAGAGGATGGAAGGCTGAGTCGACCTTGAGCCTGGTGGGATTCGAGTCTGCACTAATTGCAGGCAGATGGAATTAAGTGCTAGGCATTTAACAGCCTGCACCACCAAGGCTCTTGGTGTATTTGATGTAACCATACTTCTAAATAAAAGGACAAATGCAAGATAGGAGAAATGAAGCATTCCAATAAGGCAAAATTAAATAAGTTGCAAAAAAATTCTTTTTGGATTTGCAAAAGTAGAACTTATATATATATATATACATATCTATCCATCACACTATACCTTTTGGGGCAAGCTATTTATTTATTTTATTTTTATTTAATTGGTCTTATATGCCACCCTATCTCCCAAAGGACTCAGGGTGGCTCACATAAAAAACACCCAATACAAAAGTTAAAAGAATTAAAAATAATTAAACTAATTAGACCAAATAAATATTTAAAACCCAAACCACAAAACATTTAAAACGAAAGCCCCCCCTCAGTCCAGGCTGGTTTGTTCAAATAACCAAGTCTTTAGGCCGTGGCGAAAGGAGCGGAGGTCAGGGGCCAATCGTAGCTCCAGGGGAACCTGGTCCCACAAAGTGGGCACCCCCACAGAGAAGGCCCTCCCCCTAGGGACCACCAACTGACATTGTTTGGCTGACGGTACCCCAAGGAGGCCCTGTCTATGACCGCACACCGGGCGATTGGTGTTCAATGCTGGCAGGAGACGTTCCCGCAAGTACCCCGGCTCTAAGCCATGTAGGGCTTTATAGGTAAGTACCAGCACCTTGAATCTCACATGGAGGGCAGCTGGCAACCAATGCAACTCACGCAGGAGGGGTGTAACATGGGAGTATCAGGATACCCCCATCACAACCCATGTGGCCGCATTCTGCACCAGCTGAAGCCTCTGCGTGGTCCGCAAGGGCAGCCCCATGTAGAGAGCATTACAGTAGTCGATCTGGGATGTAATGAGCACATGAGTGACCATGTGTAGTGCATCTCGGTCCAGGTAGGGGTGCAACTGGCCACCAGGTGCACCTGGGTGAATGCCCCCCTGGTCACGGCTCCCACCTGCTCCTCCAAACTGAGCCATGAATCCAGGAGGACACCCAAGTTGGGGACCCTTTCCACGGGGGGCAACACCTCTCCCCACATGACTAGAGATGGAACATCCTGGATCACCCGAGATGTCGGTCTTGGCTGCGTTGAGCTGGAGCCTGTTCCTCCCCATCCAGATCCGCACCGCTTCCAGGCAACGAGGCATCATGGTGAGGGCATCACTGAGTTGGTTTGGGGTGGAGATGAAGAGCTGAGTATCATCAGCATACTGATGATACCTCACCCCAAAACCTCGCCCAGTGGCTTCATGTAGATGTTGAACAGGAGGGGAGAGAGGACTGACTCCTGGGGCACCCCGCAAGTGAGGGGCTGTGGGGCCTATCTCTGCCTTCCTGCCAACACCGATTGCAAATGCCCCAAAAGATAGGAGAACCACCAAAGGACGGTGCCTCCCACCCCCAACCCCCCGAGGCACTGCAACAGGATACCATGATCGATGGTATCAAAAGCCGCTGAAAGGTCTGATAGGACTAAGACAGAGGAATATCCCCTGTCCTGAGCCCTCCAGAGATCATCCATCAGTGTGACCAATGCCATCTCCATGCTGTACCCGGGCCTGAAACCCGATTGGTATGGATCTAGGTAATCAGCTTCCTCCAGGAACCTCGGAAGCTGACATGCCACCACGCTCTCAACAACCTTCACCATAAAGCGAAGGTTAGAGACTGGACGAAAGTTGTTCAAAACAGCTGGATCCAAGGCAGGCTTCTTGAGGAGGGGCCTCACCACCGCCTCCTTCAAGGCGGCCAGGCAGAACCCCTCGGTCAATGAAGCATTGACAACTGCCTGTAACCTCCCGGGCGGCATACACCAGCCAGGAGGGACACGGGTCCAATAAACACTTGGTGGAACTCAGCCTCCGCATGGCCCTGTCCACTTCATCTGGAGTCACAGGGTCAAATTCATCCCAGATCATAATAACAAGATCGGACGTTACTCCCTCGTCATGATATGATATGCACAGAGCACAAACAAGCCAAACAATGATAAATAAACAAAATTAAAAGCATGATCACAATTGACACTACTTTGCAGCTGTCATCTGATTTTTCAATAAGTCTCACTGAATTTATTGTTTCTTAAATTAATATGCACAGAACACACTACCACATGATGAATTTGGCTGTAATGTTGTACCCAGTTTCCTGAGATGAAAACCATAATACAACTAAATGAACCTGTTTAGAGTTTATTTGCATATACAATGGCCAGATCAGAGCCCTAACAACACTCGTTAGAAAATAAGTCCTATTAATCATATTTTTGAGTAAATATGCATAAGGTTATTCTTTATGAATCACATTGCTCTCTTTTTTCTCCAATATGCTTAAAATTGGATTTTTTACTTTCAGGGACTAGTACAAACTTCCATTAGTTTTCAGCTATTTTGTGTGTGTTAATGAAGGTATTTTGTGTTTAAATCAATGAGAACCCAGCAGTATAAATAAAAAAATTCATTGAAATGAGAACATATATGACCTTGTTTATTAATTGAGCTAAGGTGTAATGTGATATTGATATATAGTTTGTAATTCTGGTTTCTGACAGTATGCAACGGGAACTCAGATATAGTCTTACATTCACTTTCATGAATGTTCATAACTAATGTTAACTTTAGAAACTTTTCAAAAAGAGAAGTATCAAAATGTCTAATGGTATCAATTTTAGGCCCCATAAGCTGTCCGTTATAGCCATTTAATGAAAAAGAGGTTGATGGAATGCACCCATTCATGTACAATATGCAGCATTTTATAGAAGTCACACCAAACTTTTCATCAGTGGTCAAATGCCAAAGAAGACAGGACTTCAGCCCACCAAGTTAAACTTTTTACTCCACTGTTAAAGATACAGGAATCCTTCTTGTTTTACATCTGGCCATTGTACATTTAAAGTATAAAAAGATAAAGATCACCTTTGAATCAAGAATAACTGCAGGCAACTATTATAACATGGATAAAAACATACAGGTTTTCAACAGAGCAAAAGGGGTTTTGTTATTGCTTTCTTCTGTATCTTCTATTATGTTTTGTAAGTTCCCAGTCTACTCTACAGAACAAGGACCATAAACACGTCATTAGAACTTCTGATTTTTCAAGTAACATTAAAAAGGCTTATAGAAATAGTTGGATAGGAAATAGACAGATTGGGGTTTATCTGAGAAATTATTTTTTAGAATACTTTCTAGGTAACTTTTTAAAAATACTCTTGTTTGATTAAGCAATCTTGAAATCTCTTTTATTTGTGTTAACTTTAAACTGGCTTAATAAAGCATCTGGCTCTCCAGAGAATTTTGGAGTGGCATCCAGAGAACTTTGGATTCCTAGACCACAGTCTATAATACCTATATCAGAGGTCTCAAACTCGGCAACTTTAAGACTTGAAGTCCACAAGTCTTAAAGTT
Source organism: Naja naja (assembly GCA_009733165.1). Lineage (NCBI taxonomy): Eukaryota > Metazoa > Chordata > Lepidosauria > Squamata > Elapidae > Naja > Naja naja. The sequence goes on from CM019150.1 coordinate 65,284,947, forward strand.
GCCAAGTTTGAGAACCCCTGACCTACATGAAGAGCTTCTGGCAGGGGATTGGCTACACTTTACAAGAATAGGGAAGAACGTTTTTGAAAATCAACTGGCTCAACTTATCCAGAGTGCTTTAAACTAAAACTGGAGGGGGAGGGAAACTAAATTTTAATCCAAAAGCATAAACCTCATGGCAATCAACCAAGTGGTAAAAAAGAAGACGAACTGAAATACAAAACAGGAGATATAGGACGCAAACACAGGACGCAGATGCCTATACACTAACATTCAAAGTATGAGGAACAAACAGGGGGGACGGACTTGAACTCCTATTACATGAGGGCAATATGGCATCATTGCCATTACCGAAACTTGGTGGGATAAAATCTATGATTGGAACATACTGCTACAGGGATTTAAATTGTTCAAAAGAAACAGATGCAACGAAGAGGAAGCAATGTTGCATTACCAATATAAGAAATGACTACACCTACAGAAAACAATACAGAAAACAGGAATGAAAACCTTGAAAAATTTGGGTTAATATAAAAGGAAAAATACATGCCATACAGTAAGTGTATACTATAGATCACCCAACCAGAGGAAGTAGGCGAACTTTTTGCTAATCAGATAGCTAAGTTGTGCAGGAATTCAGTACAATAATAATGGAGGGTTTAACTAACATCAACTGAGAGACAAACTCTGCATCAAATGGAAGATTGAACAGGTCCCTAACTAACCTAGCAGACAACTTTGTCACCCAAAAGTAGGGGAGGCAACAAAGGGTCGGCTATATTGGACTTAATTCTTACTAATAGAGAAATGAGAGAGGAGGTTGAACTTGTAGGAATTTTGGGAGAAAGTGGCTGTGTCATACTGGAATTCAACAAAACATAGGCATAAGCAATAAAACAAAGTCAAATTAGTATCTAGGCTTTAAGAGAACTGATTTCAACAAATTTAGAGAGAGCTTCGGAAGGATTCTGTGGATGGAAATCTTAATGGCGAAAACAAATAAAGAAGATGACAAGGAGGTGACAGGCAGCAGGAAGAAAGTGGAACTGTTTAATTTATTTCTTGCATCTGTCTTTACATAAAAGGAAATAAATAGTCCATCCTACCAAAAACAGCACTGTAAAAGACTGTTTATGAATATAAATCAAAATAAGCAAGAAAATGGTGATACAATACCTATCCACTGTAGGCAAATTGAAATTACCAGGACCAGATAGATTACATCCCAAGATTCTGAAGGACCTGAAGATGTGATCTCAGAACCATTGAGCCATATCTTTCAAAGATCCTGGACTCCCGGGGAACTATAGATGGCTGAAAAATTTATGGTTCCAACTCCTTTAAAAAAAGATACTACAGACCAATCAGCCTGACATGGATACCTGGAAAGATCCTAGAAAAGATAATCAAGCAACAGATCTGTGAACTGTTAACACCTAGAAACAAGCAAAGCTATTAGTAGAAGCCAATATGAGTTTGTCAAAAACAGATTATGCATGTGAAACTTATTGCATTCTTTGATAAAGTAACTAAATTAATGGACCAGCAGACTGCTGTGGACATCGTATCCTTGGACTTCGCTAGGGCATTCAACAAAGCAGTCCTCAGCCTACTTCTTTGTAAGATAGAAAAATGTGGGATAGACAACATCAACACCCGATGGATTCATAACTGACTGATCAACTGCACTCAGCATGTAGTTCCTCAATGGAACTACATCTACATGGAGGGAAGCATGGAGGGTATCTCAAGATTCTGTCTTAGGTCTAGAACTCTTCAACATCTTCATTTACAATTTAGATGAAGGAATAGAAGGGAAACTTATCAAATTTGCAGACAATAACAAGCTGGGCAGAAGAGCCAACACTTTAAAAGGTTAGGCTCAAAATACAAAAAGAACTTCACAGACTTGAACACTGGGATCCTATTCAACAAAGTCCAATACAGTGGTAAGAAAAGTGAAGTTTTACATTTAGAAAAGAAAAATTAAATGCACAGGTGTGGAATAGGTGGTATGTGGCTCAACAGCAGAGAGAGTTCTAGGAGTCCTAATGGACATCTACTTGAGTATGACCCAGCAATATGCTGCAGCTGCCAAAAAAGCCAATGCAGTCCTAGGCTGCATCAACAGAAAAATAGTATCAAGATCAAGTGAAGTATTAGTACCATGATATATTGCCTTGGTAAGACTACACTTGTGTCCAGTTCTGGTCACCACGAGACAAAAAAGATTTTGATACTATAGAAGTAAGTGTGGAAAAGATCAACAAAGATGATTAGGGGACTGGAAATTAAAATATATGATGAACAACTGCAGGAACAGGGTACATCTAGCCTAACAGATGGACTAGGGCCGTGAGGGCGAACCTATGGCACTTATGCCACAGGTGGCACGCATAGCCATTTGTGCTGGCACACATGCAAACTTACCTCACTGGGCATGTGCGCACCTCACAGCTGATTTTCGGCCGGTTTGAGGCCTTTTTCGGCCTCCCATAGGCTTGAGGAAGGCTTCTGCAGGCTTTGCACGCCAAAAACTAGCCCCGTTTCATCACTTCCTGTTTTTCCTAAAATACTGGAACTGACAAAACAGGGCTAGCTTTCAGCCTGCAAAGCCTGCAGAAGCCTGCAGAAGCCTTCCTCAAGCATTTGGGAGGCTGAAAAAGGCCTCAAACCAGCCAAAAATCAGCTGTGAGATGCAGTGCAGGTAAAGGGGCGGCGTGGATGGGTGGGTGGGTGCGTAATACACACGCATGCATAGGGGGTGAGGGTGCACACATTGCCTTCTGGTTGTTGGCACACGAATGTGAGCATGGAAGCACGTGCACAATTTTTGGCACAGGAGCCCAAAAAGCCACCACTGGACTAGGGGTTACATACCGTGTTTCCCCGAAAATAAGACCTACCCCGAAAGTAAGACCTAGCACTATTTTCTAAACCTGCCCTAATATAAGACCTACCCCGAAAATAAGACCTAGTGTAAATCTCCAGTTCCAGGAAGACTTTTCAGGGAGCAACCGTGCACCCGCAAAACACCCCCCCTACACACTCACACCCGCTATTTGGCACCATAAATATATAAGACCTACCCTGAAAATAAGACCTGGTGTGTTTTTGGGAGCCAAAAAAAATATAAGACAGTGTCTTATTTTCGGGGAAACACGGTAATAGTAATCTTCCAATATTTAAGGAGTTGTCATAGAGAAGAAGGGTTGACCAGGGGTGGGATTCAAATTTTTTAATAACCGGTTCTGTGGGCATGGCTTAGGTGGTAGGAGTGGCTTGGTGGTCATGTGACTGGGTGGACATGGCTTGGTGGTCATGTTATTGACTGGGTGTGGCCAACTCAATATCACTCACATCGAGGCACGCATCTCCTCACCTGGCCTCTCATGACTGTGGGAATGCTGCAACAGTCGTAAGTGTGAAAAATGGTCATAAGTCACTTTTTTCAGTGCCATTGTAACTTTAAAAGGTCACTCCACACAAAGTACCAGCAAAGGAGGGAAAAATAACTCCAGAGAAGTTCCTGAGATAAGGAAGTCTAGTCCTGCCAAGAATGTAATAAGGGTTAACGGAGAGGCAGTTTCTGTAAGCAACACCAGAATGTTTCCTTCCTGCCTTCCTTACAGGATTAGGCCAGTAATTTCTTCTAACAACCGTTTCTCCGAACTGCTTAGAATGTTAACAATCGGTTCTAGCGAATAGGTGCAAACTGCTAGAATTCCATCCCTGGGATTGACCTATTCTCCAAAGCATCTGAGTGCAGGACACGAAATAACCAATGGAAGCTTATCAAAGAGAGATGTAACCTGGAATTAAGGAGAAATTTCCTGTCAGTGAGAACAATCTGTGGAACAGCTTGTCCCCAGAAGTTGTGCCTGCTTCATCACAGGAGGTTTTTGAGAAGAGATTGAACTGCTACTTGTCTGGAATGGATTTCCTGCTAGAGCAGAGAGTTGGACTAGAAGACTTCCAATTCTCTTATTCTATAATAGAGATGTAAGGAACTGGAGATGGTTAGCTTTTCACAAAGCAATTGCAATTCCCTTCAAATCATTATGTTTATGTTTTACAGAATGGGTACACTTCTTTAAAACAGGGTTCATTTGTTGCCTTCTCAACCATTGGAGCTTTTAAGATGATGGACTTCAAGATCCTGAATTCCCTAGTCAGCCATGCTGGTTGGAGAATTCTGGGGGTTCAAATCCACACATCTTAAAGTCCCCAAGGTTGAGAAACACTGGTTTAGAAGTTCTTTGGGAAATAAAGATCACAAGTATAAACTTTTGGCACTTGACTCTTCAAAGGAATGCCTATTCAGCAAAATGATTTACAACAAGAGCAAAAGGAAGGGCACTGCAAGGTCTATCACTGCTCCTCCCTCAGCCTGCCCCAACTAGAAGGATGTGGAGGGCCAGCCCCAGGTCTCATGAGTTCCCCATAAGCTTTGAGGGAAGTCCTCCATTACCAAGGGTTAATTTTTAATAGAACAGAAAAGTCATTTAAGTACTGGATTAAAAGATAATCATATTAACTATATTTAACTTGAATGAAATGAGAGTGAACTCAAAATCAGTTTTGATTCTGAAGGCAAAGAAAGCATTCTGGCCACAATACATTGTACATACCTGCTATAAAATGCAGCGGGCAAAAAGGAATATTTATATTTTAAAGACAAAGAAACAGCCTCTTTCAATCCCTTCCTCTACCTCCTTTTACCAAGCTAAATGGGGTGAGGGGAGGCCCAATGGCTTATTTCTTTACTCAAGTTGACCAATTGAGTGAAAGGTGTAAAAACAGATTTAGGAGGAGGATTTATATTTTTCTTGGTGGGTAGTTACAGCAAAAGATGTTTTCTTTCTTCCTTCTCTCTCCCTCCTTCCCTTCCTTTTCTTTCTTTCTTTCCTTCCTTCTGTCCCCCTCTGTTTCCCTTTTCCTTTTTTATTTTTCTGCTGCATGTCATATTGAAAAGAGGAAATCCAGGGATGGGATTCTACCGGTTCTGTCTGGCTCTGTAGAACCGGTAGCTCTGAAGAGCAGCAGACATAGAGCCGGTTCTATGTCTGCTGCTGTTTTGGCCCACCTGCCCACCTGGACTCTTACCTGAACTTTATTTCCTGCTTTTTCAACCTCAGCTGCCATGCAAGGCACAGCTGCGGTTGAAAAAGCAGGAAAAAGGTGCTTTTTCAATTGCTGCTTCCCTGCATGCAGCACTGCTCAGCTGTCCAGGAAGCAAGCTGACAAAGATTTACATGCGTGCAGCGTGCAGGGAAGCACATTGTAAATCACCGAACTGGTAGTTAACCCTGTTGGACCCCACCCCTGAGGAAATCCCCTTTGCTTTTTTCAATAAGGGAAACTACCAGAGTGGGAAGCGGGAAGAAGAATAATGGCCACTTCCCACCTGGTATATTCTCAGTCCTGGCTGAAAAGTTTTCTACTACTAAGGCCTATCTATCATGTTCTATGCAGATAGAGATTGTTAAAGAGTTGTGAAACTAAAATCTGGGAAATCTTGTCATATATTTTTTGCATGTAATGTCCATTTAAATTTTACTGCTAAATTACATCACCTAGCAGGATGAGAAACCAGTGTCTGAACTCATCCTTCCTCAAGCAACTCCTGTTTGTTACAGGATTTCTTTCTCCAGAAGCAACCTGTCATTGCTCTGGACTTTCCCAGCTTATTACATTTTTAGCTTGTGCCCGCTCTTCATTTACATATGTGAGTTTACTGTGCCAGCCTTCTTTGGCTCACAAGTGACTCAGGGCCAGGAAATGGGTTTCTTTAGCTTCAGCAAGTAATCTCACGTATGCTCAACCAGTTCCCTGAAGCATATATTTATATCTTCTAATCTATCTAATGTAAGTTTCATTCCTTTTATATTATGGAAACCTTCTTCTAAGTTGCAGGACAGATGCACCTAAACTCTGCCTCCCCAGAAGATATGGCTGCTATATACTGAATTTCTACAGAAATTATTTCAAAATTTGTATCACTATGTACAAGTTAGCATCTGCCAATGTTAAACAACCAGGTATTTTTTAGGATCTGTTTCTTCCTTTGCTTTTTCAAAACATGAAAAGCAACTCTAGTAATCTTGGATTTAAAACATGTCAACAATGGAGAAAGAAATAAAGCATTATGTGCTGTAATTTGTTTACTCAAGCTCAAAAACCCCTTTCAAGCAATACAGGAATCCCTGGTAATATTAACTCCACAAAGTGCTAATTTTTTTACAACTGAAAACAGAAATGCAACAAAGAAACCAAGGGGGAACTGAGGTGAAGAGAAGAAACTGTGTGAAGAAAACAAGCTCTTTAAAGAAACCTACAGAAGGAAACATCAGCTGCCATACGCAACCTATCCAATACAAAAGCAAAAAAGCTAAAATGGAATATTTATTTACTTATTTATTTTGCTTGGACTTGTCCTATCTCCCAAAGGACTCAGGGCGGCTCACATCACATAGTACAAAAATTAAAATTAATTAAAAGTTATTAAATTCAAGCCAAACAAAAGTCTAAAAACCCACAACAGATATTAACATTAAAACATCTAAAGAGCCATATACTACCTGCTTGGCAGTTCACAGGATCCCAAGAAGCAAAAAGGCAAAGGGTAACAAACAGAAAACTGTTCATGCTGGTGGCATATAGAAGCCACTTACCCGATCAATAGCTAATATTCGTTGGTGGTGAAGTAAACTTATTCCTTCCCTGAAAAAGACAAGAAAGCAGTCTGTGCAACCAGAGGATTGAAAGTGTTTCTATGCAGGCCACGCCTAGATTAGCCTGTTAAATTATCAAACCATTATTTGGAGGTTGTCCCTCACAAACATTCCAGAACACTTTAGCTACCTAAGGAGAGAAGAGAGTGGTTTTTACCACTCCTCCTTTCTTCCTGCACAACTGAGAGATCTGTGGGTTGAATTTTTGTCAGCTCATTCATGGCTTGGAGAGAGTCCAGGGGAAAAAAAAGGCGGAAGTATGTTTAAGTATTTGGCAAAGAAGGGCTGAGAAAGCAAAATTACATGCTGTTGCAATGGGTTTGATATATAGGACAGCTCAGAGAACTAATTAAAACAAATATTTAAAGAGAAATAAGATTTATCTCCCACAAACAAGAACTTCAGCAACTGCTCAAGACATTTTTTTTAATTTATCACTAAAGCTAGAGAGTAGAATACACAGACAGGCATTCAACTTTTTTCATCTGTTTCGAGGAAGCAAGATGGACAAGAATTTTCTTTCAATTTTGGGAAATAGATGCAGGACACCAATCTGTTCAGAGAACAGGAACTAAGAGAAAATGTGTCCAATGTGTTTTAATTATGTTGGCGTTGGTGGATAAGGCATGAAGTACCAATGATATAAATTGAAAAGGTATTGCAAAAAAAATTCAGAAGATTGAATATAGACATGCATTGAAACATGCAATTCTGCCCCATACATAAACCTCTACCACCCAAATATGGATTGTTAAGTTTAAAAAAAAATTATTAGCAAAGACAAAAAAAATGCACACTATTATGCCAGTGGTGGGATTCATTTTTTTTACTACTGGTTCTGTGGGCGTGGCTTGGTGGGCATGGCAGGGGAAGGATACTGTAAAATCTCCAGTCAGAGGTGGTATTTGCCGGTTCTCCAAACTACTCAAAATTTCTGCTACCGGTTCTCCAGAACTGGTCAGAACCTGCTGAATACCACCTCTGTATTATACCTTTCCGGAATGTTTGTTCATTCAAATAATTGGCATACATATCATCTCATTTGACCATTTGGAAAAATTAGACTGGACCCTGTGGTTGAATAGAAGTTTCTTCTCTAACACTGAGACCATTGAAAGATATCCTCTAATGATACAATTTAATTTTTGGTCACTGAGTCTCAAAAAATTGGGACCATTAACTTGGTAGTTAGCCCTCTTGAATCTATTTTCTTTAAGACAGACGTCTCCAAAATGGACTATAAATACCATTCATTCTATTCCTGCTGCTGGGCAGGAAGATAAAGGACCAAAGTTTACCATGATTGGAGAATGTGAGATTGGGAAGACAGTTGTAATAACAGAAAAAAACATTAGTTTTTCCTCCCACTAATGGGTCCCACTAATGGGTCAATCAGGCAAATGGAGCTATACTTGGCCAGTTCTGAGTTGTATTATTCCACTTGACAGAATTATGTTTTGGTTTATGTTACCCGCAACAAGCAAGGCCTGGTTAGATACAGATGAACTTATCTATTCCTCTAGGAATTCTGGAAGTTTAAGTCCACACATTTTAAAAGTTGCCAAGTTTAAGAAACACTGATATATAGATGATGTAGCATACTTTCAGCTGAAATGTGCCTATCTGATGTTGAAATAAAAAGGATAATTAATTTATAATATTATGTAGCAGGAAATTTTCATTTTGAAGGGGATCATGTACATTTCAAAAGGAGAGAGCTAGTTGATCAGCATTTACAGTTATATTTACTTTGGTTGGATTTCAACAATCTGAATATTGTCAATAAAAACTAAATTTTCTAAATACTTAAACATTAAATATATAAACATGGCTTAAACCCAATGAAGGAAATCAGTGTGCTTAAAGTTGGCATTAGTTATGGCTGAAATTCTAAACATACTTAACAGAAATATGGTTGACTTTTAATTTGATATTTAGGATTTCATTCTGTATCCAAGACCATAAATTAACCATGACACATTTCAGCAACATTACTTTTAGTGGGGCTTAATTATCTTTAATTTACCTGGACTAAATAGCCAATTCATGCACTTATGCTCAAATTTAAATTTAGAACTGTTATAGAAGAGAAAGACCACCACACTTTAAGCCAGTTAAATTGTAACTGAGATTTGTGAAATATTTGTTTAAAGTCCTTTCTGCTTGAACTTAACTGTTTTAGGCTGAAGGCAAAACCACACACATTTTGTAGATCCATTATTATATCTCTCTCCCCCATCTTCCAACACTCACAAAGATACACACAGCTTTAAAGCAATTACAATAAAGTTCAGTTTTGAGTGGATAATACAACATTATTAATTTATTGCCCTTCCTTGTCTGCATTTGGATTCCCACTTACCTCTTTGTAATGACAACTTTGCAAGGTAAGAAACAGGCCTCATATTAAAAAGGGAATTACCTACTTCGGCATTACATCATTTCCAAGTTTCATCCCAACCTCAGAACTCTTTGACTTTATGCCTCTAAAGTGATACAGGTAGTCCTGGACTTACAATCACAATTGAGCCCAAAATTTCTGTTGTTAAGTGAGACATTTGTCAAGTGAGTTTTGTTCCATTTTACGACCTTGCTTGCCACAGATGTTAAGTGAATCACTGCAGTTGTTAAGTTAGTAAATGGTTGTTAGATGAATCTGGCTTCCCTATTGACTTTGTTTGTCAGAAGGTCTCAGCAAAGGTCATAAATATGAACCAATTGCTAAGCATCTGAATTTTGTTCACATGATCATGCAAAAGCCACAACTGTGGAAAAACAGTCATAAGTCATTTTTTCAGTTGTAATTTTGAACAGTCACTAAATGAACTGTTGTAAGTTGAGGCCAGAGGTGGTATTGAGCAGTTCTGGAGAACCAGTTTGGAGAACCGGCAAATACCACCTCCGACTGGAGATTTTACAGTATCCTTCCCCTGCCACGCCCACCAAGCCATGCCCACAGAACCGGTAGTAAAAAAAAAGAATCCCACCACTGGTTCAGGCCCACCTGTGCTTCGATTTTAAAAATGTGATTCCCTAAAAAATAAGCATTTGTATAATAAGATCCACACTACTACATTGTTAACCGGAGTATGATGTCAATGGATAATCCTACTGAAGCCTCCCTGAAGCAGCTTGAGGATTCAGAAATTCATACGTTTGCTTTCAAAATCTTTCATGCTCAGACAACTCAATAAGAATCAAATTATAGTTGCCCCTAAAGGTAGCCTGTGGTTAAACTGTTTTCTCTGTGAGATACGCTTTAGCCATTTCTTGACAAATCTCCAAACGGAAAGGGTGAGCGGAAATGCCACCAAGGGTGGAGGGGCCTTCCAAGCATTTAGTTGCAATTAGAAGGAGATCACCCATTCCATCTGAGGTTACCCTAGATAGTGGAACAAGGGCAGAAAAATGCTCCCGTGGCTAGGTCCTGTGACAGATTATCACTTTCATGTGACTTCCCAGGCTATCAGCCTTGCAACTTATCAGCAAATGCAGCTTGCATTCAGAAATATGCTCCCATCTTTGCCGTCAATTTGAAGCAGGGCGAAGATTAGGGACAATGAAATACTCCATTATTCATTCTGTTTGATGTCCACTGGGTACCAGAGGTGGCCACCTGCAATTAGCCTTTTCCACCCTCCAAATTCCAAATTGGGGATGTCTTTCAGATAAATCGTCTGGGCGCACATATTCACTCAAATGAATGAATATGACTTGTTATGCAGTGATTCTAGCATCTCTGTGACTGACTGACTGGTTGATTATGTGCCATCAAGTCAGTGTCAACTCTGAGCAAGTACTTAGATTTTTTTCTCTCTCTCTAGAAAACATCTCTATAGCATGAGAAATATTTGTCATAACTTTTAGCAGCCAAATGAAAAAGCTAACGTTTCTATAGAGAACTGCAAAGTGGTGCTTTGCTCCAAGCTTATTTCTATGAGAAGAGTCAACCGCGTAATTTATTTATGCTTATAAAATGTGACTTTAAAATGTGACTTGAATAAATATCATGATGTTACTGCTTCTGTATTTATTTGTTTTTTGTTTGTTTGTTTATTTCATTATTTAAGTATATGTGCTGCAATTCATTCTTGTAGGCTATACTCCAAACCATGAAATTACCTGTTATAGTCCAGGATAATGTTGTTATGCTGCATATTAAAGTTCTCCGTTGATTGCAAGCTATTGCAGAGAGAGCCATGGTGGCACAGTGGTTAGAATGCAGTATTGCAGGCTAATTCTGCTGACTGCCAGGAGTTCAATCCTGTCCGACTCAACCTTCCATCCTTCTGAGTTGGATAAAGTGAGGGTCCAGATCGTTGTGGGCAATATGTTGACTATGTAAACTGCTTAGAGAAGGCTGTAAAGCACTATGAAGCGATATATAAGTCTAAGAGCTATTGTTACTGACTGCACTGAATTTACCTTGTATAGGATGGATTATAGCTCAGTGCTTATACTTTATATACAGCATTTAATGGTTGGTTGGTTTCCTAAGCCACCAAACCTAAACCAGGCAATTTATTTCTATGCTGAGCATCTGCAGTTAGGACTGGAAAATCTTATCTCTGGATCTCTGCAGAGTCATTGCCACTCTTATCCAACCAATTGAATGAACTCATGGCCTTGTTTAAGATATCAGGATCCATATTCCATTGAACACAATTATATGTTTCAAGCAAATCATGGGAAGAATAACTGTTTCTGCTTGCTGTTAGAATCAAACAAGCTGTTCTGCTAATATATAGCTGGGCTATAAAATTGCAACTATATACCCCCTGAATTGGAAAAAGGGGTGTAGACATAGGTAGCTATGAAAAAATATATGAGTTTAAAAAGTATCTTTATTTCCTATCCAGAATATTTAATTTACACTCATCAAAACATCATTTTACTCATGTCTCCTTTTTGTAACATTGAGTTAGATACAAAATAAAAACCTTAATTCTGCCCATCATCCCTCTGACTCTGGCATTTACTCTCTCTCTCTCTCTTACAGAGAGAGGGGGGGAGAGAGAGGGAGGGAGATGGTGAGAGGAAGGAAGAGGGAGGGAGAGAGGGAAACAGAGAGGGGGGATTCAAACATGCACAGACACAATGTTGTGAACAGAATGTAATCTAGTGATCAAAGGTCTGTAATTTAATTCCTTTCTTAATGCTCATTTTCTGGTGTTAGAGAAGGAAGAGTAACCACATTTTGTGGAAAATAATTATCTAGGAAAGCAAGGGAAAATTAAATGTATAAATTGTAATCAAATATTACATAGCTTTTTTTTGCTAACTGAAATTACCTTTTGCTAACCCAGCTAGGTTCATATATAATTTCTATTCCTTTCAAATGCTAATTCCTAAAAGACACAGACTTACGATTACAAATTCATAGGCATCTTTCCCAGGAGCTGGAATTGTGTTGTCCCATAATAACCTCCATAATGAGATCTTAATAGAAATTCACTAACAGCCAGTGGTAAAGCTTCATTAGCCAAAGAGAAAAGACAAGGATAGGCAGCGGTAGTTCCCTAACCACTCTGGGGAAAAATTAATTCAAATTACTTCGTGAAGTAACAAGACCAGATAATGTGTTCCTTTGCAGGATTACTGTTTTTGCACATTCTAATGTGTTTGTAGATTACATTGCGGTATTTAATCCCACAGTGGACCACAGCAACAAGACTGGGAAGAAATAAGATCACTACCTTCTCAAAAAAATTTACCGTAACATGACTGGGCTGAAAATGAGGTGGAAACTGATTCAGTGCTTATCTGTTTTTCTGCCAATGTGTTCCCGGAACGGAAGAACGGCAGTCAAAGAGGGAAGAAGTTTCATGAATCTATTTATTATGACTGAGAATGACTCACAAGGAAGACCTTTTGGTCTTCAAGTAACTTTTAATTGAGATCTTGAATCAGAATCAGAATAAAGTTGGAAGGGACCTTGGAGGTCTTTTAATCCACCCCCCTGCTCAAGCAGGAGATCCTATACCCGTGATGGTGAACTTATGGCACAAGTGCCACAGGTGGCATGCAGAGCCATTTGTGCCGGCACACAAGCTGCAGGCAAACTTACCTCACTGGGTATGCGTGTGCCTCACAGCTTATTTTTGGCAAGTTTGAGGCCTTTTTCAGCCTCCCATAGGCTTGAGGAAGGCTTCTGAAGGCTTTGCAGACCAAAAATTAGCCCCGTTTCATTGTTTCCTGTTTTTCCAAAAATACCGGAAGTGATGAAACAGGGCTAGTTTTTGGCCTACAAAGCCTGCAGAAGCCTTCCTCAAGCCTTTGGGATGCTGAAAAAGGCCTAAAACCGCCCAAAAATCAGCTGTGAGGTGCAGTGCAGGTAGGGGGCAGCGTGGGTGGGTGGGTATTATGTGTGCATGCGTAGGGGGCATGGGGGCGCGGGCATTGCCTTCTGGTTGCTGGCACATGAATGCAAGCATGCAAGTACGCACACAATTTTTGGCACAGGAGCCCAAAAAGGTTAGCCACCACTGTCCTATACCATTTCAGAACAAGTAACTGTCCAGACTCTTCTTAAAAACATCCAGTGATGAAGAATCCACAACTTCTGAAGGCAAGCTGTTCCATTAGTTAATTGCCCTCACTGTTAGGAAGTTCCTTAATTCCAGGTTGCTTCTCTCCTTGATTAGTTTCCATCCATTGTTTCTTGTCCTGCCCTCTGGTGCTTTGGAAAATAAATTGACCCTCTCCTCTGGAATGCTACTATCATGTCCCCACTAGTCCTTCTTTTCTCTAGACCAAACCCAAATCCGGCAACTGCTCTTCATATGTTTAAGCCTACAGGTCTTTAATCATCTTAGTTGCTCTTCGTACTTTTTCCAAAATCTCAACATCTTTTTTGTAATGTGGTGACCAAAACTGGATGCAATATTCCAGGTGTGGTCTTACTAAGGCTTTATAAAGTGGTACTAATAATCATCAGGAAGAACTGTCCTTTGTTCCTCAGATTTAAAACCTTCCAGAACTTCATATCCAGACAAATGAAGAAAGAAACACATGAATGTCAATAAGGTCAAGTATACTTCTCCCACGTATTTTGTTTGTATCCTGCCTTTGTTATTTTTACAAATACCTCGAAGTGGTGAACATACCCGACACCTTCCTCCTTCTGTTTTCCCCACAACAACAGTCCTGTGAGGTGGCTGGGCTGAGTGTGAATGACTGGCCCAAAATTTCATCGCTAAGGCAGGAATTGAATTCATGGTCTCCCGCTTTCTAGCATTGGATGTATGACTAGACCAAATGTATGTTCTGAAGATTATTATTTGAATGCCACATAACATGCAATTGGTCCTCAATGACATGGTTGACTAGTAGTTTATCATTAATTCTTGAGATGTTGTCTTTCCTCTCTACTTTCAGCAAGGAAAATGAAGCTCTTCTAGCACTTGCCACTTAGGTTTCAAGGTCATTCATCTTGGAATGACTGTTTTTGCATCCATAGACTCGCAGGCCTGGATGAAAGCTTGTACAGTAGGCCATCAAGTAGTCTACATTGATAGCTGATCAATGCAGGAAAAAAAACACAAATTGATCAGATAGATAAACAGGTAAGTGCTTGACTAAAAGCCTCTAGGGAAGAAGCTACAGAGCTACAAACTGACTTTTTTGCATAGTATTTTTTTTAGAAGGTAAGCAGAACCCCTAATAAAATAGGATGTTGCTCACATTTTCCAAGACCACCCTTTCTCCATCTCTACATGCATTCTCTCAACTACTTCCATACAAAGTCTGCTTTTGGACTTTACTGTTTGCTTACAGTCTTCCCAAATTCTACACATAGAGAGACATATAGCTATGCTGGCTGGAGAATTCTGGGAGTTGAAGTCCACAAGTCTTAAAGTTGCCAAGTTTGGAGACCTCTGCTGTATAGAGAGAGACACATGTCTCATGTGTAATGGCAGAAGAAAATATGTGAAGCTCAGGGTTGGATTGTGAGGTCCTCTCTGAGCTTGGTTGTTTTCTTGAAGACATCTCATTACCAAATTAGGTAATATCATCAGTGGTAGTATGAAGTGGGGTTTTCTCTCATTTTATATACTAACTAGTATATAAAATATCATATTATAGCAGTATTATACTAACATGGTATATAGTATTATAGTGGTATAGTAATATTTTATAATATATAATATAAATTATTACTATACCATTATAATATTTTATATTATATATTAATATATAAAATCAGAGCAAACCCCATTCTCTACCAGCACTGATGATATCTACTTTGGCAATTAAATATCTTCAAGAAAACAACCAAACTCAGAGAGCATGAAGGACCCCACAAATGTGTAAATGTTTTCTTTTCCTCTTCCTTGTTTCACTACATTCTAAAACTGAGTGTGGATTTTTCCCTATTACCCACAATTTTCTATTTACAGTTTGAAAGAGCAATGCACATATACACATCTGCAATGACCCTGAAAGATCTCTAATGTAGAATGAAACCAGAGCATTTCAATTGCTCAATGGTGCCACCTGGTGATAGAAAAGAAACATAAAGGAGAAGCAGATACAAGAAATGCAGAAAGACAGTTTATTTCTTATCAGTCTGCAAAGAAAATAGCTAGTAGAATACTTGATTAATGCTCTCTTCCCCTGTCATTCCTCTGTATCTCCACTTTAGCCTCAAGATTGTAGATTATTATTTTTATTGGTGCTACTCATCGTAGAATTAAAAGAAATAATAAAGTAGTTTTCTGTAGAACTTAAACTACAGAATAACAGTGTTGAAAGGGACTGTGGAGGTCTTGTAGTCTTGTAGCTCAACCCTGCTCTGGCAGGAAACCCTATAACATTTCAGATAAATGGTTGTCGAATCTCTTATTTAAAACTTCCAGTATTGGGACACCCACAATTTCTGGAAGAAATTTGTTACATGGATTAATCGTTGCATAATATTTGACTTAAAAAAAATATTGTGCTTGCATGTAAATTGGGGCGGGAAGGAGCTGTAGTTCCTGGATGTAGAAATGCAGCAAGATCTGTATTTCTTTTGAGTCTCCAATACCCTAGATTGGTTGAACAGGGTTAACTTGCAACCTATAGAACCCAAGTAGTTTTTGAAAAAGTGGATATGGTATTCTTTGGCATACTAGGATTATCACCCTATTTTTGCCTCTTTAGTCTGCATGCATAGCCAGGCATTTTTGGGTTTTTGAAGAAATACATTTTAATCTTCATCTTCTCAAGAAATATCTCCAGTAATGACTTAACATACTCTTTAATCGATTTTTAGATCAACCCCAGTGTCAGTGCTATCAATTCCCCAGGTTTATTTACAGAATATCAGAACAACAGCAACTGATAATATTTTTTTACATTTGATGCTGTATTGGTTGGATGGATGGATGTCTGCCTTTCCTTAAAGAGCTCAAGGCACATGCATAACCCTCCCACCACCTCCTATTCTTTCACCACAAGAAGTAAATGAGACGTGGTTTGAAGCTGTGGTGGCGCAGTCGTTAGAATGCAGTATTGCAGACTAACTCTGCTAACTGCCAGCAGGTTGATCCTGACTGGCTCAAGGTTGACTCAGCCTTCCATCCTTCTGAGGTCAGTAAAATGAGAATCCAGATTGTCAAGGGCAATATCCTGACTGTGTAAACCACTTAGAGAGGGCTGTAAAGCACTGTGAAGTCATATAATCCAATACCTTCACCATTACATCACTCTGAGTTTTGGATTTATATCACACATACACATTCATATATAAGTCTCATTCTCATTTTTACATACAATACCCATTCATACATGTCATTTACTCTCACCCCATTCACATATATATCCCATTCATACATATGTGTTATATACATACAACAGTGTTAATCGGAGCAAATAGCAACCTAGCAGACACATTTGCACTGTGCATGGTGCTAAGCTTCGTTAGAATTAATCTTGATTTGTGGGGGCAGTTGCTTTATGGTGTCAGGTGCCTTCGGTCCATTTAATTGTATTACCCAGCATATTGTGCAAATCCAGAAAATGGGTGAATTTGTTTATTCAATGTCTATAGCGGCCCATCTCAAATCATGACTCAGGGCAGCAAACAGTCATTAGCCTGAATTAGCCATCAATTTAAGAGTGCAATATAAACATAACCTTCCTTTTACTTTTTCTCTCATACACATGCATAAATGGATAAATGGATGGATGGATGGATGGATGGATGGATGGATGGATGGATGGATGGATAGGACAGAATGTATGTGTGTGTGAGAGAGGGGGGATGGAGGGAGGGAGAAAGAGAGAGAGGGAGGGAGAGAGGAGGAGAAAGAGAGAGGGAGGGAGGGAGAAAGAGAGAGAGAAGAAGGGAGGGAGGGAGACTGTTAAGTGATGAGACATGCAATGTAAGATAATTCACGCTATGATTTATCTATTTGGGTCTGTTGCTAGATGCAAATGCAAACTATTTAGTCCTGGGTCATGATGTCATATTTTTGGTCAAGGCAGCTGAGAGCAGATACTGTGCTGAATCCATCTGTTCTCTCAGATTGCAGCCATCAGGTCTCAGGGCCTTATCCTTCATATGTTCCCTAGTGAGAAGAACTCTGGCAAGTTCTGTTCCCAGCAGCCACCCAGGCCAAGGACCACTTGAAAAGCATCTTCTCTAAGGCTAGGGGATTGACTGTCAAAGCTTACTTCCAAGTCACTTCCATAATTAAGCTGAAAGGGAGGAGGAGCACCCATCAGAAGCAAATGAAATGCATCTAATCGCTTCTATTTGCAGTCAATGAACTCCAGTTACACACTGTTGTTTCCTTACAAGTGCACTCAAAACCCCAGCAAGTGCCTTAACAAAAGCTTCCATCTCCTCTTTGCTGTCTGTTAAGCAAGCTCTTTATTTATGAGACTGCATCTGCTTAGGAATGGCAGTAGACCTCTTGCATTACCATAACACTGACAGGAGATTTTTGCCTGGCTACCGATTGGGTCAGATGGTGGAACTTTATTTTATTTTAAATCAGATTAAGAAGGAAGCGGGGAAGGGAAGAAATCAGATATACAGAGAAATGCTTTAGTCCCTTTGCTCTGGATGGCAATCAAGTGAGCAGCTGTAGGTATGGACTGAAAATGAGCTTCCTGGTCCTCTAATGGACATAATGCTTAGAAGAAGCCAGAATTCCAGGGTAGCCTTTGCATTGATACCAATGGATTGGTTCTTTAAGGCCATAATCTTTTGAAATAAAAGGAGGTTGTTTATTGTAGGATGGTGGACAGGCACATTCATGAAATGCTCCAAAATAACATTGCAAACTTTTACTTCTTTTAGATCAGGCTCTGGAAGTTTATGCTGATCTCCAAGAGTTTTACACTGAAAATACTGAATACATTGAAAGATTCTATAATAAACTTGTTAGGAAAAATCTTAAACGCAGCTATGGGGGCACACACCCACTCCCTTATACAAGTATCTAGTAACAGAACAGCAGTAAAAAAATAGATAGATGGCAACTAAGATTGGATTTGTTAAGTTTGCATGAAGAGACAGACGCGGAGTGCTTCAAGCTCTTAGTTTATTAGTGACTACAGCTCAAAACGGACCCACTTTGGCTGGGCTGCGGCTGCTACTTATAGCCATCAGCCGCAGTTGCCAGCCAATCAGAGTGCAGGGTTTTCCCGCACTTTTTAAACCAATCATTTCCAACATTTTACAAGAACAGTTCAAACTAAACCAATGACTTTAAACCTACATACATAACAGGATTAATGTCACAGTGCTTTCCTCCAGTCCTTGAGCCAGATGAAATGTATACCAGTATACCAACATAAATTGGCCTGCCCTGATTGTGGTCCCTGTTCTATCTGTCAGCCCATTGAGATAGATCAGATCAGAAAGTAGATACAAGAAATGCTATACTGAGATATGGTATATGATAATAGAGTAGTAAAAGCTTGGCACTATTTCCCCTTCGTTCCATCTTATACCAAAGAAAGTCAAGATGCGACAATCTTGAATTTCTTCCTCACCCCCTCCTACTCTCTACACTGAGTTGCCATGTATCTCATTCAAGAGCATCTCTCTACACTACAGAAAGGAAGCTGGACATTGTGCTTATTGATTTCATATGAGATAAGATTGGAAAATAGAGCCAGTTTGGTGTAGTGCAGGAAAGTCAAACTCACGGCGTCACAGCAGCGTCATGTGATGTATTGGAACTTTTTTCCCCCTCGCTAAACTGGGCATGGGTGTGGTCAGCGTGTGATGCATCCAGCCCGGGAGTTTGACACCCTTAGTGTAGTGGATCAGGCACTGGGACTAGAAACCAGGTGACCATGAGTTCTAATGACACCTTAGGCACAAAACCAACTGGGTGACCATGGACCAGTCATTCTCTCTCAGCCCTAGAAAGCAGACAATGACAAACCACTTCAGAAATCTTGCCAAGAAAACTGAGGGAACTTATCCAGGCAATCATCAGGGGTCAAAAACTGACTTAAAAGCCCCCCCTCCAAAGTTTATAAAAGGCCTTGAGGGATTTCAGCTTCGCCTCCCCTCCTTCCAGTGCAACCTACCAGCAAAACACAACCACAAATCCATTTTCCTAACACAGGACGGAGCAGATTGGTACAGTGTAGGTGGCTACATAAGATCTGGCAGTGAAAGAGGACAGTGGGGCACTAAATAAGCAGATGATTTTGCCAAAGCCAGCAGACTAGTATATTCAATAGACCAAGTCAAAATGGCCATGAAGGGCAGTTCCCAGCAACCTGGGGAGATCCTAACTCATGACTCCAACAGAGACCAGATTATGAGTAAAGCATGACAAGTTATGATCTTGAAAATAAATATGCCAGGATCTCAGATAAAATAGCATTTTAAAGCTGCAATAATTCAGGGCAGCTTAAAGCTGCCTCATCAAAAAGCTAGGGGTGAGATGAAAGCAACATCATGAGGGCAGAGCAAAGCAAAGTGTTCATACTATAATTAAGGGGACATGAAGACAAGCCCACAGAGAAACAGGAATCTCCATCCACTCTGTCTGTTTTCCACTCCTTTCCACATAATTTGCCTGTGTCTCTTGTGTGTTTCCAACTGTCTACTTTGGTGTACATTGGAAAAAGGACAGATTCTACACAGCAGTGAAGCCTGGGAAATGGTGAGGCTGGGAGTGAAGAGAACACCAGTTTTTCAGACCTCCTAATTGGAAAATCATAATCTTCTGCTCGTATTCCCACTGAGAACAAGTGGGGCTGCTGCTATTCAGAGATTCTCAGGCTGCATTGAACAAGCAGATAGTTGAAGCCCCTTTGACAAATGGCAAGCTAGTCCCTGGGGATCTGTGGAAATGTCAGCCTTTCCAGGGTCCCAGCATCCATTTATAATACTCTGCCCTGCAAAAACAAAACAAGGTAGTACAGGCCGCTTTTCAAAGTCATCATGACTTTTTTTTTAGCTTAAATGATGTGCAGTCATGTCCTATTGTTTGTCCTGGGAATGGATGAGTAAAATTTTAAGAACTGATTCAACTGGAAAGCTCATGAATGAAACAAGAGGTTCAAAATTACAATGTGTATGCTAATAGCCTAAGGGATGAAGGTGGGGGAGAAATTAAGGTGAAATTATCTTAGTTAGGAGTGGGAGAATTGCATGATCTCCTTGGGGTGAGATTTATATTCCAGTCTTCTGGGAAGACATAGGAAGGCTTTTACCCAGCTAGCTCAGAATGATATATTTTAACCTAACTGATAATGGTATGCCAAGGCTTCAGATAGATTTCTTTCTCATGGGTTACAGTTGGGACCCATTGCACACAAAATTTAGCAATGAATTGCTGTTGTGTGATTGCAGCCATACCAGTCTTAGTCTTACTACAATATTTTAGGAATCAGCTGAGTTTTTACTATGAAACACAGATCAAAATAAACAGAACACACTTGAGTTCTAATCAGAGGTGGTATTCAGCAGGTTCTGACCAGTTCTGGAGAACTGGTAGTGGAAATTTTGAGTAGTTCAGAATATCACCTCTGACTAGCCCTGGCCCCATCTATTTTCTGCCTCCTGAGTCCCAGCTGATTGGCTGGGTCTTCTTTTGTTGGCCTGCACAGGAGAACGGAGCTTGGAAAGTAGGTTAGTGGGGTGGAGAGGGAATGGGATTTTGTAGTATCTTCCCCTGTCATGCTCACCAAGCCACGCCCACAGAACCAATAGTAAAAAAAATTGAATCCCACCACTGGCTCTAATCATTGTTTTTCACAGGTTTTTTTTTTAAAGAGCAGAGAATTCTTCCCTAGAAATCCAGGTTTCCATTGGTCAAAAGATCCCAAAATAAGGGACTGAACTAGAAATGTACAAAACTCTCCATCTTGCTTCCTAGAATATTTACAGATTTTCAAGTAAAAAGTTTAAGAAATCAAAGGTGTCATTAACTTTTTAGAGCTAAAGTCAAAATAAACAAGTTTCTTATATATATATACAGAAATTATTTGTCTTCTAATTAACTTCACCTTTTTTAATCACAGGAATTTATTACAAAATGTTGGAGATCTACAAAAGAAATAAAAGGTTAATGAAGTTCCTATTTGTGTATTGGATCAAAAAGCATACATTTATTTTGCATTACTGAAACAGCTACAACTTTCCCAAATTTCATTCTCTCAGTCATGAGTCCTGGATTTCGGATACATTCTGTAAGTTAAATCATTTGAGGTACCCCTATGATTCACCATTTTGCCCAGTTAAAGATAATGTCAAATGAGAAATTTAGTAGTATATAGATATTCAACTGAAGCCAGAACTTCATGGAAGATTATTACAGTGTATAATTAGTGTGGTGAAATTATTATATGCACAGAGATTAAAAGATTCAGCATTCCCCATTATGAAGAAATGGTTGATGAAATTTATAGAACTTGCTGAAAAAGCCAACTGATTTCTTTGATTAGAGAAAGGTCATTATTTACATTCATCAATTACTGGATTAGAATGTTTCTATATTTATATATAACTATTAAGAGGAAGATCAGAACCCACTTTTTCATATATATGTTTATGTTTTATATTCTTTTTTTTCTATCTCCTTTTTGTTTGTTTCTTTTTTCTTTTTCACATTTACTATATATTATTGTATTTCCCATTATATTTGAAAAATATTTTAATAAAAAAATTTTTTAAAAAGGAATATTTTAGTTAAGATAGCAATTATCCTTGAATTATATTCTGAAAGAGCAAATCACATTTTGTAATATATACACCATTTTGTAACATATATAAATATACCCTTTCAAACAAATGGTTGTCCAATCTCTTCTTAAAAACTTCTAGTGTTGGAGCATTCATAACTTTTGAGGAAATTTGGTCCACTGATGAATTGTTCTAACTCTCAGAAAATTTCACAGCGTTATTTTTATTTATATCAGACAATATGCCTTCACTTCATGTAACTTCTAAATTGACTGAAACTCTTTCTAATCTAAGATAGTTTACCTATGCTCAGGTAACCTCTAGATTAGATTCCCATAAGATGTTGCTTATGAAACTATCACTGAATAAATAAATAAATATTATTTATTTGTCAAACATGTACAAGATCACAAGTATAAGTATGAACATAAACAAGAACAAAGGGAGTAAATACAGATAAATGGGGACAGTAAGACAGGGACAGTAGGCATGTTGGTGCGCTTACGCACGCCCCTTTAAGGAGCTCTTAGGAATGGGGTGAGGTCCACGGTAGACAGTTTGAGGTTGAAGCCATTGAGGCTGTAACAACAGAATCGGGTAGGGCATTCCAGGTGTTGACCACTCTGTTGCTGAAGTTGTATTTTCTGCAATCAAGTTTGGAGCAGTTTACCTTGAGTTTGTATCAGTTGTTTGCCCATGTATTATTGTGGTTGAAGCTGAAGAAGTCATTGACAGATAAGATGTTGAATTAATGAATTAATGTCCTATTCAGTTGAAATTGTGTTTGATCCCAGAGTAAGCATGATGAGACTATTTCAGGAAGGAAGGATGTTAGGAAGGAAGGAAGGAAGGAAGGAAGGAAGGAAGGAAGGAAGGAAGGAAGGAAGGAAGGAAGGCATTCCAATGACAGGTGTTGGCCATCTTCTTCTTGTTCTTTAATGCACATGTCTTAACAGTCCTGAGGTTGGGATTGGCCAGCTTCAGGAAGTGGCAGCTTTAGAACTTGTATCCAGAACAATTGCACTGTAAACTGATTATTGAGCATAACTAAAAGGGCCAGTGGTATTCCACTTACACACAGAGCTATCCTATCCTGATATTATTTTCACTCTTCCCCTCCCCCCAAACATAGTGAAGTGCTGGCTTTGAATGTGGAGAGGATTGTCATTGCAATGCCGGCCTTTTGGTGGGAACCTCACTCGGTACCAATATTGA
This sequence comes from Naja naja, assembly GCA_009733165.1. Lineage (NCBI taxonomy): Eukaryota > Metazoa > Chordata > Lepidosauria > Squamata > Elapidae > Naja > Naja naja. The sequence continues at coordinate 65,308,038 of CM019150.1, forward strand.
TCTCATTTTATCACCTTCTTAATTCTCCCTGATAGTTATGAACCTTTAACCCTTGACATGACTACTTTATTTTACCTTGTAACATATCCTCTTGTAACATTTACAGTGCTGTATTTATTGCACCTTGATCTTGTATTATATCATTAGTTTAAAAAATAATAAGTCCCCTTAAGTAGCTTGCCTACTTGCTGTTGGGAGCCACCAGTACCATATAACACAGGTTTTTCAAATACTGCATTGGTTTATAAGCCTAATTTAAAATGGTGGTCTTAACCTGTGAAACCCTGAAATTGTGCATCGACTTGGAACCTAGCTAGTTGCAGGACCACCTACTTCAGAGCAAATCGACCTATTTGCTTTTTACTTGGAACTGTGTGTGTGAACTACTATGCTTTTTTGTAAAAAATTACCCTTTTTCAGATTGCCTGACCCTCCTAAGTCAAATGTCCTGTTTACTGAAGGAATATTCACCTGTAACAACTTGACTGTGCTAGAATGCCTTGATCAAGGGTCTTCAAATTTGGCAAGTTTAAGATTTGTGGACTTCAACTCCCAGAATTCCTGAGCTAACATGACTGGAGGAGGAATTCTGGGAATTGAAGTCCACAAGTCTTAAAGCTGTCAGTTTGAAGACCCCTGGCCTTAACTGATAGTGCCAGGTTCAACTCCAGGCAGATAGAGTGAGTGGCATAAAATGCCACTCATGGATTTCACATGGATAGATCTGCTTAAAATTGTCTTATTTAAAGCAGAAGCTTCAAAGAAGTGACCAGATAGATATCCTGCCTCTTTTATTTTCAGCTCTTCAGATTAGTCTTAAATTCTGAGGCTCATTCTGCTAACCATGTCATAATGTTGTCTCATTAGATGTACTTAGAAGACTTATTCTCATGACATTGTCTCCAATTCTCCCTTTTGGCTACTGGACACCACCATCCATGGCCATTTTTGTTTGGGCAGCCAAAAAAGACTGGACACCTGGATCTCACATTCCTTCTGTCCTCTATGTGTGTTCCAGGTAAGCAAAATACCCAAATATGTTCTCATGGGCAAAACAATTTTCCCACAATGTTGCTAGTGCTTCCCATCTTGTTGATTTTTCTATTATCCGGAAAATCATGCCCTACTTATCTTGAAATTCAATTACCATTTATTAAGAAGTAATAAAAAATGCTAGTCTCTTCATCTCTACCAGACTCAACTAAGAAATAATATCTGTGTTCTTTCCAGGGACTGTTAATTCACTGGGGCTTTTGTCCTGCTATGAGAATAAGCCAAGCCCATGACTGGTAGGTCTCTGTCTAGCATATGGCATGAGATAAGTGCTATGCAGACTTGGAAAGCAGCAAGAATTTGTTCCCATTGCAATTTCTGTATACTAATAAGATGAAGCATTTTTCATCACTATGACTGGGAGCGATTGCAGCCAAGATGTTTAATTGGCCATAGCAGCTCCATCAATGAAACAGATAAAGAGAAGTCACACCATCTGATCTGATTACTTTTCATCCACCTCTTTGGCATCAATGTACATTGGGTTTTTTAAAATATATATATAGTGAAGGAAAAATTTCATTTGCTTTCCTGGTATTTGACAAATACCAATCGCACTGTTTAGCTGATGGTATCCCCAGGAGGCCCCGTCCCACAGACGGGGCCTCCTGGGGATACCATCAGCTAAACAGTGTAGGCTGGCGGCCCCTAGGGGTAGGGTCTTCTCTGTGGGGGCACACACCCTCTGGAATCAACTACCCCTTGAGTTGCGCTTGGCCCCTGATCTCCGCTCCTTCCGCCACGACCTCAAAACATGGCTATTTTTGCAATCCGACCTGGACTGACAGGGGATCAGGGGTTTTAATTTGATTGTTTATTTGGCATAATTTAATATCTTTTTAATTTCTTTTAACTTTTGTACTTTCTGTCTTTTATGTATGCTGCCTTCGGGAGAGAGGGCGGCTTATAAGTCCAAATAAAACAAACAAACAAACATAGATCAAAATACATTGTACAGCCTGCACCTGGTTTGGGTGGAAAAGAGAAATTGATCTGGGTTCAAATTATAATTCAAAGGATGACTTGAGGATACGTCACTTCAAAATCCTGAGATGGCATTTCCCAGCAGTTCAATGTAGCCATAAAAACAGTGGGTGGGAAGGACCTAATGAGACAAATCCTATAAAAAGGGTTTAAAAATATCAACCAGAGATCGTATCTTTCACAAGCTGTGCTCTTACTAGCATAATTGTCCATCTCTATACTGAGCACATATTTCTAAGATAAGAACAGATATTAAGGAGCAGCAACTTTCTGCATGTGTAACATGGTTGTTTTAAAAGAGGAAGGACCAATAAGAAAGCCATCAGTTGTCTACATTTCAAAGTGTAGCTCAGAAAACAAATAAACAAAAATAATCTAGTGAGGTCAATTTAGCATTTACTAAAATGGCCTGAACTGTCATTTGCCCTTTTTAATTAAAAAAATCAGCTCCAAAAGAACTTTTTCAAGGCTACTATATAAGGTAATGTGAACCTTTTTCTTTAAATTTTCTCCAGTATACAAGATGTATACTAGAATTGATCGTGCTGAATTTACTTGGTATTAAGTACTATACATGAAGTACTTTTGAATTTCCCCTCATTTTAATTGAAATCCATTTCAGTGGTTTTTCTCTCTAAATTCAAAGGTAAGGGAGCCTTTTTATCTGATTTCCATGTTGTTTTTAATGGATTTGAGTCAGGCTAGAAAGACTCCTGCTTGAACTTATGGAGTTCATAATTTCTGCTCCTTACTACTTTTAGTACTAGAATAAATGGACAGTTACTGAGTGAAAAGCAGCTCCTTGTGTTGCATTACTTTTCTTAGCAGATCAAAGATTGATCCATCAAACTAACCCAAATAGTGTGGGAAGTTGTGTAACATCTTAGACCAGGGGTGTCAAACTCGCAGCCCGTAGGCCGGAAGTGTCACACACTGGCCACTCCCAACCCTGGTTTAGTGAAGGGGGAAAAAGTCACAATATGTCACATGATGATGTGACAATGTGTGTTTGACACCCTTGTCTTAGACCAAAGAAGTGATACAGACCATGTTGATTTGCAAACCTTTATTTAGAAACATTCTCAATATAGTCATTTGATATATATATTTATGTATTTATTTATATATGTACATATACATTACAACCAATGTGTTTTCTTAATACCTCATCATCTTGTGGACTGTACAAAATTAATAAGAATAAAAGGTACCAATTCTGGTTATTTAATTTCTGCTGCAAAATTCAGAAAACCAAATGAATCTAAAAGGAATCCATTACACAGTACATCACTGACCAAAAGTGCTGTTTCTTTAGAATTGGAATCTAAAATGTTAAAGAGCATTATATACACAAGACACAGGGCAGGATAGGAAAGGGAGGAGAGATATGACGAACTAGAGTTGTACCATTAAAGCACAATTTAAAACACGCCAACAGATCCCCAGCATTCCTGTGAAGGGGATGACAAAGAGATAGATGTAATACTCCATGGAAAAAAACCTATGTATAAGGTATGCAGTCATTTTTAAAGCTAATAATAAACAAATATTAAAAACATTAGCCTTCACCAACCTGGTGGCCTTCAGATAGCTCATAGATCTACCAGCCAATAATCCTAATATATCTAGAAGTTAACACACAAAGGTATGGAAAGGTTAAATTGATCCATAGAAATCCTCCATACTGACCTGGGATGCATAAATATCCTGAAATATAAAGAGGGGAAGGGAGGAAGAAAAGAAGCTAAAGGAAATAAGAGTTATGTTGCATGAATCCAGATTGGAATTCTGGAACGTTTTGAACTTCTCAAACTGCAAATGAGATGTAATTGTGGTTCTTCTTCCATCTGCTCTGCACTCATATTCATTAGCTGTATATAAGTTACACTTATATTTTGTTCTTGAGTTTGCTGTTATTTCCCTCCCTTCAAATTTAAATTTCTTGCAATTCAAGAACGTTAATGCTTAAATTAAACTTAGGGTTTGAACTTTGATCCTAGGCTACATTGGCTACCTTTGCTTTCCACTGGAAGCAACAGGATGTATGACATGTCCCATTGACATGATATGAATTATTGAAAAACTTCTTCTAAAATAAGACTCTTGAACAAATTTCAATTGTTATAACACTATAGTTGTAATTCTATAACATGTTCCAGAGAGAGATTTGCTTAACCAATTAAGATGTATTAGAATAAATCAGAAACAATCAATGTAAGTATAGACTTCCACTCTACTTCTCTTTAATAGAAGACTATTTAAATAATTCTGGAGAATAGTTTCACATTTTTCTAGAAGATTGCTTTTCATCATGTCTGCCATGTTGTTTTGCTTGCTCAGAACAGATAAAGAGCCTGGAGCAGAGCACTGTTAGATATGAATACAGGCTGATTTGAAAATGTTTTGAAATGGCTTGCAAGTCTGAGAGAATTCCTGACACATCCAAAGTGGTCCCTTTAGTCCCCAAAAATAATTAACCTATTTTGCAAAGTCATAATATTGCTACTGGGTTTGGCCAATGAATAATACACTGCTTCTTATCTTGGAGTCTATCAGACTTTTAGCTAATGAATTTGGGAGGTTAGAGTTTCAGAACATCTGGAAGGCATTTGAAAGACTGCAAAATTATCAGTTGGTGCATTTTACTCTAAATAGAAGATGGACGAGTCTTGTGCACTTCATAAAATCTAGATTAATCTTTCCCAAGATACAAGAACATGCATAAGGAGAAATAATTTCTAAAAGGGAAACCAAACTAAATAAAACATTTGAAAGTTAATACTTGTTAGCAAAAATACTTGTTTATGCATGATCCTGTTCTACAAGGATATAAAGATATTAACAGGGTAAGTACTTTCTATAGTAAAAAGAAGGATGTCTTAGTTTTCACTTCTAAACATTTTAGCCCTGGCATGTTTTTTTCCTGTTCAGAAACTCTGGTGAGCTGCAGTCAAGCCTACTAAAGTTGCGGGCTTAAAAGTAATTCAGGCCAACCACCTCCAAGCTTATCACAACTTTCTTCTGAGAAAACAGGCACAGAATTGCCCTGTTAAAACCCAAAGACTTAAGCAGCTCACAGGTGGAGCAATCAGTTAAAATATACCATGTTTGTTTTCCAGATTATATTTAAAAATAATTCAGCAAATGCATGCATCTCATCCAAAGTGCTTTGGAACTGTACAAAGCACTTTGGATGAGATGCAAGCATTTGCTATATTATTTTATATTATATTATATATATTATAATATAATATAACTATTATATTATGAGAAATTTACCAAACTGAGGAATGTTGATATTAACTGTTGTGAATATGGGAATAGAAATAGAATATGGGGTTTACTGCAGGCTGATCCATCTGGGATAGTAAATTAATACATAAGTAAACAAAATCTGAAATAAGTATATTTTATTCTCAGTTGGTTGATAATTAATTGGGAGAAATATAACATTATCCATCAAGTAAATCAGCTTTGCATAATTTATACAAATATGTGCCAACTCAATTTTTACTCTCATCTAAATATGCATATAGTTTTCCTAACAGGAACCATCTGTTTGACACAGGTGCCATTTCAGTTACTGTACTGTATTAGTTTTTAAAAGTGCATTCGGGAGAATGAATGGATCTGAGATACTATGCAATTTTTTCTTGTAGGCATAATTAATTATTTTGGGCTAATTGGGGAGGTGAGGAAGCATGAAGGATCAGGATCTTCAGCAAGCTCCTGCCTCTGTTTTTTCAAAAATAGTTTCAGGATTAAAGTCCTGACACTTCATAATTGAACTGACAAAAGTATAATAGAAAGAAAACTGAGATCGTAGCAGATCAACAGAGATAAGCGCACCAACGTGCCTACCGTCCCCGTCGTATTGTTTCTTTTTATTTTTCTTATATGTATCCATTTCATGTATTCATAACTATGTTTATACTTATACCTGTTATCTTATAATCGCTTGACAAATAAAATAAATAAAATAAATTCTGCACTAGCCACCAAGTGACACGGTCTGTTGTGTGAACATTACTACCTCTCAAGAATGAATGTGTGAAATAGCCCTTCAATTACCATTAAAGTGACAGTGGCCATCCAAGCCAATAATCTAGTTTTTGGGCACAGGCAGACTTCAGAATTAGGAGATGTATTTTGTTTGTCCTAAGTGTGACAAAAGCAAAATGAGAGTCCAGGATAAGTCAGCACTGCACAGACTCACAAGAATTCAGTGAGGGGATCTTCATATGAAACTGTAGCCTACATCTGCAATATGGATTTTAAAACTAAGAGATTTCAGCAGCTGAACTGGGCAGAGGGGAGAGGTGCATTCAGGACTAAGATTTGCATCTACTGAACCCTAGAAGGCCAAAATTAGGCTGTCCATAGTGTATCCACACTTATTCTCACAGTTAACAAGTTAAAACATCATTCATTCCACAGACAATAGCATCTAAAACAAAGACAGGCACCTTTTGGCAGAGAAGTCATTGCCCTTCTAATTTAATGTATTTTGGAAGAGGGATTGATTGAAAACTACAACATAATAATGTCACACTTGTGGATGAGCCAGACATTTCCATTTTTGAGGGGATAGTAAGGGTGAAGATTGGGAGTATTGTTTAGATGCATTAAACTTGCTTATTCTTTCAAGAAGCATACAAATCAGCAGGAAATTGTGCATCTATTTTTAGTAGTTGGTTTCAATTTTCAAGGGTCTAATTTCTGAGGGTCGGGCCTGCCTCTGTGTAGCTGTGGGCCTTAAGTTGTCTCATTTCTGACCTGAGTACCATGTTCTCCATAATAATCTTCATTCTAATTTTTTTGCTGGGCCTGCTGGCATTGTAACCCATATATCTGAAGTTCCCTAGAAATGTTCTACAAATTGTTCTACAAATATTTTACATGCAGTTGCTTAAAGAAGTGTTTTCTAGATTAAGAAGAAAAGGGGGATGTAAAGAAGAACACACCTTTAGCATTGTACAAAAAATATATTAAATTTTTTTTCCTGGAATTGTTCTCACATCAATCACCATTCTAGAAAACCCAGTCCTGCTATTTGTTTAGGATGAGCAACTTATCCTTCAATTTCCCTTGGCCAAAAGACCAAAAGAAGCTGTATTTACTTTTTAACGTTGATTAGCATCTAAAAAGGGCCCCAAAAGAAGATAAACAATCTACTGCTGGCCAAGATGGAAGTAGGTATGAGGGATATGGTGGATCTGAAACCTCCAGGTGATTCCACTTCTGAGAGATGGAAAAATTATATTAAAAAATAAAGAAAGCACAAATAAGGTGAAAACGCTTAAAGTTCACCCTAACTAAGATGGCTAGGCTATAAAAGACCATGAATGAAACATGTTAGCAGAGTAATCTTTGACAGGACTTGGACATATAGGGCATGGTGTTCATGGGGGGGAAAAAACCAAGATGGCAGCCATGGCAGTCCAATACAATGGCCTTTGTATTTTTGTCACATAGAAAAAGGCAGGAGTTTGATCATACTGCTGTAGATGCCATTTTCTTTAAAACACAACACATCCCAGGGAGCACCACTGGTTAAACATGCCCTTCTTAGTAAGTGTAAATAAATTTGGTCTGTAACCTAAAAGTCACAATCAAATGCTTTCCAATTGCTTTAATTTGACTTTCAAGTTCTGTTTCCAGCCTACAGATCCCTTTCTATTATTGTTGTTGTTTCTAGATGTTTGAAGGGAGAGACTTTAATAATAATCAATGGTTAATAAGCCATTTATTCCTCCGTAATAACTTTTACATTATTCACAATACCTTTTAATCTTTTTGGAACAACATGCAGCTCGTGAAGCAATGTGTCTTTCACTCCCACCCATACGAACAACAAAAGACAGTATTTTTTTTCAAAACTGTTTCTCAATAGAAAAATACTTTAACAAACACACATATACACATATCAGAGAATTCATGAACAATCTGTGATGGGGGAAAAACCTTGTATACATCTGTCTGAATGCCCAAGCAACTATAATTTTTTTATTAACAAGGGAAACACTACAACTGAGAAGGAAAAACAAGTCTTCCTTAAATTTTCTATGCTGCATCCTTCATAGTCAACAATGGATGAACATATAAAGTTCTGAATTGTGCCTTGAACCACTAAAATTGCTGTAGTTCTTTATAACACAAAGTCAAATCTAGAAACATCAATCAAATATAATTTTTAAGAATAGGTACTTCAATCATACTTGCATTTGCAGACACTTTGTTTAACAAATTCACATTCCACTTGTTTATGTGTGCTTATACATTTAAGATTTCAGGTGCATATCTGAAAAATATAATGTTTTCATAAAACTATCCAAGAATGAATAACCATGATTTCAAAACTCCAAAGAAACAAAGGTTGATTATAACCAACAAATATTAAACCAGAACCAATCTCAAATTAATTTCACTATATTCAGCAGTCCTCCCTTGATAATGTAGACTGCCATTGTTTTAATGATAAAAAGGGGAAAACAAGGTGGAACAGGTACTTCAGATTGATTAGCTACACCAGCATGAGGGAAGAGAATACATGGCACAAAAAACAGTCACTTAGGCATCTGCAAAGAAGCAAGGAAGAGAAATGACAAAACTGTGTGATACTTTCATCACACAAATGTGGCTAACATACTTGTATCGGACATTGAGACAATAGAACATAATGACACATTTGCATAATGCAACATCATGTTCATATTGTTGTTTTGGCATCATAATGGTTTGCTGCATATACCACTGTTCACAGAATTACAATACCCAATAGAATGCAAATTCATTCTGGAAACAAGCAACTTTTGGAAAGAAAAGTACCACTTGAGAATTGTCCTCTAGGAGCTTCTTCTGCAAAAAAAAACCCCCAACCTCTTACATATGGAGCATAGTACAGTTCAGAGCAATCAGCGTGTACCAAATTTACTAAACAGCCATGTAACACACAACTTTCTATGGGTTTTCCATGGAGATTTCCCATTTATTTCCATGGATCTTGTAAAGAAGAAGCTCCAGTTGGATTGTGCCTTATCACCTCAATATATGTAAATCTAGGCAAGTCAAAGTGCATTACTGAAACATTGTTTGTACCAGCCTTACATATAAATACACACAAACAACATTTCTCATTACACTTTTGTCAGAGAAAATAAAACCAGGGAAACTGAAGGTAACACCTTCGAGGTCCCTGTTGCTCAGCCATGCTTGAAGGATATATCCCTCTGATGAAGTGTCAAAAGTTGAGAAATAAATCTTAAATGGTGTACCTTTATTATTCAACAAATACTGCACATTAGAATTTCTTTTAAACCCACACCAGAAATACAAGACCTCAAACAATTCAAACCTGTGTGAAATGAATGGAGGTGTTTTTAAAAGAAAGAAAGAAAAGAAAGCCAGAATGCAAATTATGTGTTGCTCACAAATAGTACTTCACCAAAGCTCTTCGGTGAAGGTAAATGAGTTGCATACATTTCTTCGAAGACACTTGGAAAAGAACACCATACAACATGAAAAAAATTCAATGTCAACAGCCACACAGAACGGAAGAAGCTTGGGTCCAAACAGCTGAGAGACAAGGCAAAACAAGAGCATAGGTAATTGGCAGAAGGATGAAGTCTCAGTTCAATCCTTTTGTAAACCTCAAACAAACACAAAATGAGCTGCCTGCATATTTCAGCCCTTCTGTGTTAAACTTTTCAAAAACGCAACGAGCAAGGCCTATGTTTCACTGGTGACATAAGCAGGAAATTGTTCTGCACACCTGGATATTCATTCTTTATTTTCATCAACTTGTTCAAGTTGCAAAGAAACTTGGAAGTACCCCTTATTCACTCTGTCTTAGATAAAGAAGAAGGAAGAAGAAAAGGAGGACATGCATACAATCCAGATATTAGGTATTCTGATTATTCTCTATGCTGGTTCATCATCGCTGGGCATTGCTCTCAATGGGAAGAAGGGAATGATGGAGCCCTCTTGTATGCTTAGGATCTAATGTTTCATGCTCCTCCGTGAAACTGTCTGGGCTTCCTGCTCCATCTAATGAGCTTTCACAACTTGAATTTGGGGACAACATGTCCTGAAGAAGGTCTTCTTGCACTATGCCAGTCTCTTTGTTTACTTTGCCCCGCTGGTTCCCTTCCTCTTCTTGGTCATTGAGCAGTTTGGCCAAGAAGTTGATGTATTTCATAGCCAGGCGTAAAATTTCATTCTTGCTGAGCTTTTTGTCAGGTGGGTGAGTTGGGATGAGCTTCCGAAGCTCAGCAAAAGCTCCATTGACGTTCTGCTGCCTCCACCTCTCGCGGCTGTTTGTGAATATTCGACGGACCACTTTTGTGTGAGGGCCTAAAGAAGACCAGAAACACAAGGTTAGTGATGGAAAAACAGCCCGAATGTCAGCTAGCTAGCACACATGCATCTATTAGTAACAAAATTTGGGTTAAAGTTAAATCAATTTTGTTCCATAAATTGGGATCAGAATCATCAAAGCAAACATGAAAACAAAGTGGCTCCATTGTTATTTTGTTCTGTAAGAATAATTTAAATGTTAAAAGCCTAGCAGAAACAAAATAACAAGACATTTTGATGTTAGGAGAGTTGCCAGCCATGAAAAAGACATTTCATTTTCATCTTGCAGAAATTGATACCTTTCTCAAAGTATCCTCTTACGTCAGTAAGCTTCCAGCTGCAGGCATATAATGATAACTCACCATTTTGAATTTTGCTCAAGGTCCCCCAAAATGCACTGTTCTAGAGCCCTTCAAACAGTTAAAAATGAGCCTAAATGATCAGTGTTTAATATTATTCCTTATTTTATCATAAAAAAATAAAATACAAAACAGTAAAACAAAGAAAATAAAATAGAACAAAAGCATCAACTCTCACAACAACAAAAAAGAAAAAAATAGTGTGCAAAAAGAGAGGAAAAATGATCAATTAAATTTAACATTTAACATGAGGATCCACCCTGGCTGGGTTCTGAAAGAAAAGAAAAAGCAATAAATTTTCACCCCTAAATATTCCTTAATGAAATTGAGGACATTGGTGAAAATTTAAAATGGCAGCTCTAGATATTAGTATCAGTGGAAACCAGCAATCCCAATAACTCCTCAATGAGGCCAAAAGATGGCCTGGGCTTGGACAGAAATATATAAATATTTAAATAAAATTATCCTCATATCCTCACAGATTCTTCTTAGCCTGTTATTATCTGAATAACTTTTCAAAGTTCAAGATGGTTTAGAATCACTCACCAGAATTGGTCAAGAATGATTGACCAAGCATGTAGGATCATGGTAGACCTCTCCTGAAATTTTCATAATTTGTCTGCCTTTTAAGACCAGAAGAGTTTGTGCTCTATCTACAATAACAATTGCTTTCTTCCATGCCAGCTGCTTGCTTTCTATTATTGGGAAGTTTTCTTTGACATGAAAGTATGGTTGATGATCACCAATAAGACCTTCCTTGGTGATTCCATCAACACTGTCCTCTGAAGAATGGATAGTCTCCCTCCAAATATTTTTCACAAACTGGTAAGGATATTTCTATTCTGGCAGGCTTTTTCCTAACAAGTTTAAAAGCTGTTTACTTATTATTAGCTTCCCTCTGTATATATATATATATTGTCTTAATATTTTTATAGTGCTACTTTTATTCCTTTGTGGCTTTAAATGGTTGTGAGACACATTCTGTCTAGTAGTACACTGCCATTAGAAAGGCTGTGTATATATACTTTGGTAGAAAAACAAATAACATCCTGCTCCTATGATTTCCATATTCTAAATTCCATTTTTATCAGGAATAGAGATAATCAATAGAAGTAAAATTACACTAGCATCTTGAGTTGACATTAGTGCTGGAAAATTATGCAAAAACATAGCTACATTTTAGGACTATGTGAGTTTGATATTATTGTGCACCGGAGAACACACCAAATCAGGGATCTATCACTGTTCGATATTTAATAGAAGAAGTTCCATCTGTCTAAGATAACTAGAATAAAAATCTGTTCTGAAAAGTATAGCTACCTTCTGGAATAATTTGTGCACATTTTAGAAATGTTGACCACTTATCTTGACTATATGACAACTGAAATATAAAAAGGCATGAATGGGCAGCATGGAAGTATGACATAGTGTTCTGTAAGGGATTGATCCAAAAATAAGTACAGACCAATAGTGATTCTTTGAAGCATTGGACTGTCAATTGAACAGAGTTGCAGAAGTTTTCAGAAAATATTGAGATGGTCAATATTTCTTCAGAAATTTAACATGTATTTTTTTCTAGTAAATATTTTTTACATAACTATAGCATTTTTAAGTTTTTAAATGATCCAAGCCTAGACTCTCATATGTATAACTGCCCATATAAGAAAACGGATTTTTGCAGATGTGATAAAATCAGATACAATTTAGGGTTGCTTTTTCATGATCGATTGCCATTTCAAACATATCCTTTATATGTTATCAATGTTTTTTTTTAATTTTGAAAAGAAATTAAATTTCTGGAAAAGAAACCAAATCCAATATAATTATCTGAAATGTTATTCTGTGTTGTGAGTATTCAGTACTTCAATATTCTATAATATGCTCTTCATTAATCTGGTATTTAAACTGAAATGTGTTATCATCGTAGTCTTGAGCTGACATGGTTTTAGTCTATAGATTTTTAATGAACGGAGAAAATCAATTTTTATTCCATTTGCTCATCAGTTTCTTATGTGATTATTCTATCTGTTCTACAATAGGTTTTCTCTAATCCCTCTGGCTTTATAAGGATTTCACGGTTAACTTTTTCACATTATTTATTCTAAAAGAACAACATCACACATCATCCCTTCTAGGATATGAGGTTTAAGCAGAAGAGATTCTTACATTATAAAATAAATGGATTTTAAAGATTATGTTTCCTGTAAAGCATCAGCATTATTTTTTTCATATTAAAATTATAATTTTGTATTATATTGCTATTGCCTTTGCTTCTTCCGTTTCTCATTCGTGTCTGAGGGGGAACCACGACTGTCATGGACAGCCAGTTCAGGTTTAGTTTTCTCATTGCTCTACATCCTTTCCTGTAACTATGTATTGTATCTCTTTCCCCTTCTATGTTCCAATACTCCTGTATGTTCTGTATTGCTTAGCAGGGACAGAAGAATCTGTGCTGTGAACCTTCATTTGAGCATTTGATGGCTCCTAAATGCACAGGCTTATTTTGAGGAGGTATACTGGAGGCTCAGAGGAAAGCTTCCAGTTTCAAGATGCTGAGCTTGTCAGTTGGAACGCTGACAGCCCCGGGTTCAAGACCTGAGCACTGCGAGATAGAGTGAGCTTCCATTATGCCCCTCAGCTCCTGAAAACCTAGCAGTTTGAAAACATGCAAATGCGAGTAGATAAATAGGTACCACTTCAGTGAGAAGTCACAACATTCCATGCACCACAACATATAGCCATGCTGGCCACATGACCACAGAAGCATCTTTGGTCAATGCTGGCTCCCTCAGCTGCGAAACAGAGCTGCACCGCCCTCTAGAGTTGGACACGACTAGACAGGGGAAACTTTTACTTTTACCTTTTCTCTTCTCCTGAACTAACATTTCACAGTATGTATATCTTAATATTGCTTTAATTTGATTGGTCCATGTGGCTGTTCCATTGTTCCAAGGCCTTAGGTTAATTGAATAGACATTTACAGTGCAAAGTAGTAAATCACCATTGTCTCAACTTTGCACCAAAAGTTAGTACTGAAAGGTCTTGAAAGCTTGCATACTATTTCACTAGCATTTTAATTGTACATTTCCAAATTAGGTATCTCCACAATCCCTCTCAAACTCCATAATTTGGAATCTAGCTGTAAATACTTTGAAGAAAATGCTATGAGAAATCCCAAATCTTAAAGTGGTTCTGTATGCCTTCTTTTGGTACTCACCATGTCACTGGTAGGTGCTTTTAAAAGTTATTACTAAATAATGCAAACATTTTTTAAAAATTTAATGTGGACAATATTTTAAATTTTTCATCTAAATATCAAATTTGCTGAGTGAAAAGTAGACAAATCGGATCATTTGAAATTTAATCTGTTCATACTCAAGTAGAAGTTTCACTTATTTTTAGCAAAGTAAATACTGGCATTTGTGTTTCTAATTCTGTTGCCAATCAAAAGCAAAAAGAACTTACAGGGGGGACATGGGCCTTAAAGGTATAAATGACCATACCTGAAATTCTGTGGCCATTTCCTTACTATTAATTTATGTATGCCATAAACTTTTAGTACATTCTAATTTCTAGCATCATCAGCGACAGCTGTTCCAGTGTAGCAGTAATGAGGACAGTCTTTATTTCATTTCACCAAGAAAGTTGCTAGCAAGTTACTAGTGATGAAACCCATAAGGCTTTTATCTCTAAATCTCAACATTAAAATATTAATGGAATTTTCAGGTGATGAGCAAGTAGATTAGTGCTATGGCTAGGTGTTGTGATGATCAGCAATAGATGGACAAGGATTTATGTTCTCTTTTTTTAACTACAACAGCAATAGAATTTGTCTCCTGCCTTTTAAATTCTACTGCTGAAATCAAGAAAGGCTGGAATTGGAGAGAAGTTGAGAACAGGAATAAATGTCCATTTAAAATAAATGTTTGTCACGCTCAGTTTAAAACAAATCCCTGTGCTTTTACAGAAAATTATTATTATTCTAAGTGCATTTTTGTGATGTTTGAGGAGGTAGAGGAAAAATGTGGACACTAATAGTCTGAATTTCTATATTTCCAGACAGATGAGAAATATATTAGAAGGCAAATGAAGCAGTTATTAAATGACAATAAACCTGCAAATCCATTCTCTTTGAAGAAGTCCTGAGAATACTATGGACGGCCAAGGAAATAAACAAATGAATCATCAGAAAAATCAAAGCAGAGTTCTCACTGGAACCACAAATCACCAGGCTCAAAATTATCCTACTTTGGACACATTATGTATAAACCCAGTTAGGAGTCAGTTGGTGGCCAGTCAGCCTGTCTCCTCCCTCCCTCCCCTCCCTCCCTCCCTCCCTCTCTCTCTCTCTCTCTCTCTCTCTCTCTCTCTCTCTCTCTCGTGTCTATCTCTCAAAATCTACTCCCTATGATCATTGCATTGTCTTCATTTTAATTTGAGTTCTTTTCAGATTGCTCTCCTTGCACTGGCTATGCAACGGGGAAAAAACATTTTTCACAAAAACTCTATTCACATCAGAGAGAAAATGGAGCTCAGCAATACACTGAATGACAAGTTCCTGCTTTGCCACCAAAAGACCCATTTACTTTTTTACATGCTGGCTTTTGAAAGGCTGATAAACTATAAAATAAAAAAGCAAGTTTTAGTAAGCAATGACTAATTATAACTCTCCAACCTCAAGAGTTTTAAAGTACAAATCTCCCCAATTTTTTTCTCAAAAATGGTGGCCAAATAATTTCATCTTCTGAAAGATAAAATAATAAAGTTGGAAGAGGCCATTTAGACTATCAAGCACACTATCAAGCAATCCAATTTAATTCATTCCCAAGAGATGCCTGTCCAGTCTTTCCTACACCTAACCCATCAAATCAAAGTTCAGCATCTTTATTAATAACTGGTCCCAATGTTAAATAGCTCTAACATTCAATTAAAATCTGTTTTTTAAAATTATCATATCACATCACTTCTGAGATTACAGAGGACAGGTCTTATCTGACCTGAGATTTGCTGTCCATAAACATGGGGCATTTGTTTTCAGTGAGTTTATTTAGAATAATATAAATATTGGTCTCCTATTCCTGTTGGCAATGCTGTATAAAAGGCAAATCTATAGGAAATGGCAATCAGTTATTAACCGAAGGAGTCAATGAAGTGTTGTTTCTGCTACAGTATCGTATCCAATAGCTTAGCACTGAACCTAGCTATTTTAAATGGATGATCCATGCAAAATCCAATTTAGATAAGCATTGAAATGTCAGTTATTAAACAAATGTCTAAAAAGTATCATGAAATATTTATGTGCTGTGCTTATTAATAAATGTTGTGGCTCTGATATAGAGATATCTAAAAGTTGAACTATTAAAGTATCAATAGTTAATAACTGAGTACTAAGGAAGCATGAAGGGAATATGCATATATGCTAAAAGAAAAAAAATGCCAATGTATGCCAAAATCAGATGATCAAAATGTGATACCCCATTTCGATGATACAAATTTTTTAAAAAATGAATTTAATTGAATTTGAGGTTTTCAAGTTTAACTCCGCAGCTTCAACATCGGTTATTATATATGGAAAAATAATAAAATCATGAGCAAATAAATTAGGCACTTGTACTGCTTTAAATGTAAAATCTATTAAAATTCCTGCCCATCTTCTTAAATAATCTTACACTGGGAAAAGGTCCTGACCATTCTTTGGCATTGAACCAATTAATTATCCTTAGGGCATTTTTTTTTGCCAGGAATTAGGCAAGTGGAATTCACAATATCAGAAGAGCACTAGGTTCAGCACGGCTACTCTGGGATATCTAAGTCAGCCTCGTCATAATAATTGAATCTCTTCTTAGCAGCTCTTGAACAAATGAGCAATACGTGACAGTCAGGGATTGTTCAATAATAGTTGCTAGAGCTGCAACCACAGCTTTTGCTCCACGTTCATAAAGCCTCATCCTGGTGTTGGCTTTGCTTACTTCTCCCCTGTACAATTTCTGACTCATCAAGCCTCCAACATTGTCCACTCTTCCTTTTAGCCTCCCAGAGCCTATCTACATCCCTTGAAGCCATGGCCTTACCGAGATAGCAAATACAGGTTTTCTTGACTGTTGTAAATCCAGGACTACCTGCACAGAGAGGTTGTTGGTCCAGAATATATTCCAGGTTATTAGTGTAGATCTTAACTGCACAGACTTTACTTATACAGAATCTGGGTTGCTGAGACTTTGTAGACTGATATTAACATCTTGAGTATATGGATCAAGGGTTATGCAAACATGAACAATGAATCAGTTCAAACCAAATGTCTTAGATCAGGGGTGTTAAACTGGCGGCCTGCAGCCCAGATGCATCACATGCAGGCCACGCCCACTCCAGCTCCGCGAAGGAGGAAAACGTCATGATACGTCACGTGACAGCAACGTGACGCTGCGAATTTGACACCTGTATCTTAGATAAATCCAATTACATTCAATTGGGGCTAATTTAGACCATTAAATGTACACATCCATGCATGGAAAATGTCCACATTGGTCTGATTTGATTCAAATGCGTTCAGTTCAAGAACGTCCATGGAGAGGAAGATCAAAGGAGTAAAGCTGGCAACCACAACCATGTGATCGAAGCCCTGCCCCTTTGGTATATGTATCATAAAAAGGGGGTGGGGCTTCATTTGCAGCTGCCTTCTATACTTCTTTGAGCCCTTCCAGGCACCCATGGTTCGATTTGAACTAATGGATCCATTGATCTGATCCTGTAAATCAGTCCAAACTGATTCAGAGCATCAAACATTCATATAAACCTAATCTATAACTAAGATGAATACAAATGACTAGGTTTTTTTTTGTATAGCACATTTGCTGGATCAATGTTTTCATCAAAATGAAAGACAAATTATACAAAAGCCATTAAAGCTTTAGTACAGAAGGCAGCTGTGTAATCTAAAATGCCTTCAAACAAATCTTCACTTGCATTGACCCTCCACTTAATTTTTTGCTCTGCTTTTGAATGCCTGGAAGCCATTCATTGTGGTAATGCAGAATGTAATGCATTTATCAAACCATTTTTCCCTGTTTTTTTTTTTTACTTTCACAGGCATAACATGATATCTTTGTGTTTACATTTTAGTAAGTTCCAGAATTAATAAACAAACTCCAGGAGAGGCTAAATACATACATGGTTTGGGAGTTGCAGAGAGAGTTTAAAACACAGATGCTGCACCTCTCCAATTTCTAGCTTTATTTATTACAGAACAAATGTGGTTGTACACACAAAGAATTGTGTAAGTCTAGGGCAGTGTAAAAACCAGAAGGAACTTGGTAGCTTCTTTTCAGACTAACAAGGTATAAGCTACAACTCATTTCATCAAATGTGCGAGGTAGCAAAACTCATACAAAATGAGTTTAAAATGGGATGAGATGAGGAGAGAAGGAGTGGGAAGACTCCCTCTATCACTTAGCCACCACATGCATCTGTTGAAGGGAGTTTTGTGCTTTTTAATTGAATACGGCCATTTCAAAAGGTGCAATCAGATTCCTTCTGCCATTTGGACTGAGAAATTAGGCTGTCCCGTTTCCCTTTTATTTCCTTCCCACCTGCAATTCCAAACCATTAACTACCAGTAATCTACCTTTCGATTCTCTGGGCTTTCTCTGTTCTGCAGTTTGCAAAATGCCAGCACAAAACCTGGTGCTTTATTGCAATCCATTCCTCTACCATAGCAGCCAATGAGGTATGGAATGGATGTATGACAGGAGAAAGAATTCATCCCAATTAAGAAAATAAGGAAATATTTGAATTGCAACCTGTAGCTTCCAAGCACTGTCCTTCCTTCATCATTAACAGATTACATTTAAAAAATAAAATTACGGATTACAGGAACAGCTCTGAAGGAGCCATAAAGCCACAAATTCTCTCTGTGTGTCTCTCTTTCTGTCTCTCATCTATCTATCTATCTATCTATCTATCTATCTATCTATCTATCTATCCATCCTACCTATTTATTGATAATGACCCCAACAGCCCAGGGAACAAAATAACCTACTCAATAACCATGGAATTCTGGCTTCTGGTTATCTATGAAGAGGGCATAAGTGGCTAGAAATCCAAACCAAAGCACACAATACTGCAACGTTTTGTTGGAAGTCCAAGCTGTGAGCTACATATTGCACTATGCAAGAATTTCCTGCCTCTGAAGACCCCAACCCCCCTCCCCCACCACCATCACCCAGCAATACAAGGAATGAAATAGCTATTGCTAGTCTTTAGCTGCCATACTACCCAACAAAGAAGCACATTGGGCAGGGGGAGTGTTGTGAGTGGGGGCAATCGGCTCACCATCAGAGAGCTCCACTTCATAAGGGGATGGTCTTCTTTTCACTCGGTTGTTGTTATACATTGAAAAGTTTTCGGGTTCACCAAAAAATCCACTGCAAAGGAAAAAGCAGAAGGTGGGGGAGAGAAATTAGCTCTGCAGACACCTGCTCAAATCCATCATTCAACTGCAATCTGAACAAACATCCAATCTCAAAAAAAAATAGCCCCGTTGAATTTGGTGGTGGTAAATCCACCAGTAAGGATTAGAGTCTCAACACGGTTTTCTACTGCTGAGAATGTACATAATAGGCACACTTCCCACAATAGGTATGTTGCCTGTTGTTGCCATTTGTGCACCATATGTGGGCAATGTTTATCACACTTTTAGCATGAAATAATTTTATAATAAGAAATCTAAATAAATGCTTTTCAGTTCCAGATGCCTAACATGATGGGGTTCTGCACTTACCAAGCATTTCCAACGGAAGAATTAAATATACATTTTGAAGCACATTTTGAAGAATTGTCTGGTCCATCGGACAATTACCAGGATTACAGCATTTAGCTTCCAGAATCATGATCATACCTTTCCTAACCCTTTATGTTAGCTTGGCCCTCTTTTTTAAACAGTGTTCATTCCTAACATGTATAATACATGTATGTTAACATGTACTGCATTTCTGCAGTGGGAGGGGGGGGAAATGATTGCCTAAATAATGACATCACATGAATAAACATCCATTAACACTAACATAATTTCTAGAATGATTTTTTCCTCGCTTTGATTCAGGCATTTTCCCCATATTTATGCTCTTATGCTATTACAAATATTGCATCTCTTACAAGTAACCATTTCAGGTTTATTTTTAGAATGATTTTTTTTTCGCTTTGATTCAGGCTTTTCCCCATATTTATGCTTTTATGCTATTACAAATGTTGCATCTCTTACAAGTAACCATTTGGGTTTAACTATTTCTTTCGACAAGAGGGTAAAATGGGGCAGGGGTGTGGGCCAATATTTTTAAAGATCTTTGCTGCAAACCTGCCACATTTTGATAAATGGTGCCTTCAATATCTATGGAATACAATGCCCATCCCCGTCCAAACAATGTGCCCAAGGGTGATTGGAGAAATAGTCCCACACATTTAGAAGGCATCGGGTTATATGGGCTGATGCATATAGATTACAATGGGGCACTTAATGCTGGTTTTAACCTAGTCTTCTCTGCCTTACTCTCAGTCAAAAAACGTTGTTGTGACTTTAATACAGATTGACAGCAGGAAGAGAAGATTGGCTTGCTTCGATTGCCCACCGGGGTTTTGTCTTGTGTTTTGGCCATCGGCTCAGGGAGGAAAATCGCATTGACACGCGTGGGCAAATCGCGTGGGCACATTCATAAAACCCCGCATCTACCTATCGAACAGAGTCCATTACGAGGAGTTTTAGAGAACGCAGCCAAAGAGAACGGGAGACACTAGCGGGCTTCGCAGCCCAACCTTCCCACCCAGAGAAGGGAAATCGGGGGACAAAGAGAAAGCATGAAAGCAGAGAAGGCAGAGTCAGCGAAACCGCGAAACCAACCGCTGGGTCTTAAGGGAAGCCAAAGCAAAGGAAACACGGCTGCGGGCCAAAAACTCAGGCGGACAGCTGGGGAAAACCTATTCCTCTGGGGATGGGCATCAAGCAGAAGCTAACGGAGAACTGTTTCCTCCCTCCCACCCCCCGTTCCGTTTGCCCCCACCCATCCACCCACGCAGCCCCCGATCCAAAGCCCTGCTGCCGGGCTGTGCAACGGACCTGCTGGCGGCGCTGAGCGGAGCCCCGAGGCCATAGAGCATGGCTCTGGCCGGCGGCGGGAGCGCAGGGGCTGCCGTAGGACTGAGGTGCACCATGCGGACGTCGCTGCCGCCGCCGATGCCACCACCGGCCGGGGGCGTGCCCGCTCCGGCACCCGCGGTGGTGGCGAGGGCGAGAGCGGTGCCGGTGGCCGGTTCGGCTCGCGGAGCTCCGATGGTGCTGCTGTTGTTGCTCGCGTCTGGCTCTCTCTGGCGCTGCAGGGCCCCGGGCGGCGCCTCCCTGACTTTTATAGGGCGGCCGTTGCGCACCAGCTCGATCACTGGCACCGGCGCAGCAGGGGGCCCCGGGCCGGGGGAGGGGGGCGGCCGACCCGTTTCCTTGGCAACCCCATCGAGCAAGGCCGGCTCCCCCGGGAGGGCCATTCCTCTGCGCCTCCGATCGCCGCCGCCGCCACCGCCGCCGTTGCTGCTACTCCCGGAACCCAGCCCCAAGTCCGGCTCGCCGACGCCTTCCGCTCCAGCTCCGGTTCCGTGAGCCGCATCCCGCGGCGGGTCACTGGGAGACCTCTCCATCAGCATCCTGGGGGGAAAGGAGAGGGAAGAGGAGAGCGGTGAAGGAGGGGCGCAGCAGGATGGGGTGGAGGGGTGTGGGGGGGGAGTGGAGAGGCGGAAAAGGAGGAGAGAGAAATTGGGAAGGGAGAGAAAGAGAAAAAGCCGGGGAGAGGAAGAAAGCGCGAAGAGAGAAGAGCAGGGAAAGGAAAAGGAGAGGCGGGAGGAAGAGTGGGGGAGGGAGCGGAGGAAGGAGAGCGGTGGGGAACCCAGGAATGCCAGAGAAGGGAAAGAGGGAGGCAGAGAAGAGGGGACAGGGGGCGGGGGGCATCCGAGATAAAGTGAAATCCCGAAGGAAAACCCCGCGTCGCCAAAGAGCCCCCAGCGGTGGACAGCAAGGCCCGCTGGTCATGGGCAGAGGCGGAGGGCCTCTGCTTGAGGCTGGACGCCCGGAGAGCTGCGCTGCGCTCGGCTCGGCGGCTTTTGCGCTTCCCACGAAGCGCCCAGCTCCCAATCCCGGGGATACCCACGTGGCCCGAAGGAGGGCGCCAGGAGAGCCTTCCTCCGGGGATGTGAGACACAGGCAAACACCCATTCCCAAGAGAAAGACGCCTTAGGGGGAGCTCCTCCTTTCCCTTCCCAATTCCTTAGCTCTTCCTTGGCCCAGCCTGGTGGTGCCTGGCCCGGTGGACTCCCAAAGCGTGGGAGAGATGGAGCCCAGCCCCGAAAGTCAAAACGCTCCGTGGGGGCGAGGGGTGTGTGTGCTAACCTTCAAGATGGCCACCCAAACAGTTCAGCTGGAAGATTTGAACGGAATCGTGGAAACCGGGAGCTTTTATTATTCGGCTCAATCCTTCGGGGAACAAAAAAACGAAATCGGCTTCACTTCTATTAATAACGGGCGAGGGAGCGTGTAGATCAGAAATCATACCGAGGCAGAAGGAAAAACAACCACAAACTAGGGTAGGGTAGTTATAACGGTTTACAATAGCGACGGCGTCCTGACCTAAGTCGAATTTGCTCTCTCGGCATTGCAAGGGAAACGAGGGCGAGAAACAGTGGCAAAGACTTCAGCTTGGGCACTGAGAATCGATGCCCCGATGCCCCCCCCCACGCAGGTCCCCACGGAGAACCCGCGCGGTTCCGCCTCCCAATCTGCGCCGCGTGGAAATAAGCGGCGAGCTACCCGCGCCTCCCTCCGCTACCTGGAAAACGGCGCATCTTGGCCGAAAGCAAGACCGGCGCTTGATTTCAGGTTCTCAATACTTTCGTCCCCGAATTTCGACAGTGAATATACACAACACAGCGGAAATCACTTGTGTTCCAACGTCGCTCTCGGTATCCGTTTGTGGTCGGGGCTGTATCAAACACTGAATCGGTTAAATTTCATATTAAACCAAAACTCAATTTTTACGGTTAGTCTCCACTACATTAAACCGAGTTGTCCCGTGTAGAGCGACGGGGTGACTCTCAGGAAAGGTTACCCTCGTCATATTGATCGGCGGAAGAAAATAACGTAAAAATGCCCTTTTTTCTTAGATGCCAGGGCAGACGGATGCTCTGCTTCCTTCCGGCTAGCCAGAAAGATAAATGCTTCAAAGAAGGAGAGATAAACGGGAAACATTGAGGCCTGGGATTCTGGAAGATCAGCTCAAGTCATTTTTGGAGGTAAGGAGGAAAAAGGGTTTCACACACTTCTTTCTTTCTAGAAATGCCAAAGTTCACATCATATCTGTGAGGGTAATCCCAAAACCACTTTCTCCTATTTCGTCCTAATAGCTACAATCCCAAACAAATTTTCTGGTCAGGAAACCAGTACAGTAGGTATTAACTGCTAGTAAACATTCCCTAAAAATGCATTTAGCATTAAGCCTTAATCTTCCGCCTTGCTGTTTTAATTTAAAAGAGAGCGCTGGAGATCAGGCAACATTGTTATTGTGATTATCTTTATTTTGATTGCGGAGGGGGAAACAAGGCCATTTGAAGCAAATTTATATTCCGACTGACTAGTGATGTGAAAATTCAAGAATAAAATAAAATTTGAAATTGCCTTAAATGCGATCAAATTATTTTCACTCGATCTTCTCTACTGAGCTCCGGGTTAGGCTCGCTCTCTTTTGTTGGGGAGTGGGGGAAGAGAGAGAGAAATGGACGCAACATTTCTGATGAACTGAAGGTGAAGCAAAGAGCGAGTCGGGGTGTGTGTGTAGTGAATACTGTACATGATTGTGCTGTGACTCATCTATGAAGCTGCAGTCTTCAAACTTAAATGGAAGATCAGCTGCATGCTAGCAAGGGCCTGAGTTTACCACTAGCCATTCTTTGTTTTGAATAAATCAGAGATATCTGGCTCTCTCTCTGATCTCTCTCTTACCTCTCTCTCACACACACACACGTTGCTTTGCAGACTGTAGTGGCTGAATGTCCCTAAAATCTGAAGTCCAACCCAAGCACACACCTTTTGGTTCCCATCAATTCTTTGATGGGAAAACACCGCCAATTCTGGAAAGATTCATTTAGGGCTTCCCTATCTTAAGATGCAAGTCTAGGGGTGTCTGTAGAGATGGGAGCACAGACAACGAAATCTCGAACACCTTTCTGCCATCCAGGGATCGAGCGGAGTTTTGCAACCGTGATCCAGAATCCAGTTCGATGTTAGGAGCGGGCTGTTTAAAGAGCACCCAGCTCCAAAGCGACCTCGATCCGGTGGGTTTGGAGGCCCACCGGCCACAACTCTCTCCTCTCTAGGAAACGTGTTTCTTTCTCCCCCACCCCACCCCACCCATTCCTTCCACAGCTTTAACTTGCAGATCTGCCCGTGCTCTTAACTCCGAGGGTATCTTTCTGAAGATCTTTAGGACCCAAAAGCGAACCTCGTTGATTTCTCTGGCCTCGGAAAGGCGAGAGAGATTTTGCTGGCAGTGGATAAATCAAAAAATCTTCCTCGTCGATCATCAACTTCTGGTCTGGCGTTTCTGGATGACCTACTCTGTCCCCCCCCCTTTTTTTAATTAGAATTTCCTATTTAGCACAGGGAACCACCATTCACACCTGTCAGACTGAAGACGCAACAACCTCGGCTGCCGGCTCAGCCAAGAGCTTCCCGCTGCCAAGGCCGCCTTCTTCTCTTCCACCTCCTTAAAGTGCTGAGCGAAGGTCCGGCCGAGGCTTTCTGGAGAACGCCGGACCCCTTGGAGCCGGATAGCTCTGCAGGAGGGAGGGGGGAGAAATGGGGGCGAGGTAGGGACTGGGAAGCAGAAACAACGAATCCTGGAAAACCTCCCCCACAGACATACAAAATTAATAAAGACCACAGGGAGGAGGATTGCACGATCGCAGTAACCAGACGAAAAGAAATTCCGTTTCGTTTGAGCCAACCTAGAGAACTTTCAGCCTAGAAGAGAACGCCAAAATTTCTCCGTTTGATGTTAAGGATAGAAACACTCACGTACACTTCCTCGGAGCCTGGGATCATGGCATTCTCTAAAGTAACCGAGGTAGGAGAGGAATTGCTTAGTTTTGGGTTGCGATCTTGGCTTAGAGCGACAACCTCTCCCGCTGAAATTTAGCCAGCGAACCACAATAATGTGAACCGTGGCTTAGTGGTCGAAGAGGGATGCGCGTCTCGTAGTGTTTTGCAATCTAGACCTCTCGTCAAAAGGATTCTTGTTCAGAATCGGAAATATTTGAGGAGTCCTTGTATAATTCCTTACCGGTACAATAAAAAGCGGGGAGAGCCCTATCTCATTTGAAAGAGTTTGGATTTTGAGAAAAGCGGACAGAGGCAGCCGAAACCATCGCTGAATCGTCTGGAAAATTGGATGAAGAGGCAGCCTGCCTGCAGTAGAAGAGGGCCAGAGCAAGTCAGGGATCTTCGTTCCTGCTGGAAAAAGCGAGGCTGGGCGAGATAATACTCTTCTCCAAGCCTATGCTTCGGGGTTGATTGTACTACAACTCCCAGAGTTCCCAGCGGAAGAGGTATCTAGGCCAGCACATCAGGAGTTTAAAAAAAAATAAGGCATTTTAAACGGTCATATTAAAACGATTCGAGCTTAATAAACACGCAACAGGATGCCAGTGACTTTACAATAATGGGCATCCATTCAATCATTTTAAAAGACAACAGTAAGCTAGTGGGAGAAGAGGTTAGACAAGATGAGCCCCGTAGTTTTAAACTATGCCTGAAAAAGATGAAGGCACCAGGAACATAACATGGGTTCCCCCATTAAGAATGGAAGACCCGGATCCAGAAATTCAAGCAGTCCCACTGAAAGGCTGGGATCCAAGTTAGCTGTGACTGACAGCCGGTCTGCTAGAAATAGGAACAAGGCTGGATTTCAATTCTGAGACCTGTCTCTATTCCCAGAATAGTTTGAGGACTAGCTATGATACATCTTACTGATTTGTGCGATTTTCAGTCTCTTCTTTCAGCTCATAAAGCGATTGCAGGGTACCGAGTGATTGCTTTTATTACACACATCAATGTATGTTAATATTGTCCGATTGTGTTTTGGTGGAATATTGTCCTATTGTGGAATTAAGATATGCCACTCTCTGTATTAATAGCCAGATTATTTACATTTTCTTCACAAGGTATGTATAGTTATCACAATTAAGGACCAGAAGACTTTGATGCACTGGAACAAATAGCTATGGGAAATTACATTAGCCTATCAATCTGTCTGCCATCTATCAATTTGTATGCCTTTTTGTCTATTTGCCAGATAAATGATAAAGACTACAAACTAGCCTGAGTTTTAATGATCACCATAAATAATGTTCAGTGGAAATCAGAAGAAAAGCAGCAGGAATGATCAGCCAATATATTTTTAAAAAGCTGTTTTATATTTGGAGCTCTATTGAACAAAGAGGATAGACTCATGGGGCAAAAATATTATTTAATTATATGAGAGAACATTATAAAACAAATTCTTTTGAAATCAAGTCCCTGGATTACTACTACTTCCTTTGTCCAGCTTGTTCTGAATGTCCTAATATATATATCAGTTTTGCTGTGCTGGTGGATAATCTCCATTTCTAGTCCTTTAACACGAGTCCTCCACCAACACATTCTCTTTTAGATCATAAAAATCGTATTTTGCAAAACAAAACCTTTAAAAAACTGACAAGACACCCATGCCTTTCGCCAAGCTATTCTTTTTGTTTCTCCTTTTCTTGTCTTCTTTTCCTTTTCAAATACTCTTCAAGGGAGCCTTTTTTTTGAGGCCTGCTAGGTTTCCACACAGAAATCGAGCCACCTCCGAATTTTGCCACCGCTTCTTTCCCGGCGTTTCCCTCGGCTTCCCTGCGAATATCTTGAACTGCACAATTGACAAATCGTCCTTCATTTCCATTCCTGCACACCGAATTATTGAGGGGGGCGGGGAACGGAGACTGGGCGGGGAGGAGAGCGAGGGAGTCAAGACCGCCGAATCGGATTTCCCGACGTCTTAATCTTCACCCGAAGCCATCGAGATTTTGAGGGGGTGACCCGCCCGGCCTCTGTTCCCCCCTCCCAATACTTGTCTGGTGCGAAAACCGGAGGAGGAGGGGCGTGGGGTTAACTCTCAAGCCCGCGCGTGGGCCTCGCGAGGCGCTGAAGGCGCTTCGGGGCGCTGCCCTCTCCCCATTTCCCGGCCTTCAAGCAAGCCCAAGTCCCTCCAGTATTTTCTTTTCTAGCTCAGCATGAAGGTTTCCTACAAGTCGCCCCACCCCCCGCCGCCCAACCAGGCTGCTAGTGAGCAAAACAAGAATAGATCAACGGTTCAGCCCAGGATTTGGCCGCTCTTTCCTTCTCCCCTCACCCCCCACCCCTGCCCTTATATGCTAACGGAGCACCTGGGTGTAAAAATAAGCGAAAGAAAGAGAGAAGTGGGTGATTTGAGGAGAGAGGGATTGGTCCTTCTGCCTTTCCTGCGTGGTTCGCTGTTTTGAAATAACCTAGTTAAAAGGAGAATACATTCTCTACCGTTATACGTGAAATTGGCGCGGGTTTTGTGTGGGTGGGGGGGTTGGGCTAACCTACGAAGCGATTTTCTTTCTTGAACAACAAACTAAACCAAAAAAAAGAAGAGAGAAAAACAACCTTTACTCACCACTTGTTTTTCGTTGGTGAAAATGACTGGAGCCATTTTGCGGCCTATTCATGGAGGCTGGTATGCCCCCCCCCCCGCTCCCCTTCTTCCTATAGTGTATTAAAAAAAAAAGAGGAGGAGGAGGAGGAGTTCTGGGCGGCTTCGAAGCGCCGGGAACTCATTCCCACATCACGTCCAGTTTCCTATTTAGTATGGAGAGCGGATCGCTGGAGCAACGTGGCCAAGCGAGATAAGCCGCTGGCACTGGCCCGCCTGCCCTGATAAGGCCCTAAACCCATTATTTATGAAATGATTCATTATTATTTGGCAATTTTATCGAGGGAAAGCGGAAAATTATTGCAGGGATATGCAGAGAGAGAGAGAGAGAGAAGAATTTTGGAACGCTCGCCTCAGAGCTTTCGAGACGAGTCTGTTTGCGCGCTCAGGTGCACTTTAAAAAGAGACAGCAAAGAGATCGGGGAGGAGGGGGGTGAAGCGAGAATAATCAAATGCTCACTACGACTGCCCACTTTTGAATAAAGATCCTTTCTTTTAGCTTCCTTGGAGGTGATTATCAATTCCCGCCGCCCCCCCCCCACAAGTTAAATAGGGAACACCTACCTTGTTCTTCATTAAACTTAATGAGGCAAAATAAAACAGGTGCGGTACCGTTCAGGCGAGACAGGGTGGCAGCGGGAACACGACTCCTCGGCTGAAGAGAGCAGCGCGGGAAGGACAGCTTGTCAATAAAACAAATGTGTTGTTTTTTTAAAAAATTAGCATACAATTATTCAACATAAGAATCACCTTGAAGATGGGTAGGTTTTAAACTCCCAGAATTCCCCAGCCATACATCTTCAAGTGGGTCCTGATTGAGAAACGCTGGAATAGCCTGACAGGATTTGCTGCTGCGATTTGAATGATAATGGACTTCCCGTCCCTTATCGTGAGACAAATGAATTCTGGCCGTCCCTTTTCTGCCATATTCTTGGGATATGGCCTCTGCCCCATCCCTTAAAAATGTCTCTTAGCTGTTCCAGGTTTGAAGTAATAAGTTTCCCCCTCCACACCACTTTTACTATGGATTTGATCTGAAACCTTTGGCTGTCTTATTTGAGTGCCGATGTGATCAGGGTTTGGGGGGCTCTATCCAGTTCATAGGGTTCACTGCTGGCACATGCTCTCCCTTTGGGTGCCTGGGCACTAGCCTCCATGGGAATTTTGGCTTGGGTTGGAGGAAAGACCAGGTCATCACGAAGCTGTCTGCCATAGAATGCCTGACTG
Source organism: Naja naja (assembly GCA_009733165.1). Taxonomy (NCBI): domain Eukaryota; kingdom Metazoa; phylum Chordata; class Lepidosauria; order Squamata; family Elapidae; genus Naja; species Naja naja. Next base: position 65,336,800 of record CM019150.1, read on the forward strand.
GGACTTTCTGCAGAACGTGTTAGGTTTTACGGAAGCTCCTTATACATACAAGTTTGACACGCGGGAAGAGTGCTAGTTCTTTGCTGTCCACATTGATCCAAATGGAGACACCAGTGTCTGACAATTGTGTGCTGCTAATTGTGTCACTAGCAGGTATATCACAGAATGATGACAACGATTTGGCATGGCTATTTTTTTTTCTTTACCATTTTTATGTTTTTCTTTTAAATGTTTCTGAGGACTTGTGCAAGAACACTACAATATCATTCTAACCTAGCAATAACTCCTGCAGCTGAAACTTCTAGTTTCTCCATTGTGTGTGTGAGTGTGAGAGAGGGGGGGGTGTATTTGGTATTTTCCAATCCACCTAGAGGTTGCCACTAGATGCCTCATTATCACTGTAATTACACCCAGAGCAATCACAATAGCATGATTCCAGATGTTTGGTCTAGCTTCTGTATTCCCCAAGCCTTTATTTCCTCAAGCCTTATGCCTCAGTCTAAGCTGGTCAGAACTGAATTTGCAGATTATTAATGATTCTCTCTCATTTCATCCCAGATCTCTTCTGTGCTTCTCAACTGAGAGCCCGGGCTGATTTCCAAGCCCTAACATTGCCTGATTACCAGGCAATGTTGCCAGGACAAAGGAGGAGGTATACTGAGTGGCAGCATCGAAGCATTTCCTTCTGCTTCACCCAAATTCCCCCTCTGAAGTTTAATCAATCAATTCATTTGGCCATTCATGAATTGTTCTTAACAACTCCAGGCAGCAAAGGATTAAAGCAAAAGGGAAACTTGAGAGGTGGCTAATCCCACCATTCCACTGCACCCCACCTTAAGTGAAAGCGCTTGCTGCTTGTTTCTCCATTAGCTGCTGATGCTTGGGGATCCTTCCACCTATCCCTGCTGTAAATCGGCTCCAGAAAGGGCAGCATCACTCGGTGGTCTTTCTGTGTTAGAATTTGGGCTTTCAGGGATGATGGAGCACAGCTTATACTTCCTTGACCAGCTCAGTGACGGGTATCAATTCCACTTCCCTGGGGAGAATGGTAAGGAAATGGGAGGGGAGGGGAGAAGATGTTCCTTTTCCAACTAAAATCTTTCTGGTGTAATAATAGTAAACAACAGAACCAAACTGATGATGTTTCCTAGTTTGAATAATAAAGCATCTGCAAGAAAACAAAAAAAGTCAGAGACCAACCAAGGATCCTCAGAACCAAACTATCCTGACAAAGAGATTTTTAAATATCCTCCTCATTCACACATCATGGTGATCATGGTTGATCATGGTGTATTGAATACCCTACTGGTTCGGGTTTTTTCCTGAGCTACAATTCTTGAACTTAATATAAATTTCCAAGCCACCTTGGCTATGTTTACACTGGATGCGGAAACCATAACCACATAATTCATACCATGGCCCCCAGTGGTATGGAAAGCCAACCTCTGCTTGTGAGAAGAAGGGCAGGAGTTTTTGAACAGCCTGGTTGTGTCCTCAACCAAGATCCATCTTGATGCAGAGACTTGAAGGTGTGCATAGACAAATCCATTAAGCATCTGATTTCACAACAGGTTGGCTCACTCTGCTAGAATAAAATGAGATATCATGTAAGGCAGAGGTCTCCAAACTTGGCAACTTTAAGATAGCTGGCTGGAGAATTCTGGGAGTTGAAGTCCACAAGTCTTAAAGTTGCCAAGTTTGGAGACCCCTGGTGTAAGGTCTTATCAATCAATAACAGCAAAACAGTACCATTCATCGCAACAATGAAGTTTCGTTTATGGTAGAACTAACTGCTCCTGGTTTACAAGACCTTGTAGGTTACACTCCATTCATACCACCGAGGAATAAGACTTGAATTTGTTGTCTCTCCGATCCCCAGTTTCCCAAAGTTTCATCCAGATTACTTTATCTGATGAATCTTTGGAAATTTCCCACAGAATGCCATTGATGGGAGAGATGCCGGGATTCCCCACTTAACACCTGAGATCCTGTTAACTTCAAAGCATCCTTGCAACTCGAATACAACTGATTAAATCTGGTAGTCTCTTCCCATGCATGGGGGTGGTGGTGGTGGTTATGCTTAGACTATGGGAGACAAAGAGGTTTTTATTCCGTGTATGGGGAGTGAAGTTTCGGTGGGAAGGGGAGATTGAATAGGTCGACCTTCCGGCAACAATCCACCCAGGGTCCAAAAGTGGCATTAGCCGCGCCTGGGGAGTTCCGGTGCCAATGCACGCCCCATCCTCATCCTGTGTGTGTGTGTTGCGCCGCCGCCGAGGAATAAACCATTTCTGGAGTGTCTCAGCCTAAAGGAGAGAGGGATCAGCCGGGAAATGCAAAATGAAGCGGGGCAAACGGGGACAAAAAATAGCTTCGGTCAAAGAAAAGCTTGTGACCCTCCCAGTGTAAATGCCAGGGCAAATGAAAGATGAGTGGCGGGCTTAAATATCCGCCGTCTCCCCCTTCGCCCAGGTGCCCCCCGCCCCACCTCCGAGGATTTTTCCCTAGGGAAGTTTTTCACGACGCCGGAGGGAAACGGCTGGAAGTGTCGGTTCCCCGGGCAGTCACGACTGTATGCTGGACCTGTGTTTTAAACCAGAGTCAGGAAACACGAGCGCCACTTCCTTTAGCCACCAGAGGCAGGAAATGGGAAAGACGAAACTCGTCTGCCCGGGCCGGCATAATAATGGGGATCACGTTTCTCCTCTGCCTCTTCCATCTCTCATCCTGCCCTTGGCTTGATAAACAGACCTCTCTGAGCCGGGGTCAGGATCCCATTGAGATGTGGAAGGAGTTATGCTGAGATCATGGCAGAGTGCCCTGCCCTGGTCATTCGGTAGTCCCAGCCAGGAACCATATACTGTACCTGGATAGGACAACCTGTTACTTTGTAGATCAGGAGTCTCCAACCTTGGCAACTTGAAGACTTGTGGACTTCAAACTCCCAGAGTTCCACTTTGGGAGTTGAAATCCACAAGTCTTAAAGTTGCCAAGGTTGGAGACTCCTCTTGTAGATGTTTTAGAGTCGACAATACTCTTTTCAGGTCTCTACAGTTGACTCTGTTGGCTGGTCTGAAGGACACCAAGTTGCTTAACCCTGGATCATTGTTTTGCAGTAAGATCTAATGACTTTGAGCCACACATCTTATTGTGCAGAAGGGCTTAGGATCCTGAAAATGTTGTGTGAAACAATCCTCAAATATTTCTTGGTGCATGCCAGGAATCATAGTGCAATGCTAAAAGAGCTATTCTCCCATTTCAACTGTTATCCATCTCATCTTTGCACCACCTAACAGTATCATTGTACAACACTGGCTGTTTGCATTGCATAAGATGTGGTTCTCAACTACATTGTGTTGTTGTGATTTGTGTATGCCACTTACAATATTCAATTAACTGGCTTTCTGCTCTGGCTTTGTTACGACCCACTTCAGCATATTATCAGCCAGCAAGAAATGGAGCACTAATGGGTGGGGATTTGGCTCTATTATGTAATTCTAAGTCTTTGCTTTTCTGGCAGACTGCCCCTCCTCCACTCCCACTTGAGTATCTGATAGTGTCAAAAGATAGTGTCTCCAGGAAGGCCTGGAGGAACATTGTCCACAGTGGGGGGTCACGATGGGTCAGACATGATTTCGCAACTAACAAGAAACAATGTCAGATTCTAATCCAGACAGTACCTGGATACATTCCTAATACATGGAAAACACCCAGAAGTAATCTCACAAAGGAGGGACACACACCTTCCCAATAGTGCCGACAGAGGTCCTCTTACAGATGGTTACAGAAACCAAATACCATAAACACTTTTGCAGAGAGAGGAAATGTTTGAAACCAGCTAATACAAGAAAATGGGCAAAACATCAATAAAAGTCCAATTATTCCTTGTTCTTGCTACTGCAACAGTGCTGTGCTGCTGTTGCATCTAATGTTAGTTTCTCCGTTGATTCTGGAGTTGTATAAGTAGAAAATTGTGTAAATACACCTTGTTTCCAAATACAAGATTAATGGTTTTCTCTTCCAACTCTCTTCTGGTTAGAAGCCTAGAGTTGATTCCCAAGTGATTTTGGGGGAATTGCATGAAAGGAAGAAGAAACAGAAACAGAACTAACGGAGAAGCCAATTGCTGTGCACTAATTTGGCTGCAAGAGTCTGGCGATATGAGAATGTTTTCCGAACACACTTGAGCTTCTAGTAAAAATGCATATCAAGTCATGTCAAAAACCTCACAAATTTCAGTAAAATGCGAATGGGCAGATTAAAGCCACATAGTATGGAGTCTTCCCTCTGTCACTTTCATGTATATTATGATATGAATCACATGAAACACCTTAGCTCACTTGGCAGGCTGATCATGTAAATTCCCCTACACATGAGTAGGCAGCATAAGCTAGTGAGAGCATAGTGGGAGCCAAAGACTCAATAACATATGCATAATGCTTGTGTGCATTATCTCATTAGCACGTACCAATCTATTCCTCCTTGGATTACTTTAATAAGTATTTTATAATTTGACAGGATGATAAATGTGCCGTGAATATAAGGTATCCATGGACCTAAGGAGATGTGAATGTAAAGCAGGCTGTTTTCCCAAACCAAGGTTACTTTATTTAGTTTGGCTTATAATCCTGAAAATTTCCTCTCTTCAGAAGTAAAGAAAAGCAGTAATGAGAGCTTATCTTTGGTTGTTCAAGTCCCTTGTTCACCCGTCTTCCTTATGCATACAGTTTGTAATATAAATGTGAAGCCTCTTGGTTTATAGATACATAAAGTAAACCAAGTTACATTTAGTTATATTTTTAAGCAGAGTTTTATAAAAGTTAGCACATTGCAAAAATAGTCTAGCCATTTTATTTCAGCACACAAAATATTAAACAAATCAGGAACTACAGAATATAATGGTGGGTGTTATGGCAAGTCAAACACATAAGATGGTTATTATTTGTCAACCTAGTTTTGTTTCCTAATTGCATTTGTTACAAATAACCATAGGACGTTTTATTTCAAATTCATAAAATAAAATTCATAAAAGTTAAAGCAGGTAAACACTTCAAATCAAACTTGCTTTAAACTCATTGTCTGCTTCACCATGGATAATTTCATTCTTGTTGCAATTAATAAAGAATAAATCAACATCTTTAAAAATATCCTATGTACCGGTAGTTTTCTGATTATATTCAATGACCATTTGGAATGTAAATGTATTCTAGTTTGCATAAAGACCTAAATTTATTGTGCAACCCAACCTGCTGTATTTCTCAATATGAAATTAGGAACCACTCTCCCATTTATTGATTGGCAAGAAAACTTTTAAGTTATATTTAGCCAGCAGCATCTCTTGATTTTTCTGAACCATGAGATAAGAAAGAAAAGAGGATGCCAGTAATTTGTAAATAAGTCAGAATAACTTTGGTAGCTGTCTGAGTTGTTTTACGTCGAGAAAAGTGCCCACTAAATTAGCATTTTCTGCTTGATTTAAATTATCAACAGAGGGAGTTTGTGGAATTCCAGTCACAATATGAACATTTAGATTTTCTTTGTCTGGATGCTGTGTAAATTCTGCTTCTCCAGGCAAAAGTTTCATTTTTGGCTTTAAATCCTTTAAAAAGGGGTGCCGAGTTTCATTATTTTGGTGCAGGATTCTGGGTGGCAAAACAGTATTTGTAACATTTCTTAAGATGGGTCCTTCTGAATGCAGCAGGTGACAAGACGATTCAGTTTTACAGTGTGTTGAATCAAAATTAATCTGCTTCTCACCAGTTATTTCAGAAGAGCCTTTCCAGGAAGCAAAGCCCTCTAAAACAGGGTTGAAATCCAAGTGCAGAACAGGCTCTAAGCTCTCTTTGCTCTTGTAGTTCTCAGATGGTTGCTCCTCTTCATCATCACTACCATCGCTGCTTTGAAGAAGGCCATACTTCCTCATATATCTCTTGGTTGCAAAAGACATGTTGCCAGGAGAAATTAAACCAAGGCCCATCAAAGACTTCTCTGTATTAGTTTGCAGGAGAGTCTGTAAAGATGAAGTCACAGAATTTCTCTGGCTTGAATGATTTAAAGAAAGCTGTGACAGTTGATTTTCATTCAGGTACTTGAGAGCAATAGCATTTGCCTCCATGCTCAGGTCTGCTCCAGTGGGAGTTAAGCCACTCATACCAACATTAGCAAAAGAGATATAGTTTAGTCCTGGTACTATTGCTTCAGGATTAATACAAGCCAATACACTAGAAAAAAAGAAAAAGACACATTAAAATAATTCTGCACATTACCATTTATTCAATTTGTTAATAACCAGCTGATCATAAAATGTGAATATATATGTCATCTGTTTTAGTATCCATATAGTTTCCTAATTTGACAGCTTTAATAAGACATATAAATTGGTGCTCTCATATTGTCAGTGAAATTTATAAAGTGATTAACTTTAGTGAGATTGTTTGTCTCAATCAGGGGAATTTAATATAGATGGTCTGATTTGCATGTCTGGGAACAGCCTTTTATTTCTGTCCTTTATAATGCCTTCCTGTCCATAAAAAACTATTTTGATGTTATATATAAAAAGTAAATAATATACTATATTCAATGCAAGTCATGATTGGAATAAGAATGGATTTTGTCCAGATTATCTCACCACAAAGTAGATAGGTAGTATTGACAGACATCTAGCCTTGTAAGCTTTTTAAGCAATTCTGTGCAAAAGGAGAATTTATAATCTGCTGAACAGTAACCCTGATCTCTAGATAGCTATCTGAAAAAGACAACTGTCACATATATTTCAGATTATTAGGCAGACATAGTTGCAGGGATATTCAGTCATTTGTGGCTTTATTAAATATTAAAATTTTTATAAATTTTTATAAATTTTTCATATAGGTTTGCACAGACAAGACTGTAGGAAAGAAATCAGAAATGTAATTTTCGTTCTCATTTCAAATTAATAATGGTTCAATATTGCATCCAAATCCTGAATTGGAAATAATTTTAATGTTGGATAGTAAAAAACAAATTTCAATCCGTGAAGATTGAAGACAGTAACAATGCTTCAAACTTTCTACTAATAATCAAGGCTATCCAGACTTTGTTCTGGGTTGGATATTACAATTTTTTTATCAAGAAAAAAAACCTGTAAAAAATAATTCTGAAAAAAAATGTTATCAAACTGAGAGGAACAAAGTCTGCCTCGCTAGATGACCTGAGACTTCCCCTTTCTAGATGACAAAACACTATGACATCTTTCCCAAACCTTTAGTCCTTTCTGTTCTTTTACCTTGATCACAAGCTACAGTGTCTCAATGTACATACTAAAATATAAATATGTACTCATTATTTTTTCCAGTGTTCTGGAGCAGGGGTCACCAACCTTTTAAACCTCAGGGACCACCAAACTCATAATTTTAAATCTTGCAGACCAGAGACCCTGGGAAAATCCCCCAAAAAGTCTGCAGGAAAATTCCCCACCCCGTTTTCCTACCGACCGATCTTTCTTTATTTTGGATTGCAGGATACTGTCTCCAGCTCTGTTCTTGGGGGGGGGGGAGAGAAACCTTTGGCTTCATGCAAGGAAAGCAGCAGCAGCAGCAGAAGTCTTGCTTTCTCTCCCCCAAACTCCTCCAGAAATGAGTCTTTGTCGGCGCAGCCTCTTGGAACAGGATTGCAGGGTCCCAAAGACTCATTTCTGGCGGAGTTTGGGGGAGAGAAAGGAAGACTTTTGCTGCTTTCCTTGCATGCAACCAAAAGCAGAAGAAAGAAGTGGAAAGAAGCAGCCCGGTGGCCAGGCCAGGTGCATGGGGTGAATGGGATAAGTTCCCCCCCTCTGCCCTTTCCCCCCTCCCTCTCACTACCTCGTGTTGTTTGCAATGCAAGTGACGCAAGCCTTGTGTTCCCACGCAGCCTGGATTAATTGCTTTGGGGGTGACATTTCTCTGCGGACCGCCAACATTTTCTTGCAGACCACCAGTGGTCCCCGGCCCATTGGTTGGCGACCACTGTTCTGGAGAACCTGACAAGATTTTGTTCCCATGTAGCATAAAAATTATTGACTGCTCATTCCTCACTAGAGAAACTCAAAACACTGCTTAATGCTACAGAATCTGATTTAAATTACAAGGAAGCCCATGCCAATGTAGCTGGAGCATAATAATGCATGGAAGCAAGAGTATCTGTAGGATGTGGTCAAGACATCAATAAATGATTTGTTGTTTGTATGCAGCTCAGAATTGTACTGACTGTGGTACTGTATAAAACCTAGCAATAAATAAAAATCAATAAATTGCCATTACCCAGCATTCTCCACTTTGTGTACATTGTTCATCTTCTCAGGAGAATCAAAATTTACTCCAAGGTTTCTTAATTGCTTCAAGGTTGCATTCAGAACACCATCTTTATCTCTTAGGACCATGTCTGATGCTGAGCTTCTTTTTTGTGCCTTGTTTATTTTTAAGGATGTAGTGCATTCATCTTTAATCAGATCCTCTTTCAGAGAGGGACCACTTTCATCAGATTCCTTCAAAAATCGATTTACTTGACCCTACAGAAATATTACAAATAATATAAAATTAGATGAAAAAAACTTCAGGATCACATCTCCATAGGAATTCATAGCATGTTGACAATGTATTCATATCACCATAGGCAAACCTGTAAACAATTTATTTCTAGCTCTCAAATCATAGATGCAAACTTATATCACTAGCTTATAGTTAAACAGATTTTAGTATGAGTCTTTAGAATGTAAACATTTAGAAACAATCTGTCCAAGTTTACATTTGAAATACTGTAATTCTGTTTAATTTTAAATAATCATGCAATTTAACCTACTATTTTGTCTCACACCATTTTTAAAAAGAAATAATCATGAAAGCAGTAGAATGCAGTTCTAAAATATTAACAATAAACTGGATATATCCTATTGAGCACTTTAAGGAAGCATGGAAGTTCAAAATACATGGATAATAAAGATTTTACTATGAAGAACTTTAAAAAAAATAGAAACAAACTAATTTATAGGGCCAGCACTGTTAAACATTAGAATAGTTATATTGAGCAGACAAAACTTACTAATAAATCCTGATACATTTTTTGATCATCTGGTGATACATTTGGTGGGGTAGTAATGGTACACTCAAAATTTTGTTTATCAGTTGGTTCAAAATTATTGTCAGTTCCTTCTGACAGACTGTTTTGCAAACATTTGTTACCATTTTCATTCCGCAGTGAAGTTTGGTCAATTCCTATGGCAAGTGGTCCATTACTATTAGTAAAAACAGATATGATTTGAATTAAATTATCAATAGATTTATCATTGTAGCAGAATTTACATCTTAAACTAGATCTCATATTTTCCCAATTCTTTCAGATTATCATCAAACTCTCACATTTCGGAACATTTATTAAGTTTTTAGCAATAGCAATAGCACTTATATACAGCTTCATAGTGCTTTACAGCCCTCTCTAAGTGGTTTACAGAGTCAGCATATTGCTTCCAACAATCTGGGTCGTCATTTTACCAACCTCAGAAGGATGGAAGGCTGAGTTAACCTTGAGCCTTGTGAGATTTGAACTGCCAAATTGCAGGCAGCCAGCAGAAGTAGCTACAGTACTGCATTTTAACCACTGTGCCACTGTGGCTCTTAAATCAGAAATAACTTAAGTGTTCATCTTCATTTACTGCAATATGTTCATAATCATGACCCGAAGGTGACAGTAGTATCTTCATCAGTATACTACTTGAATATATGAAAACACTTTCCAGTTATTAAAATAAATATGGATTTAATATTTTTGTTGAATGCTTTATGAGCTGCATGTGTCAATTGTTTAAATCCAACTTTTCTTCTGGGGTGTATCTAGCATTCATTTTGATTATCTGTGCATGAAAAATATTAACAATAATTACTCTGATCATACAGATAATTAATTACTCTGATCATACAGATAACTCTATTTTGTGTATTATTCCTGACCAGGACAAGAAACATGGATAGCCAGCTCCTTGCAAAGTAAATCCATTCTCAATGCCTGTATACTGAAGAAAGTCTACAGATTGCAACTATTGGTGTTTCTCTGACTATAAGTTGAGGCTTCCAGGAAAAGAGAGACCGGAAACCAGAGCATTCACAATCACACAAAGGATTAATATGAGTAAAACCTCTCATTATGAACATCTTATGGTACCAAAAATGTGGCTGGCATGGATGAGATGAACTGCTTAAATTGGGCTCTCCCACATTTTTCACATTTCGCTATCCTAATTTTTGAGGCCAACTGAGATTGACAACATTGGAGCAGATATTCACAAATGGAATACAGCCCTTAAAATCAAGTTGAGAAACTGTCCAAGTTGGAGCTAGAATCAAAATATTGATTCTTTATTGCTATAGAAGTTGCTATATAATTCATTTAAAGTAACTACTATGAAGTAAATAGCTACCTGGACTCAAATCTAAACAGTATTTTTGAATTAAGCTGCTTTTGAATCCTATTCTTAGTATTGAAATGTTAGATTTTCAATAGGAGGAAAATATAGAAAATATATAGACCACTTATTTTGAGATATAAATGCATAAGATGTCATAGTGCAGAACAGTTCAATTCAGCCAATTCAGGCTGCTATCTATAAGCAATATACCCTAGAATATAAGATATAGCAATATAGCATCTTAGCACAAGTATAGAGCTGAACCAAGCCAATCTGGTATTCATACTACAAGTCAATTACAATACTAGCTTCAGTTCTTGTGGGGGTGGGGTGGAACCACAGGTGACTTAAACATAACAAAAGATTGATGTAAACTTTAAAAGAAGTCAAAGAATATTTCAATTTAAAAAAAAATTACCACAGGCCTGCAGAAGACTGATTAGTTCCTCCTTCAACAATATGGACACTATCAACGAAGCTGGGTATATCAACAGCTTTTAATGAAGAGGCAATGCTTGTTTGACTACTGTCCTTTTCTGCATTCATAGAAATAGTGATGTCTTCGTTGGAAATTTCAACTTCATCTTCTTTCACAGACTGTTTCTTCTCTTCCAAAGGGGTATTCCAAAACAAGCTGGCACCTATAGGAAGTCAAATAAAAATACTGTGCAATTTAAACTAGGCTGCTGCACTATACACAGTATGTGATGTATATCTTGAAACAACCTTACACCATTTACAATGCACTTACTCCATTTCTGATATAAACTGGTCTGATTACTGTACTGGATGATTCTTACTCACATGCAACATTTGTTAAACAACAAAAATGCTAATCTATCACCAGTTTGTCTTTGTATGTGGTGCTGGTTTATAATCCTAAAACTGGCATAAATAATTCTAACCAGGACTGAGGGTTCTGTGATCCCATTAGAAAATACCTCTTTAGTAACAGAGGCCCAATGTGTCAAGATATAGCTGGTAGGATTTTTTAAAAACATGTTGACATTTGCTTTATGTTAGTTATAAGCAAACTATATTAAAAAAATATTTTACAAAATTGTAAATCTGAAACATATTGTTATATTATAGCAAGGGACACTAAGTAGTTTCTGCAGAGATTAAAGCACAGATTCATCAAACTATGAACAACCAGAACAAAATGGCTCCAATGCTTAGCATTTCCCCCTGAGTTTAGTGTCATTTAAAGAAAATGTACAATAAAACATTACCTGTACTCACTGCAATGCTGATACTTTTCTTCATGTGTAATCCTGGAGAAGACTGGGTTTCCATAGCAACAAATTCTACTTGCTTCTCAGACTGTATGCTATTGTTTTCTATGGATCTGGAAGCACAGGAGTGAAGAGTTTGTGCCTCTAAAAGCTGCTGGATCTGTAAACAAAATCTGTGTTAATTGAACAGCCTGGATAAAAGGAGAACCGATTAGTATGAATTACTTGATAACAATTTATTCTACAGGTATTTAAAACTGTTTTCCTTTCTATGAACTACGTAAGGCAGTGTTTTAAAGCCCCTTTCATATATAAGATAAAGTAGGGCAGCATACCACAGCACACAGAAATAGGTAGTTGAAATGAAAGAAAATCATTAATTTAGCTGGCTTCTGTTCAATATTGACTTTCCAGCATAAGAAATGTTAACAATAAAAACACAGTACTATCCAGTTACATTAAAACTTCTACTTGCCTCAGAGATTGAAACAGAAACTCCCAAATTCCAGTTTGAAAGTCACACCAATGATGTGAAAGAGTACTCATACATCAGTAAGGAAGCCAAATAGGTAATTGAAATAACCCAACCAACCTGAGCCTGTAGCAGCTTGATTTGCCTATGCTGTTCACCAAGAATTCTGTAAACATCTGAAGATAATTCCATTTCATTATCTGATACTGTACTTGCAGCAGGAAGGTGCATACAAGCTGAATGTGTTGTATGTGACTGTGCACTACCAGGATTTACTGGAGATGACATTCTTACTGCAGCGGATGTGTTATTATTAACAGGAGAACAATTCCCTATTATTCCATGATGGCCTACATTAATAGGGCTATTTGTGGCATATACTGGATTGCAGCCGCCATTTACATATTCTTGATTCTGATGGAACATTAATTTTGTACTCTCCTGGATAGGACCTGAACGATTTTCAGGGCTGTCATTACATAAGCCTTGCCAAACATTTGCTGGATTATATTGTATATGGCCATATTGCTGACAGTTGCAAATACAAGGAGAACAGCATGATGGACCTTGAATTGGTACCCGAACTCCCAGGGGTCTTCCCAGATAAGATGGTGATAGTGTACAAGCATGCCAGGGATACTGGGAAACCACAGGAGCTTTGTTAGATTTTTGTGCTGAAAAGCCATTAGTAGAAAGTTCTCCTTTCTGTGGAACATCATCACTATTTGCCAAGGGTCTTTCAGAAGGAATTGCACCTTGATGCAGAGATGTATTTTGTGGAAATTCGTTACAGGATATCGAAGGAGAAGAAGTAGGTACACAGCCCTTTTTTGCTTGAGAGCCAGCTGGGCTGGACTGCAGTTGTAGTGGAGCCTGCATTCCTTTGTTAGGTTTTAAAGATGCAAGCCTGTGTTTCAGATGACTTGGTATTTGCTTTGGAGGAGGCTCTCTGGCACCCAAAGCAAAGATCTGTCTTCCAGCGTCAGAGCTCTGAGAGTGCTGGGGAGCATGCGCTACAGAGTATGCCATCTTAGCAGGTTGGTGTACAAATGAAGATTGATTTTTAATCACAGCATGTTTGGATGTTGGTACAGATTCTGTGGAGATGCCTTCAAGTACAATGGACAGCTCAGGAACTGAAGGATGGATCTCAGTCATCTGGAAACCAAGACAGTTCAAAAATAAAAATATTTATGAATTCTTAGTTTACCAAATTAATCTGAAGTATTTTTCTCTTATCATCTACACCCTGAATAGAATTTAGTGCAAAGAGAAATAATAAGATTAGGTGTACACTGTAACAAAAAAGAAGTATGTCCAGTGGTGGGCTGCAACTGGTTTAGCAACCGGTTCTGGGACTGCGCTCAAAGCGCATGCAGCATTCAAAAAACGCCAATTTGAACCTCTACAGCTTTCCTTCTAGGGCGACCCCAGTAAGTAGGACAGCTGAGGCGCAGTAAACCACTGTGACGCGCGAATCAGTTGAGCTGAAAAAGATGGAAATATAGGACAGGATAGGGTGGGGCCAGCTGATCGTCGGAAATACCGGTTCGCTAGAACCAGTCCGAACCGGAAGCAGCCCACCACTGAATATGTCTCTACCAGGAGGCCTAAAATATGATACCCTTCCAATGAGGCATATATATATATATATATATATATATATATATATAGGTCTTGTCCCGAAGATTGAGAGTATCTTGGGACGTTTGATGAGATCCCACAGGCTGGTGTCTTCGGCTTTGTGCTTGTGCTGGCACAAGCACAAAGCCGAAGACACCAGCCTGAAGATGGCAAGTGGGATCTCGTCGAAATGTCACCAAGGTATTCTCAATCTTACACGGGACAAGACCCGAATACACCAAGACCTACATACCTTTACCCGTGAAAATCTACGAAAACATATATATATATTGAGAAGATACGTAAGTGGAAGGGCTTAATGTGAGGAGCACATGAAGAAAAAGACTGTAAAATGCTTTACCCAATGTAATACTATAAAACCTAATGTTTGCAGCTATTGATTTTCTATTACTGATTCACTTTCAGTTTAGAAATAAGAAAAAACAAAATGAATTCAATTCAGTTGGCATTCATTTAAGTTCTTAATAAGCATATCAGTATATCCACACTTTTGCTAGCTCTTGTGTTGATATGTTGTGAGAACACCTCCCTATTTAATTGAGTCAAGTAATTTTGCCATGGTTCAGCTACTTTTGCATATTCCCACAGCATAATTATGCAGAGCCCTAAGAAAGTGTCTTCTTCAAACTTAATTTGAAGATAAGGCAGCAATAAAGGGTTAAGAGTCCTGTAGTACAACCTAGTGGCAGGATTATGACATAACACTTATTTGTAAGAACTCTGAAGCAAAATATCAGTAATATCAGTTACTCAAAATAAATTCTATAAAGCTAATTTACTGTGACTGGTTTCAGACAAGAAATCGAGAATATACCGGTTGGTTGATGGGATGAGGACGGGGAAAAGGTCTTGGAGATACATCATCTTCCACACCAGAGTCATGATCACTGACAGAAAGTTTATTGGGTGAGCAATCTAGGGATAAACTATAAAAAAATAAAATTTTATAAAACTAGTAAAAAATAACTTTGTTATCTTTTTTTTGCTCCCGTAACATATTACAAATAATAGATTTTTAAATATTTTTATTCTTATATGCAACATGCCATTTTATAATATAGCAGCTTTAAATAGTGTCTACAACTCATTGACATGTCACGGCAATTTTATGATCATTATTCAACAAGAGAAAGCTGAACAACTGTTTCTAAACAAGTCAGGTAAAGCATATACATTTTATTGTCTCTTAATTTTTTAATTTTATCAACAAATATTACATTTGTTTCTGGGTTACAGGAATAGTGTTTCTCCTCATACAGTCTTTTCAATAAAGAAAATATATACTGTGAGCTTTGGTGGCTCAGGCTGTTAAATGCCTGCTCTTAAGATCCAGCTGTCTACAATTACTGTAGGCTCGAATCCCACCAGGCTCAAGGTTGACTCAGCCTTCCATCCTCTCGGGGTAGGTAAATTGAGGACCCAAGATTGTTGGGGGCAATAAGCTGACTTTGTAAAAATGCCGCTTAGTAATAAGCAGGCATATACAATGGAATGAAAGCTATTGCTGAGCGCATTGGGTTGCGCTCCAAAAATTGTAAGTCGCCCTGAGTCTTCGGAGAAGGGCGGCATATAAATATAATTTTTAAAAAAAGTAAAATACACACATATTGCCTGATATCTCTTGGGTATTTTACTTTTGGATAATAAATTACAATTTATTGTGTTAATGAAATGAACCATCTAAGAAATCCTATTCTCTTATCTTCTACTTTTCTGGAAGATACATTTCACATGGCAGCAGACAGGAATACCTATCTGATAGCTACTAATTATTCCTATTGAAAATCTTTATTAATGCCAGATATTGTAAAAACTTTGGAAGTGATTGAATTGTACTGAAGCAAACAAACAGTAGATTATTTGCATGGAGAATTTAAAAAACGACTCACCTGTTTATGGAAATGTTTTTTGAAATTTTTCTGAAGAATTCTGTTTCTGCATTTATATTTTCTGAGTTCAGTTCAAACTGGATAGGGTATTTATCTGAAGGTTCTACTTCCTGAAATGAAATAGATATAGATACTAAGCCAGACAGTCTAATCACAACAAAAGTGCACCTCTCTACATCAAAAAATAGTGGTGCTGACTATTTATTGCCCCCAAATTTTTATGTACCTATATGTAGGGGATTCATGATTATTATAAAGAATGCCAGAAGTAAAAATTTAAAGAACATGATTGCTGCAATTTTCTAACAATCATATTAGGTGCAGTACAGAGATACTATTTGCTTGTCAATCTTTTGAAGTTGTTCTCTACAGCAGTTATAATTATTGTGCTGCTAATCAGAAAAATGATGCAAAATAAATAATCCTAGTTAAAATAACTATATATTAATCTTTCCAAATTGAGAACAATTGTTTACCCCTTTCATCAACAGCAGGCATCTCACAAACCTATTTTTCAGTTTGGCTCAGTAAAAGTAACAATTAAACCTTTTAGAATATGTAAATTATTCAAAATGCAATTTTTCTAAGATATGGTTGGCTCAAAATCTTTTATGATTAGTCTTGAAATCAAAAAGCTAAACTATCCTTTTCAGATCCATATTTTTTCTTTTTTTTCTCCACACAAAAATCAGGTAGTTGTCAAGATTCTCCACCTATATTCTTCTCTTTTTAAATCTACAAGATAGATCAGAATAAAAAGAATGACTAGCTCAAGAATAAATATCCCAGGTTAAGTAATAATTTAAATCTAGATCTAGATCTCCAGTCTTAATTCTAAATTAGTTCCTTCGTGGTGAAACTTCAATAGCAGCTGTTACTTTTGGAAGCTCCATTTAATATTTCTAAAGATATTGGAGTGTTAAGGACATTTGAAGCCATAAACAAAACCATTTCACAATTTGAATATATATGCATTCTAGTTCTTGAATATTTTGATATATTTTGATCTTATAAACAAAGTAGAGCCATGCTATTTCATATCAAAAATGACAGAAAGTCAAAGCAACTTACTTTGAACAGATGTAATGTTTCTTTGCATGTAAATAGCTGGAAGTCTAGTTCAGTACGCCCATCATAAGGCAAGCATTCATAAAACTTTGGATCTTTATGATTCAGAGCAATAAGAACTACAAGAAACCTTCCTGTTTCAGAAAATACCCTAAAGAGAAGAAAAATATTACATATACAAGCAATGCAAAAATCACAAATTTAGACTTTCCATGCAACAACATAAATTGTTTGCTGCCAAGTCATTAGTTTGAGATGGTTATACAAGCTGAATAAACCAACCAACCAACCAACCAATTACAAATGTTGAGAGGAATTTAACATGTTTTTTAAAAATATATTTATTTTTAATATTGTAATATTTAGCTAACCATGTTAGAATCTCAATCACTGTATAGCATGTCATCATTTATCATAAAATGATTAAACAGTAAAGTTACATTATCTTCTTCGACTACTATGCAAAACTTGTTGTTACTCCTACAGTTTGTAAAGCAATAAATGCATGCAAGTAGAATGCAGGATGATGCCATCTATTCCCAAATGAATTTTCTCTGTATTTGCAATGGGGCAAGCAAAGCATTGCTCTGGGTTCATATAAAATACTCAACTCTTTGACACAGTCTCCAACCATTTAAAAAGTTTAGTTCAGATGTTTTAGAAGACCTCTCCAATAAGATTTTGTGCACTGGGCACAAGTATCTGGCTGGGTTTGTAAAAAGTTCTATCCCACTTTCTAAAACAGCACAATACAAAAACAGTACAGTACATTTCTATGGTCTAGAAATCTGTTTTACTTATTCTTGCATACCATTTACACATTATATATTACAACTATATATTGTTCTTTCTGAGGCACTTTTTTAATTGCCCAAAATATTTAATAGTATTTTATGCTATCTACCAATTCTGATTTCTTTACTATTTATTTTAATTATCTATTTTAATGACCTTTTCAAATATACATCTTGCGTATTTTAGCAATAAAATATAAAATATAAAAGGTCAATAAATTAAAATCCCTACCATTGTAACACTAAGAGAAAATCCTTATTACTGTAATAGTAAGGAAAAAAAACCCTATTACTATTAGTTGAGAAGAATTAATTTTAATTATAATTACCTCTCTTGGATTGATGAGCTGTATAAGTATCGCAGACAAAAGGCCCAAACTTGTGGATTATGAATGTGAACTGGTCCATTCACCCAGCTAGAGGAATAGAGGAGGAAAGATACTTCTGAACAATCATATTACAACCCTTGCATATCATATAGAAATAAAATGTGGACTGAATATCTGAGGCAATCTGCAAATGTACTGCAAATATTTGTTATAATACAAATTTAAATCAAGAAACTTTTTACGAAAAAAAGCTCATCACCCAAATACTTACATGCCAATCAGTGGCAATGTACATGCTTTGGGATCTGATTCCAGAATTAGAAGAAGTTTCCTTGTTTGATCCATTGAAAGATAACTGCAAGTAAAACAAATGACTTTTTTTTACAAAGAAAACTGACTTTAAAGAAATCGAAGAGATTTCTAAACTAGCAAAAAGGTTTTGCCAGAGAAGTAGCAAATAAAGGAAATAAACACATGAATGAATTCTTCAGATTTTAAATATAAGAGAAATGTACAAGCTTCACATAATAGACACAACATTAAGAGAACAATTTTGTGTAGTATTTTGTTCAGTACTCTTCTGAAACAAAAATGGTTAGAGCATATATTTTACCCAAAAGGAATAGAACAATGTATTAATTAATTAAGTTATTGCTGGAAATTACTCTTATAAGATGGAGAAGCCAGGCTACTGGCAGGTTTACACATTAATTAATGCATTTAATTTTACCATCATCCTATGAAAACAATTCCAGCAACTTTCAAATGGTTAAAAAGACCAAAAACCCTACCCAGCAAAAAAAAGCCACTAATATTTGCTGTTCAAAGAACCAAACATTTAAATTATCTGTATAGCTGTCACAGTGATGTAATCCTAGAATTGTCTCATTCTAGGCCTGAGAAAGCAAGTGACCCAAAATCAACCAGCTGGCCTTACCGGTATATGTAAGGCAGGACTGGAATTCACAATCTTCTAGTTTGTAGTTTGATATCTTAATCACTACATCAAACTGGTTCTACTTTTTAAACTTATCACACGTTAAATCAATAAGGACAATGCAATGGCCAGCAACCTTTCTGAGACAGTGAAGGAGAGTACAGAGATGGTCTTGAAGAAGACACATGGTGAGTATTGGGAAAATATAAGAACCTGGGATATAAGAAGGGACAAGGAAGAAATTCAAGATTGTCCCACCATGACCCTCTTTGGTTTAAGGTGGAAGGAAGGGAATACTATCAAGCATTCTAGCTTCTGTTAGTACATATTATATCAATAGAGTATTTCTTGTGTCTGTTTTATGAAGTAGTCTTTCATAAAGGGCTGACAAGGAAAACAGGGATCAGCAATAAGGGCAGCTCAATTAATGTTGGTATGCTGGCTCAAGGATTAGAGCACTGTGATATTACCCCATTTCCATTCTTAGCTGCCATCCATCCACTTTACTGTTCTGTTATTAGGTAACTGTATAAGGGACACTGTTCCCTCATAGCTGAGTTAAATATTTTTTGACAAGTTATTGTAGTATTTTTCAGCTTAATATGTATTTTCAGTTTACAATTCTTGGAGATTAGTGTAAACTTCTATAACCTGCCTTAAAAGAATAAAGCCTTGCAATATTATTTTGAAGCATTTCATGAGTGTGCCTCTACAACATTCTAGCACTGGCCCAAGGTCATCCAGATGCCTTTGTCTTTCAGGCAGAACAAGAGCACATAGTCTGCTGTTTCTAGCCCAGGGCTTTAACTATTCTTTAATTTCATTTAACAACTGGAACCCTTAGAAAGCATTCAATGAAAAACTGCTCTTGAATGAATCAAAAATAATGGACTGCCAAACTCAAATTAACTTACCCATATTTATAAGTTCCTTGGATGTGTGCAATACTCATATTGCTACTTAGGTTTCTAGCAAGGGCTGTAGGAATTATTGGGATAGGCTTCACAGGAGTGCATTTTAAAACATTGGCCACTGTAACTGCTGCCCAGTGAAAATCGAAATTTAAATTGTCCATATTCTCCACTGAAGAGATGTGAACTCTTAAGGTCAACAGTTTGGAAAGTTCCAAAGAATCTTGGCTGTTCAGATTCTGATGCAGTATCTATAGTAAGAAAATATCAAAATGCATCTCAGATAGAAGTACCATTAGGAATTGTTTAAAACAGGGAAAGACATCACCAATAGCACAATTTCTTAGGCATGCTTCCATGTTTTCAACACAGTGGAAAAGAATAAGCAAAACAATAGGGATGATATTCCAATTATTCTTATCTCTGCTTCTGCCACCAAGGAGAGTGTCAGAAAATATGAATGATACGAGATATTGAGAGTCTGTAAGGATTTTACATGTTCAAATATGCAATCATTTTTAATAATATAGGGGTATAATTAGAGAGTGAAATTTTAAACAGTCAAGACAAGGTAGCATCCTAAAGAATAAAAAGAACGTCCCCCAAATTCTTACCTTAAACGCTAAGTTAAAATCCTCAAAGGTGTGTACTATGGTATCATTTGATGAACATCCTGAAGCACCAATTCTGCATGGGATGAAAAAGTCTCCAGGAAGAGGTGCTGTGGGAATTTTCCCCAAACCATTTGGTTCTTCACGACCAGGATCAAAACGGTCTACTGTTAGCAATACACGTTCACCATCTAACCCAGAAAATTAGGACAATTAGTATGCTTTCAATTTTTATTTCATAGTAACTACCCCTAAAGTTTACCAGTGTCAAAATCTAAATAAAAACTGCTCCAAAGAACTGGAATGACTACAACTAGAATGTACTCAAAATATGGTAAAAAAAAGGTCCAATTTTGACTCCATGTACTCCACAACAGGTAGAGTACTCAATATACAACAGGCAAGAACACAAATGAAGATGCATCTCCAACTCACTAAAGCAGGTGCAATTTTGCAGTTGCTTCAAAAGCAGTTTCCTGTTGTCTTAGTGTGCACACCTGCTTCAATTTCTTTCTTATATATATGACTTATGTATACACTGGCGCAGCTTTCAAAGCAACCATGTGGAGTCCTGTGCACCATCCTATTTTGATGCCCCACAGAGCCCAATAAAATATTCATTTTAATTACTTAAACCTTCAATTCCTTTCCATGTAAGAAGAGAATGACATAACCCTGAAATAAATCTAAGCTGTAAAGAAGATCTTTGACTCATTTATATATCCAAGGGACTGAGAAATTCAAGATGGTCATTCAATATTAAGTAGAATCAGCTTAGTGATGAAACACATAGTTGTAAATAATAGATTCTAAGTTCAGTACAATGTTTTCTATTCCTGGTGTTATGTCACAAAACTCATATTAAGAAGAAACAAGTTTATGAAGTTTACTTATTCAATCAAAAATAGAATCATTGCATACTTACTTTCATCTACTGCAAGAGTGCCAACTAAAAAACAAGTGAACGGCTTCTTTCTACTTTGCTTAGCATGACGATGGGCAAGCCGCAGTGTTTTTTCAGCAATTATTACTTTGGGATTCCTAAGAGATAACAGACACAGAATTTACTCTTTATGAACATACCAAACTAAGATATTTAGCTATTCCCCAAAATTATAAAACAGCACACCAGGGGTGGGGGGGAAACAATGGGATAGAAATTGAAGAAGCAATTTCAGGCTGTCATATCTCAGTCACTTCCCATCTGATCGATCACAATGCATTCCATACCCTGAAAACCACTTAGAAGCTACAATTGGTCAAGAAAGCAGCTAGAGATAGTAGTTGCGGGCAACCCATGTAAGATCTTTACCCACTGAGCTGCATTGGCTACTAGTAAGATTCCACGTACAATTTAAATGTTGTCCTCTATAAAATATTATCTTGGGACCACTTTCTCCTGTTGTTTTATCTGCTATCATCTTGTGGGATTTAGGAAATATACATTTTCTTCAGCTACAGTACACTTAATTATAGAACAATATTTCCCCTGAGGTTTGTATGGCTCAAAACTTGTGTATGGGCAAAATTGAAAAATCATAGCTCTTTCACTAGGCCCTGAGTAGGATGAGGTGATACATTACATTACATACAAATATTTCCTGACAGAATATTTTGACTTTTGATTAGGATGTTTTTTTCCCACTGATGTAATGCATTTATTATTGTTTGTTCTTTTCTTATGCTGATATTTTACACTAATAGATAAGCCTCTCAGAAGAGAAACAGCGTGGTGGCCCAGTAGTAAAGACACTTGCCTCTCATTCGGAAGAATTGAGAGTTCAATTCTAGGTAGCAACAGATGTTTCTCAGCTCAAAAACAAAATATCTGCTGTGAACTCTACGTAGGCATCAGGAAGGGCATCTAGGTTCAGCCCCATTCAGTTGCCCCAACTTTACCCCAAAGTAAGGGATTATAGGTTCGTTAAAAAAAAGTAAGTCTTTCAGAACAACTTCAGTGATTGAAATGACACTCAAAAGTTGATAAAGTGAAAAAGCTCTAGGAGCAACATTTTGATCTTTCCCAAAATTTAACTTTTATCTTATTACCTAAATATAGTCATATGCACTTTTGCAAGTTACACACCAAGAAAATCCATGTTTTAATGACAACATTCTATTTTATTTAAAGGTTAACTCAGTTCCCAATCTCTGGTACATGAAGAAAATCACTAAAGATGTTTGGTATTCCCAAACATTCTCTACAATGTTGAGCCTAAAAGATTATAAATCTTACCTATAACTTATGTGAGAAACAGTGCTTTCTCCAATAGGAGCTGGATTCCAAAGTGCAAATTTTGATGCAGGAAAACTAAAGGATGGCATCTTTCCCCAAACCCCTCTGAAAGATAAAACAATTTTGGATTTACCATATTTGATTTGGGTATAGTTGGAGAAAAGGTGATGACCAATATTCAGATATTTCATTTTAGTGTCCATAACTACATACTGTAAATAAGAAATTACTTTAGTCTGCAAATTCCAGATAGCCTACCTAACTACTAAACAAACTACTAAATCAATATTATAGAAAAAAATTATCTTCAGTGCAAATATTCATTCTCCATATCAGTAGTTTTTAAAACCATTGCATCTGAACAAAATATCAATACCTTTGGTTTTGAAATTCAGAGGAAATTGGTTCCATGATACGTATGTATGAAATTCGAGTTTTCTACTCTGTAAGAAAACGTAATACAGGAACATTAATTGGCATTAATTTTTAGCATTTTTTTTCCAGCAGAAATAACTTCTATTGTTAAGCATCACTAATCCTAAGACAAATATATTTAGTTTCAGCATAGTTATACTTCAACAAATATAACTACAATTTACAGTTCCTATAAATTGTAGTTACATCTGCTATGTTGCAGCAATTTATATGAATAGGAAATATGGACAATAAACCAACAGCAGGATTCATTGTGAAAGACTGTTGAGTGATTTTCCTGTTTCTAATTACTCAAGAATATAAACTGGCTTCACTTATAACCAACTTGGTAACAAGAATTAAACTAATGCAACAATGCTCTATAATCATCATTAAACCTAATGCACAAAGAAAACAGTTTAATATGGGCTATCATAGTTTTGTGGGAAGGGAGGTATGGCATATTCATTTCAGTCCCCAAAGGCTTCTTGGACAACCATGGCCTTTAAAACTTCAAAAGACTGGAGCTGCTCTAAGCTAAACAAATCACACTATTATGTAGAACAGATAGCCTATTTTTAGACCCTGGAAAGTAAGTTTCTAGAGGATTAGGGACCCAGGACAAAGCCTATCCACCCCTCCAATCTTACTGAGTGTGCTATTACAAGTGAAAGCAGATAGTCTCTAAGTATCCAATTCCCAAGCCATGTTAAACTTAGTAGAAGTAGAACATATAAATATGAAAGACATATGGATCAAAAGAAGGCTTATAGACGTATAAAATAAGAAAGAAGACACATCTGAACTTAAGCAAGTCTTAGTGGGTTAAATATTTGAAGGAAAGAATAAAAGCACCATCATTCTTTGTATCCAGAAGAAAACACTTTTTTGAAGGAGGCATAAAGCAGGAGTGAAGGTGGACTTCGATTATTCTGTCATTTATTGCAAAATAGTCGTTTCGTGTCAGGTTTCTTGTTCAAATTATAAAGCTAATAATCAAACAACACTCAAAATTTAATAAAGCTGGGAGATGAGATACAAATGCAAAGATCTTCCCCTAGGAAAAGTAAATCAAATAGGATGGGAATGCCTATTGGAGGGAATATTCAGATTGGGAATAGTTTATATGAAAATAAATTTGGAATTGTGCTTAACCATAAGCAGAATATGGGTCAGTAATGTGCCATGCCATTGAAAAAGGAAATACTATTATTAGCTACGTTATTTTTCTTTGTCTAAGGATCAGTACAGTTCTTGATTCAAATGACTATATTTTCAATGTCAGATCCCACCTAAGGTATTACATCTAGTTCAATAAATGTGAGATATTTGCACCAACTTTTGGTTCAGTTTAGGAAAACAACTGTTTAGTAAATTGAAGAATTGAATAGTGAAGCTAATTACTAAGAAGTGTGACCACCTCTCAATTGGATGGGTTCAGATTAAGGCTGGAGATCCACCTAGCAAGAATGCTTTCATTTAAAGCAGGGGCCCCTGGCCTTGGCAACTTTAAGACTTGTGGACTTCAACTCCCAGAATTCCTCAGTGAGCTTTGCTGGCTGAGGAATTCTGGGAGTTGAAGTCGACAAGTCTTAAAGTTGCAGGGTCAGGGACCTCTGATTTAAAGCCTATACACACTGAGCAAGAGATTGGATTCAGTGACATAAATGCCTTGCAGTGAAATTACAAGAAAGATGCTTCCCAAATAACCCAAATAAGTAGAAAGGTACCAAGAGGCTATAAAAGATGACATCTAACCAAATAAGATACACTGATGAACCCCAGATCCCACACTTTTAACTATTGCAATTCTTTAGTAAATTTAATAAATAAAATATAATAAAAAGCATACTCTGAACACCTTCGATTTACGTAAACCTCATTCATAGCCCCGTGCGTTTTTAACCACAATTATTTGTTGAGGAAAAGCTAATCATTAACAAAACTATTCATGTTCAATGTATTGTTGAGGGACGAACAATCCACGTTGGCGAATTATTTTAGGGAAACTGACAGAAACCAATATTGCCGATAACAATATTTTAGCCTCTCGTTTATTTTTCTGCCAACACGGCAATACCACCTAACCAGTAGGAAATAAGGAAAAAAAGCATCCAAAGTGGTAGACAAGGCAATTCCACGCAGAGTAAGGATCGGAGTTTGATTTTCCCGGGCACTTCTGCACTATCTGAGTAACCTATTTGAACCCTTACTACAAGCCTCAATCCAGGGTTGTATAAAAAAAGGAGAATCGTTTACAAAAGGAGGAGAGAGAAACGCCCTATAGGTAAGAAGCGAAACGATTAAAGATGAGAATTTGCACCCAAAATAAAATACCCGCCTCAAGAGCAATATCGCCCCATTTACCTCAGAACTCTCATTCAGACTGTTTTTATCCTAGAGCCGGACACAATTTACTCAACCAAAGCAACTGAATTCTTATTCCCCTCCTGTTGTGGCGGCTCCAATGGCGGCACAATCAGCCAATCCGAAGTCCCACACGGCAACGCGGTTTGGCCAATCCACGCTTTGGACAAGCGCTTTCCTCCGCCCACCACCCTTTTCGAATCGTTCATTTAACGTCAATCAAAACCATCGCTCCCGCCTAATGGTTTGTCGTAACCAATGACCAAGCTTCTTAATGAAATAAAACCGCCTTTTAAGCTTGCGCGCGCGCGCGCATCTCTTAAGGGTGGGATTTTTAAAAAACAGGTTTCTTTTAAACGGCCTGAAGAAGTCCGGTTACTGCGCAAGCGCCAAGGTTAAAGCAAGATCGGGGTAGCTCTTTTCGTTGCCATAGTAATCGCTTCTAAGGCAAAGACAACAGCCGTAATCGCAAAACACCTTTGAGCAAATATCATTAGGAAAGGACTGTTAACGATTTTACAGCCTGGATACTCTACTGGCTCAGAAGTAAATCTCAGGTACGTTGGTGGGATTAGGAGCGTCCTACTCAAGCCCTTCCGAGCTCAGTAGCGCTTAATCCCAGGTAAGTGAGTATAGGATTGCAGCCTCTTTCAAGTTGCTGCGAAAGCAGCTCCGTAAATAACAAGAAGTAATTTGATGGTTGTTAATCTCCTTTCTCTGCATGTACTCCAGATAACTAAAGGGCAAAAGCTGCGCTGTTATGTGGTCTGCAACACTGGAATAACCTGCCTGATAGAAACAATGCCTAAAATAGAGAGTCAAATGGTGCCCACTGCTGGCTTTTAAGATTTTCGTTCACTCTGAAGCAGTGTTTCTCAGCCTCAGCAACTTTAAGAGGTGTGGACTTCAAACTACCAGACTCTCTCCCAGCCAGTATGAATTAGAAGTCTACACCAAGTTCAGCAAGTTGCTGAACTTGAGAAATACGGCTTTATAAAGCTGGTGGCATTTGGGTTGCAAACCAACAGGCTACCATTAGAAAACAACAAAGAGATCCATCCTTGTTTTCCAGGTGCATTTCTATAGACTAGGTTCTGAAATTATTAGCATGAATGCAACCAAAAACATTTCATGGCATTATGTGAAATACTACCCATCTGAAGAACATCAAGTTGAGGAAGATTGCTCTAATTCTTATAGCTTGTTGTGTCCTCTATGTAAGTTTTCATACGCAAGGCAACGAAGAAATTATTTCCCCTATAATAATTATATTGCTGTAGATGCCACAATAGAACTCTTGAATGGGCAACTGTGCCTTCTTATACAAGACTTTATGAAAATAAAAATAGCCATTGTGTTGACTTAAGAGAAAAAAATTTCTGGACATATTGAACAAAGAATTTCTTAATTACAAACTATGAATTTTAGGTTATGGAGAGACTTGTGGCTGCTAACTGATTTAAGTTTTGGCAACTACAATTTGCTTTACCTGGCTTATTGTTTGAACTTCAAAATAAAAAATACTTTTAAAATTCAGCACTACAATATTTCCAGAGGTTTATGAGCTACATATATCTACATCTCTCAACTTGGTGACTTCTCTAAAACCAGCTCACTTCTTAACGATAGTAGTTTTAAATTTATTTCAACATTTTGAATAGTGAACCCAATTGAAAAAATGGCCATTTCCAAGAATTGTACCAAATGTCTGCTAAAATCCCTTTACTCTTTCAATGTGTTCTTATGCCCTCAAATAAGCCAAATAGTTTTGGACCACAGAATTAAAGTTAGACGCACTTTCTTTTGAATCACTACACAGTCAGATAGGATTGGGCTGTTTTGCCAAGAAATAATCAGAAGTGAACATTTGGGAGGAGACCAAATTGCAGAATGCAACAATCCACCCTCTCTAGACTTTTAACAAACAATATTTATTAAAGTTATGCATGTATTGAACTTATATGGCTGCCCAACGTTCACACAGGTGATTCTGGGCTGTTCAGAATATTAAAAAACAACAACACAAAAACCGTACGCTCCCTGCTCCGCACATATACCATGTTGTATTATAACACAAAGGTGGCCGACATTGAAGTCGACATTAAAATTGGAGGAGGAGGAACCCTAATCCTAATCCTTTACATTTCATCAAGTGAATCGAAGCTGCTCTTCCAAAGCGACCTTACTGGCTCCTTGACACCCACCCCTGTCAGTCCTTCACAGAGAGCCTTACGTAATTGCCTTCACTACCACTAAACCTAGCCGTCCGCCACAGGCCTTTCACCGGGCATCTCTCTTTCTCCCTCCCGCACTAGCGGGAGCGACGGAAAGGGCGGGAACCCGGAAGCACTTTCGCTTCCTGGTGACACATTACAAGTCAGCTCAGCCGGAGGAGTCGGCGGTTTGACTGTAGTCGTGGCCGGATTCTTTCCCCGGTTTCCCTCCCTCTTTCTTGGCGGCGTATGTTTTGCCGTTGTCTCTTTGGGGCAACTGCCGGTCGCGTAACTGCTTCGCTCCTTCGCCTCCACGTTTTC
The DNA here is from genome assembly GCA_009733165.1 of Naja naja. Lineage (NCBI taxonomy): Eukaryota > Metazoa > Chordata > Lepidosauria > Squamata > Elapidae > Naja > Naja naja. The sequence goes on from CM019150.1 coordinate 65,364,655, forward strand.
ACCGCTGCTTCTTCCCTTTCACCTCGCTTGCTGCTCCTCATGAAGCCGGTCGTTGTCTTCGTTCTCGGTGGGCCTGGAGCCGGAAAGGGAACCCAGTGTGCCAACATTGTGGAGGTAAGAGACGGCGATAGCGCTTCGTGGTCGTCCCCCCTCCCCCGCGTTTCTGTTCCTTACTGTCCGGAAGGAACTACAATTTCTAGCAGGCGGTGTGTTTCGAAGGGTGCCGGCAACTTGCTTAGCCGGAGCGCAAAGAATGATGGGGTCTGAAGTTCTTTAAAGGTTTGCAGTCCGGAAGATTCTTAGAATACTGTATTCCAGATGAATCTGGTACCGGATCTGACGGGTTCAGCTACGCTATCAAAAGCGGTGCTCCAGAACTGTTATTAGGGCTTGGTGACTACAAAAAAAAAAAAAACCAACCCCACCCCATAATTCAGTACACTCAGAAACACCAGACTTGAAATTCTAGACCTAGACAACCTAGAACTACGACGCCTTCGGTCCGATCTAAGTATAGTATATAAAATTATACATTGCAATGTACTACCGGTCAATGAATGCTTCAGCTTCAACCATAACAATACAAGAGCACACAATAGAAACAAACTCAAGGTTAACCGCACCAAACTTGATTGCAGGAAATACGACTTCAACAACAGAGTGGTCAATGTCTGGAATACGCTACCCGACTCTGTGGTTTCTTCCCCAAACCCCAAAAACTTTAACCTTAGCCTGTCTACTATTGACTTCACCCCTTTCCTAAGAGGTCTGTAGGGGGTGTGCATAAGTGCACCAATGTGCCTACCGTCCCTGTCCTATTGTTTCTTTTATTTTTCTTATATGTATCCATTTCATGTATTCACAACTATGTTTATACTTATACCTGTTATTTTATAATCGCTTGACAAAATAAATAAATTAAAATAAATTAAAAAAATAAAACTTGGCTTTTGGGGAAATGTGAGGTAAATGGGGTGCTTGATTGCTCTTGATGTGGGTTTTTTTCTTTCTTTTTACAAATGGTCTTCATCTTTATGGTTTTGAATCTTATCTATAAGATGTTTCTCTCTCTTCTTTTGTAAATGATTCCCCCTTTTTATATAAGCCTGAGTTGAGGCTTGCATATAGTAACGTTCAAATAGGTTACTCAGGAAATGCAGAAATGCCTGGAAAAATCATATTCTGATCTTTATTCTGAGTGAGATTTCTGTTGGCTAAGACCTTGGATACTTTTTTTCCTTCCTTCTTACTGGTTGGTGGTGTTGCCATGTTGGCAGAAAAATAAACGAGAGGCTAAGTATTGTTATCTGCAGTGGTTTCTATCAGTCTTCCTAAAGTAAGTAGCCAAAGACTGGGTTTTTGTATCTCAGCAATGTACATTGAACATGAGCAATGTTGTTAATCATTAGCTTTTCCCCAACCAATAATTGTGGTTAAAACATTTGGGGAAATTTGGATTGATAGTTTTATGTAGATTAAAGTTTGAAACAGGAAGATAGCAGTAGCAGTAGCACTTAGACTTATATAGCGCTCCACAGTGCTTTACAGCCCTCTCTAAGCAGTTTACAGAGTCAGCATATTGTCCCCAACAATTTGGGTCCTCATTTTACCCACTTCGGAAGGATAGAAGGCCGAGTCAACCTTGAGCCTGGTGGGATTCGATCTGCCAAATTGCAGTATTGCACTCTAACCACTGTGCCACAGTGGCTCTAAGATACTAGACAAATACTGTACCTAAGCAAATCTGAATGTTTCCTAATGGCACATGAAAATGACCTTTAATTTGTCCACAAGGTAAATTCCTTTGGGATTGAGATAGTCAGTAAATGCTATGCTAAAAATAGCTGAATACATTTCAATAAAGGGAAAAGAAATATTTCTGGCACTATATTAACAGTATGAAGGTGGCATAACTTTAGAAAAGCTCTACTGTGTAGCTATTTACCTAATTGGAAAGAAGCATGGGGCGTCTTTGATGATCTCTACAAGAGAGGATAAATGAGGCTGGGTTCATTCACAGATTTCTTTAAATGATAAAGTCCACCTTGAGTTATGGAAACTTAATTGGGTGACTGAGTCAGTTACCCTCACTCAGCCCAACCTATATCTGAAGATAGTTGTAGAAAACAAATTGGAGGAGAAACATCTATGCATGCTGTCTTCAGTTAGCAGAAGCACAACATATACTGTAAATCTAATAAATAAATGGAGTGGCTTTTGCCTTTGTGATGTGAATACTGCCAATTGTGATTTTTTTTACAAATTATTGTTAAATAATAAACACAATATGATGCAAAAAGATGAGATTAGCTTCAAAGCTTTGACATGCCTAGACCAGGAGTAGAATATGCCATCAATTTGAGGGCTGCAGTAGGCTTTGTGTAACATATCAACGCTGTCCTTTTAAAATGGGTGGAACTGAGAACCCTTGTAAAATGAGGACCCAGATTGTTGGGGGCAATATACTGACTCGGTAAACCACTTAGAGAGCACTGTAAAGCAATATGAAGCAGTATTTAAGTGCTATTCTGGGCTGGCTTTCAGGGTATTTAAATTATACGGTATATATAACTCCTCTAAGTTCTTACTTGTAATATTTCTTGGCAGATATAGTAAAAAGATAAAGAAGAACATGATGCCTTCCCACAAAGTATAGGAAGATTAAAAATATATGGTCTTCCCTTTTATTTGACTTTATATTTGTTTGTTGCCTTATATCAGGGGTGTCAAACTCGTAGTGTTACTTTGTTGTCACGTGACGTATTGAGACTTGCCCCTTTGCTAAAGGAGGTGGGTGTGGCCAGCGTGTGACGCATCTGGCCTGTGGGCCGCGAGTTTGACACCCCTGCCTTATATGAAGCAATACTGTGAATCTTTGACATTGATCTGACATTAGGTTCTGTTTTAGTATTTTGGTAGATTAACATTTTTAGTAAATTTGTATTTTAGTTTTCTAGGATTTTATTTCATCCTGTAATTTAGTAATTCTGCTTTAAACCTTTGAAGGTTGTCATTTTAGCAGTTTAGTATTGCACTTATTTTGGATTTTAGCTTTATTTCCGTTTGTTTGTTTGTTTGTATCCTGCCTTTATTATTTTTACAAATAACTCACGACAGTGAACATATCCAGCATGCCTTCCTCCTCCTCCCCCTCTTTTTCCCACAGCAATAACCTTGTGGGGTGAATTGGACTGAGAGTGACTCAGTGAGTCACCCAACTTGTTTTCATAACGAAAGCAGCATTAAAACTCACAGTCTCCTGTTTTTTAGTCTGGTGCCTTAACCACTAGGTTAACCACAAGAAAAACTGGCTTTCTCTTTTTCCCTCCTCCCCCCATACTGTTCTTTGTATCTTGTAATTTTGGTATACTTTGGTATATTGTATATTTATACAATAAATTTGAATAAGAACTTCTAATATATACACAAAATTGTTTATTTAAAAATTCTTTTGTTTTTATCAAGACTTTCAAGAATTTTCTGTTTTCAAAGAAATGTGATGGAAGTGCCGGTGTCTGCATTTTATATTTGCCTTTATGTGAATCTTATATAGTATAACTTCTGAATAGCTTAATTTATTTTCAAAATATTCAAAGGAAATCTATAAAGGAGAGTAGCTCAGGGTTGAAATGCCCCTTGGTGCTCTCTGAACTTGGTTGTTTTCTTGCAGTTGTTTCATTGCTCAAACTAAGTAACATCATCAGTGCTAGTAAGGAGTGCGGTTTGCTCTCAGTTTATATTCTAATATAAATTATTCCATCTCATATCAATGAATTTGGGTGGCATGCAAAAGTTAGAATCAAATGAAATCAATTATCCAAGCAACAAATGTTTGAAGTCAAATAATTAATTTCCAACTTATAACTGAAAAGAATACTAATAAAAGCAATCGGTCAACAGAGCTCACCTAGTTTCCTCGCCCAAATACATGAGAGAACAGCCAGGTCTTTATTACCATCATGTAAAGAAAGCACATTTATCCAATCAACACTTTATGCGGATTTAACTTAATTATGGTTTCTTTTCTTTAGAAATACGGTTATACCCATCTTTCTGCGGGTGATCTCCTTCGAGACGAGAGAAAAAGACCAGGCTCTCAGTATGGAGAACTAATTGAAAATTATATTAAGGATGGGAAGATCGTACCTGTTGAGATAACAATCAGCTTGTTAAAAAGGGTAACTTTAATTTCATTTCCCATATAAATCTAAAACAAAATATTAAGATATTTATGTATTTTAATTTGACTTTTAGTAGTAAAATAACATATATGACAGATGGATTACACTTTTCATAAAGTAATGCTTTTCTCTTTAGGAACATAGATAAATTCATGGATAGATAATTATTCAAAATAATTTCATTAGATATCGTCAGACCCAAGAATCAAGAAAGACAGATAGTGATTCTTCCAAGCAGAGCTCTTTATTGTTCCACACTCATAGATAGAATCTTGCCAAACTGAAGCACTTTACTATCTATAGCAAGCATATATTCTGAGAACTAATAGGGAGAGTCTGTTTTCACCCTCTTGGTTTCACACAAAATATCTGGACTGAGTTGCCTCTTATTCATCTGGAATGCACCCCTTCCTCCAGAGAATCAAACCTATTACATTTCATCAAAGATATGTATTACATCTCTATTCATGATAAAGACAAAATTTTGGCTAAAGCACTCTACCTCGGTGACATGTGCATCTCCTCTGATATACTTTGACCTAAAATAGACCCGAACTGTGCTAGATTTTGTAAACTCATTTAAATCTTTTCAGTTTCTTCAAATGAAAAAAATGCCAAAATGACAGAGGAGGCAGTAGTATTGTGAGGGACAGGATTATCCTCTTATCTTCTAACCAAATAAAGATATAATCAATATGTTCAGTAGAGACAGTAAAGCAATATTCAAAAAGTTTTGACAAAGCCTGACTGCTAATGCTTGTAACCACTTGCTGCAGATCACTGGTTCTGAACACAAATTGCCCCTTTTCAATATGAAAACTGATTCTAAACTTTTTCTATTTCTGCCTCTCTTATTTGTTATAAGAATAATGAAATTCAAAAGACTGGATGCAAATATGACAATCAATTGATGTCACATTATCTACCAATTAAATTGACTCTTCCTTCTTCCCATTCACTTTCCAAACCCCCTTGAAAACAGTCAGGAGCTCCACTGGCCATGGATTAAAGAAACTGAATGAAAACATGATCTGTTGTCTATGAAGAAATCTCTTCATGTGGCACTAGGTACAATGGCGAATGGGTTATTTTCATCATTATATGATAGTTTGACAGACTCTTCAAATTCTTTGATAATTAAATAGTGGAAATGAATTCAGATGGGTTGGGTTTTTTTACGAAAGTTCTGGTGTATGTGTGTGTGTGTGTGTGTGTTCAGATGATATGAAAACATGATTACAAGAACATTGTATTTTATTTGGCTGTGTCAAAAATAAAATAAGGTTTCCAATTAGAACTGCTTTATTGATTGCATATATTATTCTCTCATGTGTTTTAATCTGCTATTGTTCTCTAGGCTATGGATGAAACTATGGCAGCTAACTCTCAGAAGAATAAATTCCTAATTGATGGATTTCCCAGAAATGAAGATAATCTTCAGGGATGGAATAAAACAATGGATGGAAAAGTGGATGTATCTTTTGTTCTCTTTTTTGACTGTGATAATGAGGTAACATTAGTACATTTCCTTTTATACAGAACAAATAAAGATTATTCAGTTTCTCTCCTACATATTGAATATCAGGATTTAAGTTAGTTAATATGTAAATGTCTGAATGAATATAACTTTATTATGGTCATAGTCCAGCAATAGACATCACTATGTAAATGTCATGGTATTTTTCCCCACAATAGCAACAGCACTTAGACTTATATACCGCTTTATAGTGCTTTACAGCCCTCTCTAAGCAGTTTACAGAGTCAGCATATTACCCCCAACAGTCTGGGTCCTCATTTTACCCACCTTGGAAGGATGGAAGTCTGAATCAACCTTGAGCTGGTGGGATTTGAACTGCCAAATTGCAGGCAGCTGGCTGCAGCTGAAGTAGCTTGCAGTACTGCACTCTAACCACTGTGCTACAGAGGCTCCTTGTTTATGTACTGTAATTATTTGGCAAGCTGAAAAATGTTATGCTTTCCTGGAGTAATTATATAGATACAAGTTGTAAAAGCTTAGAGATTATCTTTTTGCATCAAATAATCGTATAAAGTCAGTTCTAAACTTGAAATGCTGTGGTGTTATGGCAAAAAAAATCAATGTTTATAGTTCCATTTCACCTTTTCCTTTTATTGCTTCATTTTATTTTTTATAATTTCCTTTATTTGAATCTGAATCTTATATAATATTGTGGCCATCCTTGCACATAATTCAGAATTGTACACAACTCCTGCCTAACTGTAAATGAGCTGCTGACTGGTTGCTAATTTTTACTCTTGTACCTGATTGATAAGCAAAGCAGAGGCAATTTGCAATGTGATTCACAAACCCAGGATAGCCATCATCTTTCTCAGACAACTCTAAATCACAAGACAAGATTTGTTAACTGTGTATAGATTTTGTCTTTCTCTCCATTTGGCATTCCTATTTATTGTGAGGAGTATGTCCACAATTAAGAGCCTTGGTGGTGCAGGCTGTTAAATGCCTAGCACTTAAGTTCCAGCTGCCTGCAATTAGTGCAGGCTCGAATCCCACCAGGCTCAAGGTTGACTCAGCCTTCCATCCTCTCGGGGTAGGTAAATTGAGGACCCAAGATTGTTGGGGGCAATAAGCTGACTTTGTAAAAATGCCGCTTAGTAATAAGCAGGCATATACAATGGAGTGAAGGCTATTGCTGAGCGCATTGGGTTGCGCTCCAAAAATTGTAAGCCACCCTGAGTCTCCGGAGAAGGGCGGCATATAAATGGGAATTTTTTAAAAAAATTCACTACATGCTATCTGACTATATTATTCAAAATCAATGCTTTTGGGAGGAGATAACTTACACTATTTCAGAGATTTAAAGTTTCAATCAGGTTTGGTTTGGCTTTGTCCAAAGTAAATGCACATCATGTTAAAAAACCTGGTAATAAAGCCTCAGTTTTTATCATATTTATAGTTTTTAAAGTAAACAAATAGAAATTTGTTTTGATCATTGATCAATAACAATACAATCAATAAGTTTACACATAATGTAGCAACATTTTGCTACTTTTAGAGAGAGAGAAATGACCATTATTATTTAACAGAAAACAAGAGCTACCTGAGTGCCCCACAAATGTAAATAAAAGAGGAGTAATAAACTGGTGACAAATGACCCTGTAGAACCGGCATTACAGAAGAACATGGGTAGTATTCATTGTTGATGTGTAGAATGTCAAATAGGATAAATACTCTGTATAAACCATTAGGCAATGAATCTCACATATATCAGATTTAAGTTTCTGCATGTAAAATGTTTAATATAAAATTGTAACCTCTATTTTTACTTTTTTAAAAAAGATATGTATTAATCGTTGTCTTGAAAGAGGAAAAAGCAGTGGCAGAAGTGACGATAACAGGGAAAGTTTGGAGAAAAGGTACAGCATGCATTCAGAATTTTACTGTTTTGGTTTTCTGATGCTTTTCAATTATATGATTTCTTATTTTATTTATTTTTATCTTAGAATTCATACGTATCTAGAGTCTACTAAGCCCATAATAGACCTCTATGAGACAATGGGCAAAGTTAGGAAAGTGGATGCCTCCAAATCTGTCGATGAAGTAAGTTGCAAAAAGAAAAAGTTTGGGATTAAATTGCTTAATGCTTTATATATAATTTGCTGCTGGGATTTTGTACGTTTCAAATACTTGCTTCTTTTGTATATCAAGTAAAATCCAATTAGTTTTGTGTCAGTCTAAAAATGATCCTATTGGTACAACAATATATTCTGTTTTGAGATCATTGATTTAAAGTGGCATAAGTTATTAAAAATTCAGTATGTTGTGCAATATTTCTTGAGACTTTCATACATGCACAAGATAATATATTCATAGTAGAAAATGGCAATTTAAAGCCGCAGAAAGTATGCTTTTAAAACACAGGTATTGAAATCTTCATTAAGCACACAAATATGGCAAAGAATAAAAGTATGTATAGTATTTTCCCCAACTTAGGTAGCTTTCAGATGTATGGAATTCATCACCATTATTGAAAATTCTGGTATCACTGTAAATGATGATATACAGGAGAAGGAGAAATTGCTCTTGATATCTAATCAAAGAGCTTTGGTATATTTCTCTGTAGCTAACAGTTGGAAAGAGTTCACACTATCTGATTCAAAAAATCAATCAAAAAAAATCATTCCAAAATGGTGAACAAATTATTAGTAGAGAAGACAATTTTTAAGGGTGAAGATGGAGATTCTGCCTCTGTGATTGACAGATGCAAATCTTTATCAATAAAAGGCTAATTTACCAGTAAGTTTTGTTTCACCTATATTTACGCCTTTTAAAAATGTTAAAGCCCACTTTTTCTTTGACTTTGAGTCAATCTGAAAGTTTTCTTGGCAACATTTTCAGAATAGTTTTGCCACTGCCTGCTTCCTACAGCTGGGAGATAGTGACTGGTCCAAAGATACCCCGCAGGCTTTGTGCCTAAGACAGGATTCGAATTAATCATCTCCGAGTTCTAGTCTGGTTCCTTTAACACTGTACACAACTGGCTATTTTAAACACACTGGGGATGTATGTGTGTATGTGTATGTATGTATTTGTGTGTGTGTTGTCTACTTTTTAGGTGTTTTAGAAACATTGCAATGTATGTGTATTTTTAAATCTGTCCAGAGAGTTTCAGTTATTGGCTTAGAGAAACATAGTAAATAAAAACATACTTCTATTGAAGTGTCCATTCTTCACATTAATGATTTTTTAAAAAGAAGAATTAAGATGTTTTTAAAATACAAAACTGCTGTGGAAGTTAAATGTGTTATTTTATTTTAATAAACACTTCATGAAATGCATTTCTTCAGCCAGTGTACAATATAATGTGCAACATCGATAGTCAATTTTTCTTTATTTGAGCAAGTTGGGACAGGGCTTCCAAATTAAACTCGCCATTGCATTAAACTTTGCTTAAGTTATCCCCAACTATCTTATCCCGGTTGTTATGCCAGTCCACTACTGCATAATAGAAAACTAAGTGTTTTTTTTAATTCATATTTATATCCCGCCCTTCTCCGGAGACTCAGGGCAGCTTACAATTTTTGGAGTGCAACCCAATGTGCTCAGCAATAGCCTTCATTCCATTGTATATGCCTGCTTATTACTAAGCGGCATTTTTACAAAGTCAGCTTATTGCCCCCAACAATCTTGGGTCCTCACTTTACCTACCCCGAGAGGATGGAAGGCTGAGTCAACCTTGAGCCTGGTGGGATTTGAGCCTGCACTAATTGCAGGCAGCTGGAACTTAAGTGCTAGGCATTTAACAGCCTGCACCACCAAGGCTCTTTTAAGTGTAATGTGCAGAGTGATTAGAAGAATCAAAGAACTGAATGCAGAATTGCTCTGTAAACTCTCTATATGCTGCTCATTTTTCACAATGTTTCCTGTGTTCTTATTGATATTATATACCAACATTGTTTCATAATATCTCTTTCAGGTGTTTGGAAAAGTGGTGAACATCTTTGAAAAAGAAGGCTAGCTTTTTCCTTGAACACCTTTCTAGAATGCTTGAATCTTGCTTTAAGAGCTGCTACTACAGTCCGTTTTATAATAATAATGAAATATGCCTCTTAAAATATGTGTGTTTAAAATAATTTTTAAAAATATTATTTCAAACAGCATTTAAAATATGACTTGGAAATGGCTCATTAAAATATCGACATTAAAACTGACTTGAAGTTAGGAAGGTATCTTAATTTTAGGAAAAAACAAATAGCAAACACATTATTTCTGAAAAGCATGCTTTTTTCCTTGTTGCCAAAAGCCATGTTGTTTTTTAGAGTCCCACAAACTGAAACTGTAAATATGAATGAAAGGGCCCATTTAGTTTCTTGATAGTTTTGTACCAAATATAGGAAGTTGTATGAGGAAGTTTTATTTTATACTGCTTAAAAATAAATACATATTTGCTCTTTTCAAGAAGGAAGTTTCAGTTTAGACATAGTATACTTTCTGATGTCATACTTTTTGCTTAAAGGATTGCTAGGAAATGAAAAAGAATTAGCTAAAGACCTCCCAAAAAGTGGTCTTTCAACCCACAGGATAAAGGATTGCTAGGAAATGAAAAAGAATTAGCTAAAGACCTCCCAAAAAGTGGTCTTTCAACCCACAGGATGGAAACTTCCTGTGTGTGTGGTGGGGGGAGTGGCTCTTTGGCCAACATGATTGGGGTGCTGCAATATGAGGATCATAGAGACAAACAGACAGCCCAGACCCAACCATGTGGGTTGGGTTTAACAGAAGTGGTACATACAGATCACAGGGAGACACAGGTATTTGAAGTCTCATTATTTTAGTGGGGTGTAAATGTAATTTTCGGAGTTAGGCTACTACAAACCAGTGTGTTTAAATGTGTTTAAGATTGAATTTGCAGATTATGTAGGTGCCACTTATTTGTACATGTGTTTACCAGTTATAGGAGCATTGAGTATTTGTGATACTCAAAGACTAGGTAGAATTTTGCAATCTGATGTTTGAGGGCAGCTATGACACCAACATTCTTCTGTCACATATTTTGCTGCATGGTAAATGATGAGGAATTTTGTAACAAATTGCTATTTATTCTGTAAGTTGAAGTGTTTGAGATTGGCTGGAGGGAAATATTCATATGACTGTTTTACGCTAATTTTCCATAACTTGAAGATTTTGTTCGATTATACTTTTTAAATAATTTGACCAATGTAAATGATACCTTTTATTTTTTAATTCAACGTATGCTGTACTGGTAGGAGAAACGAATTTTAAATAAATAATTGAGTATTAAACATAGTTTGTATGTTTCCTCATTTGATGTGATTGCATCTTTAAAGTTTAAAAATTTTATGTAAGAAGATACAACTGAATATTTGGGAGGGGGGGTATTTTTTCCCCTTGTTATATTTAGGTTCCTTTCAAATAAACCAATAGATTGAACAAATCAAGCCAAGGTGGTCACTTCTCAATATGCAGATCTGCATTGGCTATCAGTTGTCTTTGAGGCACAGTTTAAGCTGCTGTTTTTGATCTTTAAGGACATAAATCTATCCTACTTCATTTATGCAAAGACCCAGCTGTCTTGAAAAAGCTCTAATGCTGGGAAAAGCGGAAGGAAAGAGAAGCAGCGGTTAAGGACTCAGTTATGTGGCAATGAGTGCACCATTAGACACATGAAAGAACAGATTAGGGGATAGATATTCATGGAGAAAGTCTACCTATATGGTCACTAGGAGTTGAAAATGACTTGAGGTCCCAAAAGTGTTTTTTCAAGAGGCAACTGGACTTTCTGTTTTTTTTTCTTTGAAGACGTTTCACTTCTCATCCAAGAAGCTTCTTCACCTTCTTGGATGAGAAGCAAAACGTCTCCAAAGAAAAACCAGAAAGTCCAGTTCCCTCTTGAAAAAAAGCTACTTTGAGACAGCCATGATCTGGATGACTGAGAACCTCCATAAATGACTTGAGGGCTCATAATTAATGTTTAGGTATTAGTCAGTGAACATTTTAAGGAAAATATACTAATATATCTCTAGGGAAAGAGAAACCACTCCTTTTCCTGTATGATAGCCTTGCAGGAAAAGAATATTTGTAGAGCAGCACACTGACATTAAAAAATAAGGCATGAATATTGCAAATTTGATAAAAAATGTAGGCGCTCTCTCTCCTTGCTGCAGTTGGCCACAAGGGGAGTACTTGCTGTGTATTGAATGGACTAAGCTGATAAAGGAAAAACCTTATGTTCTTGATGCTCATGTCCCCCAGAAATAATGTGATAATGCTCCCTATCCCATACAAGTAATATAATTTAAAACAGGAACTGCATAAGCAAGAAATGCGTTACACTTCTGGGATAGGATGCCTCTTTGATAAAATGAGATGCTTTGATGTAAATTATCTGCATCCCGATGAAAGCTGAGTGGAAATCTCCAACTGGCCCTGGTAGCTGAACCTTATAGCATTTATAATCATTACATTTTTAAAAGAGTCACCCTAAGGACAGCAGACTGCATTTTCAGAAGTGAATTGCAACATTTGAAGATGTAATTGGCATCCGGCAGCCATAAATGCAGTGTGAAAAACATTCCTCATAGGAATTGCTATAGTTTAGTATCTAATAGACAATCTCTCACTTCATTGGCACACTGCTTGCCTGTGCTGTGAACTTTATTCAGCCTTAAATAAGTTTAATATATACTCATTATCTTCAGAAATACTAGTAGTCTAGTCTATGTCACTAAGACACTGGGGTTCTCTATGTGCAGTTTGAGTTTGGTAATCTGAGACATTGGCCCAAAGTGTTATCACGAAGGCCTTTGACTCTGGCTTTCCTCTTCCTCTAATCCAGTTGTGGCTCTGGGATCCCAGAAAACCCTCCAGAATCATCATTCTCAGAGATTTGGCCATGACCCAACTGCACTTTCTGTATCTCCGTTGATGTATTTCAAAATGGCACGTTATTTTGCAGTATTTCTGATTTGATCTCTGGAACTGTCTGAAGGAGAGGCTAAATATTAATTTTATAAAGTACCTATTTCTCAGAAGGAAAGTTGTTTGACATAACGCGATAAGCATGAAATGCAGCCTCTGAGATGCACTGGAAGTTCAGCAATGTTCTGCCTTGGGGTGATTTAAAGAGCGCATGTTTAAAGGTAGTGTGGGGCTAGGTGGGCAGTACGGAACCAACAATTTGTCCTTGGTGTGCAGAAGTGATACTGCCTCTCAGCTGTGGTGTCACAAGTTGCTGTAAGCCAAATTCCATAAAGGAAGAAATCCAAGTGCACTCCTCATGTCTCTAGGAAGAAAGATGCCATAAAAGCCTAATAAAGTCAAAAGCTTTTTATTATTCTAAAATGAGCTGCTCTCTATTTCTGGCCTTTCAGTTTATACTGAAGACTTATCTGCCCTAAAGATTTAGTCTGGACACAAATCCCATCACCTTGCTTCTTTCTTCTCCCGAATAAAAGCTGTCATCACATCCCAGAATCTTTTAAGTCTTCCTCAATACTTGTTGTCTCTCTTGCTTAATAAAAGATGGCTGGGGGGAGGTTTGGGGGGGGGAAAGGAGGGTGTGCATTCAGGTCACCATTCACTGTCAAATTCTTCTCCTTTCACTGCTTGCCCAGGACTGCTGCTTGCCATGATTGTGCCTAACCAAATTTGTGAAGAACAGCTTTTTTGACGAGAAACAAAGCAGAATAAAATGAAGAGAGTGTCCTGTGTTTCAGAATAAGTTAGATACTGACAATGTATCTCGTTGAGCCTTTCCCTCTGCACGCCTTATGGAGGACTATTTTGTTTGATTTTCTGCTTTACATCTTGCTGGTTTAATTTTTAATGTCAACTTCCTTTGATATTGCTGATCAGTTTTCTGCTAAAATCATATTGTAAGCTGCATTGAAAGGAGGCCTCCAAATATAGTACCAGTTTAACAAATAATAAATTGCCCTTATAGAAAAAACAATAACAACACACATGTCTATGCTATAAAATATTATTTATTATAGTATTTTCATTTCTTTGGTTACATATTATAGTTTGTTACAGTAATAATGTATCGGTTTAGCATTTAGTGGCCATATACTGTAGACAGACTTTTTCAGGTTCATCTGTCTTCAACTGAACGTTATAATTCTGTATAGTTTTTTGTGCCTTGAGGACAGGATGAATAAAATCTAATTTAGACGTATAAAAAGTGTCACCGATAAGTTGCATATAGCCTGTTAACATTCTTTTTGCAACATCTAGTACCCACCTTAAGGGTGAAGTCAATCATTTCAGCCAATTAAAGATATCAGTTTTTCTTTTCTGAGCCTTGGATACTTTTGAAATAGAGCTTCAACAAAGCTCTGTTCAATCATGAAGATGATGAAACATGGGTAGTCCCAATCATAATGTTATAACCAATAATGAATTACAGGCCCATTGTTCAATTATGGAAGGACACATAGTCCATGACTGCAGTTTCTTATCTTTGCGGACTAAAATGTGAGGTGGATATCAAATGGAGTTCTATAGAAGTTGTTTGTATGTACTGTATATCTGTATGAATATTCCTCATTTCCAGGTATTTCATCTGGGGAACATCTAGTGGTTTGTATTTCAGCTGCACTCTTGGTATCTAAATACATCATTCCATGTAGATCAGGAGTTCCTACATTTTTGTCATCATACCTCCCTTTCGAGTAATCTCAGTGTACATACCTCCCTTAAAAATCCAAACTCCAAAATAAACACAAATGAACAATGAAAACAAAACAAGTGAAACTTGGAAAATAAGGTTCTTCACACCTCTTCCTGGATTCTGCCTGCACCTTCCCAAGGGAAGTACATTGCACAGTTAGGAAAACTCTAATACAGATAGACTCACATTGATTGGAATAAGTGTTTTTTATTATATTTAGAAAAATTACGGCGTATCATAGAGCTAGTTTCAGAAAGTTTCAAATGTACCAAATACAAATTAAAAGGAATGAGTTAATTATTTTAGCAGCCATTTAAAAAATAATGTAAATATTTTCTGAAAAGTATTTCTGATTTTAAAAACCAAAATGTAGGAAATTCTAAAATGGCAGGTCTGTTTTCAAAAAGATGGGACCATTAGTTTTCTTTCATTTAAGAAATAGAAATACTTTAACTTGGCAATTCAATTTGGCATATTATATACATCTGAACATTGAGTTGAAAGGGGTATTTCAATTGAATTCCTTCAAATTAAATCACCTCTAGAAGTTTCCAAATGGCCCTAAATGATTATAATTAAGAGAGGAAGGAGTCAAGAATATTAAGATTCTAATTCTATACACTTCTTATTGGGAACAAATAAGATCTGCTGAATTCAGTAAGAGTTATGTTTATAGATTGTACTTACACATCTGCTTCTAGCTAGAATTTGGCTTCTAGCTAAACCCTTATATGTTGCTAGGTAATTTATAATCAGAATATATCCTTTTGCATTACTGTGTAATAAGATGAATTATATCATCCCTTCTTATTTATTTTTTTGGTAAGACATAAGGAATAACAAAAAACAAACATATTATGGTTCCTGGCTACTAATCCCTAATGTTAGATATTTGACACTGACATGAAAAACAATGCTTTGTTGTATGTCAAAAGACTGACATGTCAAGCCCAACCTTGAAAGTTTTTAGAACATAGCTGACCCCGTAACAAGACCTCCTGGGTTGACTGACAGTTTTCGAATTTAGCGTTTGAGATTAGCTGACCTTGTTTATTTAAGAGCCACCTGAGAAACAGCAGGCATGCCTATGGCTATTAAATCTCATGCTGCAAATGTTTACCAAGGTATCAGAATCCAACTAGAGTTGAGGGATGAAAATACCCATTTGGTCTCAGTTATGGGTCCTTGAGAAGACTGCTCAGATTGACTCATATCTGTCATAGACTAATGGGACATTAAAGGTAGCGGTATTAAATTGATAAAAGTTTGCTTTAAAATATTAACAGAGATTTTGAAATTGCCTGAACTGTTTTCAGGAACTTACTTTTTGCAAGGAAACCTATTAGGAGCAAAATGGCAAAGTAATTCTGCTACTGGACTTTTTGCTCAGGTCTATAAAACTCCTCAAAGAGTGGAGGTTCTGGAAGAATTCATCCCCCAATTAGACTCTGTTCCAATCCTTTGAAAGAATGTCAGCTGGAAAGCAAAAGGACTATCTAAACTCCTTAGCTGAGGTGGGCAATGAGACTTGACTGTAGTGGAGGAGAAGATACAAAGAACATCAAGTTTGATTTGCTGTGGTCAATCCATCTTTTTTAGATGAAATTATAGTTTGAAGTGTGGTTTCAGAATCTGAATCTTCAGTTGGAGGTTGTATTTGTTATGAAGCTCTGTCCCTGAAAGTTCAAAGAGATAGATGCAAAGAAATTCATTTTCCTCTTACTCCTTTGGGGTATTCTATGTTTACCTTCCTATGCTTGTAACTGTTGATTGCTCTCTGCCTATCTTCTACCACACTGGTGTGAGTAGTGGGATGATGAAGGGCGAGTTTGGAACCTATTAGTCAAAAGCAAGATGACAACTGTCCCATGGAAAAATATACCAGGAGTTATTGCAATTGTAATTGACCATCCAGACAGGCTGAATACTACAGAGCAAACCAAACTAGGCTGCTTCCAGGATCCCTGTGACTGGAAAATGACTCTTCAGCTCCCAAACCCCAAGTCACTTGCCTACCACCCAAAAAGCTCACAGAATGTTAAAACCTAGAGATGTCAGAAATGACTGGCCCTCACTCATTCAATTGCTTCTAGCTCTTTGGATCTCTTGGACATAATTTGTCAGCAACTGTTTCTTCAGTTTCCTGTAGTCTCATGCTTGGGTCATTGATAGTAATCTTCAGTTGGTAGCTCTTTCCCACTTTTGAACCATGCTGTTGCTCCATGTTTGATGTGAAGTCTTCCATCCTAGTCTAAATTATTCAATAAGCATATGAACTAATGCACCCAGGTTTGTCCCCAAATTGTTCTGATTTTCAGTCAAAAACTTTCTAGCAGCATATATTTTTAAGTGAATAAAATCAGTAAAGGTATAAAATAGACATCTTTTGAGAATTCTTTTGCCTTTTCCATTGGATGTTAATTACTGTATCTCAACCTCTTCTATCTACGATAGCTTCAGCTTGAATATTTGGCAAACTTGTTCACTGAATTCTTGAAATCTGGATTGCAGAATTATCTTACTAGCCTATGAGGTAAATATAGCTGTTTGACAGGGTTTTTTGTCACTGGAATAGACATGGGTATGTTTCAGACCAGCTGTAAACCTCAAGTATTTCTCACACTATCCTTTTGCAAGTTTTTAAACACTTCAGCTCCCACAATTTAAGCAATATTTTTAGAGCCCATTTAACTTTATTTCTTTGAAAGTGTACTCCCAGTTCTATAATCAAATTGTGCATACGTATCGGTAATTTGGGGAATCTTTTTATATTCAGTTCTTCTGTATATTTGAGTTATGTCTTCTTTCTCTAGGAGATTTCCCTTGCTTTCTTTGTCTTTTATCATGCCAATTAATTAAGAAGTGTACCACTTCAATATTTATTTAAGAAAAATAAATATTATTATGTCAGCTCGAAGTAGCCTTAGAAAACATAGCATGGTCTAAGCACTGTGTATTTAATGCTGCTTCATCCTCTTCAGTGTTATTTTCCTTCAATGTTAAACAATTGAATTTAAGACAACTTTGGTTCTCTTGAGCAAACAACAATGGCTGCTAATGCAATTGATAGCTGTGATAACTGGGAGTTGCAATTTTAGTATTTTACAGAGCCTGAATACTAATTTAGTATGTCACAGATTTTGCTTACTGCCTGAGCTGCTTTTTTTCTGATATGACAAGAAGATGCCTTATGAAAAATGTTACTGTTATTGGTCATGTGCCAAATAACCTTTTTGATCTTGGTTAAGTGGCTTTAACTACTGTCCTGTAAAAAGCTGGTTTTATTTGATATCTAAATCCAGTGGAGTTCTTTATAATGAAAAGCAGTTTGGGAAGACAGCAAGATGTTTCATCTGAATTCTTTGGTCTCCTTAATCTTCTTTTTGGTAAGCATGTGGGCATATACATATAAAAAACAGAGGCTTTGTAGACCCAATTATATACTTAAGTATAATATCCTTGCCTATTGTGTGCCAAAGACTTATCAGGAAGAAACTACTGCAAGGGAGAACTATATTTGATGTATAGCTATATTTGGAGTAATAATAAGAGAACTGGGTTTGGATTAAAATGTCCTGAGTTCAAATGATGAAAATGTGCTAAGTAGCTTGGATTCACTATCAATCATCTTCCGTTTTTCCTTTGTAAATTGGAAGCAAAACAAAATCAAATATTGTAAGACACTCTGCGACTTACAGAGTATAAGTAACTCTGTAAGTTAGAGAGTGTCTACCACTACTACCATTTGTTGCTCCTTATTTCCTAAAATTTACTAACATTTCCTAACAGGCAAGAACTTCCTAAGAGTGAGAACAATTAGCCAAAGGAATGGCTTGCCTTCAGAAGTTGGAGGTGCCCCATCACTGGAGGCTTTTAACAATTTACTGAGCAACCACTTGTCTGGAATAGTATAAGGTCTCTCCTGCTTGAGGGTGGGCTAGATTAGAAGACCACCAAGGTCCCTTCCAAGTCTCTGTTACTGAGCAAGGTATGTTGGATCAATGTTTGCCAAAATACTTCTTAGAACCTCTTTAATAACTTGGTGCCAAAAAAGGAGCAGATAGGTTTTAGGGGAGAAACTGCAGGCACCATTGCTACGTTCTCCAAATGCAGTCGCACCCTGTCGCTTCTGCCATCCCAGCCAGCCACCCCTCCTTTTTGGGATGTGTGTGTGTAATTGCATGTCAGACCAAGTGCACTTCAAATGCAAGCCCTGCTGGCTACAAGGAGAGCGCAATGAGATAATCCATGTTTTCATCATTAGTAGGCCACTCTTTTCACAAGCCATGGCCCGTACTTTATTAAGTTGAGCAGCTCTGGGTCTGCAAGAAAGAGCCAGGTCTTTCTCATCCAGATGAGAATGGCTCAGTGAATGGTTTCCAAGTGTTTACTCAGCATTTGTCTCCGTGGCTCATCAGAGGAATGGGGAGGGGGGGTGCCGACAGATCTTTTGTCCCACTGAACTGCCTGATGTGTTATGACAATGTTCCATGAATATGCAGAATGGCAGAAGGATTAAGACCTGCACAATCCCCCCAGGCCCTCCCCTCCCCCACTTCTCTCTCTCTCTCTCTTTTTGCTTTTTTCCCTAGGATGTTCAGAGCTTTAAGGATGACCTGTTCACGGTTAGGGCACTAAACATCAGATTTTTCTGCAGATACGGGTGTAAAACTCCCACACTTGTCTAAAGCTGTTAACATCTGACTTGAAGGTCAGCCAGTCATATTCACTGCCCCCTTTATAATTTTCTATTGGCAGAGGCAGCTTCATCGACAGCATTATTTTGCAGAGGCATAGAAAGGTTGGTGTACCATGAACAGCTGAGTCAGTCAATTACCCATTAAATTCAGAATAAAGTTGGGAAATCTCACTTCTATTTTTTTTTTTTACTGCATTGATAGACCCGCTTCTTCTTGGTTTGTTCCCACATTTAAGGCCTATGAGGCATAAAGTAAAACAAAATTAATACAGTTGAAATCAACATCAAAATACATACCATGTCCAGTAATTTAATTACTAGCTCAGCAAAAGACTCATGCTTTTGCTATTTCCCTATCCTTAGAAAAATACATTCGATAGTCTGGGAGCCATACAGGAGAAGTTGGTCTCCTGCATATCCAATAATTCTGGCAACAAGGTTATCTTCCAAGGCACCCAAAGGCTGGACAAGGTATAATGGATGGAAACTGAACAAGGAGAGATTCAACCTGGAAATAAGGAGAAATTGTCTGACAGTGACAGCAATCAACCAATGGAACAGAAATTGCCTTCGGAAGTTGTGGGAGCTTCATCACTGGAAGCTTTCAAGAAGAGGCTGGACTGCCATCTGTCAGAATGGTGTAGAGTCCATCTACCTGTTGGAAATGCAACAAGGAAAAGCACCTATTAACACATAGGTGGCGTTGCAGAAAGGCCCAGGAATTTTGGACTCAAGTACATAAATGGTTACAGGAAATGTGCAACGAGGAGATATACTTTACTCCAGAATTCTTTCTACTTGGAATTCAAAAGGACATATCCGAAAGACATTTTTTACTTAATGATTCATTGTTACAGCAGCAAGGATGACTTTTGCACAAAACTGGAAAAATACTGAAACCAACTAAGCAGAAATATAAGAAAATCATTATGTGCACAGAGATAGACAAATTGACTATGGAAATAAAACAAGGAAGAAAAGGACTCTATTATAAAATATGGAACAATTTTTATGGATGGCTGGACAGGAGAAAGATCCAATAGCCTATCTTAAACTGGACTTGATCTACATTGGACAATAAGTGATATGAGCTCAGCAATACCTGTTCAAAATTAATGTATGTTTTGGGTGTGGTTATATGTTGTTTAAGTTTGTGTTTGATTATACAATAAAATTTATTTAAAAAAAAGAAATGGTGTAGAGTCTCCTGCTTAGGTGGGAGGTTGCACTAGATGACCTACAAGGTCCCTTCCAACTCCGTTAATCTGTTAAATCTGTTAAATCTGTCTTCAGAAGAGCCTTTCCCCACAGTGGGGAAAGTTCTCCTGAAGATGACCTTCTTACCAGAACCATTGATCTAAGTAACTGGATAGATTCATAGTGGAAACAATAGTCTGGCAGATAACCTGATCCTAAATGATTTAGGTCCCCTAAAGATCAAAAACAGCATCTCAAATTGTGCCCAGAAGACAATTTGGTAGTCAATGCAGATCTGCACATTGATTGGTCAATAGCAATAGCACTTAGACTTATATACCACTTCATAGTGCTTTACAGCCCTCTCTAAGCAGTTTACAGAGTCAGCATATTGCCCCAACAATTTGGGTCCTCGTTTTACCCACCTTGGAAGGATGGAAGGATGAGTCAACCTTGAGCCTGGTGGGATTCGGTCTGCCAAATTGCAGCAGTAGTAGTACTGCACTCTAACCACTGCGCCACCAAGGCTCATGCTTGAACAATGCTTCCCAAAGTATTTATCAGAATAATTAAAGCCTAAATAGTTAAAAGGAGCAGGTGGAGAGAAAAATAATAGTTGTCCCTCAGTAAGTTTCAGCAGACACATTTTCCCCCAGTAATTGCAACTTTTCAAAACTTTTCACAGATTAACCACACATTAACCAACTGTAGCCGAAGGGGGATAACTCTTACTATGGTGTGTCCAAATGTTCAGGAAGGCTATATTAGCTGTGATTGCGCAAACACACTTTTTACCATAACCAGTGAAAAGCTGAGGGTCCATAAGCACTCCCAAATCATGAACAAGCACAAGCCAGAGAGGGCAAGCTTCATTGTAGGTCCATCATCCAGCTTTCAGCAATGGGCCTCTGCCTTGTCAGCTTGTTCTCCCTCATCTCCCTCATTTATTTTCTCATTTCTAAACTGGAATAGACTTACAATTGTCTGTCTGTCTGTCTGTCTGTCTGTCTGTCTGTCTGTCTGAGAGAGAGAGAGAGAGAGAGAGAGAGAGAGAGAGAGAGAGAGAGAGAGAGAGCAGCTCCATCTAGAGAAGAATTGGGCCCTGTACAGAGAATCATAAAATTATCACCTCTTTAAAACAAGATTGTGTTTTAGTTCTTAAAGTCATTTAAAGAAAGAAAAGAAAGAGAAACTGGAGCAGAATTTGTTACTACAGAATGCCAATTCTTTGCCAATTACAGATTTTTAAGCTTTTCCCCATTGCTGAGTTGAAGACTTCCCACAGGTTCTGGAGCTGACAAAAATGATGTAGTACAGGTTGTCTTTGACTTATAACCACAGTGGTGACCAGAATTTCCATAGTTAAGGGAGCCAGTGGTTCAGTTAGTCATGCCTGATTTCATGATCATTTGCCCTGGTGGTTAAACAAATCACTGCAGTTGTTAAATCACATGGTCATTATGGCTTCCCCCCTTGACTTTGTTTACCAGAAGCTGTGACTGGAAGGTCACAAATCAGTGGTGGGATTCAATTTTTTTTACTACCGGTTCTGTGGGCGTGGCTTGGTGGGTGTGGCAGGGGAAGGATACTGTAAAATCTCCAGTCAGAGGTGGCATTTGCCGGTTCTCTGAACAACTCAAAATTTCTGATACCGGTTCTCCAGAACTGGTCAGAACCTGCTCAATACCACCTCTGTCACAAATAGTAATCACATGACCCTGTGGGGCTCAGAAATACATACTGGCTGCCAAGTGCCCAAATTTGATTATGTCGGGAATGCTGCCACATTTGTAGGTGTGAGGACCAGTCATAAGTCCCTTTTTCAGTGCCATTGTAACTTCACATGGCTGCTAAACAAATGGTTGTAAGTCAAGGACTACCGTAAGGAATTTTGAAGTCCTTGTGGTTGAGCTCTATCCTGCCTTTATTGCTCTTGTTTCAAATCACTAATTCACCTAATTTCCCTCCACAGTATTGGCCGACAAAACCTAGTTATTCATCATTAGGTTGCTTTTTTTGATAATATTGGACTAATATTATCAAACTGTATAAGAATCCTTAGTTTTGGACAGCAATCTTGAACTTGCGGTCAGCATTGTCTCAGGATTATTTTAGCATGCCCCTTCATCTACTATGCAGTATAAAGCAAATGTAATTCTGCTTTTTGCCATTTTATTTAATGGAGATGAAAATGAATTTCCCATTCGTTTTATTTGGGTGCAATTGGAACACGGCAACAGAGACACCTAGTGAGATAGGTGGACTTTGAGATCTTGGTTTCTAAGCCATTGAGCAATTTTTGAAGGAGCCTCAAAATATTAGCTTCAGGCTTAGAACATGTAAACTTTGAGACAGGGAAGGAAATGCACACTGACACAGAGATTTTTGAAGCCTTGGGGGCAGGAAGAGCCCATGTTGTTACAAATGAACTTTATTGCCACTGTCAAGAAAATTAGATGGAGAAATGAAACAGGCAGGTGAAGACTACAATGGAGGACATGATAATGAGCAGCCCAGAAACTATAACACTGGCATAGATAGATAGGTTATTGACCCATCAATTGGGCCAGTAGAAATGGAGGTTAACCAAGGTTAGAAACATGAATTTCATACTTGATATTGTCACAGTTGGAAGTTGTCTTATTCCACATGAGAAGTGATATTGAAAGAAGTTACTACTACTAACTAGATAAATTCTACAGTACTCCAAATCTGTTAACTTCACATTTCCTAACACCAGAGCTATGGAGATTCTCAATCATCCAGGTCCTGGTTGTCCAAAAAGTGCTTTTCAAAAGGCACCTGGACTTCCTTGTTTTTTACTCTGAAAATGTTTTTCTTCTCATCCAAGAACCTTCTTCAGTTCAGAAGTGAAGAACTGAACTGAAAAAACTTCTTAGATGAGTGCCAAACGTTTTCAAGGTAAACAAACAAGGAAGTCCAATTGTCTTTTGAAAAGCAGCTTTGAAACATCAGAGTTCAACCTTTTCTAGAAGGCCCTCTGCAATGACATATGGAAGATGTCTACCCTCAGGTGTCTTCAAAAGTGGAACAAAGATGTCATGTTAACTGTTTTAATGTGATATAACTTCATGATGGGGACGTGATGTCTCAGTAGCTAAGACGCTGAGCTTGTTGATCAGAAGGTCAGCAAATCCCTAGCACTGCATAACAGAGTGAGCTCCTGTTACTTGTCCCAGCTTCTGCCAGCCTAGCAGTTTGAAAGCATGTAAAAAATGCAAGTAGAAAAATAGGGACCGCCTTTGGTGGGAAGGTAATAGTGCTTTGTGTGCCTTTGGCATTTAGTCATGCCAGCCACATGACCACGGAGCCATCTTTGGACAGCACTGGCTCTTCGGCTTAGAAATGGAGATGAGCACCACCCCCTAGTTATTATTATTTATTATTATTATTATTTATTTAGACTTGTATGCCACCCTTCTCCCTAAAGACTCAGGGCGGCAAACATTTAAAAAAACCATACAAATTACAATAAAAGTGAATTAAACAACTACAAGTCTAAAGCCAATTAAAATTAAAATTAAATTAAAACAACTAAAATAACCCACCCCCGGGTTAATCCAAACCGGCCTGCTGAAACAGCCAGGTCTTCAGGTCTCGGCGAAAGGAGCAGAGATCAGGGGCCAAACGGAGATCCACAGGGAGCTGATTCCATAGGGCAGGCGCTCCCACAGAAAAGGCCCTAGCCCT
Source organism: Naja naja (assembly GCA_009733165.1). Taxonomy (NCBI): domain Eukaryota; kingdom Metazoa; phylum Chordata; class Lepidosauria; order Squamata; family Elapidae; genus Naja; species Naja naja. Next base: position 65,388,615 of record CM019150.1, read on the forward strand.
GGGAACCACCAGCTGACAATGTCTAACCGACGGAACCCCAAGGAGGCCCCTCCTGTGGGAGTGCATGGGAATGTGGGAGTTGGGAATGAGTAGCATGTATGTGCAAGGGGAACCTTTATCTTTACCTTCATGATCTTGCCTTTATGATATCCACAGCCCAATGTCAACTTAAAGTCATCCTTAGTTCTTACAGCACTTTTCTTTTTCATTGTTGTGTTCTTTTCTCCCAACACAATTCTTCCTGTGGTTATTGCTTCACCAATAGTGTTCTCCTGATGCAGTGTGGGGCATTTGTCAACTATTACATAGGCTTCTTATATACATATACTTAGTGGTTTGAAAGAGCACCAGAACATCTTTGTGTATGTGTATGTGGGGCAGGATTAACTCTCTTTTGAAAGTTTCTAGTTCTATGCTACACAGAAGTTCAATTTCAATAGGCAGAAAGAATTGGATTCTGTGTAATGCTGCTTTTATTATCAGTGCATATATTACACATTTTCAGTTGCTTCTGCAAAGTTTCGTATGGTGATACATTTTCATTGTTTATTGGAAGTATTTGTGACCCAGGAATTATTTCATGCGGAACCAGCCAAGGACGAAGTTTGCTTGTTCTTTCCATCTTCCTTTAGACCCTACCTCTTAGTTCAACCCACAGATTGCAGGCACAAAGGAGCTTCTATTCAAGGCAGTTTAAGGCAATGATGACTCAGCAGGAAAAGAGGACAAGAGCTGGAACATCGTTGTGCTGCACTTAGAGATGCACCCAAAAAAAGGCTCACAGGAAAGCAAGCATATAATTGCAGCTCATGGAAGGACAATTTGCCATACAGTTCTAGGACATCTTCTCATTCTGGATGTGCAGGGAGGATGGAAGCAGCAAGATTGATGGTGACTGGAGTTCCAGCACCAGGACAGAAGAAAAACAGGGTGAAAGAAGCATGGGTGAATCCCATAGGTAGGATATTTAGTAAACTTCAGAAGTATGGAGCACAGCACTGAGAAGAACCATGTTTATTGTAACGATCAGTGGGTGCCTGCTTTACAAGAGGAACCCCAAACAATTGAAAAGCAAAGCCCAGAATATGCAGGAAGGGACCCATCTTATATAAGCAATGAGTAATTAAGTGAGTAAATGGTAAATACAGAAATTACAACTAATCCACTAAAATTCATACAGTCATGCAGTTTGGGTTTCATTTATTTGGTCCATTGGATACAGTGGGAAAGCCTTGACAATTGGCAGATTCCAGAACTGCTAGTTGACTATAACATAATATTAATTATGTGCTCAGCATCCTCAGATAACTATACAAAAACCCTGTAAATTGCAGGGCTTTTGATCAGCATCTTGTTATAAATTCATCCCGTTGTCTGCCAATTTGATTGGCATTGCTTGCTCCTCTTCCTAAGATTATAACTGAAATGCACAGTTCTGAGTTTAAGTATGTGCACAACAGAAGTATCATGCCAAGTCCAACCTCATATCCAGAGGTTTTTTCCTAAGTTGCTGTTCATATGATGGCAGTCTTTTGAAGCCCCCTATTCTTGAAATCAAGGGATGCAGGGGGTTCAATGGCTAAGATGCTGAGCTTGCTGGTCAGAAAGGTCAGCAGTTTGGCAGTTTGGCAGTTCGAATCCCTAGCACCGCATAACGGAGTGAGCTCCCATTACTTGTCCCAGCTTCTGCCAGCCTAGCTGATCGAAAGCATGTAAAAATGCAAGTAGAAAAATAGGGACCACTTTCATGGGAAGGTAACAGTATTCCATGTGCCATTGGCGTTTAGTCATGCTGGCCACATGTCTATGGAGATGTCTCTGGACAGCGCTGGCTCTTCGGCTTTGTAACGGAAATGAGCACCGCCCCCTAGAGCCAGAAACGACTAGTACATATGTGCAAGTGGAACGTTTACCTTTACCTGTCCTTGAAATCAACAATATCTGCTTTGGTGTAGCTATCTTGCCAAGACATGGCATCATACCACTGAATAGGCTCACATTTGTAGAAAATCCCAAAGGGACACCTGATTTGATTGTCCTGAAAAGTAGTAATTAAGGAGCACAGATTTATACATCTTTTTGTTGTATGGTATCCTTGTTGGTTTAACCAGGAAACAATTTCAATTCAAAACCTGAAATGGTAATAGAAGACTACCTACATTTGAAGCAGGGAAGAACAAGGCCAACAATGGGTGATCCATATTGCTTGATATAATAGCAATAGCACTTAGACTTACATACCACTTTATAGTGCTTTACAGCCCTCTCTAAGCAGTTTACAGAGTCAGCATATTGCCCCCAACAATCTGGGTCTTCATTTTACCCACCTCGGAAGAATGGAGGGTTGAGTCAACCTTGAGCCTGGTGGGATTCAATCTGCCAAATTGCAGTAGGAGTAGCTTGCAGTACTGCACTCTAACCACTGTGCCACCGAGACTCCATAATGCTATATGGGTGCTGATTCAAACTACGGATAGAAGTTTGAAACAGCCTTTGTATGTATCCGATAACTTCTTTGTAGTTACAGACTAAGTTCCAAAAATTCACTTCGACTGGCTCAGTTTGGAACTAGATGATGCTTTAGAAAGTCATCAGTCTGCACTCAGAAATGAAGAACCAAATTTGTATAGGAATGTGTGTGTTGGCCTATGAGGGAGGAAGACATTTTCAACAAAATAATTTCTGCAATTTTGATAGACAATGTGCCCTTAAGTTGGTGTTGACTTATTACAACTTATAGCAATGACATAGACCCTCTTCAGGATAATCTGTCCCCATCCTGGCTTTCAGGTCTCCCAACCATGCACTCATCACTGCTATAATTGAGTTGATTCATCATCTACTTATTGGCCATTCTTTGGTTCTCTTTCTGTTCCATTTTTTCCAGTATTATGGAAGTCTCAGGAGAGCCTGGTCTTTATCCATATCTTTGTTTTCTTGGCTATCTATGGAGTTCTCCAATACCAAAATTCTGAAGTACCAATATTTTTTTCTTATTCCCCCCACTTCTTTGAAGTATTTTAAAGTGGCACGAAAGAGTTAACTAGCTTTGAAAAATTGCAGATCTCTTCATCAGACAGGACATGATAAGAGTGAATAATCCAATTGGAGTGCTGTTTATTCTCCCAATCTGCATTGATATAGAGGTGCATTTTAATATAAGCAGCTCTCCCTAAGCGGTTTACAGTGTCAGCATATTGCCCCCAATAATCTGGGTCCTCGTTCTACTGACCTCAGAAGGCTGGAAGGCTGAATCAACCTTGAGCTAGTCAGAATTGAATTGCTGGCAGTGGGTAGAACTAGCCTGCAATACTGCATTCTAACCACTGCACCACCATGGATACAGCAGTCTTTTGGCTGTAAGTATTAAGTTTAGTTGCACATTTAGGACATGGTTTGGCTTTTTCTCTCTCCAAGGCTATTTCTACATTGATATTTCCCCAATTCTGCAGTCCCCTTATTGGGAGATTTCTGGCGCCCAGCCCCTCCAGGTGCCAAAAGGAAAAAGCCAGAAAGCCAGAAGGGAAACTGATCCTTGTTTCACACAAATCAGGAAGACACCATCTGCAACAGTTTAAAACAGAACCAATAGAGAGCCAGCAAAGACAGGAAGAAGATCACCAATGGGAAGAGAAAAGTTTGGGTTGGGATTATTTTGCATGGACGCAAGGGAAAAAAATATGTGTGGATGCCATGCATCTAAAATTCTCTGGGGGAAGGGGAAAAAGCATCTTTTGATACTGCTAAGTGACTTGGGAGTATCTTGATAAAATTAACTCTGCAATTGGCCAATTCACTCAAGAACAGTTTAAGTCCCTCAATGTATGGCTGTAAAAGTTGGAAGGCTCAGCGCCAAAGAATTGAGGCCTTTGAACTATGGTGTTGAAGACTCCTGCAAGTCCCTTGGACTGCAAGGTGATCAAACCCATCAGTCCTAGAGGAGATCACCCTGACTGCTCTTTAGAAGGCCAGATCCTGAAGAGGAAACTCAAAGACTTTGGCCACCTAATGAGAAGGAAGGACTCATTGGAGAAGAGCCAAATGCTGGGAAAGATTGAGGGCCATGGAAGAAGGGGACGACAGAGAATGAGGTGGCTGGATGGAGTAACTGAAGCAGTAGGCGTGCGCTTAAATGGACTCTGGAGGATGGTAAAGGACAGGAAGGCCTGGAGAAACATTGTTCATGGGGTCACGATGGGTCAGACACAACTTTGCAACTAACAACAACAAAACAATCCTCTCATTTTTCTCTCTCTACTCTCTGCCCAAGCTCTCTGCGTAGGGGAGACAACGGGACTGCAAGGCATTCTTTCTACTGCAAGGCGTTCTTTCTTATTGGTATCTGTGCCTTTCAACCAAATTTCATCAGCGACAAATTTCTACACAATGGGGATGGCCTCCTGCAAACACCCAACTAATGCCGTTCTTCTCACGCCGCCACCTCTACAGACGAATTTCGCTACTCGGCATTTCCAAATCTCTAAAGCAGGTTGGCTTTGAAAGTCGTTCCCTTTCAAAGCCAGATACGTTCTCTCCCGAAAACTAAAGGTGCTTAGCAGCCGGTGAAGTGCTCCGGGAAGCCTCTGATAGTACGCAAGAGTTAGTCATACATTACTAACGATTTATTGCAAACAAATGGTGAGAGCCAAGCGACCCTACAAGCACCGCCTTTGCGTAAAGTCCCGCTGAAAGTCTTGGGACAGGTTGCTGAGAAACCCACCTGAGCAGAGGTCCCCAAACTTGGCAGCTTTAAGACTGGTGGACTTCAACTCCCAGAATTCTCCAGCCAGCTGGCTGGAGAATTCTGGAAGTTGAAGTCCACCAGTCTTAAAGTTGCCAAGTTTGGAGACTTCCACACTGGAGGATGGGGCAGCTCTTGCAACGGAGCAAGGAAAACTACCCCTCCACCTGGCGCAGGTAGCGAAAGACATCCCCGCCTCGGGTTTTCGAGCGGTGCTGCACAGAAATGCCGCCTCGTTCTCAAAACTCTCGCTTGGTCCGTCGGGAGCGGGAATCGCCCAGGTGGTGGCTGTGGGCAGCCACCGCCCCGTTCAGGGGGAGCCCCAGGGTGGCGCCAGGACCGAGCTATATAAAGCGACCTGCCGGCCTCATTACCTGGTCCCCGCAGGAGCTGCTCCATTTCATTCGCCCCGTTGCTCCCTTCCACCCCGGCCTTTCCTCCCCTGGCGCTCTCTCTCTCTCTCTCTCTCTCTCTCTCTCTCACTCTTTTTCTTGGTATATGAATCTAGCCGATTTTTCCTTCTTCTCGGGTAAGTGCACCATGACAGCCGACGCCTTCCACTCGCCCAGTCAGGGGACAAGCCCGGATTCCCTCGCTGGGCATCGGGCCTCCCCGTCGAGCTGCAAAGTGGAGCCTTTCTTGATCAAGTCGGAGCCCAGAGGGAGCCCGGCGGAGAGAGTAAAGGAGCAGCCGGCGGACGATCAGCCTCCTGGTGCCGGCACCTCGTCCAGCGCGGGAGGAGGAGGAGGAGGAGGCGGTGGCGGCGGCGGAGGCCGTCGAAGGAAGCGTCCGGTGCAGCGAGGGAAGCCCCCGTACTCCTACATCGCCCTGATCGCCATGGCCATCGCCAACGCGGCGGAGCGGCGGCTGACGCTGGGCGGCATCTACAAATTCATCACCGAGCGCTTCCCTTTCTACCGCGAGAACCCCAAGAAGTGGCAGAACTCCATCCGCCACAACTTGACCCTCAACGACTGCTTCGTCAAGATCCCCCGCGAGCCGGGCCACCCGGGCAAGGGCAACTACTGGACCCTGGACCCGGCCGCCGAGGACATGTTCGACAACGGCAGCTTCTTGCGCCGCCGGAAGCGCTTTAAGCGCACCGACCTCACCACCTACCCGGGCTACATGCCCAGCGCCAGCGCCTTTACCCCCAACGCGGCTCCGGTCGGGAGGCCCGGTCCTTGCGGGGGCTCCGGAGCCTTAGCGTACCCGGGTGGCGGCGATGCCGTCTATTCGCCCGTCCGCGCCTACAGCCCGCAGCTCTCCGCCCTTCCCCAATACCCGGGGGCGCCGCCTGCCCTGCCCTCGCGAATGTTCAGCATCGACAGCCTGATCAGTTCCAAACAGCAGCAGCAGCAGCAGCAGCAACAGCACCAAGCAGCTGCTCTGCAGGCCTCCCCGGCGATAGGCATGGACCTGGGGCCTTACCATTCCTTGGGCCTGAACGGCGTGGCCGACCTGGGCCCCTGCCCGATGGGCAACCCGACGGAGACCTATTTCCAGGCGCAGCAAGTGAGTCCCGGCTTAATGGGTCGGCAGCCCGCAGGCCCTACCTACCCCTACGCCGCCTCTCCCTCCGGCCACCTAGCGGTGCCTCCCGGCGCCTATTCCCCACCCCACTCGCAGCTGTACGGAGCCCCCAGCAGGCTGGCTGTGCAACCCGGGCGCCCGGCTTCTTCCTGCCCGGAACACGCGGAGCAGCTGGTGGGCCTAGCAGCCTCGCAGCTCAATGGGCTCGGCCAGTTTGGAGCCGCCGCCGCAGCCGGCAGTGCCTACCTGAGACAGTCAAATTTTTCCTCCGGCCTGGAGAAATATTTGTAAAGAGGAGGAAGCCAAAGCTACAAAGACACCCACAAATTGTTTTGGAACTCTTTTCTTTAATAGTCAGATAGAAGTCTGTATCTAATTATTAATTAGCAATCATTCCATAATTGGATTCAAAGAAATACAACTTTTTCTGTATATCGGAATATATATATTCCGTGCCTTCAATCACTGTACCTAAAGTGCATTTATCTTGTGTTATGGGCAGTCAGCCATAGTTTGGCGCCTTAAAGGCTAAAGTATTGTCATTCATCTGATGCACAATCTTTCCCTATGTTCAATTGGCCCAAGGAGTTGTTTTACAAATAGGGCTTTTTTGTGCTTGTGCAACAAGTTTTGAGAGTGGCAGTTAAGACTGAAGCAGGCTTAAAGCCTTGTCTCAGGTTCAAATAAAAATCAGTGCCATCGGTGACTTTAACATAAATTCACCCCTGTGCATCCAAAGTGGGAAGACAAGCTAGCTAGGAAAGAAGTGATTTAAGGCTCCAGCCTTCTTTATGACAGTTTTTCAGGGAGAAGTACTGGAATGAAAGAGATTGTGAAGGTACTTTTTTGGAGTAAGTGTTTATTATTTCATGGAACTTTCCCACTTTCTGAGATTTTCATTTTCAGTCCACTGTGTGAACTTGGGGGCTTAAATGCTCTGCACTTCAGTTTGAATGCCCTGTTGCTTGCAGAGATTGGGAAAGCTGTTCTAGAACAGGGCTCTCCAACTTTGGCAACTTTAAGCCTGGCGGACTTCAAGTCCCAGAATTCCCTAGCAAGTTGGCTGGGGAATTCTGGGAGTTGAAGTCTGCCAGGCTTAAAGTTGCCATGACTGGAGACCCCTGCTCTAGAAGGAAAGAGATTGGTCCCTTAGTTTCTCTCTGGCTGTTTCTCTGTGGGGTTCTTTGCTGCTGGCTAATCTGAATGAATGACATTGCTAAAAGGGGAAAGCAGCCACCCAAGTATTTTTAAAAGCCAGTAGGTGGGATCTAGCATGTTTACAACAGCCTCTCTATCAAGCTGTAGAAGTTTTAAACTAGTTTTTAATCATCGATGTGGCTGGAGGGATTGTTTAGTCCACTATATGTGGAGAAAAACAGACCAGGCTGGGGAAAGAGTTCTAGGCTCAAAGTCAGTGAAGCTTCCAAGACTTTAATGCTGAATGCATTTTCATTTCCATCTTGCCTTTTCTCCAAGGTGTTTTGGGACAGCAGATTCTTATTGTCATGATTTCACATTAACCATTGCTTAGCCTGAGAAATAGCAACTAACCCAAGCAACAGCAATTTGTCAAAACTGAAATTATGGGATTATGTCTTTTTAATCCTCACAATAGTCTTGTTAGGCAGGTTGACCTAAGAGATGACGATTGCCTGAATGCCACTCAATTAACTTAGTAGTTTTGTAGGAATTTAAACACCTTCTTCCCAAGTCCAATTCAAAACTTTTATCTTCTGCAAAATATATTCATTGGAAAATGTCCGGATCACTAATGATAATATATGAGCATGTGATATTTGTTCCATTACATTTGTTCCAATTTGGTTCTAGACCTATATGCTTGAGGGAGAGCATCCTAGCTTTTAAGGGCTAGCAAATTTTTATATGCTGTGCTGTGATTGGGTCAACAACAGTAGTTCTGTGCAATGTGCATCTTTTGAAAATCCCCACTGCGCAACATTTTTGTTGTGCACGTTATTTACTCTTTACTATGCATCGTTGCACATTATTTACTGATATTCACAAAGATTGGGTATGGAAGTGATTTGGTGTCCATGAAACACCATGGTAATACTTCAATATACATGAATTGGACAGTTTTGTTTACTGGATTGCTGTACCATGTATCAGCAAAATTATATATGAATTTTGTACAGTATGTATAGTAGGTATGACATATATAGTACCGGAATAATTAATTGTACATATTGTATTTTGAACAATAGTGCCTCCTGAATAATACACCTAAGTACTATATATATATATATATATTTATATGTATGGTATTTAGGTTTCTTCAGGTATTTTCCCATGTAATAGTTTAATACCTGAAGAAACCTAAATACCATACATATAAATACCCGCGAAAACATAAGAAAACACACACACATACACTCACACACACATACATATATATATATATAGTAGATTGCATGTAAATACTGTTAGAATTTTTTATTGAATTGAAAACCTGTAACCAAATAAAGAACTTGGTAAACTCCTTTACTTAAACTAAAGTTCTGTGATTTAAATGATTTAGTGGCAGTCCTGAACCCTGCCTTTTTAACTTACAACACTAGGATTCCAATTTTTCTGGCAACACACTAGACAGAGTTTTGAGTTCAGAGTTTCTACTGTCTTCAAGTTAAATACTTTTTTGTTAATTGGATTATGGATTTGTCAATGATAGTTAGAAAATATCGAATATCAGAATTTTCAGTATTAATTTTTAATTTTGTGCAAACTAGTCCTGCGTGGAGGAGCAAGTCAATATCCGAACTGTGCTTTGTCGGGATTACTAAAAATACAATAAAATAAATTTTCTGCATTTACAGAGCTAGTATGCTAGGCAGTAGATCAGGATTAGAACTCTTCTTCCCTCGTTAGCTAGATGGGGTATTATTGCTATGAATTTTTTTATGACTTTATCTGTGTGTTTGCAGAAATACTTAATCATATGAATCCCACCTTCACCACTGAGTAAGTTTAGCCAGGAATTTAGTTCTTCTACAAGAACAAGACTTACTTATTACTATAAGAATGAATTTTTGTTCAATTGAGGCTTTTTTTTTTTGAAAAACAGAAAAAAAAGTGTTCCTTTTGGACAGGCTTCAGAAAGCGGTTTCTGTTTTGCCTGTTGAATATGTACCTTGAATGTATACTTTATTCTTAAATTGTGAATATATACTTTATCATTAAAATGGAAAAAGATATAAAGCAAGTGAAGAATTATGCTTGTTGAAATGTTCTTTGTGGCACATAATGTGTCTAATCCATTAAAAACATCTTAAATTTTGACTCATCAATCCTTAGGTTTGGAGTGCAGAGGTGTTTATTTTCTCAGGATGTTATCATATCCAGAATGGATTAATATGGCTGACTGTTTTCCAATATGGAGGCATCTAAAGGCAACTATATGTACAATTATTAATAGGGAGTGTTGTTCTGAGTCTATGTTTGCGATTCAGCCTTGTTTCCACATTCAGAGAGTCCTGTTTCTATGGTCAACCTTGGATTCTGCTTTAGAGATTTTTGATTTGGTCTTCCTGTATTCAGCTAAATGGTCTCTAATAAGTGAGCAGTGACTAGGTAAAGCAACATTTAATCAAAATACTCATGACAAAAACCTGCACTAAAGAAGGTTTACTTTATTTGCCCAATTCAGAAGACCAACAGATTATTTTTCTTAATTTGATTTTGTCATTTAATTGTTCTATACAGAAATATATTAAAATGTTTTGGTGGAAACCATAAATAAATGATGCAATAATTTTATACATATTTTATACATATCTACTCAGAAGTTGCTTTCAGTTTCACTGAACTTACAACTTAGGCAAATACATTCCAACGAATTATAGCTGTCTGAGAAGTTTTATCTTTATCAATGTCAATAGATGAAAATTGCAAGTATATCACTTTATTAGATTTTGGATTCCAGGACCTGATATCAGGACATGGTTGAGTTAGAATGTGACAATCTGTTCTATTTACACATGGAAAAAGTGATCAAAGAAAAGGCCAAATGAGAGTTAAAGACAGAGGAAAAGAAGAAAAAGTTGAACTTTTTCTGTGATCTTCTGTGAACACATGTGGATCTTTGACCTTTCAAACGTGATTTTCTTTTTAGAAACAGGTTCGGTGCAACTCCTTTTCTGGATACAGATCTAGGTGGAACATCTTGATCAGATATATTCTTATTGCTTGGTCTTTTCTGGATGTTGCTGAAGACATAAATGAAGGTCAAAAAAAGAAACAAGTAGCCAGTTCATATTAATTGCCCCTTGTGCCAATGAAACAGGGAGCTTGTAATCTGCACACTTTTGTGGATACTCAGACTGTTAAATTTCAAGGTATCACAAGTCAGTAGATACTATTATGTCATCTAAGCATTACAAAAAGGAAACAAGGATGTGGAATATTCCTTTTTGTATCTAAATGTGAATTTTGACTAGGTGAGATAAATCCTTTGCCTAAGGATAATATTCTAAATGTGACACTCATTGATAAATATGGGCTCAGTTAAAGATTTTAGTTGGCCTCAAATAAAGATTTTTAAAATATATATGTATTTATTTAATTTCTAGGCTACCCAACTCCAGATTATTTTGGGCAGCTCCACAAAGTTAAAAGGACAGTACCATAATTCCATTAAAAAAACAGCATCCATAAAACAACAGTTGTCTGAGGGAACAAACCATCCTTTCATGTATTCCTCCAACTTAATAATACATGTGTACCACCTCCACATCAATATCTATGTAGGGCAGAGATGTCTTTGGCATTTACCAAAAAATTTCCTCAGTTCAGTTGACTTGGCTTTGATTAATGGCAACTGAGTTATTCAAAGCTGATCTCACATTTGTGCAAACCAGAAGGAAGTTTGAAAGCTGGGTCTGTCTGGGAAGCTTCTCTGAAAGCTCTTGAAGATCTTAGCAAGCTTTGGCTTTTAGTCTCTGAAGTATGGCTGGAGACAGCTGGGCTCCAGTTGTCTGAAGAGCCACATTACTTTTCTCTTATGTTTTTTACCTGGCTCCTTTTTTGTACCCTTGAAATTGTCTTGTAGACTCTCAACTTTTTCCAACTGAGCCCTCTCTGGAATGTTGCAGTATTTATTTTCTGATACTACACTTAGCCCATCCATTTTAATATTTGTGTGTGTGTGTTTTATACATGATATGCTGTTTTAAGAAACTTAAATAGCTTAATATTTTCCAAAGAGATCAATAGTCAATGACTAAAGTATGCAAAGCACTAAAAGCATCATATTTGCATTTAATTAAGGGAATCATTCTGCTCCAGAGGTAAGGATTTTTGTTTGTCACAGAGGACTCTCACCTTTGACATTCAGCTTGATCATAATCAAGATTGGAATCTGAGCTTGAAGGACATGAGATGGTCCTTTGTATATACATGTTCATATTCTGAAACTTTTTAGAAAAATACCTGCATTCCCATCAGGAACAAAGCTTATTCACATCACTTAATGTGAATAAATATATATCTTGCTGACTTTAGATGAATTTGGGGGGCAGCCTAGAGAGGAAAAGCTGAAGGTGGCTATCTTATAATTTCCCCCTTAACTGAGAAAATGAACAAAATGGCAATGAGTAGCTTTTAAACAAATATAAGGAGTGCCATCCTGATTATCTTAATGTATCACAACTAGCCTTTTAAACTTTCGTTTCAAAAGCTTGTTTATAACAGGGATGAGTCAAGCAAATGAGTTGGATTAAAGTGTCATGAATGGCATAAGCCTAGCAGGGCCAAGATGGATTTAGGTTGAGACAAAAAATTTTTATGGGTGCCTTGCTGTTGGCATAAAACTCTGCTATTTTAGGTAGGTGAAACTCCAATGGAAATAATTGTTACTAACAAAGAAAAACAAATTATAAATAGTTGCTTCTTCCTTTACAGTTTGTTTCAATTAATTTAATTTTGGGGAACTGCTTTGTTACTAAACGTGCTAGCAAACTTCCTCAGTTCTGGAAATAGAGATGTTAAATGTGGCTTAAAGGAATGAAAAGTATTCAAACAGAAAGGGAGGCAAAATTGGATCAAATACCATCTCTAACAGTTTATAACTGAACTATAATTTAAGAAAAATCACCATATCAAAAATAACGAGTGGTTTGGAATTGAATTGGAAATCTCATCAAGCAAAGTGTTCTTCCTTTGAAGGAAGATTCAAAAAAGGTGTTTACAAACCTATAGTTAATTTATACAAATCTCAGCTTTTTGCTATAAATTACCCAAAATCCCCCTATTGGGTGGGGTGGTTTTAGATTTTGGTGGATTTTAAGTTTTGTATTAATTGGGACCATTAGTTTAATTCTTTTTAAAGTAATTATTGTGCTTGTTTTATTGTAAGCCGCCCCGAGTCTTCGGAGATGGGGCGGCATATAAGTCCCATTAATAAATAAATAAATAAATATTCCCAGCTGTGCCGGATTTTTTGCCTTGCTTTGTTAATATTTTTTTTAAAACCACTTAGGTTCTTTAGAATATGGGTTGATTAAAGGATCAGTGAATATGGACTGTGATTTTATACTGCAGGATGTATGTTTTTCAACATGCTTTTTCTGAGCAAAACTGCCTGTATTTGGGCAGTTCATTTTCAAGTTATGCCATTATGAGGGAATTTTTTTCCCCTCAAGTCTTTTACTTGTCATAATCTGAGGCAAAAACTATATTACCATGAATTACCAAAGGAAGCTAGCAGTTTAGATGTTTTAAAAATTCTCAAAACGTTTTTTGTAGAGACTGAAATTTCAGGAATTGTGTACATATGTAAAAGAAATTTTCAGTGGCCCTGGCTTATGAGGAATGGAAAATATTTTCCTGTTTAAGAAAACAGCATTATTGAACTAATTAATCATTTAAATTGTGTCTAAAGTATTCAAAATTCAGCAGCTAACTGATGAAGGAAGCCAAAATCATGTCCTTTACTTTCATCAACTTATTGTTAAGAAGTTATTCTGTAAATTTACTGTATTGCAAACAGTAAAAATGTACTGTACAATTTTATACTGTTGTGATTTCTTAGTGTGCATGATTTCATATTAATGGCTTGGTTCCAGATACTTTGGTCTACTGAAATCATAGAGGTTTGATGATAATAATAAGCATGCAGAATCCAATGATTTCACTGGGTTTATACTAAGTCAAATTTGCATCTGAGGCGAGATACACAGATACACCATATATATTCCTGACTTAATCACCTGCCAATGATGAGGGAAAATTGTTTGTTTTCTGGAAATAAAATGTCTGCAATAATCCTTTGTCCCTGTTTTCACCCAATTTGTCCCTTTCCACTCTGCAAAACAACAACAAAAAAAGAACACCTTAACTGTTAAAATTACTGATAGAGGAGAATATTTATAGCTTAGGGATGATATGAGGGATCCCTGGTGCTCGCTGAACTTGGTTGTTTTGCAGACATTTCATCACCCAAACTACTCAACGTTATCAGTGCACTGACGATGTTACCTAGTCTGAGTAATAAAACATCTACCAAAAAATAGTCAAGATCAGAGAACACCAGGGATCTCTCACTGTTAAAAATGTTAATTGAGATAGCTTAGCTCAAGTGCAACCCCTAGTGCTATAAAATAAAATAGCAACTGAGGTGCTGCTTTGCTTTAATTCTTCTGCTTGCCAGGGATACGGAAGAGAAATCTAAATTATTTCTTAACTTTTGTGTGCACACAGTCTTCTGTAAAAGATATACGAATGTGATTTCCCCCCTGCCCCCAGTACTGTGTTTTAGGATGATCTTTCCTTTAACTCCAAATCATTTACTTATGCTTACTTATAGACTTAAAGAATCTTAAAGGATTTCAGGATCTGTTTGTGGACATATTGGAGAAAATAAACAGGAAGGGCCATTTTTATTATGGTTCTCTGTGTTTGGACAGGCTGCTTAAAACTGTTATAGCCCAGAAGCTGAGAGAATTTAAATGCTCTTGCTTTAAGGTGAGCTTAATTGAATTGGTATTTATTGCATTTAGTTCTATCCTTTGATCTAGGTATTCAAACCAACTTACACAAGGATCTCCCATAATCTTAGCCCCACAATACAAACCTTGCCTACTGGATTGGCTAAAAGAAAGCAATTAGCCTCAAATCATCCAGTGAGCTTTGTGCATGAATATGGACTTGAAGTTGGGACACCCACTCTCTACATTGGGTCTCATCAGATGGAGAGAAAGTGTTGAAGGTTTGCAAAGGGCACTGAATTGAGGGATGCATTAGTACAAAATGCACCCCAGGATATTAGTGTATCCTCTCTAGAAATGCAATGCCCCTTTAAAATAATCATTTTCTTTTAGGAAGCTTAATTGCTTTTTGGTTCATATGGTGTTCTTAGGAAATGAAGGAAATACAATCTACCAGCAGTGTTTTTTTCTAACATCCATCCATCCCTTTTCTTTCAGAAAAAAGGAAGTTTCACTGATAATACAGTTTTCTCTCTTGGATTGAACAAGCAGTAGTAGAGAGTAACAGAGGAGTTGAGGAATCAATAAAGTGATCTAAAACTGACTGAAGAAAACCAGCAGAAGGCAATGTTGGGAAAAACAGTGAGGAGACTTTTGAGATACAGGTAGTCCCCAACTTACAACAGTTCATTTAGTGGCCATTCAAAGTTACATCACTGAAAAAAGTAACTTATGACCGTTTTTAACACTGACAACTATAGCATGCATCGCCATGTCACCTGTCTTACATTCGGATGCTTGACAACTGACCCACATTTATGATGGTTGTGATGTCCCCTTTTGCAATCCTCTGACAAGCAAAATCAATGGGTAAGCCAGATTCACTTAACAACATGTTACTAACTTAACATCACAACTGTGGAAAGAAAGATCATAAAATGGAGCAAAATTAGCTTAACAAACTGTTTCACTTGGCAACAGAAATGTTGAGCTCAAGTGTGATTGTTACGTGGAAGGCTATCTGCCCCTATATAGTTTGCTTCCACATCTATGGAAGGTTTTGTATGTGTGCATGTGTTTGTGTGTGAGGGGGAAGAGATGTGTGTAATATGTTTGTATCTTTTTGTATAAGAGAATGACTATGCCGACTCTAGCAGTCACTATGTGAAAACACACCTTTGCTTGGGCAGTTTCTCTGCTTTTTTAAAGAGCTCATCAACCTAAAAGGATCTGTGGGAATTCAATAACCAGTCATTTCAGTGTCCAAAGATGTCTGACTGCCTGGGCAGTGTTTATTCTTTTTATACCATTTTTACAAGCAAGGAAGAGTAGCATAGATACAGCATTTGGATTGGAGAATAGATCCCACATGGGTGAAACCCCTCAACCACATTGGTATAACCCCTCAACCAATCCTTAAGGTAAGTGGTGATGTTAGTAAATGAGATCACCTATATACCTGGAAAATCAGGGACTTTCCAACCCAACAGATACAGGATGAGATCATGAGGTAGCAAAAGAGGCCCCCTCCACCAGGCTGCAGTGTGCCGCTAGCTTCTAGTGTCATCCAGAGAATCTCAGTGGCTACCACAAGGATCATGAAACACTCTCTTCTCTATTATTATGGGCAGGACCCTGTTGCAGAAAGAAATGCAATGGTAGCATGACAAAAGCTTCCCACTCTAAAAAAAAGCTACTCCTTCTTGAGAGGCCTTATCTAAGATGCTGTTTCCTTTTCCTTTACCAATAAGCCTTTGAAATAATCCGGAGACCTTTGCTTCTTCTGAAATGGCCCCCACAAGCTTTCTGTTTCTTACTACATTAATCACTAGAATGGCAACACGTAAGATGGATGAAACAACTGAACTTTGAGGGTAAAAGCATCTTCTGCCCTAACTTAGCATTCTGGGATGGGGGGTGGTCACCTTTCTTGTTTCGTATACTAATCCACTGTTTATAATGAACATTTTCTGCATCCGTATTTCATAATATAACATATGGAAAGCATTTCCATCTAATTGTAGAGCAGTGCTTTTCAAACTTGGCAACTTTAAGACACGTGGACTTCAACTCCATGGTGGCTGGGGAATCCTGGAAGTTGAAGTCCACATGTCTTAAAGTTGCCAAGTTTGAAAAGCACTGCTCCACAGCAAACAACAAACTCATTTATTTGAACCTAGTTAATTTTCTTCACAGTGCAGCCAACAGGTGCCCAATGTCCCCCATGGCATATCTTACTAAACTGAAAATCCCTAAACATAGAAGAACCTTCACTCTAGCTTCTCAACTAGGTTGAGAAGGTTCTCTAGCTTGGCAAGTTTAAAGATACGTAGACTTCATTTTCCAGAATTCCCCAGCCAGCCATGCTGGGGAATTCTAGGAGTTGAAATCCACACATCTTAAATGTGCTAAGATTGAGAAACACTATTGTAGCATAACATCATGTCCTCCCCTCAGCTGTCTTTGAAGGCCAAAACAGCAAGGCTTTTCATTTGGAGCAGCAATGTCCTTGCACGCTGGACACACAGAAATAGCACAGCAGGCATTTTTCCAGTGGTTGTACGATTGAGACATTTGCAATAGTCTCATCTTAACACTGATGTTGGAGAAGAAGTGGTGTTGGAGAAACTCCTAAGAGTACTGTGGTCAGCCAAGAAAACAAACCAATGGAGTGAACAAATCAAGCCAAAGTTCTCACTCTAAGCACGAATCACAAATTAAAAGTATCCAGTTTCAGACACTGTGTGAAGACCCAGCTCTCTGGAAAAGGTTCTAAATGTTGGGAAAGATGGAAATACAGCAAGCCAGCAGAGTATGAGATGGGCACAGAATGACTGCCATTCCATTAGCCCTTGTTAAGTTCTGGCTTGCTAGAATAAGGAAAAGAAAGAGTAAATGCTGCCTAGGAAGCAACCAGACTGGACAGGGAAGAGCCCACAGTTGCTTAAGGCCAGAAACTTGGGATAGACCTACCCTAATGGATTAAGTAGTTAAAAGGGGCTGTGGGAAGTCTGTACCTTCAGCCTTCCGTAATTCTGTCAAGGTAGCCTTACAATAAAGTAGAATTAGTTCATATTGTTATGCTTCCTGTCTGGTATGCCGGGAGGGCTGACAGCCATTGAGCCAGTTAATCATGTCATCCAACCATCCATGAGTCAGAGAAAGTGTTGGGAAATTCATAGAGGAGACCACCAAGTTTTGTCCCACCCATGCATAGCACTGGCTTTCTGTGGTAAGGAAAATTAGAGGACAAAGTTTAGAACACAGCTACATTTTTGACCAAGTTCTATTGCAGTTGTATTAACAGAGTACCTGATGTTGGGGTAAATCTGGAAAGGTTCTTTCTACAAGAATTCCTTGCTCACTTTCTGATTTCTGTTCACCCTTGTTTTGCACTTACATTTCAGGATTACAACAAGCTTATATATTTAAATTTCATCAGTGCAATAAATATATTAGTTAACTGACTATGTTTCCCTTATACAAAATATTGGTGGGGTTTTTTTTTGGTTAAATTATTAAAGGGCTTCAATAGGAATTGTCCTTTTGTTGATTTTGTTCGCAGCAACTTTTTGAAGCTGGTAATTATGTTATTATTAACATCTGATCCATTTCACCACTAGGTGGTAGCCTAACAATGCATATTTCCTTATGCGATCTTCTATATTTCTTCCTATATTTTTGAATCAATTTTAACTTAAATCTTTATTCCACTGCCAATTTCTTCCCATGCTTGGCTGCTCAGATTCCTGCATCAGTAATCTGTCTGTAACTCCTGACTTTCACTGATTATGGAAGTGCATTAGCTGAGTTTACTTTGGTTTTTAACCTCAGTAATATCCTTTGCCAAGTGGTGTTCAATATACCTGAAAGTTTCTTGCAGTGTGCACTCTGATGGCTAGAAGTGAAACCTGGTGGAACAGCCATGGTGTTGACTCTGCGTTTAGTACACACATAAATCTAAGGTATGTGGATTAATATTTAGCACCTTATCACATTTACTCCTTAGAATTGCCAGTTGTATCATTAAGAGACAAACAATCATTTAATAATGAATTATACCCCAAATTTCCTCCAGATATATAAGGTGGTATATATAGTCCTTCTCTTCCAATTTTTATCCTTCAAGGAATTAACCTGCGAGTTCCATGTTTAAATGTAGACATTTAAGCTTCCATAGCTGATGTGGAATCTGGAACCCTCGCCCCAGTCCTATTCCAGTGCCTTAATCAGCACTGATACCCCATCAGCTTAATTAGTTCAGATATGTTGGCATCACTTGGCCAGAATTTCCATTCAGCATGGTTGGAGTTGTCATTCCAATGGAACTGCAGAACTCTGTCCTATATTTTATGTTTGCACTAATTTCTAAACAGATTATCAAGGCATTCCTCAAATTTGACACAATTTTTTAAAATATAATTGTCCTTCTGTTAAATGCACTGCCATCACAATTTGATGTTCCAGGGAAATATGAATGATAAATAACTTCTACATGTGGAGATCATCCAGATTTATAATCCCATAGTTTCTCTAGCTTGATGTGAGGGTTTGTTCAAGGAATTTTCAACTTTAACAATTATTCCACCTAATTGAGAGCCAGTGGACTAGATTGCCACCAGTCCAACGAAAGAAGGAGATTCTACCTTCACTTCTCTATCAGTAATTTTCAAAAATTTCAACATAGATTATATTTTTGTAGTCTTTTCATACACACTGTTGAAAATTATCAGTGAATCTTTCCATGGGACATTTGTTGTGCTTAATGTACCAGGTACACACACACACACACACACACACACTCACACACAGAGACATTTTTTTCTTCCATTCAATATTATTATTTGCAAGAATCAATACAGAGAGAGCACTGGAGTTCATCAAAGTTTGTAATTTCATTCAACATTTATATATATGTATGTGCAACTTACGATGAGCATTCACCTTATTTTTTTCATGCATTTGATTTTCTGCTTGAATTTTTGAAGATTTTCATTGGCATTTAAGACAAAAACCTCTAGGTGGCATTGTTATCATTTTGTAGGCACCAAAAATTGGTGGGAGGGAGAAGAGCAATGCAAGCGACTGTGAAATGAATTGTCTGAATGCGGTTGACAAAGCACAAAGGGATCCAAATGCAGGGTGCTTGGGCTGTCTCCATTGAATAATTATATAGGTGTGTAACATATACCGTGTTTCCCCCAAAATAAGAACTACCCAGAAAATAAGCCATAGTCTGATTTTTAGCAGGCTCCTAATATAAGCCTTGCCCCCAAAATAAGCCCTAGTTAAGGTCACCATTAACTGGGAGAGCATGGCCAGCACTGGAGGTGGCAAGGGTGTGGAGGCTGATGGTGTCTGGCAGCAGCTGCAAGCCTGCACTGTGCAGGTGAGTTGATTCCTGTCCAAGCAGCAGGTGAAGGAGGCACGTGATCTGGATGCACAGGCGGTAGGAAAACCAAGCGTCGTGCAGCAATGCGGTCTCTGGCCCTATTGCGACCCCATTGTGGCCCTGTTCCTGCCCCGTTGCGCCGCATGGGCCATGGGAAGGCTGAGTCATGCAGCCATATGGCCACCTCCCCTGTTGTGGCCCTATTGTGCCATGCAGGCCACAGGAAAACCGAGAGTGGCTGCAAGCAAGCAGAAGAAGTGGAAAATATTGCCTGATTTTATCATTTTGTTTTAACTGGTAATTTCACACGTCTGTTTTGTTCTGTTTTAATTGGAGCTCTTACCTACATGATAGGCTTTTACCTTGCAGTCTGGGAGCCAAGTCCAAATTGGCCCTCTGTAATATGGCTGACATGTTTGTAATGGCAAAGAGTGAAATGTTTAAGAAATGTGATTATTCAAGGCTTGAAAGCACCAAGTTTCTTTCTGTCACCTGTACAAACAAACAACCCTTCATTCATATGTGAGAAACTCTAGAAAAGAACTGGAAATAGGTCTCCGTGTCTAGAAAATAATTCTAGATTGGTTATGTTTTCTACCTGCAAAATCTGACACTGAACCTAAATTGAAACTAATATTTTTTTCTCATTTAAATTTATGGTGTTGATGGGCATAAGCCAATTTACGTATCAGGAGGTCATGACGGGTCTGTGTGCCATGTAGATGGGTGATTAACCTGAGTCAGTTCTGGGATTACAGAGGATTATTTTAACCCATAACAGCTCTGGGTTTGTCTGGGGTTAAAGCAATTTTCAACTTCCTCATGAGTCGCAGGAGATGGGGGAGCTGAGAAATAGACTGAAAGAGATATAGGTGGAAAAGCCTTCCCAATCTGTCTACAGTGACTTCAAATATTATTGGATTAAAAAACAACTTTTTTCTTTCCACAAAGTTCATTAAAAGGGCTCGGCTTTTTATGAATATGGATGTTCCCCATTTGCTTGGGATGCTGCTGGCTGTCTGCTGTTGTCTCTCAGAGTGAGCGTTTCAATCAGGATATTTGCAGGCTGAGACCAAAAAAAATCAATATTGCTTTGTGTAAATAAGCACAAGGTCAGGGGGGAAAAATAGATCATGCATGATTGTAGAGACTTTTCCTAAAAGTCCAAGGAAATGATGCATATGTAGTTTCTGAAATGTTTTATAGAAAGCTACGGGTTGGACAGAGTCCTAATAATATTGGGGGGTTAACATTTTCAGACCCTTTGCATTTTCAGGAGAGCAAAAATAATAGATAATAAAGGACTGTAGCTCTTAGCATGGTGTGCAAAGCAGCGAATGGCTCTTGAACCAAGAGGCATTATACACAAAACTCAATGCATCTCAGAGCCACTGAAGTTCAAAAAATACAAAGCCAGCCTTAAATAGTGAAACCAAAAGTTGAGTTTAAATCACTAAAGCTGACTTTAAAGAGGAGTAAAAAGAGGAGTATGTATGCATACATTTCTCTACAAGAAACTGTAAGGTTAGCACATTGGTAATAGTTGAGCTTCCCTCCCCAGACCCCACTTGTTCATTGGCTAGAAATTTCTCCTTTTCTAGCCAACCCAGAAGCTTATAGAAAGTGTGCATATAGATAGGCCAAGATATTTGAAGGATAAACCTTGCTCTACATCAGGGGTCTTCAAACTTGACAGCTTTAAGACTTGTGGACTTCAACTCCCAGAATTCCTCCTTCAGTCCTGTTAGCTCAGGAATTCTGGGAGTTGAAGTCCACAAGTCTTAAACTTGCCAGACCCTTGCTCTAAATCATCATCATATTTCATTGAGGTTTGTAGCATTTAAGTCCCTTCAAATAAGCCAAGTTTCTGAATATAGGATAGTTTACTAAGAGTCTTTCAGATAACAGATAATCAGAGTTGAAAGGTACCTTGTAGGTCATCTAGTCCACCCCCTACACCATTTCTGACAAATGGCAGTCCAATCTCTTCTTGAAAGTCTCAAGTGATGGTGCTCCCACAACTTCTGAGGGCAAGCTGTTCTATTGATTGATTGTTCTCACTGTTACAAAGTTTCTCCTTATTTCCACGTTAAATATCTCCTTGTTCAGTTTCCATCCATTATTCCTTGCCTGGCCTTCAGGTGCTTTAGAAAATAGCTTGACCCCTTCTGCTTTGTGGCAGCCCCTCAAATATTGGAAGACTGCTATCATATCTCCCCTGATCCTTCTCTTCACTTGACTAGCCATGTAACCTTTCTTCATATTTACGGGAACATCTACTGCCAGCAATGACTGCCCATCATCCTGTGCGCTCCCACAGACAGGGCCTCCTTGAGGTGCTGTCGGACAGACAGTGTCAGCTGGTGACCCCCAGGGGGAGGGCCTTCTCTGTGGGAGCGCCCACCCTGTGGAATCAGTTGCCCTTGGAGCTGCGGATGGCCCCTGACCTTCGTTCCTTCCGCCACAACCTGAAGACATGGTTTTTACAACAGGCCAGCCTGGACTGAGGGGGGGGTGGGGTTTTTAATTGGTTTTTATAGTATATTGGTCATTGTGGGTTTTAGATAATTGTTTGGGATCTTTATTTAATAATTTTTAATAATTTTAAATTTTGTACTGTATATTTTTACTGTTGTGAGCCGCCCTGAGTCCTTCGGGAGATAGGGCGGCATATAAATCCAAATAAATAAATAAATAAATAAATAAATAAATAAATATTCTTTCATATTCATTCTTTCTTTTGTATAATAGTCTACCTGTAGACACTAGAGTTCGAAGACTTCTTCTAAACCCTTTCTGGGGCTGGTCACATCATCACCATAGGTGGTACATAGATGGTTTTCAGCTTCCTGGGCTTGAACTGGGAGAAACTGATTTTCCAAATCACCCAACTGGTTTTTTGTGCCTGGGGGGAACTGGAACCTGGGTCTCCTCATTCCTAGCCTAGCATTTTAACCATTATATCACTCTGAGAGGGAGGAGTGTATTGAGTGTGTGTGTGTGTGTGTGTGTGTGTATTTCACCTTATTTGCTTAGTATTTTAAAACATTTTAGTATTTTATTCATGAAGTAGTTTTATAATTCATTAAGTTCATTTTAAACAATATTTTTTTTAGTATTTATTACTTGATTTTAATGTTTTATGGCTGGAATTATTTTATTCTTTTCTATTAAAAGACATTTCTAATCTTTTACAAAACTCTTATAAAATATTTTTTCAGTGACTGCAATAATGATACAACTGATATTCATTGAGTGGAAGAGAGACTTCAAGGATACAGTTTTGACCTCTAGTTATCCCAAAATGCAATGTAGGACCAAAAAGGTTTAGACTCATCAACTCCAGATATCTTTTGGATTGCAAATGAGTCCATGGATTGTGTAAAAGATGTCAATTATGGTGGTTGAACTACACAATTGAAGTCCCATTCTTTTTTAAAGTCTGTGCCATGGGTACAATGCATGTGAAAAAAGATACAGAGTTTCAGTTTTGTGACTGTGCCTGCCATCTTCATTATTTTTGACTGCCTGGCAAGACTTCTTTAAAAAGCACATTCATAGACTCACTATCTTGACCACGTTAACATGATTATTAAGAAATTGGTATATTACCTGACAGCAAAGAATGAAAATTACAGAGACATGATGTGCCTCATATTTCCATTCCACACAATATAGTGACTTTGGAATAGTAGCATAAATGACTCTTTCCAGATGGAGTTGTTTCACTGTATTGCATCAGTGCTCATCCTCACATCAATTGCTGGAAATGGTCCAAACGCCGCCGTGACATCTAAAAACAGCTGACACTTCTCTCTAGAAATGGTGGGTGGTTCAAGGCCTCCGTATCTCAAAGAAGCAATGTTTTTAAAACTGCAGAGGGTTCTGATCACTGCATGCTCCAAAAACCATTGAGCACTCGGGTTAAGTAGAGAATAGATCTGGATCCACTAATAAAGCTTTCTCTGATTTGCATAACTGCCAAGGATTTCAGTGGAAAACTCCTTAGGGTATGCATGAGAATGTGGCCCTCCAGATGTGACAACTCCAAATCATTTCCAGAAGGCATGGCCAGCCATGTTGTCTTGGGAGGTGAAAATGGTCATCCCAACATATAAAAGGTGACAGGTTTGGCAAGAGTGATGTATTTGAGCGAATGGAAATTGAAATGCAACAGGATCTTTGGAAAATTGATATGACAAGCAAAAATTGAAGGACAGGAAGCTGAGAGTAGCCAGTGGGAAGCTTTATGTATTTGGATGAGATAAATTTAGTTTGTCTTCAATGCAAATACCAGGAAAACTGGCCAAAAATGTCACTCCAGCTTGTGATCCCCAGCCATACACAAAAAGGGGCAAGACTGAATTTCTACCTTGAATATTTCAGGATCCTAGAAATAACTAAATAATTTCATCCCAGAGGACCAGACACACTTGGGAAAGTGAATGGAAGCATTTGCTGAAAATCCACTAAAAAGAGAGGTTGTTATTGTTTACAATTCAAAAGAGTTCCTCTTCATTATCCGCAGTGGAAGATGCAGTATTACTGCGGGTAGTATTTACAAGACAGCATTTCATTTTATTATAGTTGTAATAATTATGGTAAGAACCTCACCTGTAGGAATGAGCTGTTCGATGATATTCCAGAGAGACACATCCATTCCTAATAAGCAGCTTTGGAATGAATGGGGCATGCAAAAAAAAATGTTCTCATTCATTTTAGTGGGGCTTGCAGGTGGAAGAGCATGTTAGAGAGCCCAACTTCACAAAAGGTGGCATCAGCTATAGGCAGGTTATCAGGGCTTGGAAGATAGCAGAGAAAGTAGGTGATGCAGGGGCAGGGAGGGCGGGAGTCCTAGTTAATTGAAAAACACTGTTACAGCAACATGGCATCTGTATCTTAAGTGGAGCACACATATATCTCCCCTCCCCCCCTCTTTTCCATGAAAAGCTGTGGCTGTCAACCCTGAAGCTGACCTGATCTCGGCCATTTTGAGGTTGCCACACTGGAGCTGAGAGATAGGGATGGAGGAATAGAGATAGAGGGGCTTGTAGCCAAAACAAAATACTGTCTCCTGGGAACCAAAGACATTCCCACAGGTGGCCAGGGAGAGGAGGAGCAAGGTCACCTGGCAACCAGATGGGTCTTGATTGGACCATATGACTGACGTTTGGGAAAAGGGAGATTACTTGGGACCCTGACAGTTGCCTCCTTTGTCTGAAACTAATGCAGGTCTGTACCTAATCACAGCCAGTGGGTGGCTCAGACCAAGCACCTCCCATAATATTTTGAATTGCAAATTGGATGGGTGAGTAAAAGAACAAGCAGTCGAGAAATGCATCACAGACTAGCACTTGGTAGAGCAGCCATGAGGCCCTTGAAAAAGAAACTCAAATGCTGTGATGTTTTCATACCTACAAATATCGTGCAAATGGTATTGCCTGTGACATTCTGGGAAAGTGAAATTTGGACTTGAAAGAAGCAGGAGAGGAAGAGTATTGAGGCTTTTGAACTTGGTGTTGGAGAAGATTTCTAACAACACCATAGACAGCCAAGAAAATAAACTGATGGATCATTCAAGAATTCAACCCGGCACAAACGGTCAGACTCAAATTATCTTACTTCAAGCAGCAAAGACACAGCTCTCGGAAAAGACTGGGAAAGGTAGAAGGAAAAAGTAGAAAAGGATGACCAATGGCAAGGTGGATGGACTCAATTACAAGGGTGATAAGTTCACCACTGGCAGATATGAAAGAACAGATCAGAGATAGATCATAGTGGAGACGATTTATCTATGTGGTTGCTAAGAGTTGAAAATGGCTTGATGACACAATCAACTCAATGTATTATGCACACAGCTTGTCCCAAACTCTGTTGCATTGCACAACAGGTCTAATAATGGAGTCAATACACTCTATACTTAGTGAATATTAGTTTAAGATCTTGATATCACTTGTAAGCTGAACTAGTGGCAAGTCAGACTTTAAGCTAACATTCTAGGTCTGTGATTGCAGAATGATTCAGGTGAGTTTTGACTGGTCAATTTTCTATCAGGCATGTAAAGCTTGTCTTAAGATAGCTGTTCATAATCCTTCATTGTACAAAATGGCTCAACCTCTAGACAGTATGATGTTACTAGGGACTCTGGCTGAATCCTATCTACAAAGCTGTTAAGGCAATCAGAGTAGCCATAGGGTTTTCCTATAGAACTCAATGCATGGTAAGTGGAAGATCTCATACGCGGGGAACCTAGGCAGAGGCTGATGAATTATAGTTCCCAGCAAGCACAACCAGCATGGTGGATGGGGTAGGATATGGGAAATTGTACAGGTGAAACTCAAAAAATTAGAATATCATGCAAAAGTTCATTTATTTCAGTAATGTAACTTAAAAGGTGAAACTAATATATCAGATAGACTCATTACATGCAAAGCAAGATAGTTCAAGCTGTGATTTGCCATAATTGTGATGATTATGGCTTACAGCTCTTGAAAACCCCAAATCCACAATCTCAGAAAATTAGAATATTGCGAAAAGGTGCAATATTCTAGGCTCGAAGTGTCCCACTCTAATCAGCTAATTAAGCCATAACACCTGCAAAGGGTTCCTGAGCCTTTAAATGGTCTCTCAGTCTGGTTCAGCAGGAATCACAATCATGAGAAAGACTGCTGACCTGACAGTTGTGCAGAAAACCATCATTGACACCCTCCATAAGGAGGGAAAGCCTCAAAAGGTAATTGCAAAAGAAGTTGGATGTTCCCAAAGTGCTGAATCAAAGCACATTAATAGAAAGTTATGTGGAAGGGAAAAGTGTGGAAGAAAAAGATGCACAAGCAGCAGGGATGACCGCAGCCTGGAGAAGATTGTCAGGAAAAGGCCACTCAAAAGTGTTGGGGACTTTCACAAGGAGTAGACTGAGGCTGGAGTCAGTGCATCAAGAGCCACCACACACAGACGGATCCTGGACATGGGCTTCAAATGTATTCCTCTTGTCAAGCTGCTCCTGAACAACAAACAACATCAGAAGCGTCTTAGCTGGGCTAAACAAAAACAGACCTGGTCTGTTGCTCAGTGGTCCAAAGTCCTCTTTTCTGATGAGTGCAACTTTTGCATCTCATTTGGAAACCAAGGACCCAGAGTCTGGAGGAAGAATGGAGAGGCACACACTGCAAGATGCTTGAAGTCCAGTGTAAAGTTTCCACAGTCTGTGTTGATTTGGGGAGCCATGTCATCTGCTGGTGTTGGTCCACTGTGCTTCATTAAGTCCAGGGTCAATGCAGCTGTCTACCAGGAGATTTTGGAGCACTTCATGCTTCCTTCCGCAGACGAGCTTTATGGGGATGCTGACTTCATTTTCCAGCAGGACTTGGCACCTGCCCACACTGCCAAAAGCACCAAAACCTGATTCAATGACCGTGGGATTACTGTGCTTGATTGGCCAGCAAACTCGCCTGACCTGAACCCCATAGAGAATCTATGGGGCATTGCCAAGAGAAAGATGAGAGACATGAGACCGAACAATGCAGAAGAGCTAAAGGCCGCTATTGAAGCATCCTGGTCTTCCATAACACCTCAGCAGTGCCACAGGCTGATAGCTTCCACGCCACGCGCCGCATTGAGGCAGTAATTGCTGCAAAAGGGGCCCAAACCAAGTACTGAGTTCATATGCATACTTATACTTTTCAGAGGTCTGATATTGTTCTATGTACAATCCTTGTTTTATTGATTGCATGTAATATTCTAATTTTCTGAGATTGTGGATTTGGGGTTTTCGTGAGCTGTAAGGCCATGATCATCACAATTATGACAAATCACGGCTTGAACTATCTTGCTTTGCATGTAATGAGTCTATCTCATATATTAGTTTCACCTTTTAAGTTGCATTACTGAAATAAATGAACTTTTGCACATATTCTAATTTTTCGAGTTTCACCTGTAATTGCTCAAGATGTCAAGCCTGGATCCACATTGCCCGAAAATAAGGTGGTAAAAATTCATGCCCAGTTGCAATATTGATTCAAGACCAGGCAGTTACAACCTTTGAATTCTCACCTTCAGAAATGTTTTCGCGCTCTTGCGGCGTGGTAGGGGAATCCTGCCCCCCACCCTTTCCTAGAAAACAAGCAAAACATTTGAATGAAATCCGATACGCGGCCGCAACCGAGAACGGTTCTTTCTTCCTGGTCCCCGCCCCATTCAGCCTTCTCATTCACACCTTATGCCAGGCGTCCAATCTGGGGAAGAAGATCCGTTCGTTCATTCCGGAAATCAGAACTGCTGCGTTATGTCAGACTTCCCCCACCCCGAGGCCAAGGGCGGCGCCCTTCGGTCCGAAGTAGTTCTTCCTGCTTTTGAATTCAGAGAGCTTGCTCCAATATTGCCAAGCCCAAAGGGTTTTTTTTAAAAAGAGGCAAGCGTCCTTCACGGGGACTTCCCATCATGGCTGGAGCGGTTGACCGGCCAGGAGGCCGATCTCGGCTGCTGAAGGCAGCGCCCCTGAGGGGTGGGATCAAGCAGGGCACTGCTGCCTCTCTGCATTTCGGCAGTTCGATCCACACCAGGCTCGAGGTTGACTCAACCTTCTGTCCTTCCGAGGTCGGTAAAATGAGGACCCAAAACATTCCTATGCTTGTTTTCGAGGTGCCACCCAGATTGTTTGGGGCGTGGGAGGGGTGGGGGCAAGAGGTTGACTCCGCAAACCGCTTAGAGTGGACTGGAAAGCACTGTGAAGCGGTATAAGACTAAGTGCTGCTGTTCAGAAGAACAGGAAACAAATATCTCAGGGGCTGCCACAAAGAAGAGGGAGTCAAGCTGTTCTAAAGCACCTGAGGGCAGAACAAGAAGCAATGGGTGGAAACTAATCAAGGAGAGAAGCAACTTAGAACTAAGGAGAAATTTCCTGACAGTGAGAACAATTAATCAGTGGAACAACCTGCCTCCAGAAGTTGTGAATGCTCCAACACTGGAAGTTTTTAAGAAGAGATTGGATAACCATTTGTCTGAAGTGGTTTTGGGTTTCCTGCCTAAGGGGGTGGAGGAGGGGTTGGACTAGAAGACCTCCAAGGTCCCTTCCAACTCTTATTCTAACTCCCCCCCCCCGCGTAACTTGTTGATGAGTAATGGAAAAGTTAGGAAGAAAAGCGCCTCTGGTTTTATTGCAACTCCTCTTCTTGGATACCTGCAGTGAAGATGGAGAATCTGAATCTCTTACGACTCCTACCGACGTGCAGGAATTACTTTCATGAAATTACTTTCACGACCTGCAGGAATTACTTCATCTGCAAGAAGATGATAAGACATCATCACTCCCTGCATCTTCTCGGAAACAGATTGGACGAATGAGCTTGGGGGGGCTGCGTACTGGGCATGTGGAGGAAGCAAGAGTATTTTAAAATAAATATTTGAATCTTTTACTCGTCACCGTTCCCTGAATCACTTAAATAGTTGCTTGCTTGATAAATAAATAAATATCGTCATTTATGAATGCCCACCTCCCTCCAGCCCCTTGGATGAAAGGAAGATCAGGAGAAAGTTCGCAGGGGAACACGTTACAAAATACGGTAGGGGTAAAAAAAAAAGCTCCTTCCAGGTGAACTAGCCACCTTTCAGAAAATGCTCCTCAAGCATCCTTTTAAAGCAAGGGTCTTCAAACTTGGCAAGTTTAAGACTTGTGGACTTCAACTCCCAGAATTCCTGAGCTAACATGACTGGAGGAGGAATTCTGGGAGTTGAAGTCACCAGTCTTAAAGCTGTCAAGTTTGAAGACCCCTGTTTTAAAGAAAGGGGACCCTTCACATAAAAAAAGGCTTCTAAACCAGGGGTCTCCAACCTTGGCAACTTTAAGCCTGGAGGACTTCAACTCCCTGGGAGCTGAAATCCTCCAGGCTTAAAGTTACCACAGTTGGAGATCCCTGTATCTACGCTGCGAAAAATGCCTGTTGAGATAGATCCAGGCTGGACCTGTTGTGGCAGGAGTCCCTCCCCTTCTTTCTCTTCCGAAGCTCGGGTTCAGGATCCTTCAGCATATGGAGAAAGGTGCCCTGTGTGTGAAAGTAGTCAGCCGGTCCAAGAAGAAGAGATTGCAGCCCCACGCTAGCTAAGTAGCACCTGTTTCAGAGCAATGTCTGCGCCAGCCGCGATTGGTTTCTCCCACGACTAGCTGGGGAGGGGGAGTTGAAAGGAAGGAATTCTGCCCCTCCTCCATCCCCCACCGCTGCAGGAAAGATGGGACGGGGTTAGTTGTTCCTCTGCCTGCCCTCCCCCCCCCAAAAAGCGGGGAACCCCGCAACGTTAACTTCCAACCATAAAAGAGCTGCGAATGAACGAACTCACCTTGCCAAAAAAACAACAACAACGGAGTGTCCACAAACACGGGTTACCTTGAGTGTGGAGAAAGGAACCGAGTCGGTCTGTTCATTTAGCTCGAGCCGGGTTCTTGAATATGCTTCCTTTTTCTGATGACAAATTTGCAAAGATGTATATGAATCCCTTTCTGCCCGGAGCGTCGATTAAAAATCTTAAGCGCCGGTTATTCCTGCCAATTTCATTCTAGTTGCCTTGGAGCAAACTGACGATTTGAGACCTCAAGTTTGAGGATTAAAGGCAAAGGCAATAGATAGGCAGTTCTCTAAGCAAAGGGGTTCTTCTGCCCAATCCATTCTTGTCGACGTCCTAATCGAGTTTACAATCCTGAGATTTTTCCATTGATCCACCCCCCAAGTGTTAAGTAAGCTCGGGTTTCTGAGCTTTCCTGGAGGACAAAACCGGCCAGGTGCAGCAAACAGTTTGAAAGCTTTGGTATGGCAATGGAGGGGGTGATTTAGTTCAGCCACACGATTAAGTTACGCTCTAACTGTAAATCGTTTAAAAAAAATCAACAATCCGTAGCGTCTGGTCATCGTAAAGAAAGCTGTATTACTTGAAAGCACGGTCAGTTTGAAATCAGGAGGATGGACTTGGCAAATAAAAGGGAAAGGTCATTTGGAAAGCTTTAATTCTTATGCTGAACAACAATCCATTAGCGAGTTAAAAGGTCCCTTAAATATATATGTTTAAATTCAAAATAGTGCCTTCCGCGCCTGTAAAATAGCATCTATCTGAGTGAGGAGCGTCACCAGTTATTATTTCCATCCTGAGAAACATTATTCCGTCTTCACTAAATGCCAATGGCTTTCAAACCATCATATTAATCAGTCAAAGCGTTCCTAAGTTTCTTCTACAATTCAGGCAAATGTCGTTTTCCTTATTTCAGTTTAGGGCAAGTCTTTCTGAAAAGTGTGAGTTTCGTTTCTTTCCGGCTTTACGCATGGCCAGTTAACACTTCGGCATGTATCCATAAGAATTTTCACCACTTATACGAAAGAGAAAACACAACACAACTTTTGGGCATCTTATCTCGGAACGTTGACACATTCCGATTGGAGGTTGTATGATTCCTCCGCCCCCCAAGTTTCAGCACCAAAAAAAATAGGGTTAGTTTTTATGTTAGAGGATGTTTGCGTTGTGAGGGAGTGGGATTGGCTAGAGAAAAATGTTGGGATTTCATCTGTAATGTAGTCCTTAAATTAATTTTAAATTAATTTCGTCCAGAGGTCTCCAAACTTAAGACTTGTGGACTTCAACTGTTGCCAAGTTTGCGGATCCCTGATTTAGTCCTTGAAAGAACAGAACAGAAAGTGAGTGACTAGTCATTCGAATACCCCAGAAGCGTCTCCTTAGCAAGCACGCATTGAGGAACCAGCTTTGAGACAAACAGAACTTGGGAAGTAATCAGTCGTACAGTTTCCACACTAGTGATTTATGACGTCACTCAGCCCATTATGATGACAGAAAGCCTGTCTTTATTCGTAAATGATACATATGCACAGCGATGGTTGGGTCCTGCTGCTAGCCATCAATATGGAAATAGTTTGAAACTCCAGCTGTGGTCCTTTTTACAACTCTAGCGTAGCCAAACCCCCTCCAAACATATTGCTTTCCTATAGTATATATAGGAATCCTTCCCGTTGTTTCAGTCACTGTGGCTTGGGGCGATAGAAGCTATACTTGCAGTCCAAAATACAAGTTAGAGAGGAATAGTTAAGGATGAATCAGGTTCTAAAACTCGAGTTCCATTGGTCTAAGCTGACATAAGGTGGGGTTTTTGTTGGTCAGCCAACTACCAAGTTACTTGGCACCAGATCATCCCATTAATTCATAATTTTATTTACTTATTTGAGCATAGCATGTTATAGAACTTACGTTTAGATAACCCAATGTTAGAAAACAGCGCAGGGTAAGAATCCAGACTAAGTTAACAATCCACCTCTGTCAGCTTAACTTAAAAAGCCAGGGTATCTATTATTCACGTTGATAAGCTCAGGATCCTGGAGAGGGAGTAGTCCCATCTCTACCACCCTGTCTTAATTACCTGTTGTGGCTCTTTCCCCCTATTTACATACAACGCTTTTCATACAACTTCCACGTTTGCTTTTTCTATACAATACCTGGCACCCGCTTTGCTTATTGGCAATGAATACACGAGAAGATGGGGGACATCCACATTATCTGTTCCCTGTACTGGTTAATGGCCGCAATAAAGTTATCTATCATCTGTTCTTTGAACCAGTCAAAGTTGGGTAAAGCACGCAATTCTAACCACTGTGCTCGCAAAAAAATGTGCAAAGGTTTCCATACTTTTCTATGGAATAAGTTTCTATTGCGTTGATCCTGATGCAGGCTTACTTAGGAAGGAGGTCCGGTAGAAGCAGCTTGCCTATTCTAGAGGAAACTCAACGCAGGTTTTAAGATGCCCAAGGAATCAACGCCATTGATTTCAGTGAAGGCGATGAAAGCTGGCTCAATTCTCGGATTTGGCCTCAGGAAAATTGGCTCTAATTTCTAGCTCAGCTGGAAAGGCAGAAACCGGTTTCGCGCTAACAAAGTGTGAGTGGAGTTTAGCTTTACACCCAGTTCAGGCATGGGATCCTTCAACCATCCCAAAGTATGGCAATAATAGTTCCCTCCCCCCATTACTACTTGCACGACACACCATGCCCGCGGCAAAGACGCAATTGCCCCTAAAGGCACTAATTCGGTTTATAATAAAAAGCCGAAGCCTTCTCGGAAGAAGTCAGTTCACCTATACTGTACATCCAGATAAATATATTAAGTTTCCTCAGACTTCCCAAAGAAACAGAGAGATCGGATAGATAAGAGGATGAATGGGCTCCCGACATAGGTTTAATTATCTTGAAGGTTTAGCCTCACACAGAACCTCTTCAGGGATGTAAAACGGAAAAGAACTCCACTGATAAGGAGAACACTTTAGCTGACTCCACTTTCCCTTTTTCCCCTGCATAAATTTGAGATAAAACCTTGCGGTTCTCGCCGGCTGCAAGCCCAGCCATGAGCTTCTAGAGATATATACCTTTGGAGGTATATAAAAATATACCTCCAAAGGAACAGGCCGGGGACAGAAACCCGGCCCAGGTGTAGACTTCAGAGCAGGTTCGCTTGAGCCAAAACTGGACGTCGGCTTCTCTGGGAATTTATCTTGCTTCTGTGAATTTTTTGACAAACTCTAGTCGGGACACAAAGCAGACACGTGGCGCCGTGTGTGGTCGGCCTCGCCGTCGCCACTGGGCCAGGGCTACAAACTCAGAACGGCTGCATCCCTTTAAAAGTCCAGGACTGAATTCTGAGCTAACAGCTGTGTGGGGTTTCTCTCTCTCCCCCCCCACCCCCCACGCCCGTCTCCCTGTTGGAACAGTTTGGAATCTCACGGCAGTCAACACGAAGATGCAAGAGTACAAAAGATAAAGCAAAATAGCCTTATGCAAAAATGTACATTAAAAAAAAACTAGTCACTGCGTCATTCTTGGTTTTTGTTTTAATCAACCGCGTAACCTCCGCATCCGGTTGCGTGCGATCCTGAAAATTATCCCCAACATTAAGCAGCGGAGAGCTGCACCTTTCTCAAGAACGTCTAGCCCTTCAAATGTAATCGATCGGTCGTCCCCTCGGATCTCGAAGGCGCTTTGTTGGGAAATCTGTAGGCCTGTCAGTCAAAGGCCATCGATTGGCAGGAAGGCTGGGAAGCCAGAACGAAGGCGCTTCCCCCCACCCCCCCGGCCTCCATATTTCAAGGCAAAACCCGATTTAAAAAAACAAAAAAAAAAACGACTTATATGCCGCGTTTTGTTCTACTACTTCCAAGGGGGGCGTGTGGGAGTGGAGCGGACAAGTGGGGGGGGGGCGTTTGGAGCCTTCTCCGGCAGCTGCTGTTTGTCCGAGACTAAAAAGACGGCCTGCCTCGGGGAGGTGGGGAGGCGAAGTACTTCAGCTCGAGTCTGAAGAGCCTCGGGGGACAGTTTTTCTCCTCAGAACTGAAGCGCCCGCTTCTCGCTCCCGTATAAGCTAAGAGCGAAATATGAATGAAAAGGGCTCAGCTGAAGGCCTCGCCCGCTCGCCTCAATCTGTTGGCGGCCGGTGTATGGGGGTTTTATTTTATTTTTTAAATCAGCTCGGCTATGGGCAGCGGGACTTGCATCTGGGCCATTTAGACTTTTCCTGATGGGCTAATGCTTTTTTTTTCTTTTCCTCTGAAGAAATCCGCCCCCCCCCCAGCCTAGAAGAGGGAATATCCTCCAATTGCTTTCAAGGGAATTTACTTCCAGTGCGCAGCTCTGATCCTAAAGTAATGCGCAAATAAGAATTTCGGGGGTGGTGGTTAAAAGTAACCCTCTTCACAATTTGGTGGTGGTGGTGGGGCGGAATTCCGCGTTGTTGTTTTTTCCTGCACTTTCCTTGGCTATGATATTTTCAACATATTGTTGGTCCAGGTATATAATAATATGCCATACGCTAAATAAACAAATAAATAAATGTCAACCCATATTTGCATGGTGCTCAAGGGGCGAAGCCAAAGCCGGCTGGCTCGCTCGCATTCAGATAACCCGCTTCTTATCCTACGGTATCCTTTCCTGCGCGGAACCTGCGGATTGGGCCTTGTGTTGGTTTCTGGAATTAGAAAGTACACTCCTCCGGAGAAAACTGCAAATCCTGCGGGTTTGAGTGTAATCCATTTGACTCGTACTCTCAATACTGGCTCAGAGCAATAAAAGGAAGGACGAGGATAAATCTTGAGTTCAAATCCTGGATTAGGAACCTCCAGGGTAACTTTGAGCCGGCCGTTCTCTTTCAGCCCCTTCAACACCTCAGAGGACAAAATGGAAACGGCATTTTTCAGCTCTTTCCGGGAAAGGCCGTTCTTAAATGGGAATAAACAAACATTCTTTCTAGCGCCAGGCTTCCATCTCCCATAGGTGTCACCTGGCCCCGCATGCGTTTTGAAAGAAATAATTCGCTTTGGGTTTACATGCAAGTGGGGCTGCTGAAGTCCTGCGGAGACAACGAGTCCTTTAAATCCATCTGCTCGTTGGTTTAGCAACCAAGCAGCTTTATGGATTCAAAAGCGCAACGCACGAGTTCTAGAGAAAAAAAACACGATTTAATAGAGGCGACAGAATTGGAGCCGTTTGTGAATTGCGGCCACGAGTTTGTACACGGTCTCGAAGTAACTGAGAGAAACACGAAAGTTTAACGAGGGTTGCGGGAAGCGAGAAGCAGGTTTGCAGAAATGCAGCCGCATCGATAGCTGTTCGGGATCAGGAGGAGCGAGAGAACTTGGAAAGGCGGCAGAAGCACTTACAGGAGATTCCCCAAACGCCGTTTTTTGCTACTCTGTTCATCAAAAGCGCAGCAGAGAGCCGCCAGTTATCTTGAGGGGCTCAGATTTGAGCCCGGCCATTAGTGGCCCGTCTCTCCAAGAGGGAAGATGGCTTGCGCGGGCCGGGCTTGCCAAAATACTAATATTAATACTAACACTACCAACACTACTAACACTACTAATACTACTAATACTAATACTACTAATAAAAATAACAAAAATAATAAAAATAATAAAATAATAATAGTAATAATAGTAATATTAGTAATAATAGTAATGAAAGAAAGAAACCCGAAGCGCTGAGCCGCCTTATCAAGCAAGCGCGACTCAACCAACAGGCTGAAGGGAGGGAAGTGGAGCGCGAGGGCGTGCGGGGTTGCAAGCGCTTGGCAGCCGGGGGAGCGCGAGCGGAGGGTCTGTTTTGCGCGCGCCAGCACGTGACGCGCTGTCCGCGCTATAAAAGCTCCTGGCGCTAGCCTCGGCGGCTCAGTGCCTGCGCGACGTTCCGGCCGGCGGGAGCTTCGCGCGAAGGCGGTGGCTTTCCCCCACCCTTTCTGTCCCGTCCCCCGTCCCCGTCCTTTCGCTTCTTTCCTTGTCCCTGTTCCCCGCCCGGGGCCACCCGCAACCCCTGGCCCAGTCCCCTCCCCTCCCCTCCCGTCACTCCTCCTCCCGCTCCCCGCACCGGTCGCCCTGCCCTCCTGAAGGGAGAGAAACGCCGAAGAGCGCCTGTTGCTCTCGGCCCAGCCTCCTCCTCCTCCTCCTCCTTCTCGGACTCCTCCCTCGCTCCGCCGCTAGGGGGTGGCCTAGCCGAGCAGCCCGACCCGGAGGCAGAAGCAGTCGGCCGGAGGAGCAGCAGCGGCGGCGGCACTACCACCATGACCCTGGGCTGCAGCAGCGGGAGCAGCCGACCCTGTGGCTTGCTGGCGGCCCCCTCGCCGGAGGAGGAGGAGGACGACGAGGCGCCGTCCGACGTGGAGGATGCCGACATCGACGTGGTGGGGCCCCCTCACGAGCACGGGCAGACTAAGTTTAGCGAGGAGGAGGAGGAGGAGGAGGAAGAAGAAGAAGACGACGACGACGATTTGCGCCTCCTCCCCAAACAGGCGGTGCGGGTGAGGCTGTCCCCAGTCCAGCGAGGCCCGGAGGCCACACTGGGCGACAATCACGTCGTTGCAGCGGCTCCGGCAGGGTCGGTTCCGGCGGGGTCTGCGGCCGGCCCGGCGTCCGCCTCGTCTTCTTCCTCGTCCTCGTCCTCCTCCTCCTCCTCGTCGTCGTCGTCGTCCGGCGGCACTTCAGGAGCCGGCAAAAACCCCTTGGTGAAGCCGCCCTACTCCTACATCGCGCTCATCACCATGGCCATCTTGCAGAGCCCCAAGAAGCGGCTGACGCTCAGCGAGATCTGCGAGTTCATCAGCGGCCGCTTCCCTTACTACCGCGAGAAGTTCCCGGCCTGGCAAAACTCCATCCGCCACAACCTGTCGCTCAACGACTGTTTCGTCAAGATCCCCCGCGAACCGGGCAACCCGGGCAAAGGCAACTACTGGACTCTGGACCCGGAGTCGGCCGATATGTTCGACAACGGCTCCTTCCTGCGCCGGAGGAAGCGCTTCAAGAGGCAGCAGCAGCAGCTCCACCCGCAGCCGCCGGAGCTCCTCTTGCGCGCCGCGGCCGCCGCTGCAGACCCGGCGGCTTTCCTCCCGGGTTTCGCCTACGGACCTTATGGCTACAACTACGGGCTGCAGCTGCAGAGTTTCCACCATCACCACCACCATCACCACCACCCGGTTGCCGCAGGCGGAGGGACGGCGGGGACTTTTTCCTTCCAGACTTCATCCTGCAGCCTTCCTGCGCCGCCGGGCCCTGGGGCCACGGCGACCGCCCCGTCCGTCTTCTCCAGTGGGCTCTCCTCTTTCCTGGGAGGTGATCTAAGTTGCAGGAAAGCTTTCTACCCGGCGGGGCAGCTTAGCCCTACCGCCTCCCTCCTGCAGAGTCTCAAGACGGACCAGGGAGCAGGCAGCAGGCCTTCCTTTTCCATAGACAATATCATTGGAGGCGGTGGCGGCGCGGCCCCTCCGCCCTCCAGTAGCTCCGCGGTCAGCGCAACAGATTCGCCCTTCCCGGCGGGCCATGCTGGGAGCCAAGCGCAGGTCCTGGCTATGTTGTCTCCAGCTCTGACTCCCTTACCGAACCATTTGAGCCTCACCCACGAATCACTCCTGCAATCGGGACAAAACTTTTCCAGTAAACTCACAAACCTCAACAATTGTCCTTTTTAAAGGCAGCCACAATGGCCCCTTCCCAATCAACATTCCCCCTCCTATCTATCTCCCTCTATTGTCCTCCCATTGTGTTTTGAAAGGTAGGAACTTTTTTTGGGGGGGGGTAGCATCTGGCATCTGAATCTGTGTGTGTGTGTGTGTGTGTGTGTGCGCGCGCGCTATCTTCTCCGTAGTTGTGGTTTAGCAAATGGTATGTGAGTAGGGGGGGGGGAGAAATTGTTGAGCCAAAAGGCCTATTTAAAATTAATCTTTCTTATGAAATGATTTCTGGAAGCTTGTGGGTGGGTGGGGGGAAGCAAAAGTGAAATCATTTAATTAGCGCTGCAGTCCTAAGCTGTCCATCTGGTGCTATTTTAGTTGGATTTATTGGAATGGCCTTCCAAGTATGGATCCATTAGCAACTCGGTTATTCTGGGGTAACTGCCTTATACTCTGTAAAGTTACTCCATTCAATTAAAGTCTGTCAGAGTGGAGTTCTTTGTGCAGTAGAATGCAGAGTCCCAGGTAGTTGGTTTGAAGACGGGCTTGTTCCAAGGGTATAACATTAAACTGATAATGGTGGGTGTTAATACATGCTTTTGGGGGGCAAATCCCATTGCATTCTGTATGTGCTCCCAGGATAGCAACCTTGGTGTGTGTGTGTGTGTGTGGGAGGGAGGAGGATGCACTTGTGAGACTTTGCATTTAAACTGTTTCCCTGAATGGTCCTGATGTCTGTATTTTCCCCATTTTTGAATGAAGGTTTTAAAATTTTCCTCTTGGGCATCCTTAATAGTTCAATGTTTCCTAAAAATGTATAAATCAATTTATGTTTTAAGTGAGATTTGAAATACATATCTGTAAAGGCCAGGCCATATCAGCAAACCCCTGTTATCGAAACTCCCGCCTCCTTTCCACCCCTTCAGTGTGTGCATGAGCAGCGTGTGTGTATGTGTGTTCAGTGTATCGGGACTCATTGGCGTGTATACATTGTGCACCAGAGCTATTTCGCTCTCTTCCTACTAGTTGTGTTTCCCTCCTATTTTATTGAAAGAATTGTGAATAATTAGATGTGGAAAAGGCAACGCATTTTTTTGTCCACCTCTGGTGTAAATTAATAAATGTCTGTGAATTCTCTTAAAAGGAACGCAGTGGGTCTTGCTATTTGCTCTTGTAATTTTTTTTAATGTTGTGTTAGTATTGGATCTTTGGAAGTAAAAAAGACCTGCGGAGTGGATGAATTTATTTGGGTAATGCTAAAAGCTAAGGGAAAAAGCAGTGCCTTCAACTTTGCTGTAGCAAGAGGGCAAACCACTCTCAAAATCAGAGGCTCCACTCTCAAACTCCCATGAAGCTTCCTTCTGAGTAGAAGTACATATTGAATTGTACTCTTTGTATATCAACCTATCCCAAACCCGGTCTTAAAATACATATCTTGAATTGGTGTACTAGACTACAGATAACAATTAAAGCCAGGGTCCAGTTGCTGTTTTGAGCAGAAATATAATCTATACAATAAATGTTTCCCATTAAGTAGAACAAGATAAAATGAGCCAGGTAAATATTTGTAGCTTACCAATGAAACGTGGGCTTGCCAGAACTTTTCCTTCCTTGCCTGTTAATGAACTCTTAAATTAGTTTACTGCTGCTGACCCTTCTATTTCTTTTAAAGTAATAATTTTGGGTTGTAAACCTAAAATGTTATTTTTATTATAAGGAGTTTGTGCATTAGTTTTAATTGTGACATCACATGTGGCAATTAAGTTCCTGTTTTCCAAAATTACTTGAAATTGCCAGGCAGTTCTTAACAGAGGAAAATTATACTCCCACTCCCCTTTTTGTTATAGCTGGAAATGTCGCCATATGGAAGGAGGAGTGGTGGTGGAGGAGGGAAAAAAATGCAGGGTTGTTCTTTCTGAGCCGAAAGGGTTGAAATAACCATTTGAAATCCGAGATCTCCACCTAAATTTGTGAGTGAAAAAAGGCACAAAATAAACAAACTCTTTCTTAGCCAATCCATGCCTTGAAATCTCTTTATATTTTGGCCCAAACTGAAAATGCAGGGCTTTGTCTGAACAAAATGTTCCCCTATTCTCTCAATGAGCAGCAATGTCTTGTCAGGTTTTTAGAAATCATTATTATTGAGTGACCCTGAATAAGTGAATAAACCAACCCACTCACCCCTCCCTCTAATTTAAAATATTCATTTACTGGCTTTTTTGTGGCTCTAATAGATTCTCCCCTGGAGAAGGGCCTGTGAAGGCCGAGGTAAATGAGGAGGAGTTGGTGGGTGGGTGGCTTTCTGTCTGGGGAGGGAGGAAATTACAGAAGAGAGACGGTTCTTGTAGCATTTTCCATCTGTCTCTCAATGCAGACCCGACCCCCGCCTCCCCAGCCTTCCCGAGTTTGTTGACGTTGCTCCTTGAAAAGAGTCTAGCCCTCCCTGCTCGCCCAGCGAGGGGTCTTGCGTCCCCCCCCAGCCCACATTTGCTTTTGAAAAGGGATCCCCTGTCAGACACTTGGTCCTTGCCTTTCATGTCCAGTCCCCACAAAGAGGCTACAAGGCAAGACACGGAAAGGTGGGGAGGGGGAACAAAGAGAGGCGGCGCGGCAAAATGAATCTATTTTCCAGATTGCTGAGCACATGGTTACAAATGGAAAGAGCTTTGGGACTTTTTTTTCTGTTGATCTGGGGAGGGGGTGCTTCTTTCGCTCTCTTTCTCTCTCACTCCCTTCCCTGCCTCCAATCTATCCAAATTGTTAAACTATATATACTACGCCAAACACTGTCCTTTGAGAGTTCTGGGCACCCATTTCCAGCGCCAGCGTTAGTCGACGTCTGGAAAATGGGAGTAGCAAACAGCTCTGAAGTTTTTAATTTCTTTCGGTTTTTTTTTTTTGTCTGTGTGCGACTAGGCTGTGAAAAGGGGGAGTGAGAATAAGAAAGCCCTCAGCACAGCACCCCATTTGGGACAGTAGGCAAGAGTAAGTGCGGACTGGTATGGAAGTGCAGTCAGGACTCATCAAGCGTGTAAAATCAATTCCAAGCCCAATACTTTACGTAGATTTATTTTCTTGAAGGAAAAGAAGGAACGCGGTGAGGTCCGCTGAAGCGCTCGGCTTTCTGCTTCTCGACTAATCCAATGTTAAGGGCCTAAACTTTCAAACAAACCGCATTGAATAGCGGGCCAAAGCGGTTGGGTAATCTTTCTTGGGGAAAAAATTCCGCAGAACCCACGAAGGGGTACAATCCTAGCCATATTTACGCGATCTCCCTGATTTCCCCCCAGACGAGGCCTGCGATTGCAGCTTCCTCAGAGGTGTCGCGATTGGTTTCCATTTGTATTGGATACTCATTTCCAAGCGGTACGGCTGAACCTGCCGCGGTTCCACGCAGAGTGGGAGTTGCTCTCCGATCTTTTCTGCCCGAACTTCGGAAGCGTTCCCAAAGAGCTCCACAGACTTAGCCTGGATACAGGCTACAGGATGCGCGCCCGCATTTTGAGGTAGTGTTGGGAGAGCTAAGGAAACTAAAACTCGCCGTCCAAAAATATAAATATATGAGAAGGCGCGGAGTTCCAGGGCTAAAGGTTATGGCGTCTGAAAGCTGGTTATTTCAGAGCGCGGAGCTTCAGACGCAGCGCAGTTGTCAAGTAGATGGGCTGGAGGAAGGCGGACTGCAGCCCTGAAATCCTGGCTTGCATCTCTGGCAAACTGCACACCAGGAACGCCTCTGGCTTCTCGTTGCCTTCTCCCTTCTGCTTGAAAGGAACGCGTTGAACTGCGGTATAGAAAAGGCTGCACTCCCTTGGGATCTTGAGACCACACAGTTTTTTATCTAGAGGTAGAATGTGGTGTTGATTCCCTCCCCGCCGCCCCATTCCTGAATCTTCGACTCGACCTGGCATTTTCCTCGAAGCTTTTGTTGTTGTTGTTAAATGCATCCGTTAAAGAGGGAAGGCAAGGTGTGAGCGAGGGGGCGTGGAGGGGGCAGAGAGATGGGCTTTAGTGCTCCCAAGTAAGCCTGGTGGATTCATCACCTTCAGGTGGAATCGGGTCCAATCCAAATGTAGTCGGAAGGATCTGTAATCTTTTTCCCTGCTGGAGTCCAGTTTTTAACCGCACCTCCGCCCTTCCTTTTTAATGTGGGAGCTGCTGAGTCAGCCACACACACACACACACAGGCTCTGAGGATCTTATTCCTCCCTGAAACTGGGCCCTGTCTACCAAAACTCCAGTTAGTGGCGTGCTTCTAATGTCTTTTCTCGCTCTCTTTCTTAAAAGTGAGAAAGAACGGACATCTGGAATTTGTCATTGCTGAGGCCATCGTTAGCAGCCCGTTTTCCCTGGGGCAGAATGAGGAAATCGTTTTATGAAGGACTGACGCGTGTCTTGACTCTGGCGCGATGGGCTTTTATTTTTCTTCAGTTCCCCCGCAGTGGTTCAACTCAAGGATCGCACAGGTCCCTGCAGCAAGTGGGGTCCCCTTGAACTGAACAGAATACTGGACCTTCCCAGTGAGGGGATTTGCCCAGGGAGAGAGAGAGAGTTTTGCATCTCCCCTGTGGAAACAATAGTAGCTGGGCGTTCACAAGAGTAATAAGGAAGAGGGGAAGGAAGCTATGCGCCCACTCCCCTAAGTCCAAACTGGTTTTGAACTCTTTCCTCCTCCGTCTGAACGTAACCCGAGACAGAATGATTGGGGGGGGGGACTGGTTTTCCTAGGGGCCCACAGATAATGGCATCTGCCCGGAAAATTTTTTTCTGGAGCTCTTTTTTGCGGAGCTCGGGTTCACCTTGAAGGCTTGAGGTGAGAAAGATAGAAAGCGGAGCTCCCTTTTGTACTTCCAGGCAAGAGGCGTTGCGCCCTTTGTTTTGCTTAGGGAGATGGTTGGAAAGCTTTCTGAACAAGAAGTTCGCTTCGTTTGAGAACCTCGTCCATTACTGGTCCATTAACTCCACCTTCCAGAATGGTAACAAAGAAGTGTTTCCCCAACCCCGTGAAGTGATTGATCGGTAGCCTCCAAAGCAAAGCATAGCAAAACAAAAAGAAGTCCGATTTTCACCTGTTTGTGGATCCCAAGTCCTTTGGGATCGATCGCTCCGTTCCTAGAAGTCTTGAGCCAAGGCCACGTTGCGGACCTGTGCAGAGTACCGTTTTATCCCGGAAGCTAGATCCGCCCCAGCTGGGTTTGCGTGACAAGATGAACTATAAATTAACCAACTACATTTTCCAAATAGCAGGGTACAAACAGGTTCAACATGTGGTGCAAACCCGGGGGGGGGGAATACGTATTGAACAAACTAGGATTTAGGTAACCAAGGATTTAATTCGCTCAGCAAGGCAGATTGAAATGAACCTCATTCCCATTTCCGCGTGGTGGAGTGTAATCTGAGCCAACCAGGTGCTCTCCAAACGTTTGGGCCTGCAAAATCCTACCCTTGCCGGCTAGATGATTGGGGTGATAGGCTTTGTAGTCCAAACCATCTGGAAAGGGCCTGAATGGGGAAGGCAGCGTGGTCTACCGCCGTGGTGTATATCAGAAATTATTTTCAGCGGTTTTTCTCTGTATCTTTCCCTCTTGTCGCTTCTGATTGATCTTTGCTCAGAAATTCCCCGGTCTTCTCTCAGCTCTCTTGGTTTATAGAAAAAAAATATCGAACAGCCCAGTTTAGCCGAATAGGAAAAACCCGATATTTCTATACTGCGGACTCGAAAGATCGGTTCGGGAAGAGAAGGGAAAGAGGTCGCCTTGGTTGGAGGCCTCCAGCGCCTTTCCGAATTTAATCCAAGATTTCACTCCAATCGGAGGTCATTCGAGAAGGCAGCGCGTTTACCCTTTTCCTCCAGATGTTCAAAATCAGGCCGGTAAATGAGTTGATGCTGCGTAAAGAAATGTGCGTGGAAGCGGGAGAGAACGAGCCCTCGTCTATGGGTCAGTCCGTAAAAACGGAGGCAGAGAGCGAGCGCGAAGGCGAAGAAGGGAAGGTATTCGCGCCTTTCCAACATTATTGGCACCCACCGGATTTGAGGGCAGGTTTGACAGCAATTTGGAAGTGAGGGAAGGTCAGGATCGCACTCGTCCCACTT
Source organism: Naja naja (assembly GCA_009733165.1). Lineage (NCBI taxonomy): Eukaryota > Metazoa > Chordata > Lepidosauria > Squamata > Elapidae > Naja > Naja naja. Next base: position 65,432,279 of record CM019150.1, read on the forward strand.
TAGTTGTGCCGTTTGTTTGTAAGCAAGATCGCGAAAACATTTGGAGCGCGATTTGTGGTTGGGAAGGGACGGGTGTGAAAGGTTGCTCCGTGAATCTCTTCTGCCGCGGTGTCCCTCGCTTCTAATGCACAGAAGAAACCTGCGCGGTGGATTTGCGGCCTTAATTATAGGACAATTTCACTTAACCTTAAAAGTCTTTCCTTTTTGCCTTTCGGAAAAAAATCAGAACCAGAGAAGACTTTTTAAAAATCTCTTCTTCTTCCCTATCTCCTTTCCCCCTCAAGAGGCCTGAGGATTTAAAAGGCATTTCGGAAAGGAGAAATTCTGCATTAATTACCAAATAAGCCTTTCTCCCTAGTGGACATTTGTAGAAGGGAGGGAAAAAACGGACGTCGGTTTCGATAGTTATAGGTGGGAGAGAATCACCCGAACTTTTGATTCATCTCAAACGCCCGCGGGACGTTCCCCGCACTCGGGTTGGGTCTCTGCTTGCTCATTCGAGCCAATGCCATCAAAGTCCCCTCGGCCTTCACCTGTCCAGCGTCTACCTGTAGGTGGATGGGATTCGCGGAGTATAAGAGAGGGGCTGAGGATAGAAGAAGAGAAGAGACAGAAAACTGAGTGAAGTAACCGCTCAGAACAGAGTTTAGGTTGGGCGACTGGACGAGGGGGAAAGACGCTGCTGAGGAAATGTATAAACCTGTCCGGCGAATTATCACGCTGTTTCATCTCCAACGAGCCGTTCCCTAAAAGGCAAGAGGGGAAAAAATGAAGCGATTTAAAAGCACTTCAATTTCACTGGGCTATTAATTAAGGAGGCCCCGGGTTCCGAGGGAAGGTCCTTAGAAGCGCCAGCGTCGGGGAGGGAGGAAACCGCCCGCCGACCACCCACCGACTCCATCGGCCTCTTGCGGCGGCGGCGGCGGCGGCGGCGGCAGGGAAAGGAAGGGGCGGCAACGTTTTCTAAAAAATATCGGCGCATCAAACATCCTCTCGCTCCTCCGTTTCTTTGCTCTGAAGGGTTAAGGGCTGCCGGAAAGCTCGGGAATCCAGTCGGGGGAAGGTTCATTTCTTTCCTAAAACTTCTCAGAAGAGAAGGAGAAGGAGAAGGAGAAGGAGAAGAAGAAGAAGAAGAAGAAGAAGAAGAAGAAGAAGAAGAAGAAGAAGAAGAAGAAGAAGAAGAAGAAGAAGAAGAAGAAGAAGAAGAAGAAGAAGAAGAAGAAGAAGAAGAAGACCCTTCCCGACATTAAAACAATGCAAGGAAACAGTTGGTCGGAGTCGTTTTGCAGGGTTTGCTGATTTCCCAGGCTGTCTTTCTTTTCTTTGAGACGGACAGACCTCAAAGGCGGCGGATGGGGAGTTGGGGGGGGAGTGGCAGGAGAGATTTTCATTCTTTCTAGACCGTCCCGCTGCCTTTTCAGGTGCGAGGCGGGAAGCGAAGGCCGCATTGAAACAGTCCGCAGTGGCTCCAGCCGTACCGAAGGGAGAGCAGCCGATTTCCCAACGCGCAGGTAGTTCGCTGTTTGAGGAGGTGTTGGGACGTTAATCAACTATCCGGGGCTAAGAGCAAATACAGCGCTCTCCCTTCTTGAACCGCGGGCGCCCATAACTTGTTTCGGAAAATTAACAGATTAACCGAGTTGGAAGGGACCTTGTAGGTCTTCTAGTAGTCCAACCCAAGCAGGAGACCCTACAGATGATTAAGTCAACTGTCTTTGGATAGGTACTATCCCTCCCCCCCATCCCCCGGGAGTAGTAGAGAATAATCTGCAGCGCTCTGCATCGTGCGATTATCGGGCGGTGTTGGGGTCAGACTGAATTTGTGCCAGAATTAGTTTCCTTGGAATTTGGTTTCCTATTCCAGCCGAGTTGCGAAACGTACCTTGCTCCCGAGCGTGTTTCATCCTTTGGTATTGAATAGGACAAGCCAAGTTTCTTCAAGAATGTGTTCTCAAAATATATTGGGCTGCTGCGCTCCTTTACACAGGTGCTATATGAATGATAGGATTTATCATCTAGCGACCTGCAGGGTCGAAATATTGTGGTTTTCAAATGCCCCAGGAGCCTTATTTATTGTTTTGCCACCTACCGACTTTCGCTTTGGGCATCTTTGGAGGAAAGACTTAATTACCCTGGTAATAAGCAGGGCAAATCTGGATGATTAGAAATCGAAAGACGCCAGAGAAAACTGTTTTTAAATTCTTGATCCACAAGCCACTTTTGTTCCGTAACAGTTCCAGTTTTGAGCGAAGAATAAAGGCTGCAGGGAAAGCCATTCGTTTTACTGTGATTTATACTGTTCGTTTTTAATTCCATTTACACATTGGGTCGCACACTGTTCGGAGCGGGTTGACAGGAGTGACACCTAAGTCATACAAGTATGTATGAATAAACACACATACTTAAAAAGCTGAAGACCAATCAGTTGGTAGTCAGACTGAAAATCGCCCTGGAGAGTCGGGCAATTCTCTGATTATGCCATAATGGGATTTGTTTTTGATTATCCTTTCCCTCCTCAATACTGCTCTTAAGGCAGAGGATGGATTTTTTTGGCACTATCCCTGGAAAATGTATCTGTACATTTGTCCCTAGCTTATTTTAGTGCAAGTTCAGAGTTTTAACAACCAGGCAGCTTGTAACAAGGTTGAAAAGCCTGTGATTTTAGGCAGGATCCCATAAAGGGAGATTATATTTTGTTTCTTTGCCCACAAATACTTGGTAGTAAGTTCAATTGAGATTTATTTCCAGTATATTTGGAACTCAAACCTACCGTGCAGTGAAGGGCTTGCATTGTCTAACGTTAAATTTTCACTCCTTTTACAAGAAGGGTCAAACTAAGGCAAGACTGTTCTCTACCCCTGTCCTCCCCAATTTCACCCTTCTTAATTAATGTTGTCAGGGTTTATCTGCCTTGGCTTTCTCCAGTCTCTTGTGCTGGAACTAAAGCTGGTTTGATTCCACTGAAGCTAATATGGAATAAAGACAGCTTAAATCTAAATGCTTCTGTCCTGGATAGAATTTGAGCTCTTTAACATGTGAATCTGATTATTGACAGATTCATTTGAAAAGTGGAATCAGACTTTTAAAAAACTGTGCAAGTTTTCTCTAGAGCTGGGGCAGGATGGATTGAAATGTAGGGCTTTAATAAGGCCTTTCATTCCAAAACTCCATCCTAGGGAGGCAACAATTCTGATGAAATCTAAACTCCCATTGAACTCAATGACCCAGAGGGATCTGCAGTTGTGACAAAGGGTAAACAAAGTTTTTGGGGTAGTTTGACTCTTGCTGACTTTGTGGATCAGACTGTGATATTTTTTTGCTAACAATATGAAAGGATTTATCATTAACTTCCGAGATTTTTTTCCCCAACTTCCCAGTCTAACCAATAAATCCAAGGATCCCTAAAAATATGTTATTCAAATACTAACCAGCTCAATCGACAGAGGCTTCCAAAGCTAGAACAGGCTGACCGACAGGACTGTGGGTCAAGTAGAAGCAGTCCATAACGCCTTTTAAATTTAAAATTTACATTTTAATTGCATTTCCTACAGCGCAAATCTTTGGGCCCTTCACAACTTGTAGAAGGATATCCCTGCCAATCTGTGGAACATGGCAGAGTCTTTGATAATAATTGGGAGGCCTGCATGAAAAGTTGGGTCTCAGAGTTCCCTATCTGTGGAAACCCTGATAATGAAACCATATATAGCCTGTTCCCAGAGTCAGGTCTGCCTGGTTTCTTTGCGTGGGATCTGAGACAGCATCTCATCTAAGCACACTAATTTAGCTAACAAAAAGAAGGGAGATGCAAGACTCAAGATGCAGAAGCAAATCTGAGCAAAATTATTGTACTGATAGAAAACGACAGAAAACGTTCAAACTTTCATCTACTTTAATAGATTTGTTGAAAGGAAACATTGTCTAAAAGCAAGTGGAACTGTCCTTGCTTCAGTTGTGAGTGAAGATAATGTTGTGCTATCTCTCAATCAGAGAGAGTAGAAAGTTCTGAATTTACTACAGAAAAGCTCTTCAGAAAAACAGGACAGGTTTGATCCAGCCCCACAGACTTGTATCTGTTTCCTTGATGGCCTGTTCACCTGATTGTTCATTTTCATTTTCTGATGTTTGCTTTTTTTGCCCAGCTCCTGACAATAAGTGCCATGAGAAAGGCAGTATGTAACAGAGTTGTTAATCTTCTGACCTAATTCATATGCAGAATGTAATGTGTCAGGAGGGCCTTTTCTGGACGCTTAAGGAGAGAAAGGGAAAATGAGAACATCAATCCAGAATTTTAGCGTGGAAAGGGGCTGGGTTTTAACTCCTGAATGGAGTGGTGTGTGAAGTTAGTTGAAAGTATTAGCTTAATATTATTTCCATGACAAGATGCAGTTTTGAAGAAAACAGTTTCCTTCAATAAATACTTTCATCTATTGGGTCAAAAAGGAAATGCTGTATTATTTCAGCTGCAAAGTTGATCCAAAGGATCATAAAAAATGTGAAGCAGACGAGAAGACTTTGTAGTTAGTATACATATTTTTAGTCATAAGCCGCCATTTTTTTAATTTCCAGGAAGCCTACCAAGTAGTTCATGAAAAAAACTGGTATTTGTTGTTGTTTCTTCTTAAGTACATTGCATTCACAGATTTACTACCCCAAGATAATGGGAGTTCCATTCTGTTGGTTATGGCAGTTGACATCTTTTGCATTGCTACCCATTTGGTGGGGCGAAAGAAGTGGTGACCACAGCATTTAATTGTGTCATTTCAATCTCTGCCTTAATATCTGCACCTCTTTGCCCTCTGCATTTAAATAAATATAATTTCATGAAGCTGTTGCGGCATTCTAAATAACAAAAGAATCCACTTGGTGCACTAGATTGGTTTTTTTCAGATCTTTTGCAATATAAGAACATCCTTATTTCATCCTAAATTTTGTTATTTCAGCTCTTTTACCCTCACATTTATGGTGGTTATCATCTCCCTCTTAACAAGATGTTTCTATTAAAATCTTGGGCCCCTCAAAGGACTTGGGAGCTAGGATCTGAGCATCAGGCAACTTCTGGGCATTAGTATTTAGTGCTTCATTAAACTACATTTGGTGCTCTGTGCCCGGAGACTGGCAGTTTGCAAATAGCAAGTCTCTCTGATTGGAGTCACTGGAGCTTTGCCCCAACCAGCTAGCCATCCCCAAATAAGCCTAAATTTCCTTTTTAATCCAGAGGTTGACCTTGTTCAGCTTCATCCAACAAAGAGAACAATGGCATTCATTCATTCTTATTCCCTTCTTTCAGGCTTCCCTGCCTGCCTGTATGGAAGTTGTTTTTACTTGACTCCAGACCTTCAAAAGCAAGATAGATAATTCTGTGGTTGTAGTTTAATGTCGATGCACAGAAGTAACTAATCGTTTTTAGGTAGCCTTTTGGGAGAACCTGAGTCATTTTATGAATAGTTTATGGTTCAATCTTTCCTGTGAATCCAGAAATTGAATAAAGTAAGTAATCATTAATGAATTGAATGTGGGGTGAACACAGCCTATATGAAACTTGGATTTACTTTAGAAATATGTAATACAATAGCTGCAATTTAATCCTATCTCTCTCATTACTGCTCTGTTTCTAAAGAGTCTTCTAGAATGATATGGAATTAAGAGTACAATCCTAAAAAAAGCACCTTCCACTAAACTAGTAAGATTTCTTTCCCTTCCAGCAATGGCTGCATTCACACAACACACTTAATGTGTTTATTAATTGCCCCAATTTCTGAGTTTGCACCAAAGCATGAAACTTATACCATCCAGGCAATTTAGGCTCATTCAACATTAAGGCATAAAATAATTGATGAAGCTTGTGAAAATGCCACCATTATAACTGCCCTGGTCAATCCTACAAACACAGTAGGTTTGGGATTGTTGAACATATTTAAGCCATCTTGATGCTGTCTAACTTCCCGTTCCCTCATTCCTCTTTTAAATGTGTTGGGTTTGAGCTGTGAGTGGGGCAGTTCAAGGGATTTGTCTTTTTGTCTGCTGGATCTCCCCGGCTTTAATTCCAAACAGGGGAAATGATTTCAAGAGGTACTTTGAGGAAAGGTGCCCCACATGCATTTGGAAAGCGTGAGAAGTGTTTCTTCTGGGTTTTTGTGTGTGTGTGTGTGTGTGTGTCTTTAACATACAGGGACTTGCTTGCTTTAGATGGGAATTTTTCAGTTCTTTAAACCCATCTTATTTACTTCAAAGGTTAACCCAGTCTGCTTACTCTTTTCACTCATTGCCGTGATCATATGCTCAAGAACCTAAGGAGAAGACATTCATACAGATTGAAAGGCTCATTTTCCACTACTTGCAAAAGAAAAGGACTCATTTTAAGGGGGAAGCTTTTGTCTCCTGGAAATGTCTGGTTATATCTCAAATCAGCAATTATGCAAATACATATTAACAAAATGGAAACAACCATATATGAGCAAGGAGGCCCATGGATTGAAAGGCAGAAATAGGTCCCATTATAGAAATTATTCTTGCCCTCAAGTTTCTCTGAATCAAAAGGTGGGACAGTCTTAGGAAAGCATGATTTATATGCCTTATTTTTAAGTTGGGATAGCTGCAATGTAATTTTACATCTGAGAAGTAGGCTTAGTCTCAGTTGTGATGAGCGAGGTGCTGTTGCAGGGGATTGGTTTGTTTTTTTGCTTGGTGAACTTGCCAGCCACTAACTCATTGGAAAGTTTTGTGTACTCTTTATCCTAATCCTAACCTTTCTGAACTAGTCAAGATGGGCTTCTATGGATGGATATTCACACAGGGTATCTGTGTGGATACCCACACAGAAAAGATCTCTCTGGCATTTAAATTGGTGCTTGTCGAATTCCTATGCCCTAAATATAATTGAAAATGAATGCACAATAATGCAATATATTCCCTGCTAAAACTTTTTGTGGACGGTGACTTTCTTGCTATTTTGCCACCTTAAATCTACTCAAGGCCACCTCCCCTTAAGAGGACAGGTAGTACTGAACTTAGATTCTCATATCTAGTGGTAGAACCTAGAGTGAGTGCTATAGCTTTTTTCCCCTTTAGCTACTGTGCTTAGAAAACTAGCAGGAAACATAATTTGACTACAATTGGCAAAGGTCCAGCGTAGCATCTTATAAATTTAATTAAGAGAACCCCTTCAATAGTAGAATCCAATCCTAGATAAGTTTACTCTGAAGTAACTGTCATGGATTTCATAATAGTTATTAATATATGGCTCTAGATTTTTCACATTTCTGATCTTTCAGTATCCATCTCATTAGTGTAACATACTTTTGGAGGAGGCCATACGTTTAGACTGATGTTGATTGGTAATATTAATAAGATAATAAGATTCATAATACCTATCATGCTGCCCTCAAATGGCTGAAAATCAGAACTCATCTGACCACCCTCTGATCTACTATTTGTTTAGTACTTTTGGTGAGTTGGGAGGGAAGGAAACATCACCCTTGTTCCAACAATCCTGTTTTCTCAGCTTTTAAAGCAGCCAAGAAGAGGGTTATTAAGTTGTCAACTTGGAGACAATCCTGTCTTCCATGTAAAGGGAATTCTATTCACTGAGGGGGGCGGAATCACTGGCAGTGGTACAACATACTTGGGATATACAATATTTCAACTTCAACTCTCAGGTATCCATTCATCTGGCTAGGAAGGAGTTTGTCAGATATTTTGAAGAGACTGTAATGATGGAGGTGGACACAGGGCTACCTGGCAGCTCACTCAACTGGCAGCACAGACCCCAAACAATATTATAAATCAGAATATAACTCCAGTTCAGACTACTAATTAAATAAGCAACAAGAAAGTAAATCGGTTGTATAAACACATCCATTATCCTATAGATGGCATTAAGGCACAGATACTAGAGGTTTGATTCTCAGTATTGAACTTAGGACAACAGTAGGAAGGTTTTTAATCTGAAGAAAGCAACAAGGGTTACTTAACGGAATAATAATCTTGGTAGCCAAGTCTGAGATTGATGTGATTCTACCTATAAAATATGCTGATTGAAATCCTAAATATGTTTCCTGAATCTTATCTGGATGTTCCTGGTGGTAATTTCACTGTGTGTGCAGAGCTCACACAAACACTCTTGACTGATTTAACCACTGTTTAACCAATGGACCCAGTTTTCTGGGTTTGCCTGATACATATCAACAAACCAGCCACACAACACTCACAATTAAATAGTAATTGGCTAATTTGTGGCTGTTTATGTTCTACAAACCAGTCTCTGTGTCCATAAGGGTCTTTTGCAATACAGCCTTAAACTAATGGAAGCCCTAGCCTTTTCTGGGCTCAGAAACCAAGCAAAATTGGGCTTGATTAGTACCTGGAAGGGATACCTTGAGGGAATCCTAGGGCTGAAGGCTCAACTGAGAAGTAGAAAAAGTATGAAAGAAGGCAGCAGCCAACTATTTCTTCACCACTGCCAAAGCAATTACACAGATGTCAATGGGAGTTGCATTCCCTTGACAGATACTTTACCTTTATCTTCAACTTTGATCCACCAGAACTTTTTAGGGCTTCTATTCATCTTCAGTGCAGACTACATTTCTCCAGGATTTCTTACCAGAAACCAGCTCTTACACTGATATACCTTGGCTGCAAGATGCAGGAAAAGAGAAGGTAAGTCCTGCGACAGACTTCTGCACAGAATGCTGTCCTTCCATGGGAGATATATAATGCAATGTAATGTCCCAATGGTGCTTTTTTCAGGAGGCAACTGGACTTTGTTTTTCCCCTCATTCCCCACTATCCTATCAAAGCTGAAGAAGCTTCTTGGGCAAGAAGCAAAACGTCTTCAAAGAAAAAACAAGAAAGTCCAGTTGCCTCCTTTGGAACAACCCGGATGACTGAGAATCTCTACAGACGAATGCAATGTAACTTTATGCAGGGTTCTAGTTTGAAGATTGCTGGTCCGATCCCTCTTTCCCAAATTGTGGGACAGAATTTCAGTCCATATTACTAAACCTCTAACCCCTTGAAGCTGTAGTGCCACAGCAGAAAAGGAAGGCAGACATCTGTCTCATCTAGATTCAATGGCCATTCTGTAGCGTTTCAGGCCACAACACTGGAAAAGATATTTAAGACAGCTTGAAGAGCTATGGCCACTGAAGAACAGATATTAACCGTCCGAGATGGACAGCAGAATGGAGTAGTTGTTCTGCAACCACTATAAAGAAGAGGCGAGGAACTTCCATTGTTAATGATTTACCAATAGCACAATAAGGGACTTGAGGAACTGTAGCAGAATAAAAAACCATACCGCAATAAGTTCTGCCTCTCAAGTACAATAGGCAATTTCCTTCAGAGACATTTTTTCCCCCAGATCTTGGTTGTATTTATAATATCGTTATTATGAACAGTACTTACAGGGGAGCAGATTACAAAGAACGAACTAAATAGTTTAAAACAGATCAGGAGTAAGTCTGCTAACTCTACATACTTTTACCCTTGGAGGCTGGAATCCCATAGGAACTTTACACCTTGATTATTCTTTCCCAGTTTGCAAACTTCAAAGCCTTGGTGGTGCAGGCTGTTAAACACCTAGCACTTAGCTCCAGCTGCCTGCAATTAGTGCAGGCTCGAATCCCACCAGGCTCAAGGTTGACTTAGCCTTCCATCCTCCCGGGGTAGGTAAATTGAGGACCCAAGATTGTTGGGGGCAATAAGCTGACTTTGTAAAAATGCTGCTTTGGGGGGGGGGGCAAAAAGCCCTAGTAATAAGCAGGCATATATAATAGAATGAAGGCTATTGCTGAGCACATTGGGTTGTGCTCCAAAGATTGTAAGCCACCCTGAGTCTCCAGAGAAGGGCGGCATATAAATGTGAATTTTTTTTAAAAAAAAGGAGTCTCTGAGGGAAAGGAAGACTTACTGGATTCTTTCTCCAGGTCTGGTGTTTCTTGAACTGGGAGTTAATCCAGAAGTCAGTCTGGTGTAGTTTGGTGCACCAGACACCGGCAGGCAATGAATTCTAGTCTGTCCTTAGGCACAAGGCCAGCTGGCTGACCTTGGGCCAGTCACTCTCCCCCTAGCAATGACTAATCACTTTTGAAAAAAAAATCCAGCAGGGACTTATCTTGTAACTAGAAGCCAGCACTGACTCAAAGGCATGCATACAAGTAAAATAATAATAGTAAGTACTTTACTTGCGGGAAAGCGGGACTCAATCGGATGCCAATCCCAAAAAGAAATGGAAATGCACCTCGCGATACTTTGCCTGTCCGGAGATCACCGATAGCCACAACGCGCCCCTTTCCTCCTTCCCCGCAGCCGGTTCTTCTTTGCGGAATTTCTGGAGCAGCTTCGTCATTCCGTTTCCTTGAAAGTTTCGCAACACCACCCTCCCATCAATGTCGTTTTCGACTTGGACTTCGCTCCATAGAGACCCTAAAATGTGCGGGGCCCGGGTAAGAAGTTGGAGCGGAGCAACTAGAAGCGAAGGAGCAGGGAATGGCTACAACTAAGCAATTACGGAATAATTTGCCTGCTAAGAGGACAGCAGATTTCCGGCCTTTATTTATCCAGGGCAGAATGATAAGCGCAGCTTTTTGTGATTTTAAGGCAGTGAGTTATGGAAGGAAAAGAAATAACGACGATAGCAAGGACTTTAAAAAAAAAAAGATCTATCATTACAAATAAAAACAAAACATGAAAACACCCTAGCTATAAAGACCTTAGCCCCAAACTGTAACTAGGAGATTTAACGTTCTTTGTATTCCACCCATTTGCTCCCTTCAATTTATTTCGAGCCCAAGAATCTGGTTTAGAATCAAGGATCAAAGGCCAAGTACAGCAGAATCTGGTGAGATTAAGGATGTGCATTATGCGATAGTCTTAGTTTTCAATGTCAGTGGGACTCTTTGGGGCTTGTTCTGTTTAAAATTAAGCAGTGCTGTGGCTTAAATTGTCTACATCAAATCAGGTCTGCACCGTTGGCTTGAAAGAAGCCCAATCGGAATTATTCCAACATTACTTACCACTAAGGAAATGTAGTTTGCCAACTGCAGGCAGCTCCTTGGAATATCCCAAAGATTTTGTTTCCTGGTGTGATTAGATACACTTTGACTTCCAGAAGGTCCACAGGGATTTTAACTATTTTTGCTGAAGACCTTAAAGTTTTGGTGAGTTTCCTTCACAGGGCTTACTTCTGAATAGTCCTATATAGAATTGCACTGTGAATATATTTTAGGGGGAATTTTTTTTCTTCTGTTCAGTGACAAGCTTCCTTGCCAATGGGACAATGTTTTTCAGGAACATTGGAAGTTGTCATTTCCATATTGGAACAATGGCTAATCATTTCTGGATCAGTGTTTTTTCCATTAGGGTTACCATTTACTTGGTTTTGAGGTAAAGAAATAACTCTCATCTCCCAAGTCATTTGAATGATTTGCATGTAAGAAAACTTCAATCTGGAGGTATAAATGCTATTCTCTGAAATGTTTTCTTTTTGAAATTAGAACTTTCCCATCTTTTGTTTGCTCACTTTGTTCCCCCAATTGTAATTCCTTTTGCTTTAATTTTTTTTAAAAAAACCAGTCAACTAAAAAAATTAAAAGGGAAGAAAGATAAAATAAAATGAGTATATGTGTAGTTATGTACATACTGCTTGCATGGCATTAATTGCAGTCCCACAAACTATTTCAGAGAAATCTATTGAGCTAAATGGAGCTATTTTGAATTAATGACTTGGGACTGTGACCTTTCTAAAGTAGGCTACAATGTTTAGTAAGATCTCATAGCCCCAGGCCAGCTCTAGTGTCCTACTGATTTTTCAGTTCTTAAACTGACTTCCATTTCCACTGCATGTTGACCTCTGCTCAACTTTGTTGATTGCTATAAACTCCAACATGTTTGCTCAGTTATCTGGGCTAAAACTTCCTTTCCACACTGACTCTTTTGACTTGCCCTGTTAATATGTTTATTCAGGTAGCTGTTTTCATTTCTGTTTATTTATTGTGTCTGCATAACTGTCTTGAGAGGAAGGCCACAGCTCCAAATACATATTTTTAAAAGCTATGATACCACATGTGTTTCAATAAACTTCTTGAAAATCTCATTGGTTTCTATTGAAAAGAAGAAACTGGTCCTTCCTTTCAACAGCCTTTTCCATGTTCCCCTTGTGGCACCAACTGAGTGCAGGGAGCATGTGTTTTTAAATAAAAACAAGGTATGAAGGATGAACTCAGTGAAGGAATGAAGATGTTTACCAGAACAAAGGTGTTCAGAAAATGAATGTGAGCCAGTTAACCTAATCTGAATTCCTTTTATTTCCAGCAGAAATTTCATGCAGGTTACTTTCTGTTCTAATTGGAGGGAAATGAATATAGTGTAGTAAGCAGAATGTGATAGATGAACAGCTAAATCTGAATCACCAGATTTGTCTCTCCTGTACCAGCACAGGACTGAGTTCTTATTGTTTTGCTTTATTTATTGATATTTTTAGTTGAATTCAGAAGTGTCATCAATTACATCATAAGTAAATTCAGTGAATGAGAATGAGAAGGCTAATTCACATTTGCTTGAAGAGGTGGGGGATAGAAAAGAAAATATATTAGATTGCAATCTTAATGCCACGTGAAAAGGAAGAAAGTGAGTTCTGTTAAACTCATGGGACTCGATGTAGCCACGCCACAACTTTCAAATAGGTATTAATGCCATGTAGGAAGAAATACTATTCCAGGGATAACTATAGGTTCACATTTTAATGAAGGATGCAAGGCTTCTTCTTCTTCCTTCCCTGCCTCTGGAGACAACTCTAAATGTTACCATGATTGAATTTCATCCTAATAGCTAAGGTTGAAAGAACCGCTTTCTTGTATATATGTGTTGAAGGTCTTCTTGGCAATATTTGAGGCAGCTTGATCTCTTTAGGACAAATTTGAGTGGAAGATGAATGTCACCTGCTCATTGGAGACTGAGTTAAATGTTGATTCAGAAGTCTTGATGAATGAGGTTGAGGCAAGATAGTCACATTTTCATTCCCTCTACCTGTTGAACTCCCAGTTCTATTCTCTGACATATAGATTTGGTAAATTTAACAATCACATCTAGTGATTTTAAGTCTAAGTTACGGAAAGATAGGTGGGAAAAAATGCACAACATTGAAAGAAAAGTGAAGGGTTTTTTCCCCCCAAAGAACATACCTTATTGTAGAAGCCCTCCCCACTCTACAAAGTTGCTCCAGATATATTGGGCGGTTTATGTTCATAACAGTCCAGTCATAAGAGTTGAGTCCTGTCCTGTCCCTATTCTTGTCTTTCAGTAAGGGCACCCACATTTTTTTCCACGAAAGGTTGACTTCAAGTCTTAAAAATAGGATTTTGTTTTTCCATATATTTTTAAAAAGTATCTCGCTATTGGTTGGCATGTATCTAGTTATCTGCTTCTAAACTTCAGAAGTTTAGAAAGTTTTGGAAGAAGATGGCGCATTGCTTTCCAAGTCAGAATGTTTTTAGGATAATAGAGTTACGTGTCAATCACAGTCTTAAAGAGGTATTTCTGCATTTTCAATTTTTTTTTTGGTTCTCCTTCCATTGCAACCTTTGCTCCAGAACAAATTGGTCTGCTTATACCAACCCTGATTCAGAGAAGGGTCCTCAAAGACCTTTGCTACAATTCTCAATCTCCTGAATTAACTCAAATGTCTAGTTTTGCAAAAGGCTCTGAGAGCCAACAAGTTAACTAGCTAAATTTGAGCTTTGGGTACTTCTCAATACTGAGTGAAGTTCTGAGAACCTAGAAAACTGGGTGACTTGAATAAACTGTAGTTTAACGATGGGTAAGCATGTTGTTTGAATACAACCAATGGGATTTTATTTCCATTATGACACAGGTTGGATGGTGAATGACCGTTTGAGTCCATATGTTAACAGTTTTTAATCTCCCAAAATTATGAATCGGCCATTTATTTCAGCTTCCAGACCACTGATCCTAAGCATTCACTAAAATAACACAGAAGCCATTGAGACTTATTCCCAAATAGTGGTAGAAAGAATTGCAATTGTTTGAAGCAGGCATTTTGAAATATTCCAATAAAAAAAGACACAATAACTAAAAATTAGATTCCATTGATCACAGTAGGAATTACTCCTAGGCTTTGGGGCTGCAATTCTAAAGGAGACTTGTGTCTCAGTAGAACAACAGTGCTTCGCTCTAAATCACCCAAATGAAAACATAATCGCTAGTGTTTCAATCAACCACATTTGACCACATTTTTTTGTTAGTCCTTTTACTGGTGAGTTTGAAAAGCTGTTTTCCCTCAGGATGGTAATAGATTGTGTGAAGCTAGCATTTTTATAGACATTTGAATCTCTCCTTAAAACTAGCTTGGTTTTATACTTTACTTGGGGCTTTCTCCCTATCTGGAAAAATTGACATTGCCTTGGATTGCAAAAATACTATTCTAGTGATTTTGCCCTGGAGCGCCGTGCAAAAGTTTGCGATGTTTTGCTCCATATTTCTTCCTTAACAACAAAGCTCTTGATTATTTTTTCCTTGTTAAGTGATGGTTCACACTTAGGCTCCTAACCATGTTGTCTCGCCCCATCCATTTCTGATGCAACGACATTATGCCGAAAGTCACTCCTTCCATGGTAAGGGAATGAAGGATCGCAACCCTTTGCAGTACAACTATTAAAAAAAATTAACCTACGGCAGGCTGGGCCATTGACACAAAGTTCTTGTATGTGCATAGGCAATATTCACCTGCTGGTAGCAGCTTCCTTCCCCCCGCCCCCATTCTCCACTATCCTATCAGAGCTGAAGAAGCTTCTTGGGTGAGAAGTGAAAGAACTTCAAAGAAAAAGCAGGAAGTCCAGTTGCCTCCTGAAAAAAGCACCTTTCGGACAACCTGGATGACTGAGAATCTCTACAATGCAATGTAACTTTATGCAGGATTCTAGTTTGGACATTACTGATCCAATCCCTCTTCCCAAATTGTGGGACAGAATTTCAATACATATTACTGAAGGGAGGTTTGTGGCAGGACTGACCCCTCTGGGCCAGCCGACTCAGCTGCTTGGGGAAAGTGTGCCGCCTCACCTTGAGGGTCCCTCTCTCCCTGCCTGATGAAGAGGGCAAAGAAAAAAGAAAAAAAGGGAGGATCCCTCCCAACGAGCATGCCTGCAAGGGAGGGCGTGGCCTCTTTTAATGCCATTATCGTTGCCCTGGCAACCCAAGAGGTCCTTGCCATTGGAATGAACCTTGCAACAATGGTTGGTTAAAGGGGATATTGGTAATTGGGTACCAGAGACACATCGGCATGTCTCGGCTTGAGCAAGAACCAGGGATCAATGTGGCTTTCACTCAAAAAGTTGGATCCATTGGCGCAGCTACACCCCTGGCATCTTTGTGGTAGCAGGAGCTTCTGGAGAGGAGGGGAGGAAGCAGCCTGGAGGACGGAGCGCTGCCTCTGAAATGCAGGTTCGGAGGCCAGATTCAAAGGCCGGGTTTAGACAAGGGCCGCAAACGAATCAAACCAAACTTTAGCAGCGATTGGGTATCCTCAGTCCTAGGAGCTAGGCCACAGCTTCAGGCGAACCTAAAATGGGCTAAATGAATGAGCCTATGTGTGAACAACGCGGGGAAGTGGACTCTTTGGGAATGCAAAAAAAGAAAAAAAAAGGGATTTTATTTTTTCAAACAAACAAAAACAGAACCTCCAGAAACAACGACAGCCAAAAGAGATAGAGAGAGAGAGAGAGAGAGAGAGGGGATTTTCTGGTGTTATCCCTGCCCCTGCCCAAATTAGCACTTTTTCTTGCAGTAAAGCGAATAACTTTGTGGCTGGTGAGATAAATTTAAAAATGTCAGTCCATCTTTTTGCGGGATCTTTCAGAAGGTTACCAGGTATGGCCCGTGTGGCTTTTCGGTGAAGAAAACTAAGTGCTCCCTCCTTTTCTATTAAATTAATCTGTGGTAGACCATCTCCATTTCCATCTCCATCCAGTTCACGAACACTCAAAAGTTCCGGGGAAAGAAACTAATTTCCAAAGTTTTTGGTTATCTTGATTTACGAATAAGGACTAGATACACCGAGTCCTCATTAAGGCGGTAAGGATATATGCACTTGCAGGAATGTAAAGCAGTCATTGGGACTCAACGAAACTTATTCCTGAATAGAATTGTGCTGCGTTACCTTTCATCTTAATTATGCGTTCATCAAAAGCCTGTTTTCCAGAATGTGTGCTTGCAATATACAAACTGTGATCAGTCTGGAAGAGGGGAGAAAAATAGTAACCGGGAACATCACTAGTAGTGATACCAGATCTGGGATGTAAACAATCCAGATGACCAGTAGGTGGCCTGTTATCTCATGGTTATCCGGATTTTTTTCCTCTAGTGGTTCAAGACTCACTAGTGTTCATCACTATGTATCTTGTATTCAAATGGCCATTAAAAAAAATGTAAAGGTCCACTTGTTCACTATATGATTATATTAGTCCACGGGATAAAAACACACAGGTATAATTTTCAAATAATTATAAGAAGTACAGGTAAGCTGATTTTCATGTGGACCTCAACAATGCTTTACTCAGGAGGAGGAGGAATATTAGCAATATGGACTGCCCTGGTATAAATATTTCAAGGTAAGTGCATAGCTACATTTCAGTGCTTCAGGTGATTTTAAACAATACTGTAAGAAAATGGGAGGGGTAGAGAGAAACGAAGCACATTTGTTTATTGCATTCAATAACGCTAAGCAAAAAGCATACAGAATACGGTAAGTTGTCTGCTCCTGAGAATTGGCAGCTTTGCCTCTCTACAGAAGTATCTAGAAAGCCAATCTGATTTTAGTTAATTCTGTCAAGGTCATATCTCCTTCAGCCTTTAAGCCTGACATGAAGAATAGCCTCAAAGAGAAGACTTCCTTCCTTCCTTAAATCAAATAATGAAGTCCTGTCCTCATCAAGAAAGACTTTCTTCAGAAAATTCCCTGTTGAAGCATCAAGACTGGGAGATTGACCTGTGTTATTTAATCTTGTCATTGCCCCTCCTCCCATAGAAGACATGATCAGGTATGGGTCTTACACAATGTTCCCAATTAAGATGCCCATAGATATGTTGGATGATAACACCTCTTAGCTAACTCAGGAGTAGCCATACTATCAGACAAGATGGGACTAGTAATGCATCTGTTCTGAAAAAGATACAAATTACTTGGGAGTAAACCTCTCTGAATTCAACGGGACTTTATTTGAATATATCTGTATAGGATTCTGGTAATAGTTCCAGAAAGTAATCCCAAAGGTACTTTTTCTGCAGATATTCCTCTGCAAGGAATATAAATCCTTCCATTCCCCACTATCCTGTCAGAGCTGAAGGTGCTTCTTGGATGATTTTTACTTTGCCCCAAGTTTCCACTTCCTTTTCTGGTGGTGGTGATGGTGGTAATGGTAGGATTTGGTAGAATTTGGAATTCTTGGCCGATTTTGGAAACTCAATAGGGTCAGCCTGTTTAGGACTTGAATGGCAGAGCTCTTGGCAACCCCAAGGCTTAGGATAAACTAGGAAATCAAGAAAGCATCCTGTTAGAAGCCAATGAAATCACTTCCTTAATTCTATTAAGAAACCCATAGGAGTCAAATAACTCCAGGGGTCTTTTTCTGTTGCAAATGAGTGGTAGCTATAGCCAAGCCAGGGAACAAAAGGAAAGGCATTCAGAATACCAACCTTAAGAAAAATCACAGATGGGAAAGAGGCTCCAGCCCAAGATGAACAACCAGGGTTGCAAGATATGGAAAATAAAAAGGCAAGTGTGTGTGTGTGTGTGTGTGTGTGTGTGTGTGAAATGCACATAACAAGCAAGGGGAGCTTTGATTGTACAGTTACGATGGACACCTGGGTTTTTTTTTTAATTACACCTTGCAGCAGCATTAGTTAGTAAGGTTGGACAAAGTGCACTACAAGGGAAGATGTGGGACTTTTGTTTCTTCACTTCGGATACGGAGAAGTCTGCCTTTAAGAGAAGGAAGACCTTCAGGCCAGGAATGTGCAGCCTCTAGCACAGAAGCAGGGCACTTGGAAGAGTGTTGTAACCCCCTTTTTTTGCTATTCCAAGGCTTCCTGGCAAAGCTCTGCTCCAGTTCACAGAAGATCCGCTGGCTTGGCTTCCTTTCTGCCAAGACAAATAGTAGCCTCTCCTCAAATGGGTGGGAAAGAGGCTGCCTGACTGGAGGCACGAAGCTCAGCGTTGCTTGCAGCCTATGCAGGAACGGGCAGCAGGGCATAAAATCTCCCAGGAATAAGCTACACCAGGGGTTACATTGGGCCCTAAGGGCAGGGACACTGTCCTTAAAAGAGGTTGCAACGGGAATCTCAAGTCAAGACCTTTGCCTGCCCCATGATGAAGTCAATGTGATTCCTCCCTGGTTAACGACCTTGGAAGATGCCCCCTCAAAGCTTTTAGATTCCAGAAGCTTTCCCCTTCCCTCACTGGGCTGCCTTTCATCTCTGTTGACTCCGACTCCCATCATTCCCTGGCAGACCCCTTCCACACACCTGGAGAGAGCCGTGACTTAGCGAAGGCCCGTGGGAGGTGAACTTGTCGAAGGCCGAGGCTCCGAAAAACGTCCAAGCGAGGGTCAGCGGAGCAGTCGGGCTACTCAAATGGGGGCTGCTCGGTTGTGTAGCTCCGATCTTAGAGCTGGCCTGAGTTGATGCTCCTGGGTGGGGGAGCCTGAAGTCGCCTCGGATTCATCTTCCGTGTCCTCTCCAGCTTAGGGGAAAGGATTGGGGGGGCGGTACGTCCTTAAATCTGCGCAGCGGATCACAAGTAACCAGATCTGCAGGGGGGTCAATAGTGCAAACGTTTTAAGACTAATGTTTATTTTAAAAAGCGAGTGGTGCCTGCCTAGTTCCCTTTCTGCCCTGTGCCAGAGCCTTAATGGCTTTTGCAGGCCCGCTCGAGCAAATAACTGCAAGCAGCCCAAGGACCTACCGCGGGGAAGAGGAGGAACGGTGCCTCCCCCCACCCCACCACAACACGGCTCCCCTGCGGATCCTCGTCGTCTTCCAAGCGGACTTTCTGAGGGAACCGCGCCGGCGAAGCTCTCCCGGAAAGGCGGCAGGGGACGGAGAGAGGGAGGGAGGGTTGGCTTCGGAAGCAGGCGGGAACAACCCAACAAGCAGCGTCGGCAGAGGCCGGGTAGGGGTGTTTGCAAAGTTGGTCAAAAGAGTCAAGATGGCGGCCGCGACGGGGTGACCGACGCTCCGCCTGTTTTATGTTTCAAAACACTTGCACAGAAGACGGCCAACCTACCCCAAACCGAAACCAAACACCAAGTACAGTTAATAAAAAGTGATGCGTTTCAAAGCTACTTTTTTACTTCTCCCACGCTGGCCTGCAAGAAGACGAGCTAGAAAAGCAGAGTCCCCTCGGCCGGCGGGTTCCCTGCCTCCATATTGGCCTTATGAGAGACTGCCCCCTCCGCCCCCATCTCCCGAGAACGGAGCCATCCCTCAGTCCGTTCCCTGGGTGACATGGCAACTGTAGCTTTACTAGTTTGGGATTTAGGAGCTGCACTAACGTAGGCACTAACGTAACTCTGGGTGGCTTCCTCGGATCGAGGCTAGATGGGCATAAGTAAGCCAGTTACACTTTAGCTTTTCAAGTCCATCCCAATTAAACACACCATTAGCTTACAATGGGTAACATTTGGGGTCAGGGGCATATTAAATCACAAAAGGTATCCCATCATAGTCTGGGTTAAGATACAGTTGGCTAATTTGCAAGCCAGTAGATTGTACCCATCCAGGCATAATTAGACATGGATTAATCTGGGGCAGAAGCACAGCTGTGAACTGGATGTACATAAGGCTGAAATTCATAAATGAAGCGTCTGGTTCAGGCTGCGTCCCCCTCCCCCAACAGCCTCTATGTTTTATAAAAGATGATCAGTGGCTTTATATGATTATTTAAGTAAACTATGATTTAGATCAGGCTGTAGGCTTATCCCCAGAATCAGAGAAAGGCTTTGTAGAAAAACAGTCAATGTCTCAACATTCTGCAGGTGTGCAAAATATGTCCTGGAGATGGATAGATACTGTTATATCTGTGGTGGGTGCAACATTGGAAGACCTGAAGGACCAGAAATAATCCAGACAGATTATTTTGGAGAATACTTATCTAGGTGGTCATTAAAACAGTACTAATTTTGATGACATATTATCAATCCATTTCTGAGCTCCACTTCATTCTTTAACATCAAAGTCCCACTGATCTGGGGATAAAAATAGAATAGAGCTGCAACCATAAAATCCACTGGAGATTTTCTGTGGAAGGCATGGAAGGTTCACCCAACACTCATCTCCCCAAGCCTACCTTGTCATGTAATGAAGGCTACAGGAAAGCAAGTTCTGGACTCCACTCAAGAGAATAAATAAGAGCTTGGCTTCAACCCTCCAGGAGCAAGTAATAAAACGGTACACATGACTACCTGAATGGGGCCAGGACAAACATTCCTTGAGCAAAATTCATTGACTCAAGGTACAAATCTTATGTTGTAGATTAAACTGGAGAGGTGTAGGATTTAGTGTTCAATCTAAGGTCAATTAACCAGGCGCAAGTACAAAGATGTGCTTCTATATGTTGCATTTTTATGTCCAATACCTTATTTGGGAATAAACTTCATCCAGTTCAAGCAGACTTGCTTTCGAGCAAATCTACAGACAAATTGATCATCAAAATCAAACACTTTTGAAACCAGAAATGTATTTTTGTGGCTGGTTTGATCATTGCAGCATTATTTCAAATCATCTAAAAATACTAACACTTATCATTGACTCTAATCAGTGCATTAGCTTTAGAAGACATGTTACCTCCAACCAATTCTCACCAGATCTCTCTTTGAGTTTTTATCAAATACTCTCCTCTCTACATCAGACTGGTTGCTGGAAGGATTTTTTAAAAAGTATTCTGGTAAAAATTACTCATGAAACAGTAGTTAGTATATATATTAGGGAATGAATCTGGCTTAAGGGCTTTTATGTGAGGCTCAGTTTGAATAAACATACTTAGGACTATGCCACCTACTACTATTTTACTAGTCCTATTTCTCAATGGGGCAGGAGTTGAACTAAATTATCCACCTTTTAGATTCTATGACTCTAAGATAAAACCCTAGCCTTCTGATCTTACACCTTGCAAGGGGGTTGCAAATAATTTAATTTTAAACTCTTTGCTTGGATATAGTCCCTTTATCTCACTTCTGGATTAAGTCTGAATTTAAGTAAGTCCTGATTAACTTAAGATAGAGGAATGGGCAAATGTGAGATCTGGGTCTATACAGTGAACTATTTTATTTATTTATTTGATTTGTCAATCACTTACAAAATAATAGGTGTAAGTATAAACATAGTTATGAATACATGGAATGGATACAGAATACATGGAATGGATACTATAAGATAAACAATTGGGTTTCATTTTGTGGAAGATACTAAACTAAGGAGAGTTGGTTAGCTTGTATGTGGTGAGAATACAGCCAGCATTAAAGAGAATTTGGAAAGGAAAATATGCTGCAGAAGTTCTGCAAGGAAAATATTTTTTTAATAAGGAAGCCTGAGAGTGCCACAAAAGATATTAGAACACCAAGTCTAATTTTTGATTACAAGACTGTTTATTTTCCCATGCAATAATTCAGGGGTGATTTTGCATTTCCTTATTATCTAGCTTCTTTGCAAATATTCTAGAGTTCACAAATCAGAGTCTAATATCCCGGGCTAAAGGGCATGAGTAAGTTTCCTGCTTAACAAAACTACAAGTAACCAAATAGTTGATTTGATAATTACAAATCAATAATTGTATTCTGTATCACAGATATGCATTCTTTTGGAATAAATGACCTCAAAGGAACTTAAAGGATACTTCCAACTATCTAAGTCATGACAATCAAAAGAGTATTATAGGGTTACAGGGAGGACATCTACACCATTTAAAAAAGATACTAACATAACAGAAACAAGCATATTTTTGTTATAATGAAGCTGCTTTTTTTGTCTTGTTGACCCTTGCCTTTTAAGGTTACAATTAATGTGATAGTTTGTAAAGACCACACAGTGCAACCACAATTAGACCTAAAACATTTTTAAATCACACAATCTCATTATATTGTATTCTTAAATAACTCTTTCTTCTAAGGTGGGGGAATAAATAGATTTAAAAGTATGGATAACTTTTGAAATATCTTTTTCTCAATCTTTTTTTTATAAATAAAAACCACAGAAGTCATTGTTTGAATTTTTCTTTAAGGAAAGAAAAATGAAAGTTGTTCTCGGGAGGGCAATATCTACTTCTTAGCCATGAGACATTTTGCAATGGCATTAGCAGGAAACACAACTATTGCAGGTGCCATTGCAACATTGCAAAATCAATTTGCAAGCTGACCACTGTTTTCCTTTGATGAATTTGTGTAAAGCTAGGAAACTAAGATTTAATTAATTGTAGTCTCCTTTCCTCCTCCTGCATGCACATGTGGACCCAGCCAGAGATATTATCCTTGGTTGTTGTTTCCCTTTCTCTCTCTTCCTGCAGGCAGCAGATTGCCTGGACAGTTTGATCACCAGCTGTAGCGTGACAGATAGAACCAGGATGGGGAAAAGAATGTGTCTTAATTTTGCCAAAGATTTTGATCAGATGGTCCTCCTAGAGAAAAACACATTGCAAGTCCAGCCACAGAGACCATACATTTTGTACTAGAAACTGGTGGAGGTGGTGGAAATAGGCTGCTGAACAGTCATCTGCATGTCTCTGATGTCAGCTCCACTGAATTCAAGGGTGCTTATTCCCACCTAAACGTATCTCCAATCGTAGTGCTCAAGTATTGAAGAAAAGGGAAGGAAGATGAAGCAATAGCTTCCTTGAGCAGTTTTGCATTGCCTTGGGGCTCCCACAAGAGGCTGTGAGAAGTTAACGTCCTGCCAACTTTTAATGCCAAGAAGTCTCTTAAACAACCAAGAAGCACAAAGGGAAACTAGTTCAATCAAAGTATCTCCCCTCCATGTCAGTCTACAACCGTCTCCTCCTTGTGCAGGTGGCTGAAGATGAGCAATAGGATCTGACTTGTGGGAGTGGAAGGCGGCTTGGCAGGGGGTTGGTGAAGGCTGCTGCTTTTCTGTGTCCCAGGCAGCTGTTGCTGGCATTGCTAATCTTGCAAGTTAGATCCTCTGATGTTCTGGGTTCACAACATCAAAAGGTATCCAAAGAACATCCCAGTGGAACGGTTTAAGGTGCTCAGTTTTAATCCAAACTTACCCCAATCCATTTTCTTATAAGGCTGCCTTCAAAGACCTGACTGTACACTCCCTCACTCAAAATGTTCCACCTCTATGAGTATTTTAATCAAAAGGATCCCTTTGATCATTGTGCAATTTAGCTAACTCCATAGATGAAAAGTCACTAGAAATAGAAATAGAATAACAAGAGTTGGAAGGGACCTTGGGTGTCTTCTAGTCCCACCCTCTTGTTCTGCTTATTATGCTCTGGATGGGTATAAAGCAGACAGAACAACTCCACAAAACATCTATACAAAGTCTTTTTTATTGATTCATCAGGCATCCCATCAACTCACATTTATGACAAGGTGCTTCTTAATGTCCAATCCTTTGCATATCTGAACTGTGGTGTAGAAAGATAATAAACTCACATCCCTATGATGATTTAATCAGCTGCATGGCAGTGGATCCAGGCAAGAGTGAGGGAACCTCCCCCAACCCAAGGGTCAATTTAGTGACCAATCAGGATTACAGATGTGACCACATGACATGTACTACATTTCCCAGGATACCTTAAGTACATTTATCATGATGCCTTTCCTTAAGGGAACAGCTCTCAATTCCTAACTACCTATCCCAAATCCCATTAACTCTAAACTGGCTGGACAGCACACCCCTGCTTAGGTAGGAAACCCTACACTACTTCAGACAAATGGTGATCTAATCTCTTCTTAAAAACTTCCAGTGTTGGAGCATTTACAACTTCTGGAGTCTTTTACAATAAAGATTATTGTCCCGTTTTGGGGAAGATGTACTCGGCTACCATTCCTAGGCAGCAGAGCTGGGAATGATGGGAGTTGCAGCCTGTCACATTCAGAGTGCACTGGATTGGGGAAGGCTGTTAGCACATAACCCATTGACTGTCTTATGGATTCCACAACCTTACTCCTCCTTTAGAGAGAATGTTTATGTGACCTACTCATTATATTTATAATGGCACATGCCTCTCTGGGCCCCAGCAAGAGGACCTGGGAAGGGAAAAGGAAAAAGCTGAACTTTGAAAGCGCACCATCCTGGGACTCTGATTAAGAAGGTGCTTTGTGAAGTATGGCAAAACAGAGGCCTCTCCTGGCTCCCTACTGCTTCCCTCTCTTCTTCCAAGGCAAGATTGAAGAGGCTGATGGATGAGATCCCAGGCTGTTACAATGGGCCTCCCTCCGCCAGCAACCTTTTGCTTCACCAGCAAGAGAAATCCTTGAAATCCACTACATGGAAGTGCCTCTTTCTCTCTCCCTCTCTCCCTCCCTCCCTCCATCCCTCCCTCTCTCTCTGCAGCAAGTAAAGGCAGATACTACTGTGCCTGGAGAGAGACGCAACTGAAAACAAGTCAATGTCCAGGTGGGGAAGGGGGAAGCCCTGTTGCATGTTATTTGGGTATCCGGCAGGTCCAGTTTAATGCACCACTGTGGTGAAAAGATTCATCAATGCAGAGAGTGCAATGAAAAGCACTTTCATGCACTGAGAAATGACAATTCTCAAATCCCATATAAAAAGCAAGTTGCTCCCCTAAGCGATTCACTGGCTTGTTCACAATGGGTCAAGCGAAAGCAGATTTGGACACAGTTGCTCACACAAGAGGAAGGGACTCATCCTTCATATTCTACTTAATGGTTACTCACCATTAAACAGCAACATATGGCTAATTAATAGGCATGGATGTCATTTGTTTCAATAATTGGGCCTCAATCTAGAAACAATGTAAACAGATTTTCATATAGTACGGTATCTTTTTCCATGATTATAGGATCCTGGCATTACTATTTGCATGAAAAAGCCAACAAGGGGCTGATTAGATCTTTGAAAGATCTTTGAGCAAACAATGTCCAATGCAGACACCCCAATTTATATCAAGTGGTTTATTTTCTTACCGATATACAAAAGGACATCAAACACTAACTTTAGAAAAATATTTTCTTCAAACCACAGGAATAATGGGAGTTACTTATAGAGGATGATCTATCTGAGAGACAAGCTTCAGTTGTGGTTAATTGGTACATGAACCAATTAGATGTCAGCCAGTTAATGTAATGGTTTAAAACCTCAGATCTGAAACCAGGAGATGGTGATTTCTACTCTTGCCTTATGCATAAAGTCAGGTGGGTGACTTTGGGTCAATCACTTTCTCTCAACCTTCTGAAGAAGGTAAGGTCAAACCACTTCTGAAAATGTTCCAAGAAAACTTCAGGGCTTTATCCAGAGTGTGCCAGGAGTCAATATTGAGTTGAAGGCACAAAATAAACAAACAAAACCTTATAAACATCCACAGAAAACCCACCAGCCTTTGGAGACACAGCTAATGTTTAATTTATGAGTTTACTCCAAACATACCATCGGTGAATCAGTCTTGATACTAATATCCTATTTATTTTCTCCTAACATTCATTAATTTGATTATGAACAAATCAGACAAATTGCAAATATTCTGGAGATTACTATAACTGATCATAGATCCTCTTCAGCCTTCCTTTCAGTTCTTTCAGAGGATAATTCTATATCCATAAATATTTGGCAGTAAATCCTACTGAACTCAGAAGAATTTATACTAGATTAAATCTATAGTGTCCTAATACCAGTCTGTGGGAATCAATTCTTTTGGCTGGCTAGGAGAGAAACTTGGAGAATGGGAAAGCTGCATTCCCTTTGTAGTTTGTTTATGCTTTCTTGGCAACTTTAAGATGTATGAACTTCAATTCCCAGAATTCCCTTGCCAGCCACATTCATTCATTCATTCATTCCCTCTCTCTCTCTCCCTCCCTCCCTCTCTCCACCCAAAATGCCAAATAGTGAAATGTCATTTAAAAACATGATCACAACACATTACTTTGATTGGTATCATATAGTCATCCATACACTTTGGTTTTACAAATGACATTGCCTGGATTCATGTTACATGCTAAGCCAAAGCCAGATAATCTACACTCTGATTTGGGATATTGGGTGAACGTAACCAGGGGCTTCTATGAAACCGTCCTTAAGACTCAAACAATCCCACAGAAAATCAGAGAATGTAAAATTTGAAGAAAATAATCAGGGGGCCACAAGAGTCCCTGGCTCAGGCTGGCAAATTCTTGTCCTAGCTAGATAGTCAGACTGTCATTCCTTGCCCAGGGGTTTAGTTGTAGATTTCTATAACCCTCTCAGATACACAGTTAAGGTCTAATTTAAGACATCTCTATCACTGTGCACCACTGCACTCCAAGATCTACCTGCAAGTTGATCGAAGGCAGGATATCATACATGGGGGCATCATCCAAACCGCTTGGTCATGCGGTAAACGCGGGAGAAGGTCCTTGCTTCTCGAAGCGGCCTACGGGACCTGGTTTTTCTCCTCCTCTCGACAGAGCCAGTTTCCCCCTTTGCATCTAAAGCGGGTTCCCGCCTTCAACTATGCCCCTCTTGGCTTTCCCCGGCTGCTTTAGAGCAGCGCTTCCCTTCGAAATGCCCAGCAACTCGGCGGCCCTTTCTGTAGATTTCGTGTGGCTGCGTGAATCCTCTTCTCTCAGCGCTGGTCAAGTAAAACCAACTGATTGGCATCGGAACGGCCGGCTCTTTAACACCATGGACTCCTTTCTTTTTTCCCTTTTGGCTTTTTTTCGTGGAGGCCTGGGGAAAGCCAGGCAGGAATGGAAAAGCAGAGGAGAAGCGGGGCCGTTTGGCAGGACTTCGCCAGACTCCTTCGTGGTTCCCACACCGTAACGCGTGGGCAAGCCGGCATCTGGGGCTTGAGTCACAAAAGGCAATGAACGCTTTTCCAAAAGAAGGCTAATGCAAATGCCGCCCTCCTAGCCCAGCCACAGCGGCCGCTCGCTTTCCCCGAGAACGCCCGGCACGTGTGTGTGTGTGTGTGTGTGTGTGTTGATAGGAAGGCTGGCAATCCCCGGCCTCGGCTGCCTTCTCGCCTCGCCTCTTTTCCGCCCGCCGCAAGCGCGCCGCCCGTGCTTGGAGGTCCATGGAGCGAGACCCCGCTTTGGCGGACTGAAAACGGCAATTAGGCCTCGCAATTAGCTCGGTGCGGCGGAATCTTCAAATGCGGCGTCTGAAGTGGACGGAGCTTTTCAAAATATCCGGAATTACGGAGGGGAAACACTGGGTTAAGGAGATTATTGAAACGCCCGTTCTTCAGAAATCAAAGGAAAATCAGGCTTGGCTTCCGCTGACAAACTGGAGACGATCATTAGCCCTTGTATCTCACCGTCAGAGAATACAATCTAGGAAGTACGAGTCCTCCCCTCTTTGGAATTAATGGGACAGCGATACTAAGTTCAACAGGTAGAGCTTTCCATAGCCCCTGCTAGGAAGGGATTTTGATTTTTTTTGCAGTTCTAACTTTGGGGAGGGAAAAAAAAGGACACTGTGATTCCTGAAAGAATATGTAACTATTGTTCTTTTTAGGAGAATATATGGTTATTATTATGAAACATCTTTTTATGTAGGTGTGCTTGTGTGTGTGCATATACGTGTAAGCAAATATAGAGAGTGGCTATTATAATCTTAAAACAGGAAGAGATGGTCTTAGCAGAGTGAAGTAGTTATCACAGGTGACAGATGTTGGAAATTATGAGTTACTCTGCATGTGAAAATGCCAACACTGCAGCCCTGATTGTACGATCAAAGCTCTTTTTACCTGTATTGCATGCAATTGGTACATTTTGGGATGTTACCGTTCACATTAATTTTGTTTGTCAGGAAATAGGATGTCAGGCACACAACAAATTTAGTTAATATGAGTAGTTTGATCAAAATGAGCTGGACAGAATTGAGAAACAGAAAAAAAATTATTGTTTGAAACTAAAAGTTGGAATAAATGGAAGATTTATAATTTTGGATATATTTTCTTTCTGTGTAATTAATATATAGACATGAACTTTCATTCCCACCCAAATTATACCATAATGGAAATAAAATCCCATTGGTTGTGGTCAAATAACCTGCTAACCCATGGTCAGCTAAGTTTACTCAAGTCACCCACTTTTCTTAACCACTGACAACTTCTTCCAGTATTGAGCTAAGTATATAGAATACAAATTTGGCTAATTTGTTGGCTCAGTCCTTATGCAAAACCAGACTATTGTGATTGATCAAAATAATACTGTAATCCACTTAGAGGTGAATAAATTCATGTTTTCCCTCAATGGTAAAATAACAATATGGTCTGGTACACACTTTTTAAAAGTAGATTTAGTGAATTACTTGATTTAAATATATAAAAGATCCAACGTCTTTATATATTATATTTTGTACTTTAGGCACTGAAATCTCCTGTCTATACTTATTTTGTAGACTTGATAGTGAATCAAATACTTTTAAAAATACTGTTAGAAAGATAGCATTGCAAAATGGAAACCAGTCCTTGAATTACAGAGAAAATCACTCAGATGTGCAGGGCAGCCTGTACAATTGAGTAGTATGAAGTAGACAATTGGCTATCTTGATGTCTTTATAAACATCATTATACAGATGCAAACAAGCAATTGTGTATTATCCTGTGCATCCAGCCCACACTGTTTTTCTGAGAAAGTTTAAACATGGCCAGATGTTATTAGTTATTACCACAGAGACATTTCACAGAGAAGTTGCTTCCTCTCTGACAGTTTAGAAGATTGTTAGAAGTAGCAGAGTTCAATAGTTGTTGTTCGATACAGATTTATGATTTCGTTACTCTCTCACCTAGTGGTCTGTTCTTTGATTTGTGATGTTCCTAATCATATACTGAGAGAAACAATTTTTTTTAAATAAAAAAGCTTCTGATATTTTTCTCCTGATTTTACATATCTACTCTTCTTCACAACCGGCATCCCAAAAGCTAATTAGAATCTGCTGTCATAATCTGTGAGGAATAGGACCCAAATTACATGCAACCTAAAATCACTTAACTTCACCACTGGGTTAGCCTCCCCCTCCTTGTAATCAAGTCTCAGCAGCAAGGCAATTCAGTGATAACAAATCGTGAATAGTTTGCCCACAAAATGAAGACCAGATGTTCTGGTCTCTTTGGAATTTATGAAGGTGAAAGTATGGGCAAAGACCATCCACAGAAATATTGAGTTCTAGCGCTTTTGGTCTTCCCTGCTTTTTAAAATATACTTTTTCAGATTGGGTGTCCACATAAAATTCTGTGTAGCTTCAGGTCATCCTTCTCTTAGCTTGGTAGATTGCACACTTTGCAAAATTTGCAAAAACAAAAAGGTTGGGCATGGAGAGATGGGAATGTTGAACTCTTTGGAGAGTTCATTTGTATTTTTGTCAGACATAAAAAGGGGAAAGAAGGAGAAAGGGACATTCTGGAACGCTGAGATAGTTGTAGGCCTAACTTATTTGGCAAACAATTACTTGCTGCTTCATTCTGGCTTTTGAGCTTTTATAGATGCCTACATTTCCATCCTATCATGATTATTCCTTCAGATGCCATAAATAATTTTGCCATCATTCCCAGCAGGGTTTTTTTTTTGCCTAAAAAGATGTACATTTCAAGTTTGGATTCATACAAGTTATATTCATTGGTCAATGCACACGTACATGCACATGTACATACAAACAAACAGGTGCATGAAGACAACTGGGATTATTAAACAACTGTTGGTTGTTTAGCAGTGTTGGTGTTTAGAATATGTTCATTTAATGCTATGTTGAATTTTTGCCTTATGGACTCACCACTTTCAGGGAAAAAAATCCACAGCTGCTGCTGGAGGTGCTGCTGGCACTTCTGACAATGATGCCTGCAGAGCAAGGCTGACAAATCAGTTGTCTTTCTGGGAACCTTCCTGTGCTAGGCTCTTGTCCTTTGTTCTCCAGACAAAAGAATGGCTGCCTTTTCATGTCTCTGGATGAAATTGGCACTTGCTGGAGTTGAGAAGAAACAGGGGAAAAGAATGCTTCAGAAACAGGCTGCATGACAGTGTGGCCCAGCTTACTCTTCATCAAGGTTCCCCTCCTCCCAAAACACCCCCAAAGAGACTTTTAGTTCTCTGTCTTTTTCCAGGGACTTGAGAATTTCTGTGAGTTGCTCTTCTTGAGTATTTTAAGCTCACCTTGCTACAGGGAAGGAATTACTGTTGCTGGTGGCAATATCTTTCCATCACTCTGAAGTCTAGTTCCCAATTTTTTAAAAAAAAGCAAAGGTGAAAAGTATTCTAATAATAGTTTTCTTAAAACTAGGGAGCTTCAGACTACTTGTGATGAACAGTGAAATGTAAGACATTCACATATAATGCCAAGGGTGTCCATGGAATGAGGTCCAAAAAGCCAAAGTGGTGTGTGCAACTGTGCAGTTAAAGATCAATTTTACAAACATGTGACACTTGTTAAAAAGTGATGCTTTGATCATGCTGCCATACTCATTGTTTTGACTTCTTCGAACCCTTTGTTCTACCCTTCCATATCTCTTGGCCACCTTACAATATAGCTAAGCAAATGCTAAATTATGTGCACATTCCATTAAGATGCTCTTTTCCTTTGAAATACATTTTGAAAGCAAATGCTCTTTAATCAGGGTGAAAGAGAACTGCTGGGGGAAAAACAGTATTTCTTTTTTCCTACTTGGCTCTAGATATATTGGTTATTGCCAGACTAGCTGGGCTGATGAGTCATATGTGATTATTTATTTCATGTATGTTACAGTGAAAGTGATGGAGGGGCAGGCTGGGGATTTGGGCAGAGAAAGATGACACTGGATGCAGAGTAAATCAAAACACACTTAAACCCAATCAACCAGCAATCCAGTTGTGTCCTGCTAATTTTCCTGTTGACACATGGTTATGTTAACTAGATTAGTGATCAATATGTTGGCACTAAGATGCCCTGCCCACTTTATCCAGTTCATGCCATGAACTGGTCTCTCAGGAAAGTATTAACAAGAGTTAATGATATTACTAGTTCCCCACTGGTGAAGCAGCAACAATGGGCATGGAAAGGAAAGTAGGAAAAAAGGAACAAAAACACTCAAAGCAAATAGTATACTAAGCTTTGATTCAAAGAAAATCTTTACAGCATCTTAACTTTCCTTCCTATTGTCCTCCTTTTCAACAGTGTCCTTCCCTCCAGCTAACCAGAGAAATCCATTTTATGATCCCGCATTAGCAGGTGGGAAAGGAGGAAGTAAACTGGGCACTTTCTTAAAAGGAAGGCCAGAGAGATAGTTGAGAACCTGGGGACAAAGGTGTGAGGAAGGCAGGAAAGACGTGTGTTGATAGACTAAAAAGTGGAAGAAAAAGGACAACATAGAGAAGAAAGAAAACAGAGGCACCTGTGGGTCTTGTCAAATGGCAGACTATTCTGTAGGTGAATTATTCTATAAATAAGTGGGGAGCTCATATATGTGGCTCATAAGGTCTGTTCATGAAATGTTGTTTTTAAATAAAGCTTTAATTTTTCATCAACTGAACTAAGTGCAACAAATGAGAGATTATATAATAAAAAAATTCCCCCTCCGTCCTGCATATATCCGATGCTATAATACCTGGAGAAAAAATAAAAAAAAACAAGGGATATATATGCCGTTGTCTCAAGCTCCATGAACAGAAAACTAAGGCTTAGTAAAGGGGAGAAAAACAGGTAAGGTGACCACCATCCATAATCACAACAAGCCCCATAGCTACATAAAACCATAGGAAGATGCAGTAATTCCAAATAAACCTAGAACTATTTTAAATTAAAGCTGTCTAATTATCAGCCCAGCTCCCTGGTTTTAGCTGTTTGCATAACATATAGAGTTTGCTGCCCATGATCCACTTCAGTGCCTCATGGAATAGGTATAGAGACTTGGGAATGTCTGTATTGCCTAGGAAGGCACCAGAGAGGATTCGAAAGCATGACCAAATTAACTTCACCTTGGGGTGGGCCAGGCTGTTCTTTAAAGATAGCCCTCCGTTGTTCATTTAACGACAGTTCAAATTACAACTGCCAGGCACACAGCTATTTACAATCTATCCTTGCACTTAGGACCAATGCACCACCTCCATGGTCACATGATCACAATTTGACCAGTTGGCAAGCAACTTGCATTTATGGCTGATTAGAGCATCCTTTGATCATGTGATTGCAATTTATTTATTTATTTATTTATATTTGAACTTGTATGCCCCATCTCCGAAGACTCGGGCGGCTCACACTAAAAACATAGAACAATAAATATTTAAAAAGACATTAAACTAGCAAGCCCAAATATAAAACACAACAAGACAATAAAATATATTAAAAACCCATCCCTCCCCCAAAGGAGGGTCACAGCCCGGTTGGTCAAACAACCAAGTTTTTAATTCGCGGAAGGTACGGAGATCAGGGGCCAGACGGAGCTCCAGAGGCAGTTGATTCCAGAGGTCGGGGCCGCAACAGAGAAGGCTCGTGGGAAGTACCAACCGGCATTGGACCGCCGATGGAACCCCGAGGAGTCCTTGCCTATGAGCCCACAGGGCGCCAGAGTTAGCTATTGGAAGAAGACGCTCCCTCAGATATTGGGGACCCATGCCGTGTAGGACTTTGAATGTTAAAACTAAAACCTTGAATCTCACCCGAGCGCAATCGGCAACCAATGCAGGCCACGAGGAGGGGGTAACATGGGAGAACCGGTAACTCCCATCACCACCAGCGCCGCATTCTGCACCAACTGCAATCTCCGGATGGTATGCAAGGGCAGCAAGTTTTCTGCAAGCAGCAACAGTTGGAGATGCCTAATTTGCTTTAAAAATGGTCAGAAAAATCAGGTCTGGTCACATGATAAATCATTTTACAACCACACCCACTTATGATGGAAATCCCAATCCCAGTTGTGTTCATAAGTTGAGGACTGCCTGTAGTTATTTATCTCCTTCTTGCTTGTACTGTTTTTATTGAGCAGCATTGTGGCTAATTCAGTAACATTATAGCCCTAATCTATCCAAGCCTCTGCATATGATTTCTTTGTTTCTGGGAATAGTTGCAAAGTAACTAGACATACATTGTAAAACTTTGCTAACAAAGCAGGCTAAAAGGGATACTGACTCAGTTCTGACTCAGGAATGCCAATCATGTTTTATTATCCATTGAACCATTTCATGATATGTATGTTTTAAGTTTCCCCTCTCTGTGGAAGGAAGACAAATATCCTTTCTATATGCATGAGTTTGTATTCACAGTTAATTCTTTTAAAAATACAAGGTGTCAACTTTAGCATAAAGCAAACTTGAAGGGAAAATTAAGACTTTCAATAGTCTTTTTTCCCACCGAAGTTTATTGTTTCATTTGGAACAGGCTTGCACATTCTGATCTTCTGGCTTCTTGCAAATACGACTGATTCCGGAGCTATATCCAGCTGAGGAAAAACATTACCATTATTGAGATTTTCACCCTATTGAAGAAATACATTTCCCCCCTCTTTTTAAGAAGCTGGCATAGGTATGTGCTAAATGATTTCCATATTTTAGGTGCTTATGAACATCAGTACATTGAAACCTTGCCTTAAAACATCTATTTGATTTTTTTGATTGTTCCAGAAATGCTATGACCATATTGTTCAGCTCATTGATGACTCATTTTTAAAATTAAAGCATACTTAGAAAAGTGGAAGTAAGAAAAGTGGCATATATTTTTTGAATAAATTGTGCATTAAGGTTAATTAAATTTTTGAGCTGTGTCTGTTAAAATAAATCCTATTTGTTATTTCTGCAGAAGTAGTGAGGATGCAGAAAAAGCTTTGGAAAACTATGTGCTCTCTCTACCAAAATCTGCCTTATCCAAAGAGTTAAAATAGACCCTGTCCATTTCATCATTTAAAAATTGGTCAGCAGAATGGTGTGGTATTTTTATACTATCCTAAATTATGTAAACAAAGCCTATACTAGAAACAAGAAAATACCTAAAAATAGGTAATAGAACTGCTAAGTCTGCACAAATGTTCCTTAAAACACCTGTTGTAGCTTCCCTAGGCTATAGCTAGGTTTTTAGATAACCCAAGCCAAGTTCTTAAATTTTCTCTCCCAGTTGAAATCACAACTGCAGAATTAAAGGATTTGGACTCTGTGTAGAAAAAAATTAACATTGTTCAGTTAATTTTTGCTTACAGAAGGGAAGGACAAGGATGATGCCAGTTATTTCATTACTGGTAGGCATTTTTTTTTAATACTGATGATAAGTCAGCGTCCACCATCTCATTTCCAAGTGACAGTTTAGGCCATATAAATTAGATTGCTGGAGACATAGCATTATCCCCCAACATAAATGTTTAATAATTAATATCAGAAATGCTAAGAGGGCTTGGAAGACTTGTCCAAATGCTTGAACTTCTTGATGGACCTTCAGGAACAGACTCTGATTTATGATCAAAAAGCCAAAAAAGAAACAAAAAGACCAAAACACTGCCTCACCAGCAATCAATCTCCAGATGAGCAGATATTAACACCAAGTTTAACATTAACGAGATCAAGAAGCAAACAATACCCCAATCAATAAATTATCAAACAAGCTAAGAGTAAACAATAGCCCAGTCAAGGAACCCCCAAGACCCTAACCACCAACATTGAAATGGCAAGCCACTGGCAGTGGTATATAAAATGAGAGCAGACCACCACTCCCTACTAGCATTCATGTTGCTACCTAGTTTGGTAATAAAATGTCTGCAATAAAACAACCAAGCTCACAGGGTAGCCCACAATTATGATCCTGTCTATGGTTATTTGCTTAATTCAGCAACTATTCAACTTGAGACAGGACACTTAGACTGTGCTGTATTTTGGGAGCAAACCCTATTTTGTGCATTGTGAAATAAATAATAACAGCCTAACGATATTTTTAATTTTTGTGGAGTTTTAAAACAAGCACTTTGAATGCAGGAAAAAGAGTTTTTAAAATTCATCCACAGCCTGCATTTTCCCCCTTTTCTAAAAAGTTTTATTTCTGTGCTGTTTTAAAATCTTTCCCCCCAAACACATAAAAAAGAGAACCTTTTAAATCACTGTAGCCTCAGTGTGATTAATTTAACTTTAATTTCAACCCTAATCTTATATGAATTCAAATAAGGCCTAAGTGATGTAAAAACTATGACAGCTTTATCTTTTATAAAAATTAAATAAACATTGCTTGCAAATTTTATACACATATACACTATTATCTGGGAACAGATTTTTTTAAAAAAATATATTAGAAGCTTGGTTTTTGTTTTGATTTTACAGCCATTTTGAAAAGAGTAATTAATTTAATATTTTAAATTAAGCTGATATAAATGATTCTCTCTTGCATATTTGTCCCTTTCTCTTCAACTGATCTTCTGATTGCTTCCTGTATGCAGTAAGCAATCACATGGAACTCCAGAAAATTCCTAGTTATTTTCTCTTTTTCCCCTCTCCAAAGTTTTTTTTTTTTAATTATTTGAATACATCTTTGAGAGAACAGTGTGGTTCCAGATGTTTTACATTTTAAATTATCATATCCATAATTACAGATATAGCTTTCTAACATCACATCATTATCTACCAATCTTTAAATTCTCATACATTATTTTATATCAGTCTCTTTATTTTTAATCCATCTTTATCTTCCTTAGTGATATATTCAGCATATTTATGTTTAATCTATCTATGTCAATTCATTAATCATTAAAACTTTCTAACATCACATCATTATCTATTACCAAATTTTCTTCTTTATATTCTCATAAATTGCTTTATTTCAGTGTCTTTATTTTAATCAATTTCTATCTTCCTTGATCTTATGTTCTTACATTCAACATGTTACAATTTAGTATATTCATATCAATTCATTAATCATTCAAAATTTCATGTTAATTTATATTATCCCCACAATGTTACATTTGCCACGGTTGCATATATTTTTGTTTTCTAAATGTTCCCTTCCTTCTAACTCCTCATTTTTACACAAATATATTTTCCATCTTATTTTCTCTTAGCCAAAAATTTCAAATTTATAATAATATATCCTCACTATACACATATATGACAAAATACATAATTCATTAAAAATATTATCCTATACTATGTCTATTCTCTGTCAGACTCCACTTAACCTTCCCTTTCCCACCTTAGTATCAGCCACTTGAATTTTCCATATATATTTATCTATCTTACTTAATTAACCTATTATAAAATCGTATTTTTCTAACTATTCCCTTTTACTTACTCCTTCTTATTTTACTATTAAGATGCCTCTTCATGTGGAGTCCCCCTCTATTACATTGCTAACCATTATCTCTAAATCTCTCTTCTATCTTATTTTGTCGTTTTTTTAGCTTGCTTGCCATTCTCTATCATCTTTTGGCTTTTCCCTTTAATCCTTCCTCTATTCTTCATCATTTTCTGATATTTTTTCTCCCAGTTATCAAAATTTGTCCCCACCCTCTTCTAATCTCCTTTCTGCAATTTCCTAATCATTTCATTTATCAGTAGTCCAGTTTTAAAATCCCCCCTGTTTATTGCATCGATCATTGATATCTCAAGTTCAATTTCTTTTGTATTATTTGTTGTTCCTCTTGTTCCATTTTGCTGGTTTCTCTTTTTTCTAGCTCCTCCCCCTTCTTTGTTCCTTCTTCTGCTGCTACCATCACCATTTTTGAATTAGTCTCTATATTCTGTATTTTAATGCATAGATTCAAAGCTCTGTCCCACATCTCACTCATAACTCAAAAGTCCATCCTTATTACTTTATTTATTTATTTATTTATTTATTTATTTATTTATTTATTTATTAATGGGACTTATATGCCGCCCCATCTCCGAAGACTCGGGGTGGCTTACAAATAAAACAACAACAACAATAAATAATTTAAAAACAAATTAAACTAAATAAGCCCCATTACAACTACAAATTTAACCCATAAAAATTATCCTATAAAAACTATCCCATAAAAATCATCCCATCCCAAAAAATCACAACCCGGATTGGTTAAACAACCAGGTCTTCAGGTCATGGCGGAAGGTGCGGAGGTCAGGGGCCAGACGGAGCTCCAGGGGAAGTTGGTTCCAGAGGTCAGGGGCCGCTATAGAATAGGCTCGTCGTCGGGGAACCGCCAGCCGGCATTGGCTAGCTGACGGGACCCCAAGGAGTCCTTGCCTATGTGCTCGCACAGGGCGGTTGGCACTCGATGTCGGCAGGAGCCGCTCCCTTAAATATGACCCATGTCATGAAGGACTTTGTATGTTAACACTAAAACCTTGAATCTCACCTGGAGTGCAACCGGCAACCAATGAAGGCAGCGCAGGAGAGGGGTAACATGGGAGAACCGGGAGACTCCCATCACCACCCGCGCCGCCGCATTCTGCACCAGCTGCAATCTCCGGATGGTATGCAAGGGCAGTCCTAAATAGAGAGCGTTGCAGTAGTCGAGTCTTACTTTGCATATATCACTCATCTTTATATTACTTATTATTCCAGTTGTCCAATGTCCAGTAAGTTTTATTTTGTTTAAACCAAAGTCTCTTTAATTTTTAATGTCAATGTCCTCCAAACTTTATTTCTCAATATTAATCAATCAAAGTCACCAATAAATCCAGGGGTAATGTCCTCTAATATATCTTTCTATTTAATTTTAATACATTCCAGCTTTCAGGGGCCTTAATCTTCCTTTTATTCCTTTTTTAATTAGATCATTAGCTTGAAGGGATCTGCAGGATTTTTCTTTCATCAGCTAGTGGCACTTTTAGTCCAGATTCACAGCCACCCTTTTTCCGTTTCTTTCAAAAATCAAATGTTATTCTCTTTTAGAACAATTATTTTCAGCATTTAAGATAATGGCTTCCCATGCCAAATCCTATCTGATTGCCAGGTCCAAATTAATGCTCTTCCAAATTAATTCCTTTTAAACTCTTTATATTTCCCAATTTTTCTTCTATCTTCCAATCTGCCGCTAATTCATTTCTTTATATATCTTCTCTGTTATAGTCTTTTTGGCGTAAATAAAACCAAGTAAATTCTTCTCACCCTTCTCCATTCACTGTTCCCGATCTCGTCTCCAGCACTTCGCTTAGGTGGTTCTCGGCTGTCCCAACTTTGTAGTGGCCATTTTTGACCTCTCTTCTGTCCATTGTGGCATACAGAGCAAGCTTGGGGAGCTGTGTTCTCCCCCCGAACCTCACCAAGCACCTCTCCTTAGCTTCGCTGCCCCTCCAAGGTGGATTTTGGCTTCTTCTGGAGCCCACAAACAGCAAGAAGCCAGCACAGGAACGGAGACCTCCTTTCGCTGCTTCTGGTCTTGTCATCATGTCAGCTGGATGTCCCTAGTTGTTTTCTCAAGCAGGGTGTGATTTTCTTGAAATAAAGCAAGTAACTGGGCTTAATAGATACCTCAATAATCAGAGATATATCCCTTCATGTTGCAACAACATGAGATCATTCTCAGTGGTATACTAGGAATTTACAAGGGCCTACCTATGGAGGATCTTGTTCAGGCATTGCACGCTTCTGGCATTGGGTTAAATCTTGTTATTTACAGAAACTGTTAACAATAATGATGTATTTTAAAATTAAAACTTAAATTTAAAATGTATTGAAATTAAAATTAAAGTGAGCATGAATGTTATTTAATAGGATATGTCAACAAGTAATCTTACTACATTGGATTTTGACAGTGTACATCACCATGAGATCATATTAGGAAAAAGTATTAATTGCTCTATGAATTTAGAAGGCATATAAAATGAAAAATGAGATGATTATCTCTGATAGAACAGTAGCTGAGTAAACAGTTCATGAGATATTGGAACTATACATGTTATTCAGGCTCCCCTGCAATTCTTAAGTTACCCTACATTGTTCAAGGGTGGTAGAAGACAGTGTCCTGCTTTCAATGTTGGAATAAGCTCTTCTGTATAATGTTTGAATACTTTATGGATATGAGAGCCATTTTATACTTTGCCTCAGATAGCAAAATGATATGGTAACTCTGAATAATTTACACACCAGAAGAGAATTTGAGAAGAAAGACAATCTTTTATTACAGTTTTTAGGTGGGAAGTATTACACTAGTCTTAAAAGTTCTGACCTCTCATGTAAGAAAATTCAGGATCTGCTGGATGACTTCCTTTCCTAGACTATCTTGATACAGTATCTCCTTGTCCCAAATTCCCACACTTCATCTTTGAGAAAAGGAATCTATTAATTATGATGGCAGAGTTCATTTCTTAGCAGCAAGGGACTTCCTCTTGAAAAGTGCCCTCAGAGAGCCCTGAGGGAAGACAAACACTATTCAGTTTCACTTCCATATCTCTCACTTGTGATGCTTGAGCTTCCTCACTAGAACTCATTGCAGTGATTTGAAAGCTAGGTTTTAAAACTAAAGCTAGGTTTGGAATTGAATTGAAGCATTTACAGTCACTGATAAAGTTATAACAAGAAAGTTATAGATATAAATCTCTTTTTCTTAGTGGGTATTAGCTTCCTGGATTGAAGTCATTGGAATGTTCACAATTATTAAAACAACAGCAAAAATGTACCCACATTACAAAGCAAGCAGAATCACCTTTCTGTCAGAATCAGCTTCAGTGGCCTTTTAGTTCCCAAATGTTTTACTACAAAAAAATCGTGGTTGGATGTGTTTATCCTGCCCATTAGTTCAAGATACAGAACAATACAGTCCATTATTCAAAACCCCAGCTGCTTGCAGCTTGTTGACATTCATCACTGGTTGTGCTTTAGACCAATGTGAAATCAAATTATTGTTGCTCTCACACCTTGTATGTTTTGGAAAGTAATATTAAAGATAACTTCGAGGTGGCCCCACAATGGGGAAGCAGCAACACTTCATCGAGGCTTGTGAAAATTCCAACTGGATGTACACAATTACCGATTGTCATCTTTTCTACAAGTCATTTCAACCTGATTCAGAAGCTTAATATTTTCCTCCAGGACTGTTCAATGTCATGTGTAAATGGTTCCCTTCTGATTAGAATCTTTATTTGGATCCTCTGATGATTTGATGAGATGATTCTGTTTTGCAATTCTAGGTCAGTTCAGTTCAGTTCAAAGATTCAGTGGAAGTAGTTTTGAATCAAATCCGCAAGTTGAAGTTTCACAATGCTGAAAGCCCTTCTGTGGAGCAGAAACCAACTTTTTATAAAACCTCTCAAGCTGGAGTGAAGGAAGAAATCTTTCTTGCTATTCTGCTCAAGCATAGTAAATAGGTATCTTTTTCTTTTTTCTTTTTTAGTAAACTAAAGCTTTCACATTCACATTTTATTTCTCCATAAATAACATTTCAAGAAAAAAATATGTGAGAGATATCACATATTCAGTGCTATCACAAATCTAAACGATTGCTGAAAGAGTTGCCTTTAAATAAGGACCACTTGCATAGCTATTTTTCATGGAGAAGATTTTTAATCTACTGTCCAAGTGTTAACTGTGGATGGGCTCTTTGTAGGCTTCCCTTCTTTATATTGTTCTTTTAACTTTAAAGAAGAATTGGGACTTTCTAATAAAAGATACCTTTGAAGAGTAGTGTCTAACAGCTGTTCAAATAGAGGGCTGTTCTAGATCAGGGGTCGCCAACCTTTTGGACCTCAGGGACCACCAAACTCATAATTTTAAATCCCAGGGACCACTAACTGGTTCTGTGGGCGTGGCCTAATTTGTGGGTGTGGCTTGGTGGTCATGTGACTGGCTGGGCCTGGCTTGTATGTAAATATTATAAATATTTATATAAATACTGATTTTTTTTATTAAAAAAGAGCAACTTTTACCCAAAATCAGGCAAAGCAGGCAGGCAGATTGAGTTGGTCACAGAATCACAGATTCATTCAGAAATCTATCTGCCATTGGCTAGCTCAGTCTGTCACATAAAATTTGCTTGCAAGCAAACTCATAAAATTTGCTAGCAAGCAAACTCACAAAATTAACTCACAACACACCATGTATGTAAATATTGAATTTTTTATTTAAAAAAAGAGCAACTTTTACCCCAAATCAGGCAAAGCAGGTGGGCAGATTGAGTTGCTCACAGAATCATTTAGTGATCTATCTATCTACCACCGGCTAGCTCAGTCTCTCAAATTTGCTTGCCGTGAGTCTGCACTTAATAATAAAACCTTCAGTCCTAAGGTCCTAATTTGCTTGCCGTGAGTCTGCACTGAATAATAAAACCTTCAGTCCTAAGGGAGGTTCGGCTGTGCTTAAAAGCAGAGCTGAAGATCTAAAGACTAGCTAGAAAGCAAGAAATCCAACCATTTCCTGCTTCCTAGCTAATCTAAATTTCCCGGCACAGCAGAACAGATGATGGTCAGAAAAAGGAAAAATAGCAATTTAGCAGGCAAGCTGGATAAGGAGTGAGTGGGTGGGGACGGTTCAGGCAGGCCATGTGGGCGGCACAGCCTTGTGTTTCTGCACAGCCTGGATTAATTGCTTTGGGGGGTTGCTCTGGGGGTGAGATTTCTCTGTGGCCCACCAAAATTTTCTCATGGCCCACCAGTGGGCCGCGGCCCACAGGTTGATGACCGCTGTGATCATTATGTTGTGACTTCAAATACAGGTAGTCCTCAACTTACAACAGTTCATTTAGTGACCATTCACAGTTGCAATGGCACTGAAAAAAGTGACTTATGACCCCTTTCACACTTATGACCCATGCTCCATCCCCATGGTCACGTGATTTACATTTGGATGCTTGACAGCTGACTCACATTTATGAGGGTTGCTGTGGTCCTATGGTCACGTTATCACCTTTTGCAAACTTCTGACCAGCGAAGTCAATGAGGAAGCCAGATTCATTTAACAACCATGTCACTAATTTAACAGCTTCAGCGATTCACTTAGCAACTGTGGCAAGAAATGACATGAGAATGGAACAAAATTCCCCTAACAAATGTCTCATTTAACAACAGAAATTTGGGGCTCCATTTGTGGTCATAAGTCAAGAACTACCTGTAAATATACAAACGGCTGCAAGAGATTTTTCCAAGGCAACCCACTTGGGTGCTTTGGCAGTTCAACCAGGCTTTGCAAATATTCACAAACTGTGCACGGCAGCAGAGTGAAAATGGCTGTTGACCCACAGGCTGTGCCCATAGAGATATAGCTACGCATTTTGGGATGAACACCCTTTGAATGATGCGGATGCATGCATGGATTTCCAGAAAGATTGCACACTACAGGGACCATTTGTGCTCCAGTTTGAGATGGAGGCAATAGCGACTCATCTCCAACAGTCTGCGCCTGTGTTCAATAGTGAAGGGAAACAGGGCAGAAAACATCCTGCAG
This sequence comes from Naja naja, assembly GCA_009733165.1. Lineage (NCBI taxonomy): Eukaryota > Metazoa > Chordata > Lepidosauria > Squamata > Elapidae > Naja > Naja naja. The sequence continues at coordinate 65,474,756 of CM019150.1, forward strand.
AAAACACAGTTCCGCAAACATAGTCCTTTCAGCAGTTCCAAGAAGGCTCCTGACCCATTTGCACTACTCAGGTGACCCTGAGGACACAAACAAACCTCCAAGTGGCCTCAACAACTCTCTAAAAGCATGCAAATGACCAGCTGTCTGCAAGGAATATAAATCCTTCCATTCCCCACCATCCAGTCAGAAGCTTCTTGGATGAGAAGCGAAATGTCTTCAAAGAAAAACAAGGAAGTCCAGTTGTGTCTTTAAAAAAGCACCTTTGGGACAACTATGACCTGGATGACTGAGAATCTTCATTGACAAAAAAAAAAAAAGAGGACAGGTATTTGAATTTTTCCCATGCTACCCAGTTTGGGGCTGGACTTCCATTTTATAATGGCCTCTGGACCTCTAAATGGCAGCAAAGAGGCAGAATTTTCTGTATCACCTTTCTGCCACTTAGCAGTTTTTATAGCCCAGATCTGAACTTAATTTTCTGAATCTGATTATAATCTACATAATTGACTCAGATTGGATCAGACCATGTTTGGGGCTGTACATCATAAAGAATTCTTGAGTACACCTGGTGTGTATCTCTCTTTATCAAAATTCCTAATATAAGAAAGCTGTTGCCTGTTTAATTTGCACAATATTATACTGTGAGACCTTCCCCCAATGGAATATGGCAGGATTGTTTGTCTCTTAATTTCTACTTGGCCTTGAGGTCCAGCATTAGAATAATTGCTCTGTTATCTGACTCTGAATGACTGGCTTTTTTTTTAAAACCCCACTTTCAATAACATAACCAGACTAGAAGTATAGCAAATCTGATTCCCTTGCCTTTTGAAAGCAATGAGACAATCCATTTTGCTCCTTCTTGGCTGCTTTCCTATAGGAGATCTAATACTCTTACTGACCTTCTACCCATCTACTTTCTTGAATAATGTCTTCAACACTTAAAACACCACAGCGGGCACATTCCACTCACTGACCCTTTACGTGCATAAATATTTGGTTTTAAACTTGCATCTGAAAAAAATGCTGAACCGTCCCTTGTCACAATCTTGGCTCTGTCTCCATAAAAACATCAGTGCCATTTTGACTAAGGATGGGTCCCCTAACTCTCACCTTCATATCTTCACACACACAAACACAATTTATCTTCCTTCTCTAATATCCACACACCCCTCATCCTCCACAGCATGATCCTTGAGTGCAGAATAGAATGATGCAAAAATTCCATAAAGCTGGCAGAACAAATAATGATCAATTTAGCAGAATGTCTTCCTCCCTCGCATTCCTTTGTCCCAACGGCTTGTCTCAATCTTGCCCCCCACTCATCATTTTTATGCACAAATATTGACTTACCCATACTCTTCACCTTGCATTTTTTTTTCTTTCAAAGAAAATGCAGCATTAATCTTAGATGCTTGTTATTTCACCTTTTTATTATTTGTCATGGCTGTATGGATCAAAAAGTTCCATAGGGACATGTATATTGTTACAAAAAATCATGGCCAAGGTTTTCTCCGCTATGTGGATCAGTATTTAAGATACACTTATTCATTATGAATAAGACTAGTGAAATATGAGAAGTTTCCTGCAAATCTCATTTCCTGGGTTATAACAGAAGAGCACTTTAATCCAAAACAAACGTGTCTTAAAACTGACCCTCTGTAATCCCACAGCTGACTAGGCTTCGATGTTTACATGAGATATTAATTCTGTCCATCACCCAATTAAGGAGGTCATGTGAATACAACCTAAAAGAGTCCTTGTATTTCATAAAAGAATCCTATTGTTTTATTAATATCAGAAACATACGATGCCAGTAAGTACACCCTGTTGAAATGTTCAGTAAAAGAATTAATAAATGATTCCCATTTAAAAGTAAGCTAACTTTATTGACAATTGAATCTGCAGTCACTCACCAGTTCTAGAACTCTAGCTTCTTAGCCATTTAATGTTAATTTGCAGTAATCATTGGAGATGAGATATTCAACAATGATTAAAGATATCAAGTCTCCACTAAGAAGGTTAAGCGAAGATTCTAATCCTGTAGATATCGTTGATCTCCCCCACCAGCCCACATCTAATTCAGCCTATCATCAGGAATGATAGGCACTGTGGTTCAATAATATTTGGAGAGCCATCCTTAATCTTACAAAAGGGAGAGAACACCAAAATCATTCATTTTCAAGCTTTTGCTGTAAAAACATAGCATGCAAGTTTGGATTGCTGGCTAAATGATTAGATGAGAATTATTTTAACAGCTTTGGAATGTCTGAGATGCCAGAATGGATCTTAGGCTGTAAAGGGCCAAACCATTTGTGCAGTCTTGGGTGACAAAAGAGGATTCCCTGAGAACAGTGTCATGTTCACCTAACCTTTGCTCTCCAAATATTTAGGATCACACAGCATGTACCAGGGACCTTGTTCATTTTGACTGTAGTGCCATTTGCCTTCTCATCTTCAGCTGTCCCTAGTCATTTATCTCCTGGCTGGTTGCATCTTGCCTAGAGCAGAGCACTCCCACGGATTGGAGCACAGCAACCAAGGATGCCCGTTACCCTGTCATATCCCATCTGTTCAGGCAACTGAAACTGATTTGCACCCTGCTTAGCATTTCATTTTATGAACACTTCCAAAATGCCAAATGATTTTTTTTAAAGCAAAATGATTTGAAAGATCAGACAAAGTCAAAAATGAAAAACAGAATGAAACACAAATATTTTAACAGGATTTTCAGCTCCTGTTAAATATATCTATGTGGAGCCAAAGTAAAATGGATCGGCCTAGTTTCGTTCTCTCTCTTGAGCTCTTGACTAATGAAAAATGTGGAGAATAGGATGAGGCAGCTTGGAATACTTTCCATGTTAAGGGCCGATCTGCACAATGCAGTTGCTCCAGCACAATCCTCACCATTTTTTTGAGGACAGGAGCTCACATTGTCAAGCTTCATTACACTGGGGAGTCAAGCTCTATCTGTTTTTTCCTGCTGTGTGTCAAAAGTTGTGTTGTTTGATTTGTGCTGAGCAAGCGGCACTGTCAGTTTGCATGTTGCACTTAATTTCATTGTAGGCAAACATCTCCACTCCCACTGACTCCTGCAATTCCTGCAATAGTACTCTCAGTGTACTATAGCAATAGCACTTAGACTTATATACTGTTTTACAGTGCGGCTTACAGAGTCAGCATATTGCTGACAATTTGGGTCCTCACTTTACCCACCTTGGAAGGATGGAAGGCTGAGTCAACCTTGAGCCTGGTGAGATTTGAACTGCCAAATTGCAGGTAGTCGGCAGAACTAGCCTGCAGTACTTCACTTTAACCACTGTGCCACCAAGGCTCACTATTGCAGGAATACCTTTGCCCCTCTGGTCATTGCTCATTGCTTTTCACTAAGAAAAGAAGAAGGCTGACCTTCTGATGGTGCTTATACAAAAGGTCCAGCAATGGAGATAATGTGTCTCTAAAAACCCAGCCACAGAAAGAAAAATGGTTGGTGCTTGAATTTCTAAAAAGTTTGGAAGAGGTAAAGATGCAAAGCAATTTGCCAAGTGAGACTATACTGTAGTAAACTTGCAGTCCAGACAAACCATCACATTGGCCAGACTAGAGTAAGAAGTTGAAATCTGGAAAACAATTTCTTAAAACTGGCTTTATTTCTACTTGACAGGAATCAGGCAGATTAAGACTGCAATACAGATTCTCAGTACAGCATTTCAAATTGTGACAAACTCCCAATATTTAGTTTGGCAACATAGTTTTCTTAAAGTATCAGGTAAATTGATCCCATGCTGAACAGCTTGAACAGATCAGAATTGATGTTTTGCTTTCGTTAAAGACTTTCAGAAAAAAAAAGTGCAATAGGAGTGCTGTTATATGAGTCCTGCTGAACTGCTAAATGATAAAGCAGAGATTTGGACTATGAAAACATACCCTTCATTATCAATAAATGCTAATTTTCAGAGTGTGGAAAGTAAATCTGAGAAACTATCATAGGAAGGCAAATGTGACTTCATAATTATAGTGGAGACCTGCTGGCCTAAAAGACTACACAGACAGACACACAGATACTACATTACGTGCAACTCATCCTGATCTATTACTATGCAATGATGCCCCCCCCCCAACCTTTTGGGCCCCAGGGACCAGTTCTGTGGAGAGAGGCTTTTTCTGTGGACCAGAGGGGATGTGGTTTCATGTGCTACCTGCACCCCACAGATGGGCCTTCGATTGGACCGGTTTCTGGCATGCTGCAGACTGGGGCCTGTTAAGTTTGCATGAAGAGACAGACGCGGAGTGCTTCAAGCTCTTTGTTTATTAGTGACTACAGCTCAGAATAAACCCACTTTGGTTGGGCTGTGGCTGCTACTTATAGCCAGCAGCCGCAGTTGCCAGCCAATCAGAGTGCAGGGTTTTCCCGCACTTTTTAAACCAATCATTTCTGACATTTTACAAGAACAGTTCAAACTAAACCAATGACTTTAAACCTGCATACATAACAGGGCCAGTCCATGCACCAGGGTTGGGAACCCCTGCTATACAGTATATGTGAAAAGAAGCAATAGATAGAGATGAGTTGCACTGAATGTAGTACCAATTTCCACTTAGAAACCCAAATGTATGAACTTCACCGTACTGTAGAAAGCATTTTGGCTGAAATAAGTGAAGGTACAAGTAAAAATACTGTGGTTGACTACTACTAGTGCTTCCCAGCTAAGAAAACAGCCTTAACGTTGCAAAATGCAACGATGTTTTCCAAAAGCAGGCTGCAGATATTTCAGGCATGGTCTAGTCATAATCGGAGATACCATGATCCTTCCAAGAAATTCCTGATTTCACTTGCTGATTTATCTAAAGGGGAGATGAAAAAAAGCTCAAGAAAAACCGAATACTCCTGAGTTGGTACTAACTTACACAATATATTTAGTTGAAGGGAAAGCAACAGAAACACCCAAAGGAGAAAGCTAAAGCCAATGCTGGAGTTCTTGATTTTAAGAGAAACTAAAGGTGGTACATTTAGGTATGTATCTTGAACTTCAAGAAAGAAGATTTTAATACATTCTCATACATTGTTACATTGGGTAATATGGTGAGAGAACCTAATGGGAAAAAGAAGCAGGTTGAGTGGCAGTTTCTAAAAAAAGAAACAAAATATTGTTAGAAGTAGAATTGCCAAAAATTCACAGGGAGGCAGGAAAGAGAAAAAAGAAGATTGCTTTGTTGAGCTCTTTTCCTGAGATTCATATTCAAAACAGGAAGGGTTTCAACATTAATGTCAGCCCAACAAGGTAGGTTAGGGCAAGAAACAGGCATGATAGAGATTCTAGGAATGTTGATGGCAGTTTGTTCAACTGAGCTTGTTGGCTAGTTTCTGAATGTTTCATCACCAGGCTAGGTAACATCTTCAGTGGAACCAACTGATCACATATGACACATAAGAACAGAAGAGAACTGAAATAAGACACTTAAAGTGAAGTTCTGCTGCTGATGTTACCTAGTGTTGTGATGAAGTGTTTGGAAACTAAACAAGCTCAAAGAACAAACCACTACCACCCTTTGCTCCCCAAACTACAAATATTTCTGACCATTTTTAATTCTAGGAATGGTTTATATTGTTGTTGTTAAGGTCAATTAACCAGATCTTGGATTTTTATCCAGGTTTTTCTCCTTTCTTACATTAAAGTAAATCAAAGTGGAGCTTATTTTGCTTTTCCTTCTCATACTTCCCTCTTTTTCAGGGGCTGCTTAATCTTTTCTTCAAGTTTCCCCCTTAATTGGTTCACCCCTTCCTCCCCCTCCCACTTGATGATTCCCTCCCCAAGGTTAGCTCTACAGATGAAATGGTAGCGATGGTATCAAGGAAAACTCAAACTCAGAGAGATGCTAAGGACAACAAAAGTAACATTTTCGGGGATGCTCAGAATTAAACATTTTTTTAAAAAGCTCACCCAGTTTATTAACTGTAATGAAGGTGGAAAGTGCTAACAAGTAACATAAATGGAAATACTCAATCCCTATTTTGCCTCAATCTTCTCTAAGAACGGAGTATGTGCTTCACTAAGACAACTGTGATGTGATGATGCATCTGTTGGTGATCTGTCTGAACATTTATGTATTACTGTTGAAATCCTGAAGAAGTTTTAAAGTGCCAGATGGCTGTAGGAAATCAGACATTCCTATCTTCAGAAAGGGAAAAAAAGAGGACCTGGGATCTACAGTCAATTTAGCTAAAATGGAAAACTTTAGAGAAAAGCAACGATCTTCAAATAAATCACATGAAAAGAGATCCAAGGAACAGGTATAACCTAAGAAGAGTTAGGTTAACTCTCTCCAAATACCTGAAAAGAGGGTCTATAAGATGAACAGACTCCAGAAAACAGCATACAGCATTGTGAAGATAAGTTACAGAAAAGGAAATTCCTATTGTATGTTTAAAAATGTTCTTCACTGTAACAGCAAATTGATGGTGGAACCAGTTATGAAGGAAGTTGATGGGATCTTCAGTGGATGCTTTAAGCAGAGCCTACTCAGTCTTATCTTTCCTCTTTGACTTGACTATTCTCAATAGCATTGGACACTTGTACATCATGTTTACCCAGAGGTCAGTTCTGATTTGTACTTTGGACAGAAATGGGACCAAATAGTTGCTCAGAGTGGCATTGGTATGCCAAGAATCAATGTCCAGCATAGTTTTATATCGATTCAACGTATTACGGACCTGGAAATTGAGAAATCAGAATGCCTTCTATTATGTTGTAATTGTTTAGGACAAATGTCCAGAAAGCAGTAACGAATCATATGAAGTTAATTTATGGCTCTCAAAATTGTGTCAGGAAGAATGAGATTGTGTACAAAAAGGAGCAGACATAAGGAATGAATCTGTGACATTTGTTTTGGCCAGGGAAAAGGATTTCCACATTTGTTCATCTCTTGCACAGACCCAATGACTCTGGCCTCCTCTTTCTCCCCCTCTGGGTCTTACCCTTGCTTGGCTCATGTAACCCATTACTTCTAACAGAGCGGTTTCCATTGAAATATTTTAGCTTGTCAATTCTCCAGATGTTACAAAAATGGGGCTCTTCCAAATGAAATACACAGTATTTATACTGATGCTGACTTTGGATGTTCTGGTTGCCAAACGGACATTTCTAAGATTTCAAATGCATGCAAAAAGTGTGTCATGGTATAAGCCAGTAGATCTTTAGACCATGGGTCCTAAACTTGTGATTCTGAGTCAAAGGAGTTCTAAATTGTATGCATTCAAATTCTGCCAAATAAATACCATACAGTATAGCTTGATTTGATTTTGCCTGTGAAAGGACATATCGTTAGCATTCCAAAATCTTCTGTTTGGATCCATCCATATTATATGTGACAGTTACCACCAATTGCCTCTTAATCAATAATAGCTATTGACAGTTGCAGGAGAGATCATGGAAACTGTCGGTGGAAGTTGTCATGTGCTTGTCTGTTCAGCCTGCACAGTATACACTTTGGGAAAAGGATCAAGGGAAAAGAGACCACGCATGGAGGCCAAGCAATGAACTGTTATACTGAAGAAAATTGTTCCCACAGGCAAATGCTCTTTAAAGTAATTGGCAGTATTGGTGTAATACATTTATTTAATGGGGAGGATCATGGGGAGGAACTATGACTAAGAAACTTGGACATGGTTGGTATTTTGAAACTAAAACATTTGATTTGCTAAGGTAATGTACTATTGTTACCAAGAATAATCAACATTTAATCACAATTTTTCCCAGTTTAGTACTTAATCATGACTAAAAGTAGATATAATAGAACCCATTGTTCTGGACCTTTTAGACGATCCTTTACCTCCCCTGTCTTATATATGAGAATCTTGTAAGTATTGCAAAAATGAACAAAGCTGGTGGTATGCCTGCCTTAAAACTGTAAAATATATTTCACAGAAAGGAACATGGAGATTAGTGGCAGAATGTCAAGGAAAATAAACTCTTTTGATTTAAAATAATAAATAAGCCCTTTGGCCAATACTTCTCAAATAATTTTGAACAGATCCCAACCACCAAATTAAAAGAGAAAAACAAAGTTATATTCCTGCTTAATTTTATTCTATAGCTAGAGGTTGGAAGTATCAACAATCCATGTGGAAAGATGTTTATATGATAGCAACAGTTCTTATTATATCCCAGCAATTCAAAACCACAAGATTCATAAACTGCATTCTAAAAATATAGCAAGTGCTTTGTGCCAAAACTTTTTCAGTTTGTTCAAGCAGGTTCATGCTCTGGGAACTGTACTAGGAGTGCAGGATAGAATTGAAAAGATTCTTGTGTTATGGCTCATTATGAAGAATTCTGTAAAACCACAAGCATAGTCATGTTCAATATGTTAAAGGCTTCACTAAAGCGGGAAAAGAGTTAGACACTGAAGATAAATGGATATTTCAAGGTCTGAGCAAATAACTCAGGAACTTGGAATGACAGCTGGAGTTCTACTATGATAATATAGAAAATCAGTGAAACAGATCCTCTTCAGCCCCTTTGCACATAGTAATGTATGTATGAACAGACAATGAACATTGTCAGGAACTGGATGGTGATAATAAAAGGTAATGCAAATTGCATAGTGAAAATCAAGGACAAGGAAGTCTCAACCTGAGAACTGAAAAACCAGCCTTATTTATGCATAATTTTCTAACCTACTTGAGTTGAAGGCATAGGACAAAAAGCCAAGCCTCCGCAAACCGCCAAAGTGCTATCTATGGAGATTCTCAATTATCCAAGTCCTGGTTATCTCAAAGGTGCTTTTCCAAAATACAATTGGATTTTCTTGCCCCCCCCTCAAAAATGTATCATTTCTCATCCAAGTAGCTTCTCCAGTTCTCTGAACTGTTCAGTTCTCTGGAACTGAAGAAGCTTCTTGGATGAAAAGTGAAATCTTTTCAAGGAGAAAAACTAAGAAAGTCCAGTTGGCTTTTGAAAAAGCATCTTTGGGTTACCAAAACTCTCTTCTATAAAAGGTTAAAGTACAATAGGAAAGGATCATCTAAGGCCCAAGTCTTCACTGTAAATAAAAGAAAAAAAATGACCAGCTGTATTTTCAACCACGTTTGACTTTTGTTATTACTGTGATTTGTTTTGATTTGCAAATTCATCCTCTCTTCTCCTCTCTCTCATTCCTGCATCGCTCTTAGGAGCATTAGAGTCTCTCTTCTCCTTTCTCCTATTATTTCAATCATTCTTCCTTCTTTCTCTCATCCCTGTGTTGTTCCTAGCAGTAATAGATGCATCCAATTTAAAATGTAACAATCTTATTAAGAAATGACAGTTATTCACTTAATGGTTTTACAAAGAGGAAGTTGAAGAAAGTGTGCAGGGAGTATTCTACAAGTCATTTCCTAATTCTAAGAAGAAAACATAGATGGGACTTGGATATTATAGGTTAAAAGCCAATACCATCTCCAAATATGTTATGTTATACCTTCTGCTTGATTTTGTCTAATTGTTGTTCTCCATGGCACTTTCTTGACCATTTTATTGTTTAGATCCCATGGTTAGATGCAAGAGACTTGTAACAGCAAAAAGTAAATATACCCAGCAAAAACCATTTGGGGTTTAAATTATGAACTAAAATATTAGCTAGTGAGCTTTATACCAGGTGTCAACTCTGATTACCATTCTAAATCCCCATCTGGCAAATAACTTGGATTCAGAAGAATTTGGCTTGGATTCTTTTGCCTGTTGGAAACAAGGGCACAGTCAAAACCCACTGAGAAGGCATCCATTGAAATGTATAGATAGTAAACTGCCTTGATTGCTTTGATCTCCATATTTACCTTTATCCTTCCTTCTGAGAAGTATATTGCTTTAATTTCTTCACTGGAAAAGAAATATTGACCAAATACAGTCAATTCAAGAAGAACAAGTTTTTCTAAACCCAGTTCTGTAATTACAAAATACTGACCTTGGGTACTGCACAGATTTTGGGTACTGCACAGATTATGGGAAGAGCACCATTTCCTTACATCATTCATCACTGCAGCCAGAAACATAAACTGGTAAAATCAAACTCCATAACTATTGTTTTGGATTGATGGGCAGTACTGGATTCCATCTTGCTAAAGCATTGGAGAAACACTTGCATAAAGGGTCATACTCTGTTAACTGCCACTAATGAAAAAATTTAGTATGCTGTGGAGCCCTTAAGGCTTTCTGAGTTTCATTGTTTGCTTGCAGGCATTTCATCACCCAACTAGGTAACATCATAAGTGCTAGTGAGTATGGGATTTGCTCTCTGTTTATATACAGTAGCTTGCCTTGCCATTGTTGGTTGGGGTGTGGTTTTTTTCCTTGTTAATTTCTTGATTAGGGTATTGTTTTCAGCTTGCAGGAATTACTAGAGAGAAAAACCACACCTCAACCAACACTGGCAGGGCAATTGTTGGTGGACTGTATATAAATGGAGCAAATCCTACACTCACTAGCACTGATGATGTTACTTAATCAGGTAATGAAATGTCTGTAAGCAAACAATCAAGACCAGAGAGCACCAAGCACTCCACAGTTCAATCCTGGGTTACATATAATCTTTTCTGGTGAAATTTAGCATGCATAAAGTACCCAATACTACTTTTATGCCATTTTTATCTAAACAGTTTCTGTGCTATTTGCCAATGCAAAACAACCTTCTGGAACTTAATACAAGAAAATGACATGAGAATCTTTTGGATTTGCTGTTCTATAGTAGAAATGAACAAAGTCCCCTTTGACATAGCCAGTGACCTCCTAATATTTTTAAAAAATACAACTCGCACAATAGGAGGAGGAAATATTAACGAATGGTTGAAAAATAATCATATTAAACACATTTTAATTAAATGTAAACATAAGTGTAAATGCAACCTAACTTAGTATTTATTCTGGCTGCAGGATGCTGTCCCAAGAAGTTACTAAAAAGCCAAGTATGGCTCTCAACTAAAGAAAAGTTATATAACACTGTTTTACCACAAAGGTTTCTTGTCCTTGGGTTTGGAGGCTTCCTCTGGAGTTCCTGTATGTTCTTTCTTGAAACAGAAAAAATGCTTGCAAGAATGAATTTCCTACACCCAATCCCCTTCTTTGGTATCTGTTACATGCCTTTGGCACATTATGAGCTGTCTCCATGGTTATTTTGGAACCAGACACTTAATAATGTTTTATTGCTATGTTTGACCTAGTATTAATGATACTAGTATATGTTTGACCTAGTATTAATATCAAGAATATTTAAGTTGGGCGCAGTAGAATGCCCTGCAAGGAAAGTGAAGCAGTTATTTGCAGGTCTAGTCTCAACTAGCTTAACTGAATGTAATATCAAAGCACAGAAAATAATCTTCTTGCTGCTGCTGTGGAGAGCTGAGTGGGCAAACTTAACAGAAAAGCATGGTGAGTTGTAGGGTTAACAAAAAAAAACCCATCTCATTATACTGTCACACTCTTGAGGGAAATTTTAGATCTAGTGGCAGCTGAGGGAGATAACAGGTAACATTGAATATATTATACATTAGTGGCATTAGAGAATATGGAAAGGAAGCATTCATCCATCCCAGCATGAAAGCAGTCCTTTAAAAGAAGAGCTTTAGTTGGCATGAAAAAGATCCACAGTGCATCTGGGGATGAGTGAATGCCCTCAAGAAGTAGCCTTGGCTCTAGTGTTTTATCTTCTATGCATGTACAAAATATGAGGCCATCTAAACCAGAAGCTTTTCACTATTATTAAAATCTTATGATTATGAAAAACCATGGATTGTGAGGCAACATGTGATTTCTTCTGAATGGGATTACTATTATAAGTATCTATGAGGAGATCTTTTGTGAAGGTGTGGAGCTGATAAGTAAAGTTCAGATCATAAAACACAATCTGATTGAACAGTGGTGGCTCAGTGGTTAAGACACTGGATTTGCGGCTGGAAGACTGTCAGGCCAGGTTCAAGAATGCCACATGATGGGGTGAGCTCCTGTTCTCATCCCAACTTCTGACAACCTAGCAGTTCAAACATATGCAGATGTGAGTAGATAAAAAGGTACCACTTTGGTGGGAATCAGAGGTGGAATTCAGCCAGTTCTGACAGGTTCTGGAGAACCAGTAGCGGAAATTTTGAGTAGTTTGTAGAACTGGTAAATACCACCTCTGGTTGGCTCCGTTCCCATCTATTCGCTGCCTCCTGAGTCCCAGCTGATCAGAGTCCCAGCTGATTGGCTGGGTCTTCTTTTGTTGCCCAGCACAGGAGAACAGAGCTGGAAAGCAGATTAGTGGGGTGGGGAAGGAATGGGGATTTTACAATATCCTTCCCCTGGAGTGGGGTGGAAATGGGGATTTTACAGTATCCTTCCCCTAGCATGCCTACCAAACCATGCCCACCAAGCCACGCCCACAGAACTGATAGTAAAAATTTTTTGAATACCTCCACTGGTTGGAATGTAACAGTGCTCTGTGGCGTCATGCTGGTCACATGGCTCAATGACCTTGAAACAGAGATGAGCACTGCCCCCTATAGCCAGCAACAACTAGCAGTGTAAAATCCCTTTACCATTTACCACAGAACTTACTGCTATAAATCACATGTTTTCCTTTCAGGGCAATATAATAGTACAAAAATGTTTTCAGCCTTTGAGCATATGTCTGTTTAAACAAAAATGGTTTTTATATTAACATTCTAGGGAGTCAATGCATATATAATGTGAGGTAGAATTCTGAATTAGATTTAATTTCAGGCAAATATGCCTAGGACTGCGTCCTTAATTTTCATCGTTACATTACTCAATTTGGGGATATTTGTAAACTTTGTTTGGCATTGCTAATGTGCACATTCTGGATACTGGATATTCACTGCAATTTATTTATGTATGAAATGTAAAATGAAGCTATGAAAATGTTCACCTGGGAGAAACAAATCTAGCTGAGACCTGCAACATATGGATAATGTGATTTGTCACTCATTTTATGTTTGGTAAACCTTCTGTTTATCAGAGAAACTGTCATGAGATGCTGTGGATCAAGTAATCTGGAAAACAGATGCTTCCCTAATGCCACAGCATCTCATTAAATCCATGAATACACCGAAGTTGGAATTATTTGTTTCCTGAATCTCTCTTGGTATACAGGAAGAGAGTAGGAAAAATCTTCCAAGGAGGTCTTAGAATCAGGGAAGGATATCTCACAGGCCTTTTGCCCAGATGGAGATGATTGTTGAGCAAGAGAAACAAAAGGTTTTAAAATGGGCGCACAAACCTCTGCACAACTGTTAGTCGCAGTCACAATAAAATCAATGGGCTGGTTATTAGAAGGCGAGTTAAAAAGAGAGTTTTAGGGGTCTAGCTAGTACAAAAGAGAGATCTGAAGAGACAGCATAAAATCAAAGAAAGTGTGATCGTAGTCAGGATGATGCCTGTTGATGCAGTGATGGTGGCATTTGGTTTAAAATGTATATGTACATGCGAGTTATAGGTTTCCTTGGTGAAGAGAAGCATCACAAAATAATCTTGGTTTGTAACTCTAGAAATGAAAAACAAAGATGAATCGCCATACTACACAATTTGGGATAAATTCTATCATTGGTGGGAGCAGAGAGGGAAGTCTTAAATTGGGAAAGGAGTGGTTGAAAGGGTAAATGATTGGATGAGATGAAAAGAAGACAGATGATGTTAGAAATATATTATATGAACGAACAAATGTATATATGTTTATAGTTGAATAATCATTTATACGAAAATGTATATATATGCAATTTTGACCCAAAATCATGTCAAACCAACTTCACCATGTTCAATGCTTTTAATTGTTTTGTTTAATAAAATGTTTTTTTTTAAAAACAAAACAAAACAAAATAATCTCCGTTTAGAAGACCTGATCAAGGCTTGAAGAAAGGCAGTAGGTACAGTCCCATCCCCCAATTTATTGATTGCTTTTAGATTATATGTCCTCTGCACAGGTAAATCCAGTGTTGAAATCTGTCTCCTGTGTTTTAAAATGTTTTTTTCCCCCTTGAGAAAATCGCTTCTGATTTCTATTCATTCTCAAAAATACTTTGAAACTCGTATGGAATTGCTTTCACTTTTACTGATAGTTTTGAGCTTGCTTTACTACTACGTGGCTTAAGTTCCTTTTTAAAAAAAATGTGTATGTTTTTTCAGTTTTCAGATCTTTCAGCCAATCTCCAGACTCCCAGGCTGGTCATGTTTCTTGAGCTGAAAAGGACCCAGTGGGTGGAATTCCCACATAATGTCTTTCCTTGAGATTTCATTGAAGAATGGGAACCAAGGGAGCCTACCGTGAAGTAATGCTGGCGTGATGATCGAACAAGGAAAGCTGAATAATCACTCCTTAAACTTGTAAGCACAAGAAACACACAACTCGGCTATAAGAATTTCACCAACATTTTCATGACCTTTGAATAAAAAACAACAACAATCCTCGAAAGCAATTCCTTTTCCATTAAGTTGAACACAAATGGATAAAGTAAAGTATGTCTGGCATAGCATTAAGCCCAATGCTTGTTCAATTTTTATCATGGCAATTTTTTACATTTCAATTCAGGCCTCAGAACAATCACAGGCTTCTATAAGCCTTGTGGAAAAAATAACAAGACTGAAAATTCATAGGATGTACCTTTGGAGATTCTTATGAGGCAGTGTGGTTTGCTTGTGCATTTGCTCTGAATTTGCCCTCTACAATTTTTGTCAAACCATTGGCACATTCTTGCTCTCAGCCTGCCGAGATAGTTAACACGAATCTCCACAAATCCTGCTACACTTGGCAGATCTTTTCTTTGAAAAAAAAAGTTGGAACAAGTGTCTGTTTACAGAATTTTAAAAAGGCAGACACACCTCCACATTTTGATTTTGGCAAACAGCTGTGAGTCAAGTGTGGCGAAAAAAGAAATCCCTGTAAAAATCAGAGAAAATGCTTACAAATTTCCACACATTTCACAGAGGCAGTGTGGTCTGAGAGACAGCTGGGTGGTCTTGGATATAAATGAACTGTGGGGCAACACAACAGAGATGTCTTAATGCCTAAGCTGAGCTCTGCCACTGAATGACCACATGAGTTTGGCTAATTCATCTCCTCATCTGCTTAACCTTTGATTTTCTGTTTCCTGACAATGAGAACTTGGCCCCGGTTCTAAGCTGTATCCAAACTGAGCTTGGCAAAATGCAAGAAAGCAAGGCAGGACAGGGCAAAGGTGGCTGAGATCCCAGATATTGAAGGAAGGAAGGAAGCTTGGGACTGGCTAATCTCCAGAAATTAATTTTGTCTCATGGTACTAGTTGAGAACTTCACTTCTGCTTCACGAGGACCCAGATGGTCTCTCCAGGAGCATTACAAGGTCAGTAGGACACAGAAGGACTCAGTGGTATACCCCAGTTGTGACTTTATGCAATGGAATCTAGAAGCATTGCTTGTAATAGACCCACAGGACCTTTTTTTTGGCAAAGCACACTTGAGTTTTTACATGATCCTTGCTTTTCAAAACATTCATCTTCAGGCTAAACTTTTCCATGCCTGGTCTTGGGATCCCTAAAGCAATTTACTTTTCAGCACATGTTGAATAAAATCCCCCTTAGCTTTGTTCTTTGTTAACTGAGGGTGAATTAAAGTGTTATATACACATGTATGTATGTGTTTGCTTTATGTAGTGCTGAAGCTTCATATTTGAAATGTGGAGGACCTCACAGAAACCTTTAGAAACCTTACATATTTACCTAGAATAAAGCTGAGAAAGGTAGTAAAGGGGGTTGCAAGGTTTGGAACACCCAGTACTATCAACTCAAACATCTTGGGACCTTCAGGTAATATTCAATATTTGTCCATTCATTTACTTAAGTTGGGATGTTTGTTTTGATGAATTGTGAGTATATAGGAAGTATAATCTCTTTTGTTTTTAGGATACCAGAGAAACCTTTCTCATTCTGCTGCTTATCAAATATATTGACATCAGTTCATAATTCTGAGACACACACTATCATACAGGTGAAACTTGAAAAATTAGAATATCATGCAAAAGTTCATTTATTTCAGTAATGCAACTTAAAAAGTGAAACTAATATATGAGATAGACTCATTACATGCTAAGCAAGATAGTTCAAGCCATGATTTGCCATAATTGTGATGATTATGGCTTACAGCTCATGAAAACCCCAAATCTACAATCTCAGAAAATTAGAATATTACATGCAATCAATAAAACAAGGATTGTACATAGAATAATATCGGACCTCTGAAAAGTATAAGCATGCATATGTACTCAGTACTTGGTTTGGGCCCCTTTTGCAGCAATTATTGCCTCAATGTGGCGTGGCATGGAAGCTATCAGCCTGTGGCACTGCTGAGGTGTTATGGAAGACCAGGATGCTTCAATAGCAGCCTTCAGCTCTTCTGCATTGTTCGGTCTCATGTCTCTCATCTTTCTCTTGGCAATGCCCCATAGATTCTCTATGGGGTTCAGGTCAGGCGAGTTTGC
Source organism: Naja naja (assembly GCA_009733165.1). Taxonomy (NCBI): domain Eukaryota; kingdom Metazoa; phylum Chordata; class Lepidosauria; order Squamata; family Elapidae; genus Naja; species Naja naja. Next base: position 65,491,230 of record CM019150.1, read on the forward strand.
TGGCCAATCAAACACAGTAATCCCACGGTCATTGAACCAGGTTTTGGTGCTTTTGGCAGTGTGGACAGGTGCCAAGTCCTGCTGGAAAATGAAGTCAGCATCCCCATAAAGCTCATCTGCGGAAGGAAGCATGAAATTCTCCAAAATCTCCTAGTAGACGGCTGCATTGACCCTGGACTTAATGAAGCACAGTGGACCAACACCAGCAGATGACATGGCTCCCCAAATCAACACAGATTGTGGAAACTTCACATTGGACTTCAAGCATCTTGCAGTGTGTGCCTCCCCATTCTTCCTCCAGACTCTGGGTCCTTGGTTTCCAAATGAGATGCAAAAGTTGCACTCATCAGAAAAGAGGACTTTGGACCACTGAGCAACAGACCAGGTCTGTTTTTCTTTAGCCCAGGTAAGACGCTTCTGACGACATTTGAAGCCCATGTCCAGGATCCGTCTGTGTGTGGTAGCTCTTGATGCACTGACTCCAGCCTCAGTCTACTCCTTGTGAAAGTCCCCAACACTTTTGAATGGCCTTTTCCTGACAATCCTCTCCAGGCTGCGGTCATCCCTGCTGCTTGTGCACCTTTTTCTTCCACACTTTTCCTTCCACATAACTTTCTATTAATGTGCTTTGATACAGCACTTTGGGAACAACCAACTTCGTTTGCAATTACCTTTTGAGGCTTTCCCTCCTTATGGAGGGTGTCAGTGATGGTTTTCTCCACAACTGTCAGGTCAGCAGACTTTCCCATGATTGTGATTCCTACTGAACCAGACTGAGAGACCATTTAAAGGCTCAGGAACCCTTTGCAGGTGTTATGGCTTAATTAGCTGATTAGAGTGGGACACTTTGAGCCTAGAATATTGCACCTTTTCACAATATTATAATTTTCTGAGATTGTGGATTTGGGGTTTTCATGAGCTGTAAGCCACAATCATCACAATTATGGCAAATCACAGCTTGAACTATCTTGCTTTGCATGTAATGAGTCTATCTCATATATTAGTTTCACCTTTTAAGTTGCATTACTGAAATAAATGAACTTTTGCATGATATTCTAATTTTTTGAGTTTCACCTGTATAAGAAAAATAAAAAGAAACAATAGGACGGGGACAGTAGGTACGTTAGTTGGCTTATGCACGCCCCCTACAGACCTCTTAGGAAAGGGGTGAGGTCAATAATAGACTAAGGTTAAAGTTTTTGGGGTTTGGGGAAGAAACCACAGAGTCAGGTAGAGTATTCCAGACATTGACCACTCTGTTGCTGAAGTCGTATTCCCTGCAATCAAGTTTGGTGAAGTTAACCTTGAGTTTTGTATCTATTGTGTGCTCTTGTATTGTTATGGTTGAAGCTGAAGTATTCATTGACAGGTAGGACATTGCAATGTATGATTTTATATACTATACTTAGATCGGACTGAAGGCGGCATAGTTCTAGGTTTTCTAGGTCTAGAATTTCAAGTCTGGTGGCATAAGGTATTGTGCAATGAGTAGAGGAGTGGAGAACTCTTCTTGTGAAATATTTTTGGACTTTCTCTACTGTGTTAATATCAGATACATAATGTGGGTTCCAGACTGATGAGCTGTATTCAAGTATTGGTCTAGCAAATGTTTTGTATGCTCTAGTTAGTAATGTGATATTACCAGAGAAAAAGCTACATAGGATTAGGTTAACAACTCTTAATGCCTTTTTGGCTATGTAGTTACAGTGGGCTCTAGCACTTAGATCATTAGAGATGAGTACTCCAAGGTCCTTGACAGAGACAGCCTCCAGGGGATGTAAAGAAAAGTAACAGAGATCATTAATCTGTAGGATTTTACAAATAATTTTAAAATTATTTCTGATATGTCATTGCTTGTATATTGGATTTTGTTGGACTTTCTAACTCTCTTGACCCTTGATTTCAACCAGGGTCTATTTTGTGTATGGTTTTGTAGTGGCAGTGGTGGTATTTTAATAGGTTTTCCCTTTAGCTAATTTCTTGGACTGACTAAATTAGGTGATTAAAATTTCGGACAGCCTCCAGTTTCCCCTCAGGACTGTATTTAATATCTGTAAAACTGCCACTTTGTCTTGCCAAGGTAAACATCGTTGCATTCAGTTCAAAGGTGAGCAGGCCTAAATGTTTTTCCTTTGCCTGAAAGGAATCTGTTTTGGGACTCCGAACCCTGGGCTTAAGGGAGGTGAGGGAGCGGTTCAGCTCCTCACCATGGTGGCCAGCACTGCATCTGTGTACACAATGCTCTCTTCTCCCACACAAATACTAAAAATTTCTCATTAAAAATTATTGCTATGTCAACAGATGGGGCCATCGGCTCCTGATCTGGAAAAAATGTTCATGGGGTTGGATGGCTGGGTGGGTTGTTTTCCCCCTCCCTTCTTTCTTTTTCTTTCCTTTGCTGGGAAAGCAGCTCAGCAGGAGGTGAAAAAAGGGCAGGATATAAAGCCGAAGTCATCGGCTGCTGACTCCTGATCTTCTCATTCTCCGTCATCCTGTAAGATTGAAGTTTCCACGTATTTGGCTCCATCGATCTTAGTTGACTGCTGCTTCTTCCCAGTCATTGCAAAGTGCCTATACATTATGATCCTGCATTGCCTCGTGCATTACAGTTCTTCACATCCTTTCAAATCAACAGAGGCTAATTAAAGGTCTGCCGATCCCAGCAAACCCCGCCCCCCAAACTATACTTGTACTATTCTGGAATAAGTTCAAACTCTGAGAATCATTGCTTTCATATTTAAAAGCTGTATTGCAACATTCACGCAGCTGGGAAAGCCTTGAAAAACCTTACAGTGTATGAATTAGAAACAAATAATTATTTGTGGCTGTAAAAAGTCATTCTGAAGTAGTGTGCTTTTTATATAATGATATGGCAAAATATGTTGGTGAATCTTGTTCGTTTGCTTTGATCTGCAGCCAGGTGCTTCCTCAATTACTATAGATTTTAAAAGCTGCTCAAACGATTCATCTATTGATTATCATGGAAGAGTCTTGAATTACATCTATACTGAGTGTATATTCATTTGGTTAATCATCTCTTTGATTTAAGTAGAAGCTCAGGGTTCAAAAATAAATGGCTTTTCAGATATTGTCAGAAAGCACACAGTGCTTAGAACATGGTGTGAAATCTTATAAAATCTGACATCTTATACCCGAAAGCTGCAAGGACACATTTTGATTGCTGAGTTACTTGAAAATGTGGGTAGCAATTCTATTGTACGGTCTAAGCATGCTGTCATTGTCACCCGGGCTATCATGTTTACAATAAATACATCTGCCATCAGCTGTCCTTAAGTTTATAAATGGCATGCTGCCCAGCCCAGCTGCTCCTAAAATATTGAATACACTACTGAGACAACTCAATCTACTGCAAAAATTGGAAAGAAAGCCAGCTGAATTAACTAGTAATATTCAGAGCAGACCTCAGGTTTGTTATCATTTGAATTCATTCTTCTTCTTTGCTGCCACAAAGAAGAGGGAGTCAAGCTATTCTCCAAAGCACCTGAGAGCAGAACAAGAAGCAATGGGTGGAAACTAATCAAGGAGAGAAGCAACTTAGAACTAAGGAGAAATTTCCTGAGGGTGAGAACAATTAATCAGTGGAACAAATTGCCTCCAGAAGTTGTGAATGCTCCAACATTGGAAGTTTTTAAAAAGATGCTGGATAACAATTTGACTGAAGTGGTGTAGCGTTTCCTGCCTAAGCAGTGGGTTGGACTAGAAGACCTCCAAGGTCCCTTCCAACTCTGTTATTCTATTCTATTCTATTCTATTCTATTCTATTCTATTCTATTCTATTCTATCCTTTTTAGTTCTTGTTATTCTTTCTCTTCTCTGTCTCCCATTGTCTCTGTCTTCATTTTAAAGTAATAATCCTGTCTCATATGACTTCAATCAATCTTAGATGACTTCAATCAATATCCCCCTGATTGGAGTTTGCCATGATTTTATGTAATTGCTTCATAAATTCTAAGGAAACAGGGACACAGAGCATCTACTCTAAACCAAAGGGTCCCCAAACCCCAAACTGGGTACCGATCCGCGGCCTGTTAGGAACGGGGCTGCACAAGCAAGTGAAGCTTCATCTGCACATTATGTGTTATAGGTAGGGCATGAAACCACCCCCTACCACCACTGCTGCTTTTCTATGAAAAAAATGGGTTTCTTTGAATCCGGTCCCAGGTACCAAAAGGTTGGGGACTGCTGCTCTAAACCAGTGGTCGCCAACCAGTGGGCTGGGGACTACTGGTGGTCCGCGAGAAAATTTTGGTGGTCCACAGAGAAATATCACCCCCAGAGCAATTAATCCAGACTGTGCAATTAATCCAGACCCAAGGCTGCGCCGCCCACATGGACCGCAGGAACACAAGGCTTGTGTCACTTGCATTGCAAACTACATGAGGTAGTGAGGGAAGGGGGGGAAAGGGCAGAGGGGGGAAACTTGCCTCACTTGCCCCACATGCCTCATCTGGCCACCGGGCTGCTACTTTCTCCTTCTTTCTTCTGCTTTTGGCTGCATGCAAGGAAAGCAACAAAGTCTTCCTTTCTCTCTCCCAAACTCCGCCAGAAATGAGTCTTTGGGATCCTGCAAGGCATTCTGCTTCAAAAGGCTGCGCCAGCAAAGACTCATTTCTGGCAGAGTTTGGGGGAGAGAAAGCAAGACTTCTGCTGCTTCTGCTGCTTTCCTTGCATGAAGCCAAAGGTCTCTCCCTCCCCCTCCCCCCTGAGAATGGAGCTGGTGACAGTATCCTGCAATCCCAAATAAAGAATGATCGATTGGTAGGAAAAAAAGGGGTGGGAAATTTTCCTGCAGACTTTTTTTGGGATTTTCCCAGGGTCTCTGGTCCGCGGGATTTAAAATTATGGGTTTGGTGGTCCCTGAGGTCCAAAAGGTTGGCCAACCCTGCTCTAAGCCATAGATTCACTCCACTTCCCCAGGTCATCCACCATGGTAGGTAAATCATTACTATAGCAGTGTACTATGTTGAACTATATCTCCATGCTTGCCATTGTATTTACCTCTGCTCTTCTACCTTACAGCCCATAGGGTTTGTTTTGTAGTTTGGGCCCATTCTGGGTGGTGCTGGGTTGGGATAAGCTGAAATCTCAGGACCAATCTTCAGAAGCACCTGTGCTTCCTTCAAGCAGGGATTTCCCAGACATAGCTTATCAAAGATTTTTTTTAAACTAAGCCTTCACTCACTCTTGCTCTTTTACTTTTTAAGAATGGAGCTGGTGCCTGTAAGATGTACTAATGAAGTGAGTCATGCTCCTCTCAAGGGAAGAAGCTATGGAACTGGCCTGAGTTGGAGACCAAGGAACAGAGAAAGAAAAATTTGATATTCTTTTCTACTGGACAAAGAACATATTGTCTATCTACGGGGAAATCTGCACTGCCAGGTTGTCCTGTCACAAGCACAGACCCCCCCAACCTTTTCTGGAGGGCTGGAAGAGACATCATCCTCTCATGTACCCCCAGCCCACCACCAATGCAATCTCCAACTGGTGTTTTTGTTCTTGAGGTAGCTCAAACATTGGGTTTAATTTCTCTGCTGAGCCTTCCTCTCTTCTGGGCAATCTCTGCACTTGGATTGCCTACTGTGCATAGTGCTTCTCATCATTAAACACCCCTGAGCAACCCTTCTTTTTCTTTTGGTTCTCATTCTCTCTCTTTCTGTATTTAAGAGGGGGAAAGTCCCATCCTGCATTGTTTCACCATTCTTTTATGGTGCTTCGAAACAGAAGGGTTCCCAAAGAATGCATAGGTTGACTATTTCAATTAACTAGAAACATGATGAAGTGATGCAGTGGTGGACTTATAAAAAGAGAAAGAGCACAGGGGTAAAAAACTAAAAAAATCTGCTGAGTTTTGAACCAATAACTTTCTGTTTAGAAGGCAAAAGGTACCGCCAACATATTAACAGAATTAATTCATGGGAAAGATATATACAGTATATATAAAAGACAGTAAAAGACATTAGATGTATAAGAAAGGATTTTTTCCCAAAAAAATGGACTATCTGCTGGTATGTGAATTTTGATGCTTTTACTTTGCATATGCAAATTTACTCTGTGTGTGTGTGTGTGTGTGTGTGTGTGTGTCCCCAGAAAAATCTACCCATAATTTACTGTCTGAACCAAATTCTTTGCAAGCTATTGTCATAGTGTCTCAGCCTGTTCAGAATATTATTTAGCTGTTTTAGGGTGAAACCTGTATGAGGACTGGATAGGGGCAACTTAAAATGGTAAATGCAAGCATCCCCTGAGTAGATATGATCCATAGAGGTGTATAATTTGGGGAGCTTCAATATACTCTTTTCATCCAGGGGAAGCTACAATTGAAGAATGTTTGCTTAATATCCGTTTTCTGTTTCAGGAGAACATTAGCTGTGTTATCCCCAACCAACAGATGGCAGCAGAAAGAATCCAGTAGCTCCTTACGGTTATGTAAGCTCTATGCAAAGAGTTTCAAGTTTATAGCTTTAAAATTCTCCTAAATCTCCTAAGTAATGACTTCATCATGTATGGAAGAGCATATTTGATTTTGTAATGTTAGCCAAGAGCCTTTACAGCAGAACAGCTATTTTCTGTTCCAAACCCTCATCCTAAAGGTGGTTCAGCTGAGCAGAAATCTAGTAGCAACCAATTCCTAATTCTAATGCATGGGTGGGCAATCTGCAGACCAAATGCTGCAAAACCAGCAGCCAATTGAACTGCAGCTTTACACACACACACACTCACACACACACACACACACACACACATTTTTCCTTCCCGTCCCCTTTCCCGCCCACCACCTGATTTTCTGTGGGAAATGTGGGTGGGGCTGAACATCAGCAGACAGGATAAACAAGCCATCTGAAAAGCAGCCAAATTCAAAATAAAAAGGAGAGCTAGGCTTTTCTTTGGAAACCAAATGGACTAATTTTGGTATTTTTGCAGATAATTCACCTGTAATTAAATATGGTGGCCTCTTATCTGCCTCCCTCTAACTCAGAGATGTCAAACTCGATTTCATTGGAGGTCACATCAGGGTTGTGTTTGACCTTGGGGGCCAGGGTGGGTGTGGCCAGGGTGGGCTTGGCCAGCATGACATCACTCATGTCGGGGGATGCCTGTGGTTCCTGAGCACCATTTTCGGCTGCGACTGTCAACCCCCGCGATGGCTGCAATCCCCACAACAGCTTATTGCAACCCTCTGCCAGTGAAAATCGGAACTCGGGTGGGCCACACATGGCCCTCACAAGCTCTATTTTCACTGGCAGAAGCACCACGGGCCAGTCCTTCTCTGTTTCCAGGGTGGCCCTGCAGGCCGGATCTAAGCATCCCATGGGCTGGTTCCACCCTCCCTGCAGGCCTTGAGTTTGACACCCATGTTGTAACTCATTTGCATCTTTTTTCTACACCGACACTCTGCAAACTTTATCTCCTTATAGTCATTGAGGGAACAGCCTATCTGGAAACAGGGTGGCTTTAGGCTCAACGATTCCCATTGTACTTTTTACATTCAGTCTTATTTGTAATTTTCCATCTTAACATTTATGTCTTTGTCTACTACTTTGTTTCATGTTTACGTCTTTGTGTACATCCCATTTTTAATCTGCCTTGTAACAAGACTGGTGTGGTGTTATAACAGAATTGGAAAACTGACCCTACTTGATTGAGAAGAAGCATAGCTGTCTTCTCCGGAGCACGAGAAAGGTGAAGAGTATTCTGGGTAATAGTAGCAGCCCACATGTAAAGCTCTTCTCAGTGGGAGGCAAGGCTTGATTGTGGGTGGCCAGCTAAAACCACAAAGCATTTGAATCCATAAAAGTTTTTGATCTATTGTACTATGTTCTGTGAAGCTCATGCTCGGTTGACAAGGAAAGCTGCTAATTCTAATGAACTTGATGTAAGGCTATATATCAATACAGTGCTTTGTTTTTTGTTTTTATAAAGTTTTCTTTGGGGTCATGAACTTAAACATACGGTGAGAGTCAGATTCAAACAGTGGACACCCAATCCACATTATATAACAGCTGGGGTTATGCTTGTAACATTTTTGAAGTGCCTCTTAACGATGAATTAACCGTGTGCCTTTTCTCAATAGAAGTTGAAAGTATGTTATCTACACAAGCACCAAAATAAATATTTGGGTTTCTGATTCAATTGTGGCCTGTAGTCATGAATGGACTTGGAAAATATCTTTACAGATGAACAAGTATGGTTTAGAGACTGCCTGTCCTTAATGGTCCAGTGTCAAATACTACATTATGTGCTGGAAAAATATATCACAACTTCTAAATCAACTCAATTTGCAGCATGTCAGTGGATTTCAAGCAGGCTTCTCATGCTCTTAACAAAAATCTGTTATCTCTAGGTTACATGTTGATGACAACTTTAGAATAAGTTGCAGTATAGCAAGAAATCTGTCAGAAGCATTACCAACTACAAGGGGAATAAAAAAAGGATGCATCCTTTCTACGCTTCTACAGAACAGAGCTTTAATAACCCCTACCCTAACCTTGATTAACCTATCTTTTAAAACATGGCTTTTCTCTCTCAGGTCTAGGATCAGAGTGAATGGTGAGCCTTTTACAGGATCGCGTATATCTAATTTATATATTTTAAAAGACAACCCTGTGACTTGTTCTGTCATCCTTTGAGAGAAAAGTAATGCAGTATAATGTAACCAGAAAGAATATTAAATTTTAGGGTACCCACAATTTTTTTTACCCCAATGCTGGATGATCCTAGAATCATCTAATGAGAGTATATGTCACAGATAGAAAAATAATTGTAGTGGCAAACAAATGTCCATAATGTCAATATTCACTTATCTAAACAGATAAATAGAATGACCACAAGTGGGCAAAACAAAAATCCAGTCGGAATAGGAGCCAGTTTCTGACTTTGCTTATGGGAAGCTGATGGGGAGCATTGAAAATCACTATCGCATCACTGTGGGGACGCTGCAACAGTTACAACTTTGAAAATAAACCTGGTCTGAACATTGTAGAAATTTCAGTTCCACAGAAATAGGTCCCAGATTTTTTTTATACATTCTTTACGCTAGCAGATTTTTGATAACATGGTTCAAAAATTGTTGTGGCATAATGCACTGTTTGAGCTAACTTGAGGGTATAAAAACAGATTGATTGTATTGTTTTGTGCTGGTTTTAAGTGTTGTATGCTACCCAGAATCATTATGAAGTCTGGCGGCCTTTTAAATCTGATATTTTTATAAAAAACCCATAAATATTATACCCTGGTTTTCTTTTGAAAGGACCATTTGCAATGGAATAAACTTAATAAAGGCAAGACTAAGGCATTGGCGAAAGCTTATCTGGAATAATGGTGGGGACAGAGTCTGTAGTTGGGGGTGGCATTTGTCACATTAAATCCCTTTATATCTGTCTGTTTCAAGCTCCAAGGAAGTGACTGCTTTAATATCTTATGTTTCCCCAAATGGGCAAATGAACTATCAGCTACTTTTACATTAAGGGAACTGAATTCATCCTTCCTGCAGTTAAAAATGCTGAGCCCAACACACAACATTTCACTTCCAGGAAATTTAACTGAGTCCATGAATTAATTTTACTATGTTCAGTCCACATTTGAGAACACTGTTCCAGGTGTCACATTGTGACAATCTTCAAGTGGGATTTATCAAAATTGAAATAGGGATAGATCACTTTCTTTAATCATGTTACAATTAATATTTGGCTATAGGTTGAGCCCTCACTAACTTGGATAGACAGTTATGGGTCCTCCTAAAATGCGTCCTGTGTGCTCCCACAGACAGGGACTCCTTGGGGTGCCGTCGGCCAGACAGTGTTGGCTGGTGACCCCCAGGGGGAGGGCCTTCTCTGTGGGAGCGCCCACCCTGTGGAATCAGTTGCCCTTGGAGCTGTGGATGGCCTCTGACCTTCGTTCCTTCCGTCGTGACCTGAAGACATGGTTTTTCCAACAGGCCGGCCTGGACTGAGGGGGGTGGTTTTTATTGTTTTTTTACAGTATATTTGTCTTTGTGGGTTTTAGATGATTGTTTGGGATATTTATTTAATAATTTTTAAATAATTTTAATTTTTGGTACTGTATGTTTTTTACTGTTGTGAGCTGCCCTGAGTCCTTCGGGAGATAGGGCAGCATATAAATCCAAACAAACAAACAAACAAACAAACAAACAAACAAAATAGCTTAGAGGATAAGCAAATATAATTGCTCTGAAACTTGATATGAATAGCTCAAGAGATAGTTTTTATGAACAATTTTGCATATGGAAGCTTAAACTGAATATAGAATTTATATTTATTCTAAAGTTGAGTTTAAGTAACCAGAGGAGTGTTCTTAACTCAGATACTTTGAACTGTTTAATGTATTTAGTCCCCAGAGTTTTCTTGTTATTGTGCTTCCTTGCCTGACTCTCAGCAATTCCAGAGTCTATGTGCTGATAATATCCATCTTTATGGACTGGGTTTAATCACTAGCTTATGCTCTATTCTAAAGCAGTATTTATACAGATTCCTGTAATAGGTTGATACTCTTATTAAACCTTTTCCTGGGTAACCAAATACCTGTTTTACCATTATCTTTTGTCTAAGAAGGATTCAAAAATACTGTGTAATATGACCACATTTGCTGCAATAGGGTATAACATTTGCCTACAGTTAAAGGTTGATTAATTTCTGCATTCACACAATACATTGAGTCTTGTGATCTTGCAGTCAAACATGACAGGTTTACTGTGTACCAAGCACTAAAATACAAAAAACAAACAAACCAAGATTAACATTAACCAAGCTTAGCATACTTTATGAATGCATCATTTATGTCTTTGCTGATCTGATTAAGCACATTTTCTGAACAAGGCCAGTGGGTCATACCAGTCAGTCATGATGGAAATTTGACCCTAAAGAATCATGAGACAAAACTTTCATTTGCTGTTTCTCCATGGTACAAAATGTCTCATGGTAGATCTGGTTCTAATCTAATAAAAATGAGATAAGAGTGGTGGCATCACAGCACACCCATGTCCTGATGCTTTTACCTAAAGATTACTGTAGGCATATATTCCTGTCTGTATTCTTTTTTGTATAGTGAAGTCAACGGGCAGCAGACACACAGAGGCAGCTGTGTTTGATTAGGACTCAGAAAATCACCTACATAGAAATATTTTCCTCCTAAGGACTGTTGAAAATGTAGCTTTATTATAAATATGCAGGGATACTTGTTGTGATCTGAATTTTATGGGAACTGGCTTTCAATTCCTGCATTTTCATGGGGAAGTAATCACTGAAGGCTCAAGTGGTGATTTAAAAAAAATGATTACAGAGAGTAGGATTAATGTTTGTTTATAATGACATATAGCATTGTTGAAACCTGGATTACATCCAGACACGTACAGCAATGTGCAGAAAGTTAGCAGGAGATCAGATTTAGTGTTGGGAGCATTTTAAACAGAGAACTATTATTGGGTTTTTAAAATGGTATAAAAATATTTCTCTGGCAATTAGGTTTAGTGTATTCTGAAAATTTGTATTTTTTTATAGTTGTAATCTCTGCCTAGAGAACAAAATATATTTAAGTGTTCCCGATTGGCCGGAGGAGACTGTCTGCTTCTTTTTATTTCAGTTACGTCTTCTAGGGTAAAGGCCTACAATACATGCCATCTGTATCGAATAATCTGACTAAAGAAGAACCGCAACTCTGTTGATACCGTAAGTACATTTAATGTTGTGATCTAGCAAACAAGTGTAGGAGCTGATCTAGCAAACAAGTGCAGGAGTTTTAAGAAATAATGGCAAAGGACTTCCTAGTGATTTCCATCACTGCAAAGCCAGAGTTACAGTATCCTCAAATAACCAGGACTAGGGAAAGCTGCCTTTTAGATACTGTGTGTGGTTTTCATTCTGGCCTTATCACAATCTCCCCATATTACAACTCTGGCCTACATGGTAGAAATTAAACACAGGCAATGCTGGAACTCACAAAATAGCATTTTACATGTCACAATTATTCGATTTCAGTTTCATGTCTGATGGAAAGGTCTGATAACCACAACAGGCATTTTTTAACTCAAAAGGTCAACATGGTTGCAATTTGCATAATGTATGCTTATACTCTTTGTACCTGAGTAATGTAGAAGCTGAAACATTAGAACATGTTTAATTCAAAAGCCTTCGGCAGAATCTTCAAAAACTCCCCCAAAATCGTAACCCAATTAATGTTTCTTTCTCCTTCTGGTGTGCTGAAAATTACAAATATATGATTAGAAATATTCATTAATTATATTTAATTAAACAAAGTAAACATAAATCAACTATCATGGCTATGAAACAAAATCAGATGTAATTTTTATTCTGGTCCCACTCAATTTCAAATATGTCCCATATAGTTTTCTAAAAAAAAAGTTGTACAACTATGTTGTAAGACACTGTACATGCCTATGTTCAAAATAAAATGGATGGTACAATATCAGAAGGTTGGAAAATATTTTAATGTTTTCATTTTATAACTGGGTGAAATGAGTACTTGATTGAAGGTAACAGAATACAAGAAAGGTGTAGAAAGAGCATTGATTGGGAGTAGAATGCAATTAATATTTTGTTAAACTTTTCAGTTTAAAATCAGAATAAAATCATAAAAGCATCTGTGCTGGGTAGGATCAAATGCCCATCTAGGCTTTGCCTGCTTAATATACTATGTATAGGTTTTTATCTGTAAACTGTCCATAGAGTGAGGTAGTGCCATAATTTGGTAAATAATTAAAATAAAATTTAAAAAAATTAGCAATCCACATTTTCGGTATGTTGCACAAACCCAACCTGTTAGTTAAATTTATTGTTCAGTGGATTATGTAATCCTAGAAAATAGAGGTATACATAATTTGAGCTATGCAAAAACAACTTTAGCCCAACATAGGAGCCTCTGTGGCACAGTGGTTAGAGTGCAGTACTGCAAGCTACTTCTGCAGCCAGCTGCCTATAATTTGGCAGTTCAAATCCTACCAGGCTCAAGGTTGACTCAGCCTTCCATCCTTCCGAGGTGGGTAAAAATGAGGACCCAAATTGTTGGGGGCAATATGCTGACTCTGTAAACTGCTTAGAGAGGGCTGTAAAGCACTGTAAAACGGTATATAAGTCTAAGTGCTATTGCTATTGCTATTTCACTGCCTCAGATACTGTCAGATACTGTCAGGCACAAATAATCAGGAACAGGACTCAAGACCCCACAGAGGAGTTGATTATTGCTACCTGTACACAAGAATCTGATGTAGTAATGGTCAAGGCAAATTAGTGCTAGATAAGAGTTAACAGAATTCACAGGAGGCTGCATTTAGATCTCTTGTGACTGCATTGGGTTTCCAAACTGATGATTCAATTGATCCCCACCTTTGGGCTCTGCCTGGTCATCTCCTACAGATATTGTACCCACAAAAGTGAAGAAATAGAACATGAAGGAATGGAATGTCCCACAATTGTTCCATTGGACTTTCTGCAACTAAGCTATGAGGTAATAGATTACTCACAAGTCTAGTTGTCATGGTAGCTAAACTATTGGTTAGTGCCATTTTCCTTTACTCTTGGAAATAGAAAGGGATGAAGACTAAAACCTAAGCTAAACAGGAGGGAAATAATAATAGGAGAAAATAAAAATGTGAAAGTGAAATATGTATTTGATCTAATTGTTTTGCAAATATTATTTGTGTTTGCATGCCTTGTGATCAGTTTGCATTTTCTATATTCTCTAAAGGAGTCCTTTTGGTAACTTGTATACCAAAAGTCTTTTATTTTTACTTTTGCGCTTTTTGAAGGATGGCTTTTTGGCCTTTTATAACTTCCCATAGCCAACTTGTTGTAAACTTGTTATCTGCTCTGACACAACTTTGGTCTGGTTTGTATCTTTCCTAATCTGTGGTACACATTTTAGTTAAGCTTCTGCTATAATGGTTTTGAATAACTTCCCAGAATCCTAAGAGATTTGCCCTCCTGACTTTTCTTGTCAACTTTATTTTAATTAATCTTTCATTTTTGACAAGCCCCTTATTTTAAAATTAAATAGAAACATTACTGGATTTGTCAGTTACACATATGTCAGATCTGATATATTGTGGTCAGTGTTCATAAGTAATTTAACAATGCTTATTATTATACACCAGATTTTCTTCAAAGTTCTGTGAAAGGGATGTCAAACAGGTTCAAGCTGAACATAACTCTGGAAAGATAAACCAAGTGAATCTAAAATTAGCAGATCCATTCAAGTGTCATAATGGCTTGCAGCAATGTGTATTTGCTTATGTTGTCAGCTTCTTAAATAATATATTTTGTTAGTAAAATTATATACAGTATATATGTGTGTGTGTGTATATTATACATACATACATATATGCATACATACACACACACACACACACACAATGATAGGTAGGTAGGTAGTAGATAGGTAGATAGATAGATTCATATATATACATGTGTGTGTATGTGTGTGTGTGTGTATCCACATGCAGAATAGCATAGCATAGTGTAGCATAGCATAACATGGCATAGAATAGCATGGCATGGCATGGCATAGAATGGCTTGGCATGGCATGGCACGGCATGGCATGGCATGGCACAGCACAGCACAGCACAGCACAGAACAGAATAGAATATCAGAGTTGGAAGGGATCTTGGAATACAAAAGGATACAAAATCATTTGTATAGAAGTTTTCATAATCAGTACATGAGTTGATCACCAAGTAAGCAGAAAAGTAAGACTGCAAGATTTATTTTTTAAAATAGTGCAAGACTGAAACATGTAGCTGCAAAAAACTACAACATTGCCTTATTTATATAGCACTTGGGAAATAAGTTTATCTTTAAATAACAATAATACTAGACAAAAAACCTCAAGAACATTCTATGAATGGAATGGAATGGAACGGAACGAAATGGAACAGAATGGAACAGAATTCTTTATTGGCCTAAGTGTTATTGAAAGGAATTTGTTTCCAATGCATAAGCTCTCACTGTACACACATACAACAACAAAGTGATAGGTCATAGATCATAAATCATAGTTACAATCTTTATTCATAGGAGATATTATACATGTGTACATATACACACATACTAACACACACATAGATACACACACATTCAAATCTTTCCCAATGAAGACCTGTCCTCATTTTTTCCTTAAACTTTAAAGACTATCTTTGAAACCAAACATAAGCAGTGCACGACTTCAGTTCAGACAAAGGAGTTCTGTTTGATTGCCATTTTCAAGATTTTATTATGAAACATTGCATCATAACTTAAATCTATTCAGTTACTTGTTTTATGATAAACCATTTTTATCTTGGTTCAATTTGATGTCCAATCAAAAGTTCCGTGTGTGTAGAGCAGATTCTACTAATTAAATTTCCTTCTTCCAACAATTTGTCTTTTATATAATTATCTCTATATATATACCCTCAGAAACCTCTGGCAATTGAATTAAATTTCAAATAAACTGTATATATCTTACATTCCCAAAACATTCCTGTTGTGACATATTCAGAAAATAAAAATCCCTTATTATACTCAATGAGCAGATGTAGGTATAATTCAGCAACAATATTACAAGAGGAAAAGAGAGTTATGTCCTATTCTTATGATTTAGGGCATGTTAATTTTTTTCAACTTTCAATTTCCAAACATTAGAGGTGCTCAAAAGTTGTGACACACCTGGGGATTGTAAAAATATTTTGGCTACTTTCTTATAATTTAGATGTGCTTGGTAAGTAACTATATAAATATTGTAACTTTTTAACGTTTTGTTTGTTTCATTTAACATTTATTAGTTCTGTTACAAAAATGGTTTTATCAATGAAAAGATACATAATAGGCAAGGTATTGTAATCCAATTATCTATTACAGTATGTGTTTTGTGTTTATTTGTGTGTCTTTGTGTGTGCATGTGTCTCTGTGTGTATATTATGAATTTAATGGAGCTCAGTTATGTAAAAACAAGTAATGTCGTTTTATCAAGGTAATATATTTCTAGTCCCATTTGGACCATGTTTCATTTCCAATGACTTCATGAACATATCAGCATTGTTGTTTTTGGCAACTGTATGAAAACAGATTCCTAGTCTTTATGGTCAAGGATGTTTTTGTTTCTCTCACCCAAATTTGGACCACGCCAAACCTTGCTTAGCTTCCTAGCTCAACCAGGTAAGCCAGTTACTTCCACCTACTGCTGAAAAATGCTATGTTAAGGTTTAAATAACATCAAATGGTTAAAAAGAAAGGGTAGAAAATTCTGTTTAAAGTTCTTTTTTCAGTTTCCCAAAACATTTTTCAAAAGATATTTTGGAGAATGAAAAAAGAGAAAAGCAACAATTGAACTTCTCTTTGAAAAGGACCTTCTTTAGGAGAAGACTACTAATTCCTATCCACCTTCTTCTCTAATGTCTTTCTAGCACAATCTTATACATATCTACTCAAAAGTATGAATTATACATACCATTCCTAGCCAACTAGCACAACAAAAATCCAAACAAACATCCACCAATAGCATGGTCAACTCAACCCAACCCTTCCCATCTCTCCCAACTCCACATCTGGGAAATCAATCAGGTCTTCAAGGGTTTGAAACCAAATCTTGAGTGGCATGTGGTATTCCAGAGGGCAGGCACAACTAGGGAAAAAAACTATTTCCAGGATGCTGTTGATGACCATTCCTAATAGATGGGATTCAGAACATGCAGTTTCTGCCTAATTTAATGGAACAGGTGGAAACAATGGGATTAAAACACCCTGACCCCAGGCCAAATTGCATTTACAGGCAATCTGTTACAATGGGAATTGTGACCAGAATTTTCACTGCTAAATGATGTAGCTGTAAAGCCCAACTTTATTCCTTAGCAATAATAACCCTTGAAGTCCTGGTTGCTGTCATTAACTGTCATTAAACAGTAAACAGTCATTACTGTGTGTCATTTGACCCAAAATTTCTAGGCAATTTCCTCCTGGTTTCCCACAACCAAGTCAATCGAGAAAGCCACCCATTCCAAGTTCCAAGTCCCAGATGGTTCACAAACAGACTTGACAGGTCAATGGGTTGGTGGAAAGCACAAGGGATGGACAAGGTGTGAGGTAGGGGAGGCTTTGGGAGGGTGCACAAGGCTGGATGGTTGTATATGATGGTGCAAGGGACATGGAGGGTGAGCAAGGGAATGAGGGAGGCATGGAAAGGACTTTAGGAGGGTGCATGAGGGTGGAAAGGAGGTAGTCGAGGGCCAAGAAACACATGCAGGCATGTGTGAATGGCCAGCAAGGTGCAAATGCAGAGGCTCTGAGTGAGGGTATATGGATGGGGAAGACATACCCAGTGATATGTGATCTCCCCTGTTAGCTTTTAACTTGGTTTTAATTCTTAATTTTTATTTTGTTTTTAACAATAGCCTTTATATGACTGTATGGTTTTACCTGTAAACTGCCCAGAGTGACATAGATGAGATGGACAGCATAGAAATATTATCAGTAAATGAGTGAAACAAAAACCTGGCTAGGAAGCTGAATGTGTAAATTTGGGAATAAAGAAAGCTAACAAAAGCTGAAACTAAACTCGGGCTGGATGAAACAATTATTTGTTCAGAAGAACGATGAGAAAAGGCAATTTGGCATGTCTGGAACAACAACATTGCATAAGATGGACTACAAATCCCAGATTATCAAACATTCTTCAAAATGAAATCCCTCAATCTAATATTAACAATTGGGATTTTTTTTAAAAATAGCTTTTAATATTTGAGATATTGTTTTTATTAATTTTATCTGGTCCATTTGGTTCTAGCTATATCTTGCTGTTCTTTATTTAATTTAGTTAGTCAATTATCCTGCAAGTTCTTCTGAATGTGTAAAAAACCCCCATCATGAATAGACAATTGTCTAGTTTTGTCTGAAACCCGTATTTTGAATGTTCTGCTCACAGGGTTGATAGTGTATTTTAAACACAATATTCCAGATGCCCTACCTCTGATCCAACAATATTTGGATTCATGCCTTAATGTTAAATTTAAGAGGAATGCCTCCAAGTACACAGAGGGAAGATAAAACAGTCAGGAAGGAGGATGAGTGGGAAGTTTCCAAGAGAAAGAAACAGAACTATATTTTTAAAATAAAGAATGTGTTTGTTTGATCATTCACTTTAATCATAAACTGAAATATAGTTTTACGGTCATCATCTTGTAAGACCATGGGAGGTCTAATTACAGCCAATAACAACAATTATCATCATCTTTAGACAGTTGCCAAAGCTACTTTTGTTCTTCCTCCCAAATTTGCTTCTCCTCTTACTAACTCCGCTTCAAATAATATGAATAAATCTCCAAATGGTAATATGACCATTTGGCAAGGTAAGATTTGGCTTTCAACTCCTAATGTCCAAGAAAGTTGCGTTTTCATTACTTGAGTTCTTCCAAGTCAGCACGGTAGAAACATTAGGAAGGAGGAAAGGGAAAGATCTTTTTTTATATACAACCTGAAAGCAAGAAGGATCAAATGATTGCCATTTCTAATTTTAGCAAATTTCTATAAAAGTATTACATTCTTAAACTTCTCCAAATGTGCATTTAAAATGAACTTCAATGAAACTATAGACCTGTATTAGAAGAACCTACCAAAATATAAATTACACCCAGAGTTGAACAAGTAAAATGCAACTCTTCCTTTAACTTGCCCTACTTTTTTAGAGCAAAGTTTGACTATCTAATTTATTTATAAGAGTCCTACTCTCCAAAGAATGATCAGGAGCAGAGAGGTGTACATTTTCTATTAGCAATGAGTCATTCTTACTGGTGCATAGTATGCAAAATATATGATATATATGATCCTTTTTCTTCCCCACAACTTGATTTTGGTTTAAATCACTGCTCTTCTCCACAGCTCTTGTAATTGTGCACACAAATCATAATGTCACATCAGTTTTAGTCTTCAGTCACAAGACATGTAAAATACTTGTTACAGCCCAGATGTAAAGTATGACTCTTAAATTAAATATGAATGATTCCTTTTGTTGAAAGCCAGCAACAAAAGCTGATGCTTAAAAAATATCTCATACATATATACACACACTCACATATATGGGATGCTGGTATTTTCAAACCATATAGAGGTACAGAATTGACCAATCTGAACAATGGTCAGACAGAAAAAGAAGCAAAGCAAATGTAAGACATTACCTGCTGAGAATTTCTTCAGGAGAGAATACATAAAAGTTGTCTAGGATTTCCTGTAGATTGGACAATAAAAGAACATGTAGCTTAAGGGCTCTATTGAGCTATCCCACAACAATTTATAAGTTGATGTAGGGAAATATTTTTCAAACACCCCAATAGGATAGTAGAAGACTATGCATGCAGTTTGGCTAAACCAATTGCAAAAGAAAAATTAAAATATAACACCTTTAGCCAGAGGGTCAAAAGATGATACCAAACAAATTTATGGAGACTATGCCTGTTTCTAGGTGAAGTGCAAGGGCTAGGCCATCATAGAGAAGCTAAGTGATGTCCTTTGCTATAAAGACCTTGCAAGCTGTGGAAATGAAGTGGGCTTCTTTCAAATGGAAAAAAATCTCAGAATGGCTGAAGAGCTATTCTTAGCAATACTTGCCAGATGCATAAAAATGTGGTCTTCATGATTGTAAAGCTTTGAACAGCACTCCAAAGTAATTTTGAAGTGCACACCTGTTTCATTCCCATTTATTTGCCAATTTAGAATGTTACAATAGTTTTGTGTGAATATTACAACTTTTTTTTCCTGATAAATTATTGTTTCTCTTCTGAGCAGTAAAAGACAAAACTCATCCATGCCTTTCTTATTTCCACCTGGAAGATGATCACTTCATATAAAACAATATATGTTGGTTGCAATTCTATTACATACAGAAATGTTCAGATTGAGCTCACAGTTAGGACTTTGCTTCTACCAAAGCAGCACTAAGAAAAACTGTGATAAATCTTTTTCACACTCTGCAGATAATTGCTAACTGTATTTTTGAACTTCCTGCGCATTCGTTCTTACAATTTTGCTACAAAACTGCTTCAGTAATCTAGACTCATAGTAAACTGATCAGATTTTTCATTCTGTCCAATCCATTAACTGTTATTTATTAAAATATACATGAAAACTCTATTTATCTTTGTATAACCCTCTTTGTATAATAATTATACAATTATTTATTGTATAAACAATTGCTGGACACTCTTTCTATGCTAACAGAACACGTGGACTTGTATTCATTTCTTTCTATTGGATTTTTGCCCCATTCATCGATTTTGTTCTTAGTTCTGACATTCAACCTTCCTAGCTTTGCAACATGTATTGAACTGAAGAGTGCTTACAAGAATGCATGACTGCTGTTTCAAAAAGACCTTTAGTCTCTTATCCATTTATGTAATTCTTTTTTCATTTCCTCTTATAGTTATCATCCCTCAGAAGAACCATGGACTGGTCTTAAATCCTGCAACCAATTTTCAGTGGTTGCATAGCTGAAAGATTGAAGTCAGGCCATATCATCTAAGGCAGGGGTCTCCAACCTTGGCAACTTTAAGACTTGTGGACTTCAACTCCCAGAATTCATCAGCCAGCTTTGGAATTCTGGGAGTTGAAGTCCACAAGTCTTAAAGTTGCTAAGGTTGGAGATCCCTGATCTAAGGTGTACAGGTGAAACTTGAAAAATTAGAATATCGTGCAAAAGTTCATTTATTTCAAGCCATGATTTACCATAATTGTGATGATTATGGCTTACAGCTCATGAAAACCCCAAATCCATAATCTCAGAAAATTAGAATATTGTGAAAAGGTGCAATATTTTAGGCTCAAAGTGTCCCACTCGAATCAGCTAATTAAGCCATAACACCTGCAAAGGGTTCCTGAGCCTTTAAATGGTCTCTCAGTCTGGTTCAGTAGGAATCACAATCATGGGAAAGACTGCTGACCTGACAGTTGTGCAGAAAACCATCATTGACACCCTCCATAAGGAGGGAAAGCCTCAAAAGGTAATTGCAAAAGAAGTTGGTTGTTCCCAAAGTGCTGTATCAAAGCACATTAATAGAAAGTTATGTGGAAGGAAAAATGTGGAAGAAAAAGGTGCACAAGCAGCAGGGATGACCGCAGCCTGGAGAGAATTGTTAGGAAAAGGCCATTCAAAAGTGTTGGGGACTTTCACAAGGAGTGGACTGAGGCAGTGCATCAAGAGCCACCACACACAGACGGATCCTGGACATGGGCTTCAAATGTTGTATTCCTCTTGTCAAGCTGCTCCTGAACAAGAAACAATGTCAGAAGTGTCTTACCTGGGCTTAAGAAAAACAGACCTGGTCTCTTGCTCAGTGGTCCAAAGTCCTCTTTTCAGATGAGAGCAACTTTTGCATCTCATTTGGAAACCAAGGACCCAGAGTCTGGAGGAAGAATGGAGAGGCACACACTGCAAGATGCTTGAAGTCCAATGTGAAGTTTCCACAATCTGTGTTGATTTGGGGAGCCATGTCATCTGCTGGTGTTGGTCCATTGTGCTTCATTAAGTCCAGGGTCAACGCAGCCGTCTACCAGGAGATTTTGGAGCACTTCATGCTTCCTTCTGCAGACGAGCTTTATGGGGATGCTGACTTCATTTTCCAGCAGGACTTGGCACCTGCCCACACTGCCAAAAGCACCAAAACCTGGTTCAATGACCGTGGGATTACTGTGCTTGATTGGCCAGCAAACTCGCCTGACCTGAACCCCATAGAGAATCTATGGGGCATTGCCAAGAGAAAGATGAGAGACATGAGACCGAACAATGCAGAAGAGCTGAAGGCCGCTATTGAAGCATCCTGGTCTTCCATAACACCTCAGCAGTGCCACAGGCTGATAGCTTCCATGCCACGCCACATTGAGGCAATAATTGCTGCAAAAGGGGCCCAAACCAAGTACTGAGTACATATGCATGCTTATACTTTTCAGCGGTCCGATATTGTTCTATGTACAATGCTTGTTTTATTGATTGCATGTAATATTCTAATTTTCTGAGATTGTGGATTTGGGGTTTTCATGAGCTGTAAGCCATAATCATCACAATTATGGCAAATCACGGCTTGAACTATCTTGCTTTGCATGTAATGAGTCTATCTCATATATTAGTTTCATTTACTGAAATAAATGAACTTTTGCACGATATTCTAATTTTTCGAGTTTCACCTGTATATATCCATGCATTCATAACTATGTTTATACTTATACCTATTATCTTGTAAGCAATTGACAAATCAAATCAAATAAATAAATAAAAATTATTTGTAAAATCCGACAGATTAATGATCTCTGCTACTTTTCTTTGCATCCCCTGCGGGCTGGAGGCTAACAGATATGAAGAACAATTGCAGGAATTGGGTAGGTCTAGACTAGTGAAAAGAAGGAGTCGGGATGACATGATAGCAGGGTTCCAATATTTGAGGAGCTGCCATAAAGAAGAGGGAGTCAAGCTCGTCTCCAAAGCAGCCTGGAGGCAGGACAAGAAACAATGGATATAAATTAATCAAAGAGAGGAACAACCTGGAACTAAGGAGAAATTTCCTAATAGTGAGAATAATTAACCAGTGGAATGGCTTGCATCCAGAAGTTGTAGCTGTTCCATCGCTTGGAGGCTTTTAAGAAGAGACTGGATAGCGACTTGTCAGGAAAGGGGTAGGGTCTTTTGCTTGAGCAGAGGTTGGACTAGAACCCTTCCCATTCTGTTATTCTATTATCCTTTTTAGGATTTTCCACATCCCGACTACCTCAGCTAACCTCAGCTCCAGTTAATTCTCCAGCAGTTCCAAGGATCCACAGCCCTACAGATGCCATGGGCCATTCATCTTTTAATTCGATTTAGTTTAGCACATCTTGAATCAAGATTGTTGTTCTTCCTCCTGCTGAGCAAGAGGGTTGCGTGTTTGGAAAGGGAGGGCAAGAGGAAAGGAGATGCAGGAGGGTTCTGAACCAGGCCTCAAGAGCTCCTGCTGAGGCCAAGGCCCTGCTTACTGATTTCCAAGGGTAGCAAAACAACATACCCAAGGAAGAAACAAAGAAAAAATGGGTGGTGGATGTGGAAAAAAATCACCCCCCCCACTGCCCACACAGTTTGGCTGTGAGCACTAAGACTTCAGCAATGCTGTCAGAAGTCTCCCGGCAGGAGCAGAATTCATGTTGATTTTACAGGGAAGGTTGTTACCCGCATTTCACTGTTGATTTATTGGGTTTTAACCAGCTCCTTATGGTGCACTATAAGGAGAGGGGAGGAGAAAAAGGAGAGTCAACTTGTACTTCTCCAGGAGAACTGCTGACTCTTAGTAAAACGACAATTGGGATGATCATGACAAATAAGGCCAGGCGCAGGGATGGCGTTTCAAGAGGCTGGCTACAACTAAGGGAAAAGCTCTCTGCTGTACACCCGGCCTATTTGTTGGCCACCTGCCATGCTTGTTTAATATTTGTCAGAATTTATGAAGGCCGCGGCGAATGTAGAATAACAAACACTGTGTCCGTGGTTCCGCATGAAACTTCAACAAGCAAGGTGCTGCAGTTACATGCTTGCTGCCAAACTGAAAGTGGGGGTGGGGTGTGGAGGGACTGGAATATAACTCTGTGAGTCATTTCATTCAGTTCCTTCAGGGGGACGTTAGGAATCAGAGTATATGCAAAAATAAAGCCCAAGAAAGCCCAATAGAATTTAAACAACCAAGGCAGGCCTGGGTTTGTTGCCATCTGTAGACTCCATTAGGCTGCCTTGATTGGCCTGTGTTAAACAAAGATGGGATAAGGTTTCAGAC
The DNA here is from genome assembly GCA_009733165.1 of Naja naja. Taxonomy (NCBI): domain Eukaryota; kingdom Metazoa; phylum Chordata; class Lepidosauria; order Squamata; family Elapidae; genus Naja; species Naja naja. Next base: position 65,515,031 of record CM019150.1, read on the forward strand.
TTTTTTTTGTGGGAGTGGAGCTAAAATTTCAGGCTGATGGTTTAGTCAGGTGTAAGCATGAAGTTTCCAATTTAGAGACATAAATCAAAAACTTTTTTTAAATTATTATCCTCTGTTTTACCCTGACACCGGGCTTCACCTCAGCTCCTTTTCAGAATTCAGATGATGTGTTTTCATAGGCTGTGCCTTAATTGATTGGCATGCAATCTAATATGACACATAAAATACATCTTCTGTGAAAGATACTATTCAGTATCTTCCAGGCTTCATTATTGGAAGTTCTCAGTTGTTTGCCTTTGTGTTCTCTTTTTCAAAATTCCTTGGATTCCATCTATCTCCAGAAATGTGTGTTCCAAAATCAGACCAATCAACCATGAAATCTCTGAGACACACCTAATAAGTTGTTTCATAAAGAAGCAGGCTACCAAAGAAGCATGCAAAAGCAGGAAAGCAAAACGGTCATTTTGAAGGGAAACATAGTGCAGTCAGAGCAAATTTTCTAATTTGTGAGGTGTTTATTATACAGAACAGTGTAGAAATATGTGCAGCTGATTGTGCTGGGCAAGAGCAAATATTCTGATGATAGTTAAGGGCTAGCGAGTGTATTATGGCTTGTAATATTTGTGTGGAGCATAATGTACCCTTTAAAATGTCACTAGATTTTTTTGTTGATTTTATTCCAAACACTAGTCTTCTGAATATTATCTCTAGGGAAAATTCTACACTTAGAATGACATTGTTTAGCAAAGCATTTTTTCCAACTACTTATTTGTTTTCTCTCCTATGGTGAAAATATTTGTTAAGATGCCTTCAGCTAATGTGCAAGTAGATAGTATAGAGCCAGATGGAGGTAATCCTTCAATTTGGACCTCTAGCAGATGAATTTAGGAGTAAATCATAAATTTAGGAGTAGCCTAAATTTAGTCTTATCTAATGTGACTTGGATAAATCACTTATCAATGGTACTTCAATTTGGTACAGACAACTTTTTAGATTTTATTATTTAGTACTTCCACTGACCATCCAAACTTGATACTCCTGCTAGATATTGATGATACCCTATCTTATATTTCCAAATAATAAAACCCAGGTTTTTCCCCATGCAACTAGTAAATAACACTCTGATAGGAGGCAGTGTGGAATCCTGTATGTAATATTAGTTCTCTAGTACCGTGTTTCCCCAAAAATAAGACCTACCCCGAAAATAAGACCTAGTGTAAATCTCCAGTTCCAGGAAGACTTTTCAGGGAGCAACCGTGCACCGCAAAACACCCCCTACACACTCACACCCACTATTTGGCACCATAAATATATAAGACCTACCCCGAAAATAAGACCTAGTGTGTTTTTGGGAGCCAAAAAAAATATAAGACAGTGTCTTATTTTCGGGGAAACACGGTATAAGATACAAATTCTCAAAACTAGAACCTAATTAGACAGCCTGGAAAAAGAGATAAGATAAAGTTGTTACAAGTCATATCAATTATATCTTCATATCCTTCAACTAGAATTTGGAGATGAATGACTGTCTAAATTAATCAAAATGAGGGACCCTTCCTTTTATTTATTCAAACCTTTCACAAATCCAAATTTAAAATGGAAAGATGCACATGAAAATCACATAATGTTTTGGAGCCACTAAATTTGCCCTTCTAGTAAAATGTTATGCATGGTGTGTTTGTATATTTGCAAAACAGGATGACATAACTGGGGATTGAAATAGTTTCCCTCATGTTCATGTTTTGAAGAATCAGAGAGGTTTAAGGGGCAAAATAAGTTGCTAAGCTATGCAGAGACTTAGCAGACCTATTTGGCCATTAATTTGTTTAAAAATTGTTAAAATTATGCTGTCAGCAATTGAAATTTTGCCAGTGAATTTCAGCTGGAGAGGCTTTAGGTTTCTATTCCTGCTATCCAGGGAAGGCTACCAGCCTCACCCGCAGAATGAAAAAGCAACCACAGGAAATTGAGTTTTGGCGAAAAAAGTGTGTACATTAGACAACTTTCTACTTCAGGCTACTATCAGGACACTGTTACTGATAGTATTCAAGTAATTGGAGTCAGTTATTAATTCAGTTTCCTTGTGTATCTGAAACTGGGATGGCGTATTCTCTTTTCATCCAGCCAGCAAACATCTTGGGCCTCCTGATGATTATGGAAGGGATATAAAGCACGCGGTAAACCCAGAACCAAACTATTGGAAAGAAAACACGACAGGTTGTAATGGGGGATTGTGCTGGCATTATGAACCCTTAAGATACACTGATCATTTTCCTCATCTGACTCATGTCTGTGGAATTTCATCAGCAAAGAATCTGCTTCCACTGGCTCAGACATAAGAGACACTATTTTTGTTTAATATTTCAACAAAGGGAAGAGGTTAACAAGGGAATTAACATCCGTACAAGGACTGTTTTTCCATGGAGTTTACCCAGGGTAGCCAGCACACAGCTAGCTACAGTGTATATTTGTCTTTTCTAAGGCTGAGTGGTTTCCATATAGACTCTTGCCAACCACTCTGATGAAGCCCACAAAGCATGTTTTGCTGTGGGGAGAACTTGTACTCTTGACAGCAGCCAATGAAAGAGCAACACATACTGAAGTCCCCACCAGTGCCTAATTTTGTATGTCTGGGCCAGAGCTACATCCATGAGTTTGATGTAAATTACTTTAGGTCTTTTTAAAAAAAATTATTTCAAAGTCACTCAGATATGAAGTTCAATGTTGTAAGAGCCTGATCCCGTAAACCATTTGATTTTTTCTTCAAGATTAATGCTGCAGAATTCCTTAATTTTATTTTAAACCAAGGAATTATCCATCTTAAATGTGGCATGCACCTGAAAAGAATCCAGCCACATTTGACAGTATGGACTATTTATATTATAAAACATTACTTCCTTCCTTTATAATATTGAATTATTTACTTAGAAATACTTTCATTCATTTAGTGTCCAAATTTTCTCAAGTGTTGGAACAATGGGTTAACCTCTCATCTCTGACACAGAAAGCAATATAATCTCTTTTTTCATTCCATTCTTTGAACTTGTCTTTCTGACTACCTGGCATTTATAAATAGCCACATAAGTTATTAGAAATGACTTTTATGAATTATTCACAGGGAACCAAAATCAGAGGGGATGCACACAAGATCTATTTCTGACAACAAATATATTTGAGCAAGATATGTTTAGTCAACTCTATTCCAATAAATTAAATACCACAGCACTGACTCCTATTTCCTTGGAATCTTAATATTCTGATTGTTATGGCATTTTTCTTTATGTCCTGTTGCCAGTTGGCTGCTATCGTTGATAGGCTTAAGCTGGCACTGCACAGGAAATGCTTATAGGAACTAAAAGGATTCTGGAAAATCTAATCCTTGAGAAAGCATGCATTGGGAGGCACACATCTCGTTAATAATTTGGTATTTTTAAGAGGCTTTGTATTATTTTTATCCCTTTTTATCTGAGAGAAGGACCTGGACCAAGATCATAAAGATTAATATGCTCATTACTTTAGTTAGATGTTTATTTGGTTTGATCACTTGGCCAAATCCAGCAGGATGAAGTTCAGCTGTTGCAAGATCAATCTGTCATGAAGCAGCTAAAAAGACCAATACATTATCAAAAATACTGCACTGACATCACAAAAAACAACTGTTCTGTTGTACTCCATGCTATGTAGACTGCATTTAGATTACTGTGTGTCCACTTTTGGACACTAAGAGATGAGAATCTGGAACAGGGACTCAGAGGAAACCTATCACGATACCATATCCCATGAAGAAAGCTTGAGATAGTTAGCTGTATTTAGCCTGCAAAAGAAAAGAGTAAGAAATAGATACAAAACCACTATACAAATATTTTAAAAAATAGCCACATGCAAGTGGATGTGGATTTCTTCTCATTTGAAACTGAGAGCTGGACCAGGTCCAACAAGTTGACATTTAAAACATGAGATTTTAGCTTGTTTTGTTCTCACAAAAGTCATCAAAAATGTGTACAGTGATAGCAAACATCAATCTTGAAATTCCTGAGATATATCCAAGACTGGATCATTTCCATAGCACTGTAAGACGTGATGTGATACAATCAAAAAGACATATGGGAACTTCTCTGTCTGAGATTTCAGAAGTGTTATCTCATTTGTCTTTCCTGAGAAAAATGATCTTAGTTAGCACTTTGGAGATAACTCTCTCTAGCAGAAATAAATGGGCACAAGAACCTCTAATGTGTTAACTGCCATGCAGTACTTTTCAGCATGGTTTGAGATGGCATAGTTAGGGAAAATGAATACCATCATTTGATATACAACTTAATTATAGAAACATTCTATAACTTCAAAGAATTTTTTATGGGAACAGATGACACAGCATTGTTCTAGACTAAATTGAAGCCATGGGCAGCAGATGAAACATATATAGTTCTGGCTATATTTCTGCCCACTCATAATTGCAGCTCTATCATTATCTTTGGCCTTGGAATGTTGACATATCTCATCCATTAGTTTAAATTTTGCTTAAAAGTCTGTGCATTAATCTAGCCTATGACTAATACAAAATATTTTTGAAAAGACCCGCAACTGTCTTGATTGATCCACTTAAATAATTACTCATATTAATGTCAGTAGATACTCAGCAAGTCAGGCTCATCTTTTTTACTAATGTCTTGGGTTGTAGCCATGACTGCAAAGAAAAATGGAGCTGCTTTGATGGCAGAATGAGAAAGACTGTTGATCAGCTCATTCTGTATGTTCCTCATTTCTGTACTTAGCATACTGTTCTGACCACGGCTTCCTAGACTGCAACTATGCACACATTTATTTGAAAAACAAGACTTATTTTATTACAATGCTGGGAATTATTTTCATTCCCAGTCAGAATTGATCTCAAATAGTCCCTCGAGATAAGCATCCACCTTTCTTTTCTGTGAAGTTCTGCCAATAACAGAAGCATCAAATGAACTAGAAAAAACCCCATCTGAAGTACAAAGAGCTTCAAGAATGAATCTGAACCGAATGAACTGTTTTGCTTCCTCCAAAGGTTTCATCATTTTTGCCTGTCCTTTATACCTTATGGGAGGAGCAATCACTTACCAGCCTTACTCCTGAGTCACCCCTATTGTTTCAGCTGCTCTCGCCATCTAGCTGCTTTGCACACACGCGCATGGGGAACAGGCTCCCCTGGGTCATCTGGCTTGCTGCTGCCAGACTCCAAAGGCTCTGGAGGCAGCACCCCACTCCAGGGGTGGGATTCTACCAGTTCTGTCTACTTCTGTAGAACCGGTTGCTCTGAAAAGCAGCAAACAGAGAGCATACATAGAACCAGTTCTATGTCTGCTGCTGTTTTGGCCCACCCACCTGCCCGGGCTCTTACCTGACTTTTATTTCCTGCGTTTTCAACCGCAGCTGCTTTGCACGACACAGCTGTGGTTGAAAAAGCAGGAAAAAAGGGCTTTTTCAACTGCTGCACACCTGCGCACAGTGCTGCTCAGCTGTCCAGGCAGCTAGATGACAACGATATACACGCGCACGCAGTTTAATTTAAAATCACCGAACCGGTAGTTACAGTGGTCGGATCCCACCCCTGCCCCACTCCCAGTTGGTGCTGGCCCCATCTCTGCTTCAGATGCAGGACCCTCACCCGAGTTCCCTCCAGACTCCCGGACTGGTCTCCGTTCTTCCCCACTGTCCAATTCCACTGCCATCTGCACCGGCTGCCGGCGAACCACAACACATACTTAGCAGCCTATGCAGCTCAGGTTTGCATGTCGCAAGGAGATTAATAATTGAAAGCCTATTTCCACAGACTCAAGGTGAATACTTATCATGCCTCTTATAATCTCTGAAGAGCAAACTGGTTTGATTGTGATAATTCTATTCAGCACTTGCCCTTAAAGCTTTGCTCCTCTTTAAACAACCCATTCTAGATTTTGCATCAGTGTCTTTTCTGAGTGCTACTACTCTAGATATTTTGCCCTGGGGAAATGGGCGAGCTGACCAGCAAGGTTCATTTAATACCATGAAATGTTTTTATCTGTGCTTACTAGAACTAAAGAGAAATTTCTTGACGGTGAGAACAATTAACCAGTGGGATGGCTTGCCTACCGAAATTGTGAGTGCTCTGACACTGGAAGTTTTTAAGAAGAGTCTGGACAGATGCTTGTTTGAAATGTTATAGGGTCTCCCATAGGGAATCCATGGGAACATGGAAAACATTATGCCACTAATTAAAGTATTCTCTTCATTTTGGTAGTAACAGCCATTGCATGTTAATGAAATCTTGAAAAGATAAGGGAAGATCACAAAATGTTTTGTTTCATTCTGCTCCTGATCACTATGATCATATTCGGAAGAGCTGGCTCTTCACTCAGGCCTTTGCCTGACAGAGCGTGAGCCTTCACTTCAGCGTGCTTTTACTCTATATTTATCTTTTGTGTTTATTGATTTGATTGCAAATGCTTTGATTGTTGTGAGGCACGCCAAACCAATTTTAATATATTATTATTATTGTTGTTGTTGTTGTTGTTGATCTCACAGCCAGCCAGATGTTCAGACTTGATTTTTCTAGAGGTCCTGGGATAGGTTCATATTGTCTGATGGTGTTACAGATTAGGGTTGCAGGATGTAAGCTGTTTGAAGTCAAGCTGCCTTTTGCAATTGACCAATGGTGATTTTGTCAATGCTGCTGGCATTCAAGGGGTGCTAAGATATTTTAGGATTGCACTCAAGGCTCCTATCACTATTAGAACTATCTTTGCTTTCTTTTGCCACAGTCATTCTATTTGAAAGTTTTTATATTTTGTGATTGTGTGATTTTTTCCAGTTCTTTTTCTTCTGTCTTCAGGCATTGCAATACCCACTATTCAGACATTTTGTCTCTTATCAACAATAGTTATGAAATCTAGGGTGTTGTGTGATTATTATAATTCTCTTCTTAGAATGGTGTCTTTGAAAAAGAAATGAGCTAAAATTTGCAAGCTTTGCTCCTTTGTGGTCCTGTTGTTTTCTCACGTCTTTAAAATCTGGCTTCTTGGTTTCCTCTGCTACTTGGTGTTTTCCCTTTACTCTTGCCTGGCTGGGTTGTTAAATACTTTGTAAATTAAACTCAGGATAGGGAATTTATTCAAACCTCAAAAGCTTGAAAGAGGTTCAATGCAGCCCCTTTTGCACCAGTATTCCATAAAATGTGCTTTATAATTTATGATTTGGAATGTTTATTTATTTAGGAAATTTATATGGCTGCTCATCTTACATATATAACCCTTGTGGCTAATGATAACACATCCCCATTTAATATAATCTGAATCAGCAAAAACACAGAAACAGAATTAAAATACTGAATACAATATTAAAATGACTGAAGTACTATATAACACACTTATATCTTCCATATCTGGTGAGTCATAGCTGAGACCTTCATCAATGTATTTGTAAAAATTAAGGCATTTTGTCCCATAGTGCAGCATTAAGTGTTTCTTACACTGAGCTGCATGCCAGCTTCCAATGTTTGTTATATGTTTTTTTGAGCCTTTGAGTTCCATTAGCTATTATTTTCCATTTCAACTACTGTGAGGAATTACGGTCATAATTAAACTTGCCTGCTTTCATGGGATTTTCATAGCCTACAATTATGTCACTGTTTTTTGCAGAGAATAACAGACTTGATTTGTAGCTCCCCAAGATAATCACTGTGTAATTAAAATGGGCTGATTAGTTTTAGAAGGAGCTACTGATTTAAAAGCAAAAGTACAAATGACTTGTGTTTGGTTTGGTTTGTATCTCCTCTTGACTTGTGTCAATAAACAAACAAATAAACAAACATGGTCCTTGGTGCTCTCTGAGCTTGGTTGTTTTTCATGCAGATGTTCCATTACCCAGACTAGGTAACATTATCACTTCTCACTGTTCATAAAGGAAGTCAAATCAAGTTACTTACTCATAAATCCCTCAGACGCTCATATTTCTTGCAATGATTGCCTGCTTGAATTTGAGGATACAAACCTTTAGGATTGTCAGCTTGGAGACGGTCAACAGTGTATTATGAAACACTGCTGCTCGCTTCTTTTTCTTCCTTTTTCTCCCCTTTTCCTTAGTTGTTTGGGGTGGGGGAGGGGTTTGAGAAAGAAAACATTTTCTCAGTCAACCATTTACTGTGCAACCAGGGAAAACTGTCTTGTCACTCTGCCATGAGCAACCCTTGCAAGATAAGTCAAAATGATTTATCCTGTAAATAAAGTTTGCTGTTTTCTTTAACTGCAAAATTACCCATGTGGGAGAGATTTCCTATGGAGGGGTGATGTGGTAAGCTTTCTTCATTTATCCACTTTGTTTGCCTTCTCTCAACTCCCCCCCCCCCAACACTGGAAAAATTAGCAAGTCTATAAGTAAGGAAACATATCTATCAGAGACCCAACAGATCATACCTGCCTGGGTTTTTGAAATCATACCTCACAGGAAGACCAGTTGTTCCTATTTGGATTCTAATTAAAGAAGGGGTTTTTCTGGTCTCACCATCCAACTCTCTTTGAATTAGGAACTAACTGCATCAAAGGTTATTCTACAAATAAATAAAACAAATTTAGGTGGCCTGATTCTATTGGAAATAGGCAGGGCTTTCTAGTTTCTGAAAAAAACAAAACTTTAGCATGTAGCATTTTCTTTATATAGTATCTGAGGTAGCACGATTGTAGGAATGCATGATGTTAAAATGCAGGCAGAGTAGAGGTCACAACAATCTTAATTTAAAGGTTATTTTAATTCTGTTCTAAGGCATTCTATTCCATTGTTGACAGTTCTTACCATTAAGAAATTCTTTCTGAAGTCGCCTTGAATTCTACTGATTTAATATTGAAAATCACTGTTTTTCATCCTGGTTCCCGTGTTGATTAATTTTCCACTCTAACTGGGTGTTGGGATCTAAGTGATGTTGCAAAGCACTAACTCTGAGATTGCACCTGTACGTTCTGAAATCCATCCTTCCTTCCTTCCTTTTTCTCACTAAGCCCTTTTTCGTTCTTTGTTTTTTTCCCCATTGTGCCTGCTATGTCACTGAACAAATTGACAACTGATTCTGGAGCTTTACAGAGATTTTGTGAACTGGGACAAGACAAGTTGGAGCTGCCTGTCATCATCGCACCACAGGTGAGGAAAAAAATTCTGTTTTGAATTGCCCTGGCTGTACCCTGAGTTAAAGTACATTTCTATACCACTAATATTCTCATGTCTATAACCTTTAAGGGTTGAAATGTGCATTCTAGGGCAAAACTTTATCAGATCAGAAATGACCACTATCACTGACACCAACTTGTATTCTCTGACCACACTTTGAAGACACCACTGTCAAGACTGAGGATTCCTCATGCTACCAAGTTATGCTATTCTATAACATTTTAGGGAGGGATATTCTGCTTTTTTGCTTCTTAACCAATACAGGTAGTCCTCGACTTACAACCACAATTGAGCCTAACATTACTGTTGCTAAGTGAGACCTTCGTTAAGTGAGTTTTGCCCCATGTTATGACCTTTCTTGCCACCATTGTTAAGTGAGTCACTGCAGGTGTTAAGTTAGTAACACAATTGTTAAGTGAACCTGACTTCTCCATTGACTTTGCTTGTCAGGAGGTTTGCAAAAGGGCATCCCGTGACCTTGGGACACGGCAACCGTCATAAGTATGAGTCAGTTGCCAAGTGTCTGAATTTTGATCATGTGGCCATGAGACTTCTGCAACAGTCATAAGTGTGAAAAACGGTCATAATCAGGGGTGGGATGCTACTAGTTCTGCCTGACTCTGCAGAACCGGTAGCTCTGAAGAGCAGCAGACACAGAACCGGTTCTGTGTCTGCTGCTGTTTTGGCCCACCCGCTTGCCCGGGCTCTTACCTGTTCTTTATTTCCGGCTTTTTCACCCTCAGCTGCTTTGCACAGCATAGCTGCAGTTGAAAAAGCAGGAAAAAAGGGCTTTTTCAAATGCTGCACACCTGCGCACAGCGCTGCTCAGTTGTTTGGGTAGCTCAGCAGTTTGTTGTAATTGCACGCATGCAGCACACATCAGGCGCACATGACACATAGCCACCGAACCGGTAATTACACCGGTCAGATCCCACCCCTGTATGAACGCCATACAATAGAGTGCTTCCCTGCTGCTGTTTGGCCCACCTGTCCGCCTGGGGTCTTACCTGACCTTTATTTCCTGCTGTTTCAATCTCAGCTGCTTTGCACGGCAAAGCTGAGGTTGAAAAAGCAGGAAGAAGGCATTTTTCAAATGCTGCGCACCCGCACGCAGCGCTTATCAGCTGTTCGGGAGGGATGGCTTTCGTTCTATTACACGCATGCGCAGCAAAACGTAAGTAGCAAACTGGTAGTAACTTAAGGTGACCAGATTTTAACATTGGTAAAGCGGGACACCATTGACGGGGGGGGGGTGTTCTTGATTAAAATTTCAGTCTATATATGAAACAGTTCTTGCTTAAGGCAGAACCTCCCTCCTTCCCCTTAAAAAGACGCGGCAAGCCACCTTGAAAAAAGAGCCTCCAGCACAAATAAAACATGCAGTGGCAGAAATGCCAGGTTGAAGGAAAGGGAAGAATGGCTGAAGGGGAGGGATTTTATGAATTCTCTCTCTCCCTCTCACACACACACAGACAGATAGATTTAGGTAAAGATTGAGGCGGCCTCTCCCCCTCATTCCCAGGAGACTCCCACCCAGCACGGTTTTACCTCCGCAGCCTCAGGAGGAAGCAGCAGCCAGTCCCAGCGAAGCTACCCAAGCAGCGGGAAACAAAGCCTGCTCAGGCCACAAGGCCTGCTCTCTGCCCCCCTCTGCAGGAGTGTTCCGTGGGCTTCTTCTGCCACCGCCATCTTCACTACACAGCAAACACCTGCTCCTCCCCCTCGCCCCTCTGCAGAGTGTGGCGCTTTTGCAGAAGGAAGCCCACCCTGGGTCAGAGAAGACAACGACATGCATTCCTCCCTGACACTAACACGTGCAACGTGCACATTCCGTCTCTCTCTCTCTCTCTCTCTTGGCTTGCAGCTGCAGCTGCTCTCAGGCAGGGTCAGCCCAGAGCCTGCAATGACAAGCCCCACCCTGAAGTTGGAACTTTCGGGCATTCTTTCTGAAAAATCGGGACTTTTTAAAAACCCTGGACGCTGGACAAAAGAAAACTCGGGACTGTCCCGCCAAAAGCGGGACGTCTGGTCATCTTATAGTAACTCCCACTCCTGGTCCTAATTCACTTCTTTCCAGAATCAGAATCAGAACAGGACTGGAAGAGACCTTGCAGGTCTTCTAATCCAGCCCCCTGCTCAAGCAGGAGAAACTAAACCATGGGATAGGATCAGTGCCATTACCATAGGATGGGATCAGTGCCATTACCATAGGATAGGATCAGTGCCATTGTAACTTTGAATGGTCACTAAATGAACTGAAGTCAAGGATTATCTGTATCAGAAAGGAAATCAAGGCAATACTGGGCACTAAGCCAAGCTGCCATCCAGGGGTGGGATTCTACCAATTCGCACCTATTTGCTAGAACCAGTTGTTAACATTCTAAGCAGTTCAGAGAACCGGTTGTTAGAAGAAATTACTGGCCTAATCCTGTAAGGAAGGCAGGAAGGAAACATTCTGGTGTTGCTTACAGAAACTGCCTCTCCGTTAACCCTTATTACATTCTTGGTAAGACTAGACTTCCTGTCTCAGGAACTTCTCTGGAGTTTTTTCCCCTCCTTTGCTGGTACTTTGCTTGTGTGGAGTGACCATTCAAAGTTACAATGGCACTGAAAAAAGTGACTTATGACCATATTTCACACTTACGACTGTTGCAGCATCCCCACAGTCATGAGAGGCCAGGCGAGGAAATGCATGCCTCGATGTGAGTGATATTGAGTTGGCCACGCCCGGCCAACAACATGACCACCAAGCCACACCCATCAACTAAGCCATGCCCACAGAACCAGTTGTTAAAAAATTTGAATCCCACCCCTGCTGCCATCCCATGCTATGAAAGAATTACAGGAAAGGCACAAAGCTCATCTGGGAGCCTTGCAATCTTATCCTACAAACAGCAGTTTTTTGATGCAGAACTGGCCCTCAGAACCACACAGAATTGGGCTAATAACAATTTGTTTAGTTTTCTAACCTGGTGATGGAGAAAGATAGTTTACATAATTATCATTGTGTGAATGACAGAGAAACATTTGGGTGAAGCATTTCAGCTGGTCATCAGGCCACCTCCTCCCTTTGAGGCAAGTTGAAAAAGTGCAGCAACTTTCACAAAAGGAAAGTAAGTGCTTGTTGTAACTCGGGAGACAAGAATCTTAAAAGACTAAGCTTTTTCTGCATGCTTCTGTGGGAGGGTACTGAAGCACATAAGATTTGGAGAGCCCTCACTAGCCTGTTTCCTTAGGGCTTTAATGCATCAATTCCCCGCACAAACTTCATCTACATTATTTTACATGACCTTGGGATATATTCATTTCTGAATAAAGTGTTTTCTTTTTTGCTTTCTTTTCAGAAACCACATACACTCTGGGAGAAATAGTAAACATGGCCGTGAACTCTTGAGCTCTTATTTCTTTATCAAATATCTACTGTTTTCCCCCCAAGGTAAAATACCTGGGAAGTGTCAAATCTTCTTTGCACAAATGACAATAAACTCCGATTGCTACACTCCATCCCTGGCAGGTTTTACAACAATTGCCTTTCAGCTGCTAAGTATGCTACATGGTAGTCAAGAATCAGTGCTTCACACGCAGGCTCCTTGTTTAGTGGCATTGACCTTTCACTTACAGATACTGGTTATTGAAAGGAAAGAAGAAAGCCCATAAAATCGTTTTATAGCACTGTTGTGGATCATCCCCTTTCAAAATCTGTAATCAGAATCCTCATTCTGGGACAGTTTAAATAAGGGATAAGTTTGGTGTTATGAGAAACATTATAGAAATAATAGTTGGCTGTGGGTCCAACAGCTGACTGGGGGACATTTTGCTTTATTCAGAAAAACAGAATTACAGAGTTGGAAACAGAGGTGGTATTCAGCAGGTTCTGACCAGTTCTGGAGAACCGGTAGCGGAAATTTTGAGTAGTTTGGAGAACCAGCAAATGCCACATCTGGCTAGAGATTTTACAGTATCCTTCCCCTGCCATGCCCACCAAGCCACACCCACAGAACCAGTAGTAAAAAAAATTGAATCTTATCACTGGTTGGAAGGGACCTTCTATTTCAACCCCCTGCTCAAGCAAGAGACTATACCATTTCAGACAAATAGCTGTCCAGTCTCTTCTTAAAAGCCTCCAGTGATGAAGCACCCACGATTTCTGAAGGCAAGACGTTTCACTGGTTAATTGTTCTTACTCTTGGGAAATTTCTCCTTAGTTCTAGATTGGTTCTCTTCTTGATTAGTTTCTATCGATTGCTTCTTGTCTTGCATTGTGGTGCTTTGGAAAATAGGTTGACCCCTTCTTCTTTATTGCAGCCCATCAAATATTGGAAGACTGCTACCCTGACACCCCTTGTCCGTCTAGACTAAATATACTGAATTTCTGCAACTGTTCTTCATATGTTTTAGCCTCTAGTCTCTTAATCATCCTTGTTGCTCTTCTCTGCATTTTTTTCCAAAGTCTCAACATCTTTTTTATACTGTGGTGGCCAAACTGGATGCAATGTTCCAGATGCGGTCTTACCATAACCTTATTAGAGCAGTACTAACACTTCCTTTGCTACTGCAACTTTATGCAGGGAATTATCCTACTGTAAGAAAGATAACTTTTTTTTCTTTGTTCAATGTAGTATCACTTGGTTTTTCAACATTTAATAACTGTACATTTGATGAGTAGGAGTTTTATATGTGAACTCACACTGAAAATCATTGTTCTACAGAAGCTAGAACATAAAACGACACTGCCCCATAAACAGAAAGTCCATTAATCCATTTCGTATTATCTAATCTGATGGGAACTGAACACTCTTTGTTTCACAGAAATTTTCATCCCATCATCTGAGAAATATGAGGAACTTGTAGACTTCCAAATGTTGCTGAGCTCCAAATTACAGGAGTCAAGTCAGAATTGTCAAGTGATGGATGTAGTCCAATAATATTGGACATGGGACTATTCTGTGGGTGAGAGACATGGGGCAGAGAGAGCCCCCTTGAAGTGAGAGTATAGGGAGACAGGCATCTAGCCAGTGAGAAAACAGGAAAGCAATGGTTATGATATTGTCTTACTGAAATAGCCGTGGACCCATGTAGCCATAGCGATAGCACTTAGACTTATATACCACTTCACAGTACTTTACAGCCCTCTCCAAGCGGTTTACAGAGTCAGTATATTGCTCCCAAAAATCTGGGTCTTTATTTTACTGACCTTGGAAGGATGAAAGTCTGAGACAACCTTGCGTCTGTGAGAATCAAATTGTCGAACTGCTGGCAGCTGGCAATCAGCAGAAGTAGCCTGCAGCAGAGGTGATATTTAGCAGGTTCTGACCAGTTCTGGAGAACTGGTAGCAGAAATTTTGAGTAGTTTGGAGAACCAGCAAATACCACCTCTGACTGGATATTTTACAGTATCCTTCCCCTACCACGCCCACCAAGCCACGCCCACAGAACTGATAGTAAAAAAAATTGAATCCCACCACTGGCCTGCAGTACTGCATTCTAACCACTGCGCCACCATGGCTCTTGTAAGATGAATGATTGGAGTAACAGGAGAAGGCTGGTATCCAGGGGCTGCTTCATTGGGTTGGATTGGTTGAGAAGATATTTCTAGCAAAATATGGAGGGTTGGAGTTTCAAGAAGCTAATACAGGGATCTATATTATATAGAGCATCTATACAAGCTAATATTTATGCACTGATGGCCCATCAGAGATTTGAGACAGTGGGATAGTCTATTCTAGAGAAGGAGCCTCTGAAATTTGGTCCAGGTCCCCATTTCTGACCATTGCCTATTTATCAAGGGTTGGGTGACAGGATTACTAGAGACATGGCATCAAGTTGCTATTGGTAAATATCATGCGTCCTTCATTGCTCCTTCATATGATTATAGATGTACACCATGAAGACATGATTGAGGAAAGACAAGATATAAACATATCTGAAATTCATCCACTAGGTTTTTGCATGTCTTCAGCAGCTTTGATGCCATGGTGGCACAGTGGTTAGAGTGCAGTACTGCAGACTACTTCTGCTGACTGCTGATTGCCAGTTCAAGTCCCATTGGCTCAAGGCTGACTCAGCCTTCCATCTTTCGGAGGTTGGTAAAATTAGGACCCAGATTGTTGGGGGCAATATGCTGACTCTGTAAACCACTTAGAGAGGGTTGTAAAAAGTACTGTGAAGTGGTGTATAAGTCTAAGTACTATTGCTATTAGCTTGGCAATTATTGTTCATGAGATCTTGGCTATGGCATGAAGCCCTGTCTCACAAACACACACGGCTGGGTTTGAGTGCCTTATATTACACTAGGCATTAAGGGCAGAATGTGCTTACTGTTGATTTACTGACTGTCTCATTACTCCATTGCAGTAGTCATCTCCAAGTTCTTGGATCTCACTGCAGGGCTGATAGTGAATAACCTGGCTTTTAGTGCTTCTAGGCTCTGGGAATAATGTGCATATGGCCTCACAGTCATGGCTTCCAAGGTATTCTATGGCAAATGGTCTTATGGACTACAACTTGTTAAGAATGCAATAGAAATAACAGAGTTGTGGTTTCAGATTTCACAGGCACGAGCTATTTTAGTTTGCTAATTATAATACACTAAAGATAATCCCAATGCAAGTTCTACAATGAAGAATGAGATTAGATTATTACCGACAGATAATTGTTCTGGCTCTGTTTAAATAGCTTACATGAAGGAGACACACATTGTTCCATGTTCAAATAGACCTTATCATTAGGAAGTTTCTTTTAATGTTTAACTAAATTTGGCTTCTTTGCACTTTCTATATAATGATGCTTTTTAATGTAATATCCTGGAGCAAATGAAAATGAAACTGTTTCATTTTATATATAATAGTCCTTAAATTATTTATTTAGCTCTCACATTACTTTTAATTCAAACATCTCTACTCAAACATTTCAAATAATTTCTCAATTTAAAGTCTTTCTCCTTTGCCTTATAGTTCACTGTCAACTAGACTCACTTCAGTTTATTGAAACATAGCACCCAGAACTAAGATGCACCCTGACCAGTACAAAATAGGATGGAAATATTATTGTTCCATGATCTGATGACTTTTTTTGCTAATGAAACATCTGGATGTTTTTATGTGCGGATTGTATAATGCCACCAATGAAAAGCCATTACACAGCTATTCCATCTGAATAGAATGGAAGAAAGACAGGAAAAGATGAGAGAATTAGAATTGGAGTATGCCATTTTTTGGGAACCTTGGTTAAAAATGAATAAGATAAGACAATCATTAAATAAACATTTTTCCAGATATAATCTAAGATTGCACTAGGATTTTTTTAAATGAAACTGCTTCATTCTGATAGTTCATGTCCAACTTGTGATTAGTAGTGCTACCCAGATTGTTTTTACAGGTACTTCTGTCAAACTTATTCTCCCCACTTCCTATATTGTAGTTGTTTATTTTGGCTTACAGGGCAACACTTATCACTGTTGAAATCTTGTGTTGGCTTCGGTCCAATATTCTTGTATGTCAAGATTATTTTGCATTTTAATAATTTGCACATAGAGTTCAAAATTTATAAATTTGGGTTCCACAAGGGGCAGGCAACTAATATTGCTGCAATATAATCAGCATGCAATCAGGGGTGATAATATGTGTATATGTGTTCGTGTCATTTTTAATGCACATTTTAAAATGTCTTGCTCATTTTTTATTTGTTTTTATAAAACTTTTTTTGGGAGTTTTGTATTTTAACTTTTTTTGAATAAAAATGAAAATTCATGAAAAATTATATTGCATCTTAATTCTTCTTATAGAATAGAAAATGGAATAGAATAGAATGGAGTAGAGTAGAGTAGAGTAGTGTAGAGTGGAATAGATTAGACTAGACTAGAATTCTTTATTGGCCAAGTGGATTGGACACACAACGAATTTGTTTCCAGTGCATAAGCTCTCAGTGTACACACATACAACAACTAAATGATAGGTCATCGATCATAAATAATTACAATCATTAATCATAAAATACAAACAATGTGATAAATAATAAGATATCAGTAGAAGAAGATAGTAGGAAAGATGAGAAAGAATGAGAAATGAGAAAGATGATAATAGTAATACAGCCTACTACATGGATACATTTCTTAGGCCTAAGTTAGTGCTGTGAGAATTAAGCGTTCAGTAGAGTGATGGCATTGTCTCTGAATGTAGTTGTTTTGGCCTGCAATGCCCTAGAGCAGTGTCTTGAGGGGAGCAGTTGAAACAGATTATGTCTAGGATGTGAGGGGTCTATAATTGTTTTCCCAACCCTCCTTTTGGTTCATGCAAGTATTTAATAATATTCCAAATCATTTATAAAAATATGGACTAATATACGACCTAGGAAATTGTTCAGTGGCACTATACACAAGACTGCTCTCCAGGGTGGTAAGAAACATTAAGGAACATTTAATGATGGTGATGGTTATTCAGTCTGCAATGAATCTAATTATGGTCCATTCATATTTTGCCAACATCTCAACTGAGATTTTATGGCAATATTTTGGGCCCTAGATCTGCTGAAAATCCATATTAAATTTGATTGAAACTGGGTATAAATTCTTTTAAACAATCCTTCCATTTATTTTATTTTTTACACCCTCTTTTTTATTGTACTGCCTTCATTTAGAAGAGAAAAGTGTGAAAATAGTAATGGACTAGATGAAAGCAAATGTTGTGATCTTGAAATCTGACAAGATGGAGATCTAGGAATCAGGGAATTGCAATTTCTCGGAAAGAACAGGTATGTAAATTCAACATTGTTTATATGAAGCTCAAGTCATCTCTATGGCCAGGAGGACAATATCCTGCAAGTTTAACAGTAATACAAGACTATGCTTGTGTCTGGTTTGGAAGTTGCACTATTTTTTTTAAATAAATACATCCATATTCCATCACAACTGGAACTGGTTCTCAGTGGTTTCCATGATATGAATATTAAAACATCCACTGTAGAAGTTAAAATAAAAATAAAAAAATTCTTAAAACCAAATCATTTCCCTCATTTCAACCAATCAATAAAAATAAAAGAGAACCAAATCTAACTAGAAGTAGCTTGGTCTTTGTAATGCAACCAAGAAGTGGGCTATTTGATTTCCATTGGGAATAAAGAGAGCTCTTATTCCTGTAAAACCATGCCTCCTGGCTTTGGCTCCCTTCTCAGAAGTTGGGAGCTAAGAACTGTTTCTCCAAGATTGCACAGTAATCTTGGGCTGATTCTGACTGGAGTATACTGGTTACACTAGTGTAAAATGCAGGTTTCATTTTGTTGAATGGGGTAGTTAACCATGCACACATTACATGAGCAATGAAGCAGCTGCATTGGCTTCCTGTAAACTACCAAGTGAGGTTTTTGCTTGGCTTGTGAGGTCCAGAATAACTTGGAATCAGGATACCAGGTACATTGGCTTCCCTGATTTGGAGCTGAGCTATATTAGAGGAGTTCTGTTGCTTATACATTCTGATTGCCATCTATGAATTACTAACAGATGTTTTTTTTCCCCTTTGGAGTGATGCCATCTCTCTGGAATGCTTTACACCCGAATATTTGGAAAGGGTTATGCATTTTAGACACCTGTTGAAGAGACATCTTCTTACCCAGGCTTTGCTTCTAGGACTGTAATTTATGAAGTTTTGGTTTTTACTTTCCCTTCCTGACCCAGCTAAAGACACATACAAACTTTGTCCTGAATATTTTAATCTACTGTAATCTAACTGGTTTTATTTTAATATATGCTATTTTAAGATATTTTGCCTCAAAGCAAGATGGATGGAAAGCAAATCTAATAAATATATTTTAACATGGGAATGCAGGAGAGAGAGAGAGAGAGAAAGATGCAGTGTGAATGAACAAAAAGACAGTAATGGTTTTCAAGTAAATGTGAAAACCCAGATATTTTATGTGACTGTTGAGACAAATGTAAGTAAGGATCAAATGGATCGAAAGGACTAATTTAAATCAAACTTTATGAAGTAGCATACTAAAACTACTTTGATAGGATAATTGGATGTCATCTCTCAAAGCACATTTCCTTTTTAAATTCCAGCACATAGTCATCTGCATTCTAAAGTGACTGATTCTCAGGAGGCTTGTATTAAATGTTCTTTATCTGGAATACACTCTTCAGTTCTTATTGGCAGTGTTCATTCATGGGAAAGATAGAAAGGTAAACTGGTGTGCATATCTGTTTCAGCTAGGAGCTTAGGAAATCTTGTTTTCCTTATCTCACTCTCTTTATTTTTCTCTCTTGGACTTTAATTTGATTTGCTTTATTTTTTTTTAAACTCATTTTCACTTGTCACACAACATCAGTGCTAGTTGGAAACACTGTCATTACAATATTGTTGTTGAAAGCTATTGTTCTCTTGCTTAAAAGAAGCTTTGAAAAGCTAGGATACTATTTTCAGAATAAACTTTCTGAGAAAATAACTTCTTGTCTCTTATATGGTTCATACTTTCCATCATCTTGCTCAATCTGGATGATGAGCCTTAATTTTCAGCAACCAGCGGGGGGAAACTGATGTGATAATGTATTGAGGGAACCTTTTTCTATCTATTTAAAAATTGAGACCGCAATTCCCATTTCATTCCAGCCAGATAGTATCACTTAATTTTTTGTAACACTCCTACAATATACTCTTTAACTTGGCTCCTTCTATCTAGCTAGTACAACACATCTGGAGATTACCAGTGGGGAATAGCTGGAAAGCACCATGACTGTGTGTTATAACATAAAAATAGAACCTCGGCTTGAGAGACAGTGAAAGGGAGAGCATGCAAATTTGTTATAATCTAAGGGCGTTTGTTTTCCTTCCTGAAGGTTTTAAGTTCTCCTAACAGGTGCTAATTTGATTTTCCTATGGAGATTAGTCCATAATAGAAGCAACTGTGGGCAGAGAAAGAAAGTAATTAGGGTGCAAGGGCATGCCTGAACTTCTCTTCTCTGGTCCTCTAGTCTGCAGCTATGTCCATCAGTCATTTTAAGCCCTGGATTTAGCCTTCTAAGCTTGCTTGGGGAAAGTGGTCTGCTCTTGCCCTCTGGAGGGAGAACTGTGATTGCAAACGTCATGGGAAAAAAAAATAAGAGGCTAGGCAGGCAGATGATTCATACTAATGCGAAGATGTCATCAACTCCAACAGTCTCTCCTGCAGGAGATGAAATTAATAGAGCCAGAAACCTAAAGCAAATGTGGTTGTCATGCCATTAAAGTGTCAAGGCAACAAGAAAATCTTGCGTCGGCTAACTATATAGAAAGGTTTAGAACTTCCAAACTATTATTTGTAGTTATTTGCAGCCAATTTGACATTTGAAGCATCGTTGACTGTTATATGATATTTTTGCTGTCATGTATTTTTAGATGTCTCAACTGATTCATTGCCAACTTAATTTTTCTTGAACATCCTGGGCCAGTTTCTTTGATGCAGTAACTTTAGTTTACAAAATCTACACCAGACAATTCTGTGATCCAACAATTTTAACCTTTTTATTGGCTAAAACAGCAGTAACAACAGATGTCCCACAGAATCTAACATTTTCTTTTTCATATACTCATCAATCATCCGTGTCCAGTGCAATAATGCCAAATAGACCATCAGTTAAAGTATTTTATGATTACTAAATGCTCTTGATAACATGTTCATGTTATGTTATCTTCAGGCCTGTTAAAGTCTCAGTTGATTAAAGATTGTTGGATTTTTTTTAAAAAATAATTTATTGGAACTGCTTGTTTTATTCAAACATTTTCATAACAAACTACTTAGGATAATATTTCTCTTGGCCAGAATTTTAAGAGGAGAATCTCATGTTGTTAGTAACTATATTTAACTGTTTATTTTTCTTATGAGCATGGAAAAATATACAAGTACTTATATTTTCATGTGATCATTATAAGGAAACATATCCTATAGAAGCAGTTGTAATTTTGAATTTTGATATTTTAAAATTATATTAAATGTCCATAACTTTAGCTGTTTTTTATTTATCATAATTAACCAATTTTTCTACTGAGCTGTCAATTTTCTAACTTAGCAACTGGTCAAATAGCTGATCTCCAATATATAGAATGGGATGCTTTTTACCTCCAGTACAGTGTCCAAAAGCCTTTACCTACTAAAGTCCTAGGAAAGAAAAATTTGAGTAAATAGAAGTGAAAGAGTATGGGGAGAGAATGGAGGAGGAAGCAACTTGGGATAATTATTTCTAAATATAGAGACATACTGTATGAATACTACATGCATTTTTCTCATTGTATGGTTATGCTACCACATGATTTATCAACACAAAAAGTATGAGAGCCAATGTTTCCACTGCAGTGTAAAATAGTGTCCATTGTCTTCCCAAATGAAACAAACTTTACTTAAAAATAACAGAAGTGTCATGAGGATTTGTGGATCTTGTGAAGGTTGGGCCATTTTTTCTAAGGTGGTTGGAGAATCTCATGAGGCTCATCTCATTAGTTCTGACTTCTGATTTTTCACCCAACTGTAGGAACCTCGAACAGCTTGCCAATCTAATAGCCAAGTTTATAGCCCTCTAGTTATAAAACTTCCTTCTGTGGTATTTGGTATAACTGAAGTCAAACTGAATTTCTGCAACAGTTCAGGTACTTAGACAGAAGCAGTAGTCAATAGATAGAACCCCTTACTAGAGATTAAGAATGAAACAATGAAAAACAATGTCCTCTTCCAGTTTCTGCTCTCCCTGCTTTACTTTAGGGCACAGCTCTTCGGGCAGGGGGTGATAGGATCAGAAAATAAGGACAGAGAGATGGGATCAATAGCCAGCAGAACCCAGCTGAATTGTGGGAGCCAGGCCAATCATCATCATCATCAACAACAACAACAACACGATGTTTCTCATATAGAGATCAGAACAGGATTTCATTGTAAAATGCTATTTGGTTACTAACATTGTCTGTGGAAATGCACATCACAAGGGAAGCTGTTTGTTTTTACATGCCATGTGCTAAGAACGTTTACTCATTGCAAGTATTACCAATCTAAACAACATGAGCTAATGGAGGGCCTTGTGAAAATAAGAAAACATGCTTGTTTGAAGAGCTGTCATATGTTCCTGTTATGAAAATATTTAAATGTCAAAAAATCGTCTGTGTTTGCCCTCTGATTCTGTAGTTTTTCCATGTACATTAAATTCGGCAAAGAAAACCATTTTTGATATCCCCCCGTGGATGGCATGACATGACGTGAGTACTTTTCCCATCTGGTATCATGGTCCTTGCACATTTAAACAACATAATTGGACACACAACAGCCCCTTTTATGGAGCCTGATTGAAAGTAATGATCCCAATTGCAAATGTAATGATCTGTGAAAGAGACCAAAACTGTGATAAATGAAAGAATTTGAAGAACTTATTTTTCTACCCCCAGGAGTGTATGTTTGTAGTGAAAAAGGTTAAATCAACAGAAGCACAAGACAGGACACAGGACATTCCAGATGTGACTTCACTGCAAGGCCAACACTCTCCTTCAGAAAGAATGAAAAATGTATTGTGTTTGTGCTCTGAGGATCCCCCTGGGACTTTCTCTCTCCATTTTGCCAACAGAATAACCCTATGAAAGCTTAGTTTTGGTGAATTTAATTGGGGAAGGTCTCCCAATGAGTTTCATGGCTGAATGCATATTGTAAAATAGACTTTCTTAGACAGAGAATAATATTGCAATGTGCTGATTCACCAAACTAAAATGAGGAAGTGAGGGAAAGAAAGAAAAGGAAAGAAAGAAAGAAAGAAAGAAAAAAGAAAGAAAGAAAGAAAAAATTCATCCTATTATGTTTGCAACATCTTTTGTGTTGCATCATTTGTTCTTCTAGTTCCTTTCCAACTATCTAGGACACGGGTGTCAAACTTGCAGCGTTGTGTTGCTGTCAGCCCGCGGACCACCAGTTTGATACCCCTGATCTAGGACTATCAAAGGGCTGCATTTAAGAGATAGCACACATACTGTGCATGAAGAAGTTTCAAGGTTTATTACAAGGAGTTCTCTGGAAAATGGGAAAGTCTTCTATAAACAGTTCTGGACAACAGCAGTCTGTTAATTTTACCAGCAGAAGAGTGTCCTCTATGTTCTAAAAATCCATCAGATTTTTTTTTCAGTTTTATTATTGACATATCTGACTCTCTTGCCATAGTACTTCAAAGTGCACAGGTTGAGTAGTAGGAAATGAAAATCTCACCCAGGAAGATGTGTGTTAGAAATGAAGGAGGAAGCAAGAGGGAAGGCTTTCTGGTAGGTTTTACAAAGCCTGTGGTCCTTGGCCAAAAGAATCTGAAAGCTTATTGTATGGTTTGGACTGCGGGAGGTAGGAGGAGGGAGTGTGGGTGTAAGAGAATGGCAGAATACTGCACACCATATTGTGCTTTCCTGCAGAATCTGCAGCTGTTGAGCTTGGCTGATTTTAATTCTTCAGAGGTCAAGATTCCTGGACCTACTGCAATGATGTATATGACTTCCTTATATTATAAAAAGAACATGTTTATTTTTTTTCAAGTCTCCCAAGTGCTCCTGCAGTGAAACTAAAGGGAGTGGAATTCAAAAGACTCAGCATGATGTGTGATAGAATGATGAATATCATTTATCAAGCCAAGTTGGGCTGTAATTTTGTACTCAGGGATCAGTAATAAGTCTGTTGCATTCAATGGGACTTACACCTCCACTGCCAAACATTGAAGAAAGAAAAAACCTCAGTGCTATAGTGCCTTAATTACCAACATGAAATCAACAGTAGAACAAGCCAACCAAGACAAGCAGAGCAATTCTGTGTGAATCTACTCTGAAGCAAGGCTGACTATAATCAGTGGAATTTAGTCCCAGGTGGGTATATAGAGTTGCATTCTGAAGATATAAAACAATGTTAGACTCTGGGTCATTTTTAAAATATTGATGATTTCTTTCTGACATAAATAAATATGATGAAAACATTTCTTCTTCCCAATATATCACATCAAGTAACAATTCTTACAGAGAGGAAATTATTTAACATCACTGCAGCTCAAAATAAAGATAAGGAATTTATAGCCCTCTCTTAAGATTGTAAAATATGTAAACTAAGGAGACCAGTTAATCTTTAATTTTAGTCTCCTACTTATTTCACTGTTTTGGCAAACAGAATGATCCACAAACCCTACTTTAGTCTACTATGTCAACTTATTCACTGTCATAAATCACACTGTTTTAAATACAAACTGAAATGGGGAAGCTGTTTTTTTTGGAAAAGATAAATACCTAAAGACTAAGACTTATTGACATGACTGCAGAATTTGCTACATGGAGTGAGGACTTTAGTAGAGGGCACTTAGCAATGGACCTGGTCTATGTAATTGGACAATCCTTTTTGTTTGGCAAAGAAATGATCATGTACCCATCCATTCTAGGGTTAACATTAAGACATGCATGGACTCTCAGACCAGGAAATAGGACACATGGAGAAGAGATCTGGTTTTGGTTTAGAAACCACTGGCTACCATTATGCCACAATTGCTATGCCCACATAAGACTAACTTGAGATGAATATAGTTGAGAGACACAGTATAGGTATAAAAAAAAACGATGGATGAGATGAACAATGTCTACTCTCACAATCTTAGAAGTTAGAGTCGTTTATAAAAATGATAAGGTGAGACTTGGGATCAGTACAATAAAAGTACTTCATGGAATTTGTTACTGTACAGTGTTGTGATGGTCATCAGTCTGACAACTTTAGAATGGCGGTGGAGTGAGTGCATGGAGGATCATGCTACAGGTAGTCCTTGACATGCAACCATAATGGAGCCAGCCCATTATGGTCATATATCAAGATGGTCATAAAATGGGATGGTCATATGACTGACCTGATTTTATGTCTTTTTTGTGGCAGCATTCAGTGAGTGCTGAAGTCATAAAACAAATGCCATGGTAGCTAAATGTCTATGGAGATTCTCAGTCATCCAGTTCAGGGTTGTCCCAAGGTGCTTTTTCAAGAGTCAACTGGAAACTTTCTGGTTTTTCTTTGAAGATGTTTCGCTTCTCATCCAAGAAGCTTCTTCAGCTCTGACTGGATAATATGACCATTCTCTTTTACAATCATCACAATATACAACCATAATGGGCTGACTTCATTATGGTTGCATGTCAAGGACTACCTGTGGGCTGATCCTCCATGCAATTTTCCCAAAGATTCATATGAAAGCCCTTTCATGGGTTATGCCTGATGTTGTTTAAAGACAAAGGTATTAAATCTCTGCCTGTAAGTAGCAATTTGTCTTTCTTTAGAGATTGGCTCTACAGGTGGCTATTCCACTTAAAATTAAAGTAGAAAATGGCTAGTAGAAAAACATAACTGAATACTGAAATTGAATCCAAATGCTTCTCACATTCTCTTCACTGTGTATGTAGAAAACCACAGGCAGCATTGTACTAAAGCTATTGCCAAGGGTGATACTGAAAGTATGATATAGAGACAGATTCCTCTAAAAGGAGACCAGAAGAAAATGTCATCACATTTCATATTATGTTTTCATCTTTAAGTCAAACAGACTTTTCTGCATCTATGTAACAGTAAGCCAAAATATTTAATTTGGTTACCCTTAAACAAATCAGCACCAAAGCAGATACAAGAATCTACAGCCCAATAATTACTTTTATGATTTTCATATCCAATTACTCTAGTAAAATATTGTCTCTGTTATAGCCTGCATGCCAGCAACCCCATTCGGCATCTTCTACCCTGACTGAAATCTGTTTTGCTTAATGAATAGTGTGGGACTTTTCAAGATAAGTTCCCAATACAGCCATATATTACAAACCCGCAGTCCCCAACCTTTCCAGCTTTCCAGTTCCCAGTACAGCCATATATTATAAACCAGTGGTCCTTCGGCCTTGGGGTGGGGACTGTTTCACGTACATGGCCCCCAGTCACATGAATGGAGCTTTGTGCGTGACTAGAGGGTGCTTCCACTTGCATGCGAAGCTCCACTCATGGGAGTGGCAGGCACTTGCATATGAAGCTCCACTTACACAAGCGGAGAGAGCTAGTGCGCTTGTCCATCTCTCCCACAGCCTGGTTTTGAACAGGCCACGTGTCATGCCCCTGGTGGAGACTGACTCTGAGGGAGAGGAGCAACAGCCAACAGGGAGTGGAAGTGTGGCTTCGGAAGTTGTGGAGGAGGCTGGGGAAGGGCATAGGCCAGCTGAGCAGTCAGAGGAGGACCCAGACCCATCCCCTATCCATCCTAGGGCATGCAGGGAGGAGAGGATAAGGGAGAGACGTGGTCTCCTCAGGAGGAGGGGGCCTTGATACTCTTCATGGGCTGCAGCTGTGACAACTAAGAAGTAAGAGTTTGGACCTGCGTACCGGCAAACGCTGGAAACAAAGCATGGAAATATCTCTAGTTTATAGTTCTGCTCTGAGTTTGGCATCCTTCCCCAGTGTGTGTTATATGTGGACATCCTCCATCTCTTATCTTGCCTGGATTGTGTTGCTTTTTTCCTTCTTTGTGTAACTGTGTGGGAGTTTTTTTATCTTCCATCAAAGGTATTCAGAGCTTGGAAGCAAACTGAAGGAATAAAAGGGGATTTACCTGTTTTCTGTGACTGTGTTTGTTTTGCATCCCACCCTGGGTCATCACACCATGGCCCGAGGATTGGGGATCCCTGTTATAAACCATCTCAATATAGACTGTGTATATTCTTACAGAATAGGTGGCATATGAAAAAGCATCCAAGGCAAAGGTTTAACTCCTCTAGAATCCTACAGACAGGGGTGGGCTGCTGGGGGTTGGCAGGGGTCCAGGAGATCCTCTAGCTAAGATTCTGCACAGTTTGGAGATCCCCCAAATCCTACTTCTGGCTGGCCCCACCCATCCTGCCCCTCCCCTCCCAGGAGTCCCCACACGGCCCTTTTTGGAAGCAGGGAAGTGTAGGGTGTGTGCGGAGGGTTGGGAGGGTGAACAATGGGCCTCCTGGAAGTTCAGGAAGGCCAGAAATGGGGCTGTTTCCAGCTTCCAGAGAGCCTCCAGAGCCCGGAGAGGCCATTTTCACCCTTCCAGAGGCTCGAAGAAAGCCTCAGGAGCTCAGGGAGGGCAAAAATGCCGCCCCCATGGTGCAGGAGGCTGACTAGTCCATGCCTACCATGGCCACGCCCACCCAGCAACCAGGCAGAGAACCCATTGCTAAAATTTTTGATGCCCACCCCTGCTTACAGATCTAGTAGTGTTGGGTGGCCAATTCTATTATTCTTTCTATCCATAGGGGACTCAAAGAAAGTTTAATGAAAAGAAGGACTACAGGCATTACAGTATCCAAGGAAAGAAGAAGAGGGGATCAATATATTCTCCAAAGCCCTGAAGAAACAATGGGTGAAAACTAATCAAGGAGAGAAGCAATCTAGAACTAAGGGGAAATTTCCCGACAGTGAGAACAACTAACCAGTGGAATGGCTTGCCTTCAGAAATCATGGGTGCTTCATCACTGGAGGTTTTTAAGAAGACACTGGACAGCAATTTGTCTGAAATGGCATAGAGTTTTTTTGCTTAAGCAGGGGGTTGGACTAGAAGACATCCAAGGTCCCTTCTGACTCTGTTATTCTGTTATTCTGACAGTCCAGAGCTTGGCATCAGCAGAACTACCAATATAATATTATTTATTTATTTATTTATTTGAACTTATATGCCGCCCCATCTCCGAAGACTCGGGGTGGCTTACAACTAAAACAGGAACAATAAATACTTAAAAAGCGATTAAATTAGATTATAAGTTCAAACATTATAAAACCTTAAAACCATCCCTCCCCCAAGGGGGTCACAGCCCGGGTTGGTCAAACAACCAGGTCTTTAACTCACGGCGAAAGGTGCGGAGGTCAGGGGCCAGGCGGATATAATATAGAGGTTAATGGGATGGACTTAGGCAAGAGAGCTCTGAGTTCAAGTCCATCTTTCATTTTGAAGATGCACTGGGTAATTTTTAATCTGAGAGACAGTTTGGGGCAATAGATTAAGGCATCAGATTAAAAGTAGGATGCTTTGAGTTCTGTTTCTGCCCTAAGCACAAAGACAACTACATGCCTTTTGCTTAGTCATTCTCTTTCAACCCTAGGAAGAAAGCAAGGAAGCAAACCAAAATATGTCCCCCCCTCAAAAAAAAAAACCTGGCAGGGATTTGTCTAGGCAATTATCAGGAGTCAACACTGACATGAACACACAAGAAACAACAATAACTGCAAACACACACAACTTTTTTTAATGTATGTATTTTGTTAGTGAATATAATAACCAGAGGTTATAAATACCACAACAATATAACAGTGCTAATATATTCAGAAAAGAATATACAGAGCAATGGTGAAATGAGTGAAATTTGTAGAAAGTAAAATATATCCATAAAATGCTAGTATAGAACTGGCTCAATACTTTAAGATATTAAATCTAGTGATACAGCTAATATGAAACATAATCAATTTTTAAATCTACTTCTGAGAGTTATAATTATTGAAAAACCTGAAAAATTGTGGGTATGTGACCTGCAACTTCTGGGTGAAAGGTGGAGTTTAAATCTAATTTATTTAAAAGAGAGGGGTTTAATAAACAGAAGGACCTTTGACAGCACTGCACACACACACACACACACACACACACACACACACACACACATATATATATATATATATATATATAATTTTATTGGACTTATATGCCGCCCCATCTCCGAAGACTCGGGGCTGCTCACAATTAAAACATACAAATACAATAAATAGATTAAAAAAGAATTAAACCATTGTGAAGTCCAATAAAGCCAAATTAAAGTTAAAACTATCCCATACCCCCCACGAGGTAATCACAGCCCAACTTGGTCAAATAGCCAGGTCTTCAAATCGCGGCGGAAGGTGCGGAGGTCAGGGGCCAGACGGAGGTCCAGTGGCAGTTGGTTCCATAAGTCCGGGGCCGCCACAGAATAGGCTCACCGCCGGGGGACCGCCAGCCAACATTGACTTGCCAACGGGACCCCGAGGAGCCCCTGCCTGTGTGTTCGTACAGGGTGGTTGGTCCTCGATATCGGCAGGAGGCACTCCCTTAAATATTGTGGACCCATGTCGTGGAGGACTTTGAATGTTAAAGCCAAAACCTTGAACCTCACCCAGAGTGCAACCGGCAGCCAATGCAGGCTGCGCAGGAGGGGGGCAACATGGGAGAATCGGGTAACTCCCATCACAACCCGCGTGGCCGCATTCTGCACCAGCTGCAACCTCCGGATGGTGTGCAAGGGCAGTCCTAAATAGAGAGCATTGCAGTAGTCGAGTTGCGAGGTAACAAGGGCATGAGTGACTGTATGCAGGGCATCTTGGTCCAGAAACGGGCGAAGCTGGTGAACCAGCCAGACCTGGGCAAAGGCCCCCCTGACGACGGCCCCCACCTGCTCCTCCAACTGGAGCTGTGCATCCAGGAGGACCCCCAGGTTCCTTGCCCTATCCACAGGGGGCAACACCACTCCCCCTATGGTCAACGATGGACAATCTTGACTGGACTGAGATGCCGGTATGTACAGCCACTCAGTCTTGGCCGGGTTGAGCCGAAGCATGTTTCCGTCCATCCAGGTCCGTACCGCATCCAGACAGCGAGTCATCACGGAGAGGGCATCACTGATCTGGTTTGGGGTGGAGATGTATAACTGGGTATCGTCAGCATACTGGTGATACCTCACCCCAAAACCACGAATGATCTCACCCAGCGGTTTCATGTAGATATTAAATAAAAGGGGGGAGAGGACCAACCCCTGAGGGACCCCACAAGTGAGCGCCCTCGGGGCCGATCTCTGTCCCCCTGTCAACACCGATTGTGACCGCCCCGAGAGGTAGGAGGAGAGCCACCAAAGAACAGTGCCCCCACTCCCAATCCCAGGCGTGCAAAGGATACCATGGTCGATGGTATCGAAAGCCGCTAAGAGGTCTAATAGGACCAAGACAGAGGAAAAACCCCTGTCCCGGGCCCTCCAGAGATCATCCATCAGTGCGACCAATGCCGTCTCCGTGCTGAAACCAGGCCGGAAGCCTGATTGGTACGGATCTATGTAGTCCGCTTCATCCAGGAAAAGTGGAAACTGCTGAACCACCACACTCTCAACAACCTTCGCCAAAAAGCGAAGGTTGGAGACTGGGCGAAAGTTGTCTAACATGGTCGGATCCAGGGCAGGCTTCTTCAGGAGGGGCCTCACCACCGCCTCGTTCAAGGTGGAGGGGAAGACACCCTCCCTTATATATAAGATATATATATCTTATATATAAGATAACGTGGAGAATAGCCTTCGAAGATAAATTAGGATTCAGCCAATGTATCTTTCATCACCTTTAGGCTGATGGTCAAGTGTTACCTTGATTTTAATTTTTGCAAACTATGCTGTACATCCATTTTAGGGTGTAAGGTAATAATTATTCTTTCCTGATTCATTGTGATTGAAAACAATCAAAATAGTTGCTGATATTCTTGCATACTTGGGTGCCTTGATGTGAGAATATTCAGAGAAAATCTCTCATCCATAAATGAAGATTTTCTCTTTTAAAATTATGCTGAATCAACACTGATGGCAAAAGCAAGGGCTCAAAACTGATCATTAAATTATGGGAGATGTGATGGTTTAGCTCCTAGGTATGATTTGGTTTTTAAACAAAGAATCCCAGAGCTTCTCTGGGTATTATCCCTTACCTTTAATTTTTCTGCCTCTTCATTCATCTGCTTTCCAGATGAGTTTCAAAAGTACACAGCTGAAATATGGCACAGAGTGATTGTATCTCCAGTTAATTCAGCCTCGACAGACACAGGAACTGCCACAGGAGCCTGCTATGTTTCTTAGCCCATTGCTCTAGACATACATGTCATTTGAATGATGCACCTAGAAACAATATATACTCTAGGGGTGTATGCTGGATTTGGACAAATCCCAAATTCTGAGCCAAAGCAGATCCCTTCAGAAAGATATGTGGACCCTTGAAACTTCAATGTTCCTGGATTTTTGAATGTGCCTTCAAAAATGGATGCAAAGGGAGATGCTGCCCGATTGCTACATTCTGTCCACATTTTCCATATGGGATAGTCCTGACAGAGGGTCAGTGTAAATCAGGAAAGAAAGACAGGTTCTTCCAGATACATGTTGCTGTTTCTATCTCAAATAAATTCCAATTCAATCAGTTCTGTACTGCCAGTCACTGAAGCATTTGCATATTGTATGCATCATAACAATTTCCAGCTTTATTCCTCCTTTATAACTAGAATCTCAATCAGATGACCTGATATATTATTTCTGAGTTGTCACTCCTGTCTCTTTGCAGATCCCTAAAACAATTTCTAGGCTCATAAGAGCCCAGGTGAATGGATAAAACTGACAAGGGGTTAATCTAAGTAAGAGGTCACAAGCACCAAGAGCAATAGAGGGTTAAAGAAGAGAAAGGGCCCTTGATGCTCCTTGCTACATGCTTTCCACACCTGTGCATCCTTCCTCATCCTAAGTCTTTCTTCTACACCTACAACTTATCAGGCTGGCTATTTTTGAAAGCAGGTTTAGCATTCTTTCAAAAGAAGTTCCCCATATTTATCTCTGTGTGTTGGTGAGCAGTTAGGAGGTCCTCCCAGACATTACTTCTGCTCAAAGAGTAGGTGTCAACCATAGCTTGGAGGACCATTGCACAGGTACCACTTGCAGTGGTTTCTGAATTGAGTAGTTGATCTAGAATGGAGTGGAGTGAGAACATTGTTCTCACATAATATTGTTGGTCAGTGAGCTGCATTAGCTGCCAATGATGTTCCTGGCACAATTGAAGGTGCTGATTATCACTGCTACATGGCATAGGGCCTGGCTGTTTGTAGGACTGTCTCCAATGGTTTTGCTCTCTCCTAGGACTTTGATCTGGGACTGCTCTATTAAGCAATGTTATCTTAATGGACCCAGGAGTTGTGCCTTCTTTGCCCTGTTCTGTAGATAGCAGCTCCCAGATATTTGGATGATCCTAGCCTTTCATAAGGGACCTGAAATTCAAAACAGGCATTTGAGCCAGGATGTTACTAACCTTTGTTTGTTGTTTGATTGACTGAAGTATTGTTACAAATGGAGAAGATTTTATTCTCGTTCCTATACTTTATTTGAATTATAGTGGATTGTTTTATATGTCAAAAGTCATTGTTTAGATGGGCAGCCATATAAAGAACCCACCATTGCTTTCCTGGACTTGTCTCCCATTAAATCTGTACAGACAGCCCCAGTTGCAGGGCTTGCTAATAAGCAGATTTAAAGCTTGATAGTCAGGACAGCATGTTGAATTTGAATGTATTTGTTACCAACTCAAGGATGTGAGGAATTCATATTAATGTGGCTATGGGGAAAGGTCCTTTAATCATGTTAAGAATTTCAAATATAGTCTTTGTGCACCTAACTCTTATTAGGTACAAAGATTTATCCAAACAATGATAGGAAATAGACGTCCTCTGTGGATATAATCACATTTTCTTTGTGTCATCACTTGACATTGGATTTGATAGTCACATTGACCATGCTCCAATCATTTTAAAAGATGCCTCCCACTTAAACAGTGAGAGGTCACTGCAGTAAGAAAAACTGTGTGTTCTATCAACAGTTGGAGAGTGATTTAAATTATTATGAAGAGACGCAATGAATCCTAAGATAAAGGTATGTCAGGATGGTATAATTTCTAACTAACCTTTTGAGATCATTGCTCAATCACCTAAATTATGAATCTCAAGTGTATGGGAGGTAATTGAACAGTGCTGTTGTCAGTGGCTTTGAAACAGCCTAATCACATGTAGGAATAGGTAAATGGAGGACAAATATAAAAGCAAAGATCTTCTGAATCCTGCAGGAGATGAAAAACAATTTAGGGAATGGCTTTTAGAGAGGGGACTACAGAGACAAGAAAGGGATAAGCCATTGCCCTTTACACCATATTCCCAGTATTCAAGGCTGCTTTTCATAACTGTTACATTACCAGGCAGTTTCAACCATGTTTTTATCTTACTATGGCAATATTTGGTCCTATACAGTGGTGGTATTCTACCGGTTCAGCCCAGTTCTGGCCTACCAGTAGCGCTGAAGATCAGCTGGCAGAGAACCGGTTTGCTCCAAGTGTCTCCGACACTCTGCAGTTGGGCTCACCTGTCCACCCCTGCTCCTAGGTCCTTTTTAACCTTTCAGCTGTTTGATGCAGCAGAGTGGATTGCTGTGCTAAACAGCTGAGAGGTGCAGTAGCTTAATTTTTACTGCTTTAACATGTGCGCAAGGTGCCTGTTTGGCGCATGCGCACGTTGAGTCACACGACCCTCCCCCTGTAGCCACGCCCACCAAGCCACACCCACAGAACCAGTAGTGGGAACTTTTGAATCCTATCACTGGTCCTATATTGTGTGTCAGTCCTCCAGATATGTTAGTTGGATAGGATAGCTGATACTGAAGGAGTAAAGAAAATGGAAATGATGAAGTTTAGAGTAATGGTCAATACATTTAAATAAATTAATAAATTAAAATTTATGCAGTGCTGGTTACTGCACAGCCTACAAATGGTTCCAAGTAGAATCAGCTATCTTCTTAAAGACCTGGCTCCATTGCTCTATTTTTGTTTTACTTTATTTTAATTTTTTATTAAGGATTTTAATTATAATATCAATTAAACAAAGAAAAAAGGGCATAGAAAAAAAAGAATAAAAAAGAAAGAAAAAAGAAGGAATATAATAAAGAAAAAAAAGAAATAAAGCTTATGCAACCTTCAATACTTATAGACAAATTTAGTAGCTCTTCTGCCTTATAAAATTACAAACATCCCATCCTTTTTCTACCAGCAAATCCACAAAGTTGCTTATCTTTGTTATGACTTACAATAACCCAAGGTAGCCAAAATAATTCAAGTTCCTATAAGAAGCTATTTAGTTTTTATCGTAATTCCAAAATGAAAAGTCAATATATAAAATTTTAACCGAACCCATAATCCATTTATAACTTTCTTAGGATCAAAATCTTGTTTAATTTTTGGCTGTTTATTTCAATGCTTTACGTTTTTAGGCTTATAATTAATTTTTTTTGGTTCAGAATTGATGCTAAACTCACCCATAACTTTTCAAACTTATTGATCCGAAGGTCTCTAACAGCTTTAAGATGATTAATAGGCAATTTCAGAAAATTGCCTATTTCAGATTAAAACCTGACACTTTTAAACTTAGTTTCAGCCACAGTTGAGAGCAAGAGACCCTGTTCCATTAGTAAATAGCCCTCACTGTTTGGAAATTTCTCTGGGAATGAAGAACGTATCTGCTTTTCTGCAGATTTATTCTAGTCCTGCATGATGGCACAACAGAAAACTGTTCTGCTTTGTCTTTTGCATGACAATCTGAGGTTCACTAGTCTGACCAGTAATTTCCTCCCTTATATATCTAAAGAAACTCCCTCAGATCAGCTCCACCAAATTCAAGAGGTTCCATTACTCTTAAAAATTTCTTCCTCTATCTCCTGCTTCAATATCTTTATCTAGCAATTAAGCTGTTGGACTGCAGCCAGAGAGAGTCCGCTGAAAATTTGCCAGGTGACTTTCAGTTATATCTGTGCATAACTTACCTTTCAGGGTTGTTATGAGATCAAATGATGATCCCCAGACAGGCTGCTTTGACACTGGAGAAGAATTTAGTGTGTATAATGAGATTTTTGTCTATGATTTTAGGAATATAAATTTTTTGATTGCATTATTTGTTAGACCATACTATTCGTTGGAGAATTACTGTAGGTAACTTTCCATTTAGTTTGTACCTGGCACACTCCTAGTCAGTCTCCATATCCATATCTGAGCAAATGCACGTTTGTATCACTCAGTTCAGCTACCATGAATATAGCTTGATGTTCATTTATTAAACATCAGAAAACAATACAATTAGCATGAAAAATAGGGAAATTTTACATTCTCTCTCTCCCTCTCTCCTTCTCTCCTTGTCTCTCCCTCTCAAAGCATAAAACTTTCCAAAGTTACTGGACTAGGGGTAATTAGCATAGTCCCAAAGGCAGTTGCTCTGGATTGTTTCAGATTTAGTCCTTTTATGTCCTTGACTTAAAACCAGTGGTGGGATTCCACATTTTTTCCTACTGGTTCTATGAGAGTGTGCTTTGCGGCCTGTGCAGCACTCAAAAACTGCCCTCTGTGTCAGCACTAGTGAGGTGAGCTGATTTTTACCTCAGCTGAGGTGCGGCAGTCTGCACTGCCACGTGAATCAGCTGAGCTAAAAAACAAGGGAATATAGGACAGGAAAGGGCGGGACCAGGTAGGCGGGACCAGCCAGAGGTGGTATTTGCCAGTTCTCCGAACTGCTCAAAATTTCTACTACCGGTATGCCAGAACCAGTCCAAACCAGCTGAATACCACCTCTGCTTACAACAGTTCATTTAGTGACCGGTCAAAATTACGACACTGAAAAAAGTGACTTATGATCACTTTTCACACCTACAACTGTTGTACCAACTTCATAGTCATATGATTAAAATTCAGCTGGCTTGTATTAATGATGGTTGCCGTGTCCTGGGGTCATGTGATCCCCTTTTGCGACCCTTTGGAAAGCAAAGTCATTAGCGAAGTCAGATTCACTTAACAGCAATTTGACTAATTTAACAACTACAGTAATTCCCTTAACAACTGTGGCAAGAAAGGATGTAAAATGGGGCAAAATCATTTAACAAATATTTCACTTAGCAACAGAAATTTTGGGCCCAGTTGTGGTCATAATTTGAGCACTACCTGTATACCCGTAGCAGAATAGATATGGAGAGCAGGACACCAGGTGATCATGGTGGTATTCAATTTTTTTTACTATCAGTTCTTTGGGCATGGCTTGGTGGGCATGGTTTGGTGGGCATGGCAGGGGAAGGATACTGTAAAATCTCCAGTCAGAGGTGGTATTTTCTGGGTCTCTGAACTACTCAAAATTTCTGCTACTGGTTCTCCAGAACTGGTCAGAACCTGCTGAATACCACCTCTGCAGGTGATCCTCCTTTTATTCTGCTCAGTGAAAGAAACAATTTAGTAGAGGGGAATGATATGCCCAACATAATTATTGCATTAAATGCTTGATTGTTTTAATGATTGCTATATGCTCCTGTTTGTGCAGATGAATATTATTGATCTGGCATTAAAGCATTTAGAATAATATAGATATAAATATAATATTAATTAATAAAATAAGTTTTGCAATTTGTCCAATTTATTCTGGACTATTATTGCTGCAAATTTCTTCCCATTTTGTCCTAAGATTTAAAAAGTATACTAATCAAGAAAGCAGCATTACAGACAGATGATGTTCTGAAAAATGGGCCAGATCCATATGAGTAGGTCATTAATAAAATGGCATAAACCACAATGAAAAAAGAAATAAAATTAAGTGCAACATGATTTGAATTAATTCCAAAATAATGATTAAAATCATTATTCACATCTTAATGTGTAGGAACGCTGTGTGTAGGAGCGCTGTGTGAAGGAGCGCTGTGTCCGGGTGGCTGCGTCAGCAGTGAACTAGGCCAAGGGCACAACAGCTAACAGACAGGCGCAGACCCTAGACATCAAAAGGTTCAATTCCGCTAGGATTGGCTAAAATTAATTTGACCATATATGGAGATATTACTCGCCTAATCCAATGGGAATAACACTGTAAACGCTTCCGCATTAAACCAATAAAAGAGGCACCCAAACCTCACTAGGGGCCACCTCACCCGAGTAGACTTCTGTGTGTGTTGTCTTCTTGATGTGTTCTGACCCCTGAGTGAGCGACCCGCTGGATGCGGAACAAATCCACATTAATGTCTACATTTGGATCTCAGATATAGGTTGTATATCTCAGCCATTACTTCTCTGAAGTCAGTCTCCTTCCCCAATTTTAAAACTTTGGACTGTGTGGGCAATATTTTAAAAACTACTATTACTACTACTACTTACTTACTACTGTACTACTACTGTACTACTACTGTGCTACTACTACTACTATTACTACTAAATCATTTGAAAAAAATGTGATCTTAAAGATCTTTATTAGTGGAATTATATGAGTTCTTTTCTCAATAAAGACTTATAAAAAGAAAGCATGAACATAGACTACTTATCTCTCTATTGTTTGTTTTTACAGAGTTATTTGACTTTGATGTGATCATGACCTGTTGCCATTCCAGAACAACATTTTCACTTGCAGCAATAGTCCAACAATAGTCCAACTTTGTCAAACCTGTGTAATCTCTGCTCAAAGAATTGCTCTACTCCAAACTCCAATTACAGGAATGTCCTTTGTGGAGAACATACTCCTGCTGACCGATGCCACCCTAGTTCAAAGATCAAGAGACAAGACAGCAGGGATCTAGGTTACAGGCTGAGCAGGCAGGAAACCCAGTGTCTTAACTTCCAGTTAGGGTCAAATTTGCATTCCTCTCTAAATTATTTCTACCTTTCCTCATAAACATTAGCCTGGAATATATTATGATGATTTGTATGCTTTTTCATATTGGTTGATATGCAAGTATTCAGCCTATTCATAACTGACATGAATTAATCAGTCCTTGAAGTTCTATTTGAAGACACACTAACACTCACACAAAGACAAACACTTTCAATGTGTGCAAATGCTGCAAGTCAACAATGCTCTGTGGCTATTTTGCAGATAGAACCAACTATACTGTTTCATGATATCAGCACTGAAAATGCCTGCTGTAAGGTGCATCTGTAAGGTGTATCTTTGCATGCAGGTGAGTACCTGTGGTCCTCCAGATGTTAACAAATTATAATTCTTAGTATGCCTCAGTACTGACATTGCTGGTGATGCCTACTGGGAGTTGACATTCAGCAACATCTGGAGAGTTGCAGGTTGCCCACCCCTGAGAATGACCCCGTTGCCGATTGCAAAGCACAACTAATCAAATTCCAGGCCTCTTGATTAAAAACCGCTTTCCAGAAGTTCTTCTTCGGCCTAATCTGTTTCAAATAAAGATGATAAAACAAACATCTCTTTATAAATATATTGCAAAAGAGCAATCGTTTGCTGAACTTGCTATTGTAAGCTTGGCGGTTGTCTGTCAATGGCAATTTCTCTTCTTCTCCTAACAGGCTGCTGCTCTTTATTTGGAAAACCCACCCAGTGTGATCCTCTGGGACACTTGTCAGAAACCATATGTACCCTATTCCACTCCACCCCACCCCTACCTCCCAAATTTCTTCAGTGACAAGGGAATTCTTTTAGCAGATAGGGCTGACAGCCAGTATTCCTGAATTTCTCTAATCCTGGCTATGCTAGCTACTCCCTGTGTGGCCTTGGAAAAGGCACTGGACTGTTCCTTAGCATTTGCCGGAAGGAGGTGAACAAGCCATCTCCAGAGACCATAGGCAGGGCTGGGTGTGCCTTCCAGCAAACATAACTGGAACAGAATTCCACCCCTGTACATTTGAACCACAGCGTGGAAGGGCTGAAAGGTAGACAAAAGATTATCTAGATGCAGCTGATAGAAAGTTGAAAACAACAAACTAAATACACTTTGGTCACAAACCACATGCTATACTTATCCTTGAAGATATTCTTTTGATTTTTTTTGGAGAGCTGTCCCTTCAAACCGAGAAGGAGCCTATGCTTGTTGCTGCACTACAATACTCTGAGCACCAGGAAGCACCCTCTTCAGAATAATAATAATAATAATAATAATAATAATAATAATAATAATAATGAAATGCAGCATTAAGGATCACGAAAGAGGACACAGGTTTGCCTTAACGTGGTTAAAAAGGACTTAAGTGGTAGGATTGTGATTTGCAGTCTGGTATGTGTAGTTGGCTCTCCCCCAGTAAGGTTCTGATCTTTGAACTCTGTTTTTTTACCTTAAAATGTAGGAGTAGGAAGCCAGTGGATTTTCATATGTGTTCCTGACCTACTCTTCTCAGGAACTTCAGCCATCAAGTGCAATTGTGAGGGAGGGAAGGAATTCAGCAAGAAGTGCAGGGTCACAGTTTGCCCACTCCTTAAATCAAAGATTATCCTCTAAAAACCCTTCAGATAAGACACAGTCACATGCATATATTATTAGCTGTAGAAGAGACTTCAATAGTATCTTTCCGATGAATCAAGCAGTTTTTTGAATTCAGAATATGGGATGAATTGGCACCACCTTGATATAAAAATTGTGGCATTTTCATTTGTAATACCCTGCAGGTTGTAATGAAGTTTCTGATAAATTCTTTCCTTTGTACATTTCAGATTGGATTTTGAGATTATTGGTTAGCAAAGGATTGTTTCCAGACCTGAAATCCTGATCCCAATGTTTCCAGGATGTATAACTACACTGTGTTGTACATGGACAGGAAACACCTTGGGGCAACAACTTAGGATCCCCAATGAGTGTCGCTCAGAATCGTGCTGCCTTTGATACAACAGATAACATTATAGCTGTTCTGAATTATAACTAGAAGCCACTAATAACCTTATCCTCCCTGAATTTGCTTAATACCTAATTAAGTTTTGCAATCACTGTTGACTTCCACATTTACCAGACCCTGCTGAAGAACATGCTGTGTTCTGTTTCAAGAGTCATGTCTAACATCTGATCCTTCATTTATAAAGTCTCTCATCTGCTGTAACACTCTGACAATACGTCTTTCAGCTGGATTTTTGGAGTTAAATAAAAGCTCACGTCATTTTGCTTTGTTTATTACAATCTTTTCCTTACACACGCTGTAGTGTTCTGTTTTACTAGTCTAAGTTTACATGCTAAGGGCATCACAAGATTGGGAGGACAATATAAAATGGCTTCATGTTAGTTTAAAGTAATTCAGAAATGACTGCCTGAACACACTGATCTGGTTAAATCCACATTTGCAGCTCTCGTTTATGAGAAGGGGCCCGTAAATTGTCAATTTCAGTATTATGATCAGACCTGCCCTTTGATCCTCCCACCCTTACTGGATTCAATTGTATATGCACAAGAGCCCAAGAGCAGAAACATTCTGTTTGTTTAGGCAGCGAACAGGCAAATGATTTTCCTTGTCAGTTTCTGTACGAGTACGTCTGCGGGTGTTTACACACACAGTATCCATATATTATAGATTCTCTGTCTCTCACACACATGTAATACAAACACATGACTTTGATATGGAGCACAGGCAATTTGGCTTCTTCCCTGCCTCCCACCCAGCCACCCCTTTCAATTTCACCCATCTCTCTGGTCTTTATTTCATTTTTAAGCTCTTTTATTTGAACATTCATAAACTTTGAGCCCTAAGCCAGGCTTAAAACCACATCAGGAACAGATTTTTTTTTAAAAAAAATAAGTCTCAAACAATGCCAAACAGAATAGGCCTGTGTTAAGACGATGTACATTTGATAAACATGTGAACTTCCCAGGCAGATTGGCCCAAACAGGCATTTTTGTAGCATTTTGCTTTTTATTTATAGATGTCTATTTTGCGGAGTGAAGAACAGGTTCGGTTTAGCTGCCTCTTTGGGTGGTCCAACACAACTTTTACTTAGGCATTCAGTAGCCTGCAGGCATAATTGGTATGCATGCTGTTGTATCTGAGATAGCTTAATAAAGCATTACATATCTTACTGCTTCCATATTTTATTACTTAACCCAGTGCATGTGGTCAGCGAGTAATTTGAATCAGCTGTGTTTTTACTTTCTGTTTTAAGGCTGAAGTCTGAATTTCTCTGTGAATTCTTTGAAACGAACTAATACGATGCATGCAGCGATAAAGGGGGTTAATCAGAGACAGACTGTTAGTACAATATTGGATTGCCCCAGGTGTAGTTTATTTTCATATTATTGGTGGTTTTACCATGGAACGTCAGAAAAAAGAAGAAGCAACATTTCCTTGTAAGCGCCTGGAAGGAAAAGTGCAGATTCACTTCAGAATTAGGATTTGTTTCCCCCCCCTTAATAAGTACTACAACTCCCCTGCCCCTAATTAGATTAAGATGAATTAGCCTGTTGATTCAATACCTTCTTATAACAGAATATTGATGTAATATTAAAGAAATGTGAATGAACCTTAAAAAAAAGGTATTATGAAGAATTCGATTAAACCTGCTGAAATGCTGCCACAAGGGTCTTTTCAATGGATATTCAGGGAATTAGTGCTACAAGAGGAGAGCTCTCATCACCCAAAGTGTATTTTGTATAATAACATTATTTTCTGTGCTAGAAGAGCTAGGGAGAGTTGTAAGGGACTTGTACATAGACTCCAACTCTTCAGTCTATATTAACTGTCAACAATATGTTTTTTCTTCTTCTGTTACTGAAGGTTCTGGT
Organism: Naja naja; assembly: GCA_009733165.1. Classification (NCBI taxonomy): domain Eukaryota; kingdom Metazoa; phylum Chordata; class Lepidosauria; order Squamata; family Elapidae; genus Naja; species Naja naja. Next base: position 65,556,499 of record CM019150.1, read on the forward strand.
TAGGTTTCCTTGTTAAAAAGATTGGAAAGATTGGCTCAAAGCAAAGCTGTGTGTAAGATCAGCCAAATATTTCTTTCTGCCAGCTAGTTTTCATCTCAACTTAGTTAATTTGAACAGAAATTATTTATGAGAGAAAGGAGCTAGCAGGAAAGAAAGTCATGGCATTTTGTAACAAGTTACTCAATGCATAATCAGCTTCAACTAAAACTTTTAAAAACATAACAAGGTGAAATGTTTTCTTTTTCTTGCAGAACACATATGCATATACACAAGCACACAAATTCTTATGGGCTAAAGACATACTTAGGAACCAAGTTTCCTTCCAATTTGCTTAACTTTGCAAATGTTATAAGAGTTTGATCTGTACCAGAAAAGCAAAATCACTGTAAAATCACAGGCTTTCAGCAAGATCAGTTTACATGTTAAACCTAGAATTTAAAAAATTTGCATAGCTTTCATGGAATAGCTTGTGCACGATTAATGTGATATGATTGTAAATACAAAATACATTACCACTAATTGGCAGTACTCTAATCATGGGATGAATTGCTAGTTATAACTAAAAATCAGCTACAGTAGATTAATGTTGTGCTGACAAGCATGGAGATAGAATAGAGGGCTTTCAAAGCAGTTTCCAATTCTAAAATTAACTTTTAGGATTTTGCATGGTTTTGTTTATTTTAATGTATTCCGTGGTTACTTTTAATGCAAACTGGACTAAGTGTGATTTAAACAAAGCATTTTTCACAGCATAAATCTATTCAATCACATTGCATAACTTTTCCTTTCCTTTTTCCCATCTCTTTTAATATTTGCACCTACTTTTCTTTTCTAAGGAAGCCAACAGTAACTCATAACCATGTTTTTGAACATATATTATTTAAAAAACCCTCCCACCAGAATTAACTTTTGATAAAAATGCTGTAAGAATTGAGGAATCAAATGTCACTTTCATTCTTGACTGTTCTGGAAAGGTTGAAGCTGGTTAGTATTTAGTTGGGAGACTAAAAGAAATTTCAAGCTTGTTTGCTGAACTGGGAGATCAAGCAAACATCTCAGAAGAAGGTATTGGCAAGCCAATTCTGTACTTTAACCAAGAAAATCACATGGACATGTCCATGAGGTCATCAGGAGCTGAACTTGATGTGGAGACTTGATGTTTTACTTGTTAGTACTTAAGAATAATAAACAACAATTGCTAACCAAAATGCCAAAGTCACAAACTAATATGAGCAATAAATACCATATTTGCAAAAAATTCAATCTGTACATTCTTGTAAGTATTCTTGTAAAAATGCTTAAAACATTTCAGGGAAAAAGCAAAAGCATAAGAAGACTAAAAAGTGTAAGGAGACTACTACAAATCTTCTAAGCAAAGATGTTTTTTTGGTCTTTTAATGATCTTGTAGTCCGTTGCGGGATGGATTCAGGGCAACTGAATGGAGTTGAGTGTTTACTGGCCGGATCCCCTTCCTGTCACCAATGCAGATTTCACAGCATATATATTCTCATTGTACCCAGAGAGAGAAATATCTGCCTCTATCTAGGATTGAACTCACAGCCTTCTGATTGTGAGATGAGAGCTCCACTTCTAGGCCACTGCACCACTCAAATCCGCTAAGCAAAGATATACCTTTAAAATACATGTAATCCTCAACTTACCATCTCAACTGAGCCCAAAATTTTTGTTGCTAGGCAAGGCAGTTATTAAGTGAGTTTTGTCCCATTTTATTACCTTTTTTGACCATAGTTGTTAAGTAGATCAATTCAGCTGTTAAATGAATGATGTGGTTGTTGAGTGAATCTGGTCTCCCCCACTGACTTTACTGGTCAGAAGCTGGCTGGAATAGTCATCACAGGACCATGTGATGGCACAATTGTCATAAATACATGCCTGTTTCCTAGTGGCCAAATTCTGATCATGTGATCATGAGGATGCTGCAAATTCCCATGTCAGATCAGTCCTTTCATCCGTATTCAAGGAAGGGGAGCTAACCCTCCTTTCTGGGAATTCAAAGGGGAGATTCTTCTTGAGTTTTCAGTGTCATATTGATAATGGAGGACGAGTTTGTGGTGTAAAGATACAAAGTGGATATACGGGAGGGGAACACAAAAAGAGAGCTGTAGTTAATTGGGGGAATAGCTTAACTTGCCTTAACAATGTCCTTTGAACAAAGGAAGAAAGATAGCTGAATTTAAGTTAAAAATTCTTGCTTCCTCATAGGTTGTTCATTAATTACACAAACTTGGTTAGACAATGGAGTCCAGACAGAAGAAGAAGCATCCTATACTCCCACAAACTTACAAAGGAATTCCAGGAGCAAAATGACAGGTCTTTCCCCACCTCCTCTTAGCCTTCCTGATCAGAGATTCAGCTGCACAAAATATTGGTGAGTTTTGCTTCAGAAAAAGGTGTATTGTAAATTTATTTAAACAAATGGTGAACTCCCAAATCACCTAATAATTAAATAACCAAATAATAATTCTGTCACTAGAAAGTTAAATTTATCAAAATTCCATTAGGTTTAATGCATATAATGGAATTGAAAACTTTATTTGGCCAAGTGTAATTAGACACACAAGGAATTTGTTTCTGGTGCAGAAGCTCTCAGTGTGCATGCAAATCAATGTAATGGATGTCATTTAATTCCTTACCATGTAAAATGGGGAAAAGGACTGAAAATTATACCTTGTTTTTCTGGGACATCAATATATTTTCATAGCTACCAACTAATAAATAAGTCAGTTGCAACTTTGGCCCTACAAAGCTTATCAACTCATCACTAATCCATGTATACATTGGTTTCCCAAATCTTCAAAAATGTATGATTATTCCTGTAAATTTCCATGTGTGGGTTGGTTCCCCAAATCTCAAAAAATGTATGATTATTTTTTGTAGATTTTATTTTTTTACAAACTTGCAGGGACAGAGCACTAGGGGAAGTTTGAAATGACAGGTGGCTGTCAGCCAATAGGGTTATTATTACTTTTGGAAAAGCATCTGCCTTACAGATCTCAGTTTGAACACCTGTGCTGTTACCTTTAAAGCAACAAAAGAATAGTTAATAGCTCAAACCATGGAGCTCTGTATCTGCTTCCATCAATTCAGGTTGAGCTAACAATGACCAATGAGAATGGCGATGCATGCTAACAATATATGAATGGGGCACTTTGCATAAGTCATCCTTCCCAAGAGGAACTGGAAGCTAGTCAGAATTTGCAATAGCTGCTATCAAAGAGTACAGCAAACCTTTGTAAACCAGAGCAAACCTGGTCTGGGAAGAAGGAGTCTTCTGATTCTTTAGAAGCAATTCAACAAACCTGAAACAAGGATCACTATGAAAGACTGGAGGCACCACTTCTCACCAGTCATCCCCATCTGGATGTATCCGCAGAGCCAGCTCAATATTCACTGCAGGAATCCAAGTTATTGGAAAAGACTGTTTCCTGACTGCCAAATAAAGGGCTAGGATATGGTGGGGGAGGGGGGGAGAAAAGAAAAAAAGATGGCACAGAGGACATTTGAGGTGTCATTGCCACACAAAGGAACAATTAACATCCCACCCATGGCTCAGCCAAGTGCTCATAAAAGCCCTCTGGGATTTGGGGGTCCTGTTTCCGATTTCTAATATCCCAACTCTGCTGCATGCTGCAAGCTTAATTGTCTGCATCTGTGTCTTTCCAGAAATGTGGCTGCCTGCTGGTTGTATTTAATCCTTTATCTTATTCCTGCTAATCTGTTTTCTATTTCTAGACAAATTCCCAAATCCTGGCCACCTAAATAGAACCCACAAAGTGCTCATATGTAACTAAGGGAAGTCCCTTTCAGAGGGTTGATTCAAATAAGCATTTCTTTAAATCATCTACTTTGCATCTCCTGGGCTGGAACCTGCTTTTTACTTACCCAGCCAAACCAGCTTCTTCCCAAGACTGTCTCCATTTAGAGTAATAAACTTTCCACAAACTGTTAATGGTTATGAATAAGGAACGGCATAAATTTAGCTAAGGGGGTGGGAGTGGGATAGATCCAAAGTTTTATTGCCTTCAAAGTTAAGTAAAAAACATCATGTGTTAAAGGCTGGCTTGGTGGTCTGGTGCTACCAAAATCACATGCTCTTCCTGTGTCTTATGGGCAGTGCAAAAAGAGAGTATAAATAAAAAGTAAGGCCCCAAGATATCAAGTCTCACTATCTGTATTACTAGCCAACAATCTCCTTGTTCATTAGAATCTCCATCCCCAACTACAACCCAAGATGTCAGATGAGTTCTTGACTTGTGCAGTTTCCTCTTTTGAAAGGGTTGAAGTGGACACTAGAGCAGCAGCCCCAAACCCTTTGGGAACCAGGGACTGGTTTTGTGGAGAGAGGTTTTTCTGTGGACTGGAAGGGGTGTGGTTTCACGTGCTGCCCCTGTGGATGGGGCTTCACTTGTTTGCATGGTCCAATTTCTGGCCTGCCATGGCACAGTGCCAGTCCATGGACTGGGGGATAGGGACCTCTCCACTAGAGGACTTCATCCTTATTAAGATACAGAAATTGGTTGAAGATTTGGTATTGAAGTAGTGGGAACTTTGGATGTATAGTTTTTGATTTTAACATAAAATTTGGTGACAAACACAATTCTTGAATGTTAGAAAGGCCAGTTTTAATAAATCAGAGAGCTAGCAAGGAAGATTTTATACTATTGGAAGAAGGGAGGGAGAGGAAGGAAAATCTTTAAACCAAACTTTTGGAATCTGGTCTGGAGTCTTAGGGATAAAAGTAACGATCAATAGCTCTGAGGAAGAACACTAATGTGGTTGAGTAGACAGTACATAAAAGGAACTGAGAATGAAGAATGATGTTCATTGGAAGTGGCAGCAAGAGCTGATGAACAAAGAGGTCTACATAGCTTTAGTTTAAAAATGTAGGCATGAAATCAGGCAGGCAAAGCTATGAGGTATGAGTTAAGGCAAGGAATAAAGGTGAAGTCTAACAACTAACTTTTATTAGTGGTTTGGGGAGCTATTGTTTTCCATAGATTATGGAGCTGTGATTCAGAAGAAATCAAAACAATAACCTGTTATGTATGTAGGTTTGAATGTTATTGGTTTATTTGAACTGTTCTTGTAAAATGTCAAATGGTATTGGTTTAAATAGTGTGGGAAGAAACCCTGCACTCCCATTGGCTGGCAGCTACGGCTGCAGGCTATAAGAAGCAGCCGTAGCCAAGCCAGGACGGGTCTATTCGAGCTGTAGTCACTTAATAAACTCTTTGCTGGAACTCCTCACGTCTGACTCTTCATGCAAACTTAACACTGGCGACGAAGGTGGGATTTCCCTGAAGAGAAGACGACGCGACGAACAAGCAACTGAGCAAGATGGCTGCGCTGAACACCCCCCCAGCACCGTTCGATCCGGCGGCGGAAGACTGGGAATCGTATGCGGATCGCTTCCACATGTATCTGGAAGGGAACGATCTCGCCGGCATCCCCGAGAGACGGAAGAGGGTGGTCTTTCTCACGCACTGCGGTCCGACAGTCTTCAAAATGGCGGCGTTGGCGGGAGCAGCAGAGCTGAAGGTAATGGAATGGCCCGATTTAGAGAAACTTTTAAGAGCCCATTACGCCCCACAAGTATCGTGCCTCATTAAGAGACACGAATTTTACCGTCGGGATCAAGGGGATAGCGAGAATGTTAATGACTTCGTGGCAAGTTTAAGGGACATTGGGGGTGCTTGTGACTTTACCAACTTAGAAGAGGCCATGCGTGATCGGTTTGTTTTAGGCCTAAAGATAAGGTCTTACAAAGCAAACTATTAATGAGACCTAAGATCACGTTTAAAGAGGCCATTGAAGAAGCTGTTTCAGCGGAAGCCACCAAGTCCTCAGCAGCGGCCATGAAAAAGATTAACAAGGCCTCAAGCCAGGCCTCAAGCCATTCTGATGGGGAAAAATCCACAACAGCCCATTGCGAACAAATAGACTCTGATTCTGATGGCAGTGAGGCAGAGGAGGGGATTTTTAGACTCAGAATGGAGAAGAAGAGAAAAGACTCTGGGAAAAACAGGCAAGGTTTCTATTGCAGAGGCTGTGGGGGCCACCCCGCACTGAATGCAAGTTCTTTGACTCCATTTGCCTACGTGAGAAACGGGTCACATAGCCAGAGTCTGCAAATCATCCAGAACTCCACTGATTAGGAAAAAATTTCCTGATAAAGACTTTAAGCCCAACAATTTCCTTGAAAAGATGGGGCGAAATTTAGAAGCAAATGGCAAGAATGAAACTCACCAAACAATCACTATTGGTCATTCTTCACCCTTAAAAATCAGAAAAGTACACGTGAAGGTGTTTATTGAAGGAAGGCCTTGCCAAATGGAAGTGGACTCAGGCTCTTATTTATCTATGGTGTCATGGGACACTATCCACAGACTCTTTCCCAAAATTCAGAAGAAGCATTTCCAGAAGCAAGCACTGACTCTCAAAGACTACCAAGGAACAAGATTCCAGTAGTTGGAGCAAGAGATTTCAACATGCAGTTTAAAGGCCACACCAAACGTTTGCCCCTGACCATCGTGGACAAGGATCGCCCAAGTTTGCTGGGACTTGAGTGGTTCAAGCCACTAGGCATCGAGGTGACTGGCATCAATCACGTGAGCAACTCTGAATGGGAGGAGTCCTTGAAGTCTGAGTTTCCAGAGGTCTTCAGCGAAGGACTGGGCAAGTATATGGGGACCCCTATTGCTTTCAGCCTAGACCCCAAGGTGCCCCAATTCGTTTAAAGCCCAGGAGGGTTCCATTTGCTTTAAAGGAAAAATTGATGCACAATTAGATAAGCTCATTGCTCAAGGGGTTTTAGAGCCTACTGACCACTCCAGATGGGAAACACCCATAGTCACACCAGTCAAGGCTGATGGGTGAGTGAGAATCTGTGGTGACTATAAGGGGACACTTAACCATGCGCTGCAGCAGAGCGATACCCTGTACCAGTTGTGCATCATCTGCTCCATTCCCTTGGCAGGGGTACAGTATTTGCTAAACTGGACTTGGCTCAGGCATATCAACAATTAACAGTTGATGATGCCACTGCAGAGGCACAAACAATTGTGACTCATAGAGGTGCCTTCAAATGTAAAAGACTACAATTTGGAGTAAGCGTGGCACCTGGCATTTTTCAAAGCCTTATGGAAAGAATGTTGCAAGGACTGCCAGGGTAGTGCCTTATTTTGATGATGTGTTAATCTCTGCTGAAAATGACACTCAGCTTCAAGAGAGACTCAGAGAAGTCCTTACCAGATTCAGAAAAGCGGGTTTAAAAGTCAAGGAAGACAAATGTACACTCAAAACAGACAGAGTTGAGTTCCTGGGGTACATGATTGACAAGCATGGCATCCACCCTACTGATGCCAAGGTTAAAGCAATCAAGGAAGCCCCTAAACCTAGATGCAAGACAGATTTGCAAGCCTTCCTTGGACTTATTAACTTTTACCACATGTTTCTACCTCACAAAGCATCTATTGCTGAGCCTTTACATCGCCTGCTTGATAAGAAAGCTGTTTGGATCTGGGGGAGGAAGGAACAGTCAGCATTTAACAGTATTAAGAGACTAATCACGTCTGATGCTGTGTTGATACAGTTCTCTGAGAATTTGCCTGTTGTTCTGACTTGTGATGCATCCCCTTTTGGAGTGGGGGGTTTTGAGTCACAGACTTCCCAGTGGAAGGGAAGCCCCAATTGCATTTTACTCTCGCACGCTGTCCAAAGCAGAGAGGAATTATAGCCAATTGGACAAGGAGGCTTTAGCAGTTGTTGCAGCTGTTAAGAAATTTCATGAATATCTGTATGGCAGGTCATTCACCATTGTTACAGATCACAAACCTTTATTAGGCATTGTGGCAGGAGACAAACCTACACCTAATATCCTGTCACCAAGAATGCTGAGGTGGACTGAATTTCTTGCAGCCTATTCATACAAACTGATTCACAGGCCTGGCAAGGACATTGGACATGCTGATGCACTGAGTCGTTGCCCACTACCTTGCCACAAGGAGGACTTTGAACTTGAAACTCACACCTTTTTCCTGGAGACCGTTGCTAAGCTTCCAGTCCATGCTGCTGAGATTGCCAGAGAGTCTGCCAAAGATGCTGTGTTGGCACCTGTTATGGGCTGGATTAAGAAAGGTTGGCCTCTTCAAGATCTACCTCACCTTGCCCAACCTTTTAAGTCCAGGCAAACTGAATTATCTGTATTAAGAGGATGTATTTTGTGGGGTAACAGGGTGGTTATTCCTGCAAAACTGCAAAGGGAGGTTTTGGAAATGTTACATGAGGGTCATCCTGGGATTGTAAGGATGAAAGGTTTGGCCAGGAGTTATGTATGGTGGCCAGGTATTGACAAAATGGTTGAAAACTGGGTAGCCTCTTGTCCCAATTGCCAGGCAGTCAGGCCTGCTCCACTTCACGCCCCTACACAGGAATGGGAATGTCCTAGGGGCCCATGGTCTAGAATCCACATTGATTTTGCAGGCCCTACAAGAGGGCACACTTTTCTAGTTATAGTAGATGCATATTCCAAATGGCTAGAGGTAATTCCCATGACATCCACTACAACTGAGGCTGTCATCAAGCAACTCAGAAAATTGTTTGTAACCCATGGGTTACCAGATGTCCTTGTCTCTGACAATGGCCCTCAATTCACATCTAACATTTTTGAATCCTTTCTAGCTCAACAGGGTATCAGACATGCCCTCACTGCCCCTGGGCACCCTTTGGCCAATGGCCGGGCTGAACGCATGGTACGCTTTACCAAAGAGAAGCTTCAGCAGCTGGGTCCTGGGGACATCACTGAGAAGCTTGAAAAACTTCTTAGTGTTCAACACATCACTCCTAGCCCATCAAATAACTTGTCCCCAGCAGAGTTGTTGATGGGCAGGAAACTTAGGTCTTCCCTTGACCGCCTTCATCCCACTTACGCACCCAACGCACCACTGGATTCCACTTCCAAAGTTCGTTCTTTTAGTGTGGGAGATTCTGTCTATGCTAGGAACCTTATAGGTGAACCTTTGTGGATTCCTGCTGAAATAACTCACATCACGGGCCCTCATTCTTACAGGGTACAAACAGAGGATGGCCTCCTCTGGAGCAGGCACATTGACCAACTTAGATCCAGGTTCCCTCAGGAACATCGCCCCTGTCTCTCTCTGGGTCCCTCACCTGATGTCTCTTCTAGGGGAAGGGGGAACAGGAGGAAAATCAGCAAACAGGAATCAACCCCATGTGTAACGAGCCATTGGACAGGAACCATCCGAACCCTGTCACAATGCCAAGATCCATCCTTAGAAGTGGAAGATTGCACATCACTACCTGACTTGGGTGCTGACATTGGAATGGAGATGGGTTGGGAGGAGAGACCAGATTCTAACAGTCTAACAGGGTCTTCTTTCACAGGAAGTCCCAACAGGGAAATTTCAGTAGACACATTTCCCCTCTCACTGGGTGAGAACGTTAAAACTTCTGAACCACGAAGGTCTCACGTACACGTAAGAGCCCCACCTATTTAAAGGAATACATTAGATAGGTTGGGGTTTGGTATGGACTGATCCTAGTGGGGAGGGGTGTTATGTATGTAGGTTTGAATGTTATTGGTTTATTTGAACTGTTCTTGTAAAATGTCAAATGGTATTGGTTTAAATAGTGCGGGAAGAAACCCTGCACTCCCATTGGCTGGCAGCTACGGCTGCAGGCTATAAGAAGCAGCCGTAGCCAAGCCAGGACGGGTCTATTCGAGCTGTAGTCACTTAATAAACTCTTTGCTGGAACTCCTCGCGTCTGACTCTTCATGCAAACTTAACACAACCCATTGTTTGAAATTCTGTACCTTGTACTGAAAATTTTTTAAATACTGAATCCTTTGCTCATGTTATTTCTGGACAATTACATATTGCCGTATTATATTTCCTCACCCATTTTCCTATATAAAATGATATCCTTATACAAAAATTGAGGTTGCTAGAACTGTCCAGGGTACACTTCAAATTTGATTAGAAAAGAAGTATGCCTTCAACCTTATATCAGCACAGAACAGGATGCATTTCCATATGAGTCTGGGAAGAAAAAAGGATCTAAAGTTGTAGAGAGCCGTCGTGAGTACAGCAGATATCCCATTGTAGACCCATTCCTCCTTCCATTGTGGTGGGTCCACAATGAAAATGGTGAGGTTTGGAATCCCTTCGATATTATCAGCTCATGGAATGTTAACAGTATGGAAGTTGTCTAATATGTGAATCAGGCTTAAATCTTTGCTGCCTCACAGTGAGCAGACACACAAAATATTGCTAGGAATTACGGTGATATTCTGAACCATTCTTTTTGATGAGGAATAGGGCATCCATTAAATGTTTGAACTATGGTTTTGCTAGAAATCAAAACACAGTGTGGAGAGGCTAATTGGAGCTTCCAAATAAACATTCCATTGAAAATTTCCTTTTAAATAGAGCAAGGATTCTTTTTAAAAAATATTAAAAGTTATTTTCAATTTTAGCAGGTATTCACTGTGTACCTGTAGCTATTTCATCTTTAACCTAGCACTTGCTGCTAGTGGCTTAATGAATCATGCACCAGAGCCTCATGATCTATTCTACTATTTGCAATCAATGTGATGAAAATTATGGTTGTTTTTGAAATGAGCAGACTAAACATTTGTCTTTGAATTGAGGGGAAAAAAACAGACCAGAGAAACAAGATAGCTTCCCCCAAAGTCACATTCTTCTTTCTCATCTGTTAAAAAGACAGCTTTAATATACGGTTTGACCACAAATCTGGAATCTGGCATATACTATTTTCTAAACTAAGTTCGATTGGATTCTTTATGCAGCGGCAGAAAAGCCACTAAACTAAACATTCTTCCTCAGTGCTTGAAAGGCAAGTTCACACAACTAGTTCAAATGACAGTTAACGTTTGCATAACTTAATTCTGCGTTTTGCAAGTGCTACGATGCACGCAAGTTGGAACTTTTATGTGAAGTGGTTTCTTTATTAGCATCAGTGGAACAAAGAACGTCCCTTCTATGTGTTCATAGCTGCCCTTGTTCCTGAAAGAGCACAGAAAAATTCTTGTGGATGTGATTGGTCAACGGAATATCAGAGCTCTAAAAGTGACCACAAGATGAGATCTGAATTGATCTGAGATGGCTGCCTTACATAGTGAAGAAACAGTATTACTACTAGGAGAGATAGAAATGTAGGGGTTTTAATTGTCCTATTTCTCAAGGAAAACAAGTTAACTTAATCGGTAATTGCAGACTCTTCAACTGGGCAAGTTCTGGGTTCACGTAAGCTCTTGAACAGGCACTTGCCATGTTTTGTTAAGAAACTCTCAGCTCCAAGTGGCTCATCTGTAAATGCATGTAAAGAGGAACTTCAAAGGGTTCCAATAATAATAAGCAAAGTAACACTTCAAAATTTGCTATAATGTATAGACTGAATATATTCAGAGCCTTTCCAGACACAGCTTAGGCTGTTATCTCCACTTCTGCTGTTGTAGTATATAGCTTGTTCAGCTTAGGACTGTGTTGCCCATATCTTTTTGTTATACTGTCCATACCATTGGTCAGCACATCAACCTAGTATGTTATATGGTTGATTGCACAGTCAACCATATGTTTAGTCTGGATTTGGCATTTTTATCCACCAAGGATAAGGACCTGGAAGAGGCAAATGCTGTTGTTTGATGGTGTTAAATGTGCCTTTTACCATTGACAGATGGTGATTTTTATCGATGCCAATGGTATTCAAGAGGTACTCCAAATATTATGGGATTATCTCCAAGGCACCTATTACTATTGATAATATGTTTGCTTTTTTTGCCATAGTTATTTTACTTGCAGGTCTATTGTACTATTGTTATTATTTTTGCACTTATCAAAGTCTACAATATGAAGATAAATAACCTAATCTTATCCCATATTACTAATCAAATTACAACAACTCATCATTCAGTCCACTCATCAATCAGCAAATGTCTATTAAAAGCTACCAGATCTTTATCTCTGTCTCTCTCTCTCTCTCTCTCTCTTAATAAAAATACCTTTTTGTAACCCAAACTTTTCACTTTCTCTAAGAAATCTCTCCCCACTTATAAAAAGATTTTTAATATATACAGTATATTTTAACCCTTATCAAAAAGATTCACTGTGTAAATCTTTTGTTTATTTTTTTCCCAAAAGCTTGATTTTTAATTGATTAATGCTGTACTTGTTGATATCTTATCATTTTCTCTTTGTATCTTCTCAGAAACAATTTCCTTTTATACATTCCTTTTGTAAATCCAAGATAAGGTTTTCCAAGTCACTCTTTTGATTTATTATTTGTGTTATTTAATATTATTTATTATTTAATTATTAAGACATTAATTAGTTGGTTCCATTTGTAAACCAATTTTGGCATCTTTTCCCATACCATTTATACTCTGACATTTTAAAGTCCTTTTCAAATCCACATCATCTTTTTTTTAAAGCACTTTTTAAATCCAGCATCCCCCCCAATCCACATTCAAATCACTCTCAGTCACTTTTATCTAATAAAATCCTTTGTTCTTCTATATTCTCTGCTATAGCGTCAAACATTCTTATAACTAACTTTTGTTCTCAAACAGCCTTGAATTCTTCTATAGTCAAATAGTTTTGCTCCATTGTATTAATGGGTCTGTTCTTTAAGAGTAATTGTTTGTTCCTTCTACTTGACCTTCAAGTCCTCTCTTATCATCTATTTATTTTCCAATCAACAAAACTTTTCCTCACAAAGATTTACTACAATTAATTTCAAATCTTCATATAGTCTTTCACAAAATTTTAAACATCCCACAGGAAATATCCTTTCAAGTCCACCTAGCCCCCTTAGTTTTCCAGAATCCACATTTTAATCTCCATTTTCCAAAAGGTTTTCTTTTTTAATCCTTAAACTTACATCAGACCTTCCGTCATTCGGGATAGAACAGTAGTGGCTAGTCTTTTTGGGCTCCTGTGCCAAAAATTGTGTGCACACTTGCGCTCGTGCACTCGTGTGCCAGCACCCAGAAGGCAATGCATGTGCCCCCCATACCCCCTGCGCATGTGCTCACAAACCCTCCCCCCATTCCCCTGCCTGCACGGTACCTACCAGCTGATTTTTGGCCCTTTTGAGGCCTTTTTCAGCCTCCCAGAGGCTTGAGGACAGCTTCTGCAGCCTTTGCAGGCCAAAAAATAGGCCTGTTTCATCACTTCCTATATTTCTGGAAATACTGGAAGTGATGAAACGGGCCTATTTTTCGGCCTGCAAAGGCTGCAGCTTCCTGAAACTGAAAAAGGCCTCAAATGGGCCAAAAATCAGCTGGGAGGTGCGCACATGCACAGTGAGGTAAGTTTGCCTGCAGTGCTGTCACAAATGGCTCTGCATGCCATCTGTGGCAGGCGTGCCATAAGTTCACCATCATGGGGATAGAAGGAGGTTTTCTGGGCAACACAGTAAAGTCGATTCTTTGGAAGATTTTTAGTTTCAGTGAAATAAATAATAAGCAGCTTCCTAAGGCACTTAAGAGAAAAGTCAGCAATCCAAGGGTCTCTTTGAAAGACACCAAACCATGGTTTAGGCAGGTTGATAACTCCCCTTGTTCTCAGAGCCACTAAACCCACCGAAGAGCATTGTTTTATCATCTCATTGCAGGGAGATGTGTGGAACAAATTTGAGGGTGATACTTGTTTTCTCTTTGATCCAGAGAGAAATTTCAAGGAGCCAATCCATTCATTGGCTCCTATTTCTGCCACAGTCATCAGAGATCAGTCCACCATTGCTCTTTTTGAAGTCCCAGGTCCTTGTACTTTATTATTTTTTTCCAGTTTTTTGTCTTCTATTCTGTGTCTTTAAGTATTGCCACATCTGTTAAGTTTGCATGAAGAGTCAGATAAGAAGAGCTTCAGTGAAGAGTTTATTAGTGACTACAGCTCGAATGGACCTGTCTTGGCTGGACTATGGCTGCTACTTATAGCCAGCAGCCGCAGTTGCCAGCCAATCAGAGTGCAGGGTTTTCCCGCACTTTTCAAACCAATCATATTTGACATTTTACAAGAACAATTCAAACTAAACCAATGACATTCAAACCTACATACATAACACCCCTCCCCACTAGGTTCAGTCCATACCAAAACCCAACCTATCTAATGTATTCTTTTAAATAGGTGGGGCTCTTATAATGCGTTGAGACCTTCGTGGTTCAGAAGTTATAACATTCTCACCCAGTGAGAGAGGAAATGTGTCTGCTGACATTTTCCTACTGGGACTTCCTGTGAAAGAAGACCCTGTTTGATTGTTAGAATCTGGCCTCTCCTCCCAACCCATCTCCAGCCCAATGTCAGCACCCAAGTCAGGTAGTGATGTACAATCTTCCACTTCTAAGGATGGATTTTGGCATTGTGACAGGTTTTGGAATGGTTCCTGTCGTAATGACTCATTACACATGGGATGGATTCTTGCTTGCTGATTATCCTCCTGCTCCTCCCCTTCCCCTAGAATTGACATCAGGTGAGGGAACTAGAGAGGAACAAGTGTGATGTTCCTGAGAAAACCTGGATCTAAGTTGATCAATGTGCCTGCTCCAGAGGACTCCAGCCTCTGTTTGTACCCTGTAAGAACGAGGGCCTGTGATTTGAGTTATCTCAGCAGGAATCCACAAAGGTTCACCCAAAAGGTTCTTAGCATAAACAGAATCACCCACAGTGAATGTGCAAACTTTGGAAGTGGAATCTAGTGGTGCATTGGGTGCGTAAGTGGGATGAAGGTGGTCAAGGGAAGACCTAAGTTTCCTACCCATCAACAACTCTGCTGGGGATAAGTTATTAGATGGGTTAGGAGTGATGTGCTGAACACTAAGAAGTTTTTCAACTTTCTCAGTGATGTCCCCAGGACCCAGTTGCTGAAATTTCTCCTTGGTAAAACATACCATGTGTTCAGCCCGGCCGTTAGCCGAAGGGTGCCCAGGGGCAGTGAGGGCATGTCTGATACACTGTTGTGCTAAATATGATTCAAAAAGGTTGGATGTAAATTGAGGGCCATTGTCAGAGACAAGAACATCAGGTAACCCGTGGGTTACAAAAAGTTTTTTGAGCTGCTTGATGACAGCATCAGTTGTGGTGGATGCCATAGGGATTACCTCTAGCCATTTGGAATATGCATCTACTATAATAAGAAAGGTGTGGCCTCTGGTAGGGCCTGCAAAATCAATGTGAATCCTAGACCATGGGCCCCTAGGACATTCCCATTCCTGTTTGGGGGCAAGAGGTGAGGCAGGCCTGATTACCTGACAGTTGGGACAAGATGCAACCCAGTTTTCAACCATTTTGTCAATACCTGGCCACCATACATAACTCCTGGCCAATCCCTTCATCCTTACAATACCAGGATGACCCTCATGTAACATTTCCAAAACCTCTTTTTGTAGTTTTGCAGGAATAACCACCCTGTTACCCCACAAAATACATCCTCTTAATACAGATAATTCAGTTTGCCTGGACTTAAAAGGTTGGGCCAGGTGAGGTAGATCTTGAAGAGGCCAACCTTTCTTAACCCAGCCTATAATAGGAGCCAATAAAGTGTCTTTGGCAGTCTCTCTGGCAATTTCAGCAGCATGCACTGGAAGCTTGGCAACAGTTTCTAGGAAAAAGGTGTATGTTTCAGGTTCAAAGTCCTCTTTGTGACAAGGAAGTGGGCAACGACTCAAGGCATCAGCATGTCCAATGTCCTTGCCAGGCTTGTGGATAAGTTTGTAAGAATAAGCAGCAAGAAATTCAGTCCACCTCAGCATTCTTGGTGACAGGATAGTAGGTGTAGGTTTATCTCCTGCCACAATGCCTAACAAAGGTTTGTGATCTGTAACAATGGTAAATGTTCTCCCATACAAATATTCATGAAATTTCTTGACAGCTGCAACAATTGCCAATGCTTCCTTGTCCAATTGGCTGTAATTCCTCTCTGCTTTGGTCAAAGTGCGAGAGTAAAATGCAATAGGGGCTTCTCTCCGCTGGGAAGCCTGTGGCTCAAACCCCCCACTCCAAAGGGGATGCATCACAAGTCAGTACAACAGGCAAATTCTCAGAGAACTGTATCAGTACAGCATCAGACGTGATTAGTCTTTTAATACTGTTAAATGCTGATTGTTCCTTCCTCCCCAGACCCAAACAGACTTTTGTCAAGTAATCTGTGCAATGGTTCTGCAATGGTTGCCTTCTGAGGTAGAAACATGTGATAAAAGTTAATAAGTCCAAGGAAGGCTTGCAAATCTGTTTTGCATTTAGGTCTAGGGGCTTCTTTGATTGCTTGAACCTTGGCATCGGTAGGGTGGATGCCATGCTTGTCAATCATATAGCCCAGGAACTCAACCTTGTCAGTTTTAAGAGTGCATTTTTCTTCCTTGACTTTTAACCCTGCTTTCCTGAATCTGGTAAGGACTTCTCTGAGTCTTTCTTGTAACTGAGTGTCATTTTCAGCAGAGATTAACACATCATCAAAGTAAGGCACTACCCTGGCAGTCCTTGGAGCATCCTTTCCATAAGGCTTTGAAAGATGCCTGGTGCCATGCTTACTCCAAATGGTAACCTTTTACATTTGAAGGCACCTCTATGAGTCACGATGTTTTGGGCCTCTGCAGTGGCATCATCAACTGTTAGTTGTTGATATGCCTGGGCCAGATCCAATTTGGCAAAGACTGTACCCTGCCAAGTGAATGTAATAGATGATGCACCACTGGAACTGAGTATGCGCTCTGCTGCAGCGCATGGTTCAGTGTCCCCTTATAGCCCCCACAGATTCTTACTGACCCATCAGTCTTGACAGGTGTGACTATGGGTGTCTCCCATCTGGAGTGGTCAGTGGGCTCTAAAACTTCTTGAGCTATTAGTTTATCTAATTGTGCATCAATTTTTTGCGACCCTTCTGGGCTTTAAATGAATTGGGGGGACCTTGGGATCTAGGTTGAAAGTGATAGGGGTCCCCATATACTTGCCCAATCCTTCGCTGAAAACCTCTGGAAACTCAGACGTCAAGGTCTCCTCCCATTCAGAGTTGCTCACGTGATTGATGCCAGTCACCTCGATGCCTAGTGGATTGAACCACTCAAATCCCAGCAAGCTTGGGCGATCCTTGTCCACGATGGTCAGGGGCAAATGTTTGGTGTGGCCTTTGAATTTCACGTTGAATTCTCTTGTTCCAACTACTGGAATCTTGTTCCCTTGGTAGTCTTTAAGAGTCAGTGCTTGCTTCTGGAAATGTTTCTTCTGAATGTTGGGAAGTAGCCTGTGAATAGTGTCCCATGACACCATAGATAAATAGGAGCCTGAGTCCACTTCCATTTGGCAAGGCCTTCCTTCAATGAGTACCTTCACATGTACTTTTCTTTCTTAAGGTTGAAGAATGACCAATGGTGACTGTTTGATGAGTTTCATTCTTCCCATTTGCTTCTGAGTTGCCCCATTTTCTCACTGAAGTTGTTGGGCTTGAAATCTTTGTCAGGAAACTTTCTTCTGTGTGGTGGAGTTCTGGATGATTTGCAGACTCTTGCTAAGTGACCTCTTTTTTCACAACGAAGGCAGATGGTATTAAGAAACTTGCATTCAGTGCGGGGTGGCCCCCAACCTCTGCAATAAAATTCTTGCCTCTTTTTTCCAAGGTCTTTCTTTTCTTCTCCATTCTGAGTCTATAAATTCCTTCCTCCACCTCACTGCAGTCTGATTCAGAATCTATTTGCTCGCAATAGTTGTTGTGGACTTTTCCACATCAGAATGGCTTGAGGCCTTGTTAATTTTCTTCATGCCTGCCGCTGAGGACTAAGTGGCTTCTCTTCTATGGCTTCCTTCAATGTGATCTTAGGTTTTAATAACAATTTGCTCTGAAGCACCTTGTCTTTGAGGCCTAGAACAAATCGATCGCGCATGGCCTCCTCCAAGTTGTTAAACTCACATGCACCCCCAATGTCTCTTAAACTTGCCATGAAGTCGTTTTTTGCTTTCCCCTTGATCCCGACGGTAAAACTCGTGTCTCTTAATGAGGCATGATACTTGTGGGGTGTAATGGGCTCTTAAAAGCTTTCCTAAATCAGGCCATTCCATTCCCTTCACTTCTGCAGCTCCCACCAATGCCTTCGCCATCTTGAAGACTGCTGGACCGCAGTGCATAAGAAAGACCGCCCTCTTCCGCTTCTCGGAGATGTCGGAGAGGTCGTTTCCTTCCAAATACATTTGGAAGCGATCTGCATACGATTCCCAGTCTTCTGCTGCCGGATCGAACGGGGCTGGGGGCGTGTTCAGCGCAGCCATCTCGCTCTTCTGCTTGTCTTTCGTGTCACCTTCTCTTCAGGGGAATCCCACCTTCGTTGCCAGTGTTAAGTTGCATGAAGAGTCAGACGCGAAGAGCTTCAGTGAAGAGTTTATTAGTGACTACAGCTCGAATGGACCCATCTTGGCTGGGCTACGGCTGCCTCTTATAGCCAGCAGCCGCAGTTGCCAGCCAATCAGAGTACAGGGTTTTCCCGCACTTTTCAAACCAATCATATTTGACATTTTACAAGAAAAATTCAAACTAAACCAATGACATTCAAACCTACATACATAACAACATCCATTATTTTTGTCATTATTATCAACAATTGTTAAGTCTGTTACTGTGTTACAGATGCTTGCCTATTTGTATTTCTCCATGTACTTCACTTTTCACTTTCTATTACTTTTGTGGTCTCCCAAGTGCTTACTTGTATCCAAATGGTATTTTTGCAAATATTCCAATGCATCGTTGTTGCTACTTTTGTTGTATGTGGTCAGTCTATGCAATATTCTTGCAGCCGCTGATTAGATGGTCCACTGTTTCTTCAACTAGTTTGCACAGTCAGAATTTGTGCACGCATGTGTAGGGGGTGTGGAGGGGCATGCATTGCCTTCTGGGTGCTGCCACGTGAGCACGAGTGTGCAATCACGTGCACAATTTTTGGCACAGGAGCCCAAGAAGGTTAGCCACCACTGGACTAGACAGTCACTTATCTGAAATGGTATAGGCAGGGGTGAGATTTTACTGGTTCAGACCGGTTCAAGTGAACCGGATGTTAAAGTTACACCTGGTTCACCAAACCAGCATTTTAACCGACTGGCTAGTTCCGTCCCTCCCACCCCACTCTCCCAGGAGTCTCCACGTGGCCCATTTTAAATGGAGGTAAGTGCAGGGTCCACATGGAGACTCCGGGAGGGGGAAAACGGGCCTTCCAGAAGTCTGGAAACGGGCCTGTTTCTGGCTTCCAGAGGGCCTCCAGGGTCCGGATGAGACAATTTTTATGCTCCCAGAGGCCCAGGGCAGGCCTCTGGACCCTTGAGAGAGCGAAAAATGGCCTTTGTGGAAAAATTGGAAGTTGAAAAACGGGTTTATTTCCAGCTTCCAGTTGGCCTCCAGAGCCCAGTGGAGGCTGTTTCTGCCCTCTCAGAGGCCCAGGGGAAGCCTCTGGACCCTTGGGAGGGCAAAAATGGCCTCCCCCGGGCTCTGGAAGCCCACCAGAAACCAGAAACAGGAAATTCCAGTAAGCCCTGCCCACTATGGCCCCGCCCACCCAGCAACTGGGCAGCGAACCGGTTGCTGGGATTTTTGAATCACACTCCTGGGTATAGGCTCTCCTGCTTGAGCAGAGGGCTAGTCTAGAAGACCTCCGAGGTCCCTTCCAGCTCCTTCTATTCATTTCATTTCATTTCATTTTTCATTTATTTGGATTTATATGCCGCCCCATCTCCTGAAGGACTCGGGGCAGCTCACATAAAAAGTATAGCATACAAATAGTAAAAAAGTATTAAACCCAATCCAAATAAACAATAAGATCCCACATTAAAATGCCCAATTAAAAACCCCAATCCCCCTCAATCCAGGCCAGCCTGCAAAAATAGCCAAGTCTTTAGATCAAGGTGGAATGAATGCAGGTCAGGGGCCAACTGTAACCCCAGGGGTAGCTGGTTCCACAGGGTGGGAGCTCCCACAGAGAAGGCCCTGCCCCTCATTAATAAGAAAAACTTGGCATTGGTTCACCTTCATCCTCACTATCCAATCTACAATTAAAAAAACTCTTTATCATCTAAATGGATGATCAAATGAGTGAGTGCATGGATTGTAAACATAAACCTTTGAACAAAAATGTCTAATGGCTAATTCAGAATGTGGTGGTGGAAGGGGGAAGAGAAAGTACAGTCAATTGAGTTTTAAATCTGCAAAGATGAGAAAAGTTGGGAAGGTAAACATTGTAAAATGCAAAGCAAAGTTGTGGATTGGAACCAATGTTTCAGTACCATCAAATATATACTTAGGATCTGAACTAACATCTTCATCAGAAACCTGAAAACTCTTTTTATGCTCTTTTTGTAAGTATTTAATAGCAAATGGCAATCAGTCTAAAGCAGGACAATGCTTCGATTTGGATGCCAAATAGGCACTTGAAGACAACACTTCATATAGACAGATAACATGATGGAGAGATTTCATTTGGCAGATCATATTAAAGTAAAAGTAGTGATAGTCTTATTCATCTGTAAAGGCAAGGTTGTAGACTGATGGATTTCATAAACTGGCTCAATTGCATGTGAGTCCTGCAAACCTATGGAGCCCCCATCAGCCGTTCCATGAAAAATTACTATTACAGCCTCATCCATCTTTTATCGTTTCCATCTCTTTGCTGAGTGACATGTATTTTCTTCCTTCCATGACCCAGAACGCCAAGACTCTGAGACTACTGAAATGTTTGCACAATCTTGAAGCATTTATTTAAAAGTTGCTTTTCCCTGAAGGGCAAGTGCTAGAGCAGATTCAAAGTCCGATCAAGAAAACAAACAAATGCTATCTTTACAAGCCCTTCAGACCGGAATAACTCCAAAAGACCTTCTAGGTCCTCCCCCATCCCTATTTTGGCATCTTGACAAACAACATGGTGCCTTAAGGCGGTGAGCTGGAATACATGTTTACAACCCCTTCAAATTCACAGGCCAAACAGGAAAAGAAGGGAAATGTCAAAAATTACAAATCAAACAGTTGATCCTCAAAGGCAACGAGGCCTGCAAATGAATAATTTTTAGGTATGTGGTATCAGATTTCTTAAATATTTGCCACAGCTGGGTAGTTGCACAGAGAGAAGTGCTTGATAACCTTAATGTTTGCCTTAAGTGCTCTCAAAAATAACTTTATTTATACTGAATATCTGAGTAGTGGAATAATAGGATACTGTGGGACAAGTGAATGCAGTTTTTGTCTGCTGGAAGAAAAATATTTGTGTTTGCAGAACATGTGATTTCTCTCTCTCACTGTGAAAGGTCTGAGATAATGGTTTGAAGAAGCAAGAAGAGAGACAGTCTGGTGATTTATTTTATATATTACTATTGATTAATCAAATTTACATGGTTTCCCACCTCATGGGAAGTGACACTCCAACAAAAGAGTAATGTTTATATTAATTATTATTTAATGCATTATTATCTAAGTTTCCTTGAGGCCAAGACAAACAAGTTAAGATAGTCTGAGCACTGTTATCAGAGTGCATTTCTTTTTAAAGGGTGGAAAACAACAGCCAAACATTTGGCCCATTTAAAGGAAGTTTTAGTTCTGGTATTGGGAGAAGGGATGAGTTTTCCCAGCCCCAGTTTTTCGATAGTCCTATTAAAAGTGGCCTAGTGAATAGTAATAGAGCCAGTTGTAATCATTAGATAATATTTTAAGAGATGGAAGATACGATCTTGAGAATGACTCATCTGATCTGTTGCTTAGATTCAAGATAATGACAGCAATAATAATAATAATAATAATAATAATAATCTTGAATCAAATTAAATTTGAACTTGCTAAATGTACAGGAAATAAAGAGTAAATATTGAAATAATATAGTAAAAAATGAACAGAATGTTGGCAAGGAAAAGAATGACACGGTCAATTTCTACAAAGGATCGAAGGAAAAATAGTGAAAGAGAAAACCTGGCAATGGCTTACAATTGGATCATTTTTAAAAAAGAAGGTTTAGGCTTAATTTTGGCTGGGCAAGAACAAATTATTCCAACTAATGGATTCCAGGGCAAGATTGTAACTCAGCTCACACAAAATGATTATAATACAGTTGCTGAAATGATTCACTGGAACATCTGAAAAAAATTATGATGTACCAGTAATGAAAAATTGGTTATAATGTGTGATTGAAAAAGTAGTAAAAAATGAGCAGAGTAAAAGACTGTAGAATTTCTGAAAAGAGATTGATAAAGTCCTTGTTCACAACATACAATATAACTGGTTGAAAAGAAGGAAGTGTGGATAATTGGTGTGGCAATACCAGGGGATAGCAAAATGAAAGACAAAGGATTGGAGAAGATCACAAAATATCAAGATCTGAAAGCTGAAATTGAAATATTATGGAATAAACCCAATGGGATGCCAGTGGGTATCACAACCCTGAATACCATACCCAAAAAATCTTGGATGGTGTTTAGAAATTCTGAGCATTGACAAGCTTTCTATCAGTTGATTACCAAAGGACACGTTCATGGATCCACACATATACTACATCGTTAAATCACAACATCCTAGGTTCTTGGGAAGAACTCAATTCTATTCTTGGCACTCTTGGCAACCCTGAAGATTTCTGAATATCTGTTACTTCAGTAACATGAATTCATTTAATCATTTCCATGATACAGATTAAAGCTACAGCAAGTGAAATGTCCCCACTGCAGTGCACAAAAATAGAAGACCATTTAAAACCAGTTCTTTGGCCAGGGTTTTTAGGCAAGCTTTTTTGTTATGCAAGCAAATTTACTGTGAATAATTTTTTCTCCCTCTGGAAGTGCTTCTAACACAATACAATTAGCTTTAAGCATAAAAAAAAAGTTTGATGAAATTGCATCGTATATCTGGATGCATGAATAGCTCCTCAAACTCAATAAACTGCATTGTGAAAGGAAGGGATCATTGTAAAATAATTGAATAGAACTTTACAATTCAAGGTCACTGCTGGGAGACCAGTTCTTGGCTGTTGTTTGCTCCTCTCCCCACCTATTTTCATTTACACTGGGCATTTGCAGAAATTTGGGTCCGAACCATTACAATTGGTTAACAGTATACAAAACTGTAAAAGTAAATAGAATAAAAATACAACACTGACTCTTTCAGAAAACATTGTTTATCTCAGTTTCCCCAGGCCAGCTCTCTAAGCCCTTTGGGGTGGTTAACCATAGTAAGAGCAAATAATGTCTTCTGATTTGATGATAAATTGTGGAGTGAGATTTTTTATATTAGCAGCTCTAAGTATTCACACTTTTCGAAGATTAAAGGCACTTTTCCAAGGCAGTAGTGGAGTATTAATTAGTGCCTGTTAGGAAGACAAATTGCAGGCCCAAATAGTGAGATGAATATGGAGCTAACCTTTAAGATGAAATTAATCTCCAGTTTAATGTAGCTTGATCTGACTTAAAGGGTTTGATACATTTCCTGGTAGGTTTCCAATAGAAATGAAAGTGGGGCCAGAGCGCAAAAAGTAAGGCTGAATAAACATATGCCAAGTGTAGCTCTTAAGGCACTACAGAGAGCTGTTGCCATTTCTCAAAAATGTTCATAAATCACACCTAATGTGTAGAGCACAGGAACTGCGATTTTGGGATGACTTTTTCAAATGGGCTACTTTACTGAACTGGAGTTCTACTCTTAGCTGTATAAGGCGATTGGATTTATCCCTCCCTTATTATTTTTCATGTTTGAAGGCATGGGAGTGGGCTCCTACCTATCCAAAAGTTCAAGCAGGGGTTCAGCCTGTAAATATCTACACTGTTCTGGATAATAGCAGAGGAGTGGGAGCTATAAATGACTTCTGCAAGGTAAATTGGAACATTGCCAGAAAAGCAGTTTGGGGATATAAATATCATGAGTAGGCTACTTGGGGCTTCACTGCATGTATTAAATGTAAATATTCTGTAGCTAAAAGCTGTGAGAGCAAACAGAACGGTGGGAAATAGTTTAGGATAACATTTATTACCATTTGGTAGGAGACTTTCCTACCAGGAGTTAAAGAGTCATGCTACTACCATATATATGCTATGGAGGATCAGATGTTATACCAAGTTGTATTCTAATATAACTTGTTTATATGGTTGAGTAGCTGGAATATTGTTCACTATGAATTATACTTATTCTCTGCTCTGGGTTGCCATGTGTCTGATTTTATAGACAACATCAGGGGTGGGATTCTACCAGTTCGGACCAGTTCTATAGAACTGGTTGTTATGATTCTGCACAGTTTGGAGAACCGGCAAATCACACCACTGGCTGGTCCCTCCCCTCCCCACCCACCCCACCCAGGAGGCTTCCCTGAGGCCCAGTCAAGGGTGGTATTCAGGGGTTGTGGGAGGGAGAAGTGGCCTGAGAGCAGAGCTGAACCTTCCTTAGGACTGAAGCTTCTATTTTTCAGTGCAGACTCAGGCAGCAGATTGCAGAAAGGTAGATCTGGGAGTGAAGCTGTGATTCTGCAAGCAGCTCAATCTGCCTGCCTGCTTTGCCTGATTTTGGGTAAAAGTTGCTCTTTTTTAAAATAAAAAATACAATCTTTACATATATATTTACAATATTTACATATAAGCCACACCCAGCCAGTCACATGACCACCAAGCCACACCCACAAATTAGGCCATGCCCACAGAACCAGTTGTTAAGAAATTTGAATCCCACCCCTGGACAACATCCCTCTGTTGAAGTCCCTTTCTTTTTAGATGGCTATCTAGTTCAACTCCCACCAAAAGGAAAGATCACACTAACAATAACATCTGTTCAGTTGATCGAGGAGACTCTCCACTCATCAAATCACAATTGTCACACTATCATCCCAATCAGATTTTGGACCTGAGAATGTATTTATGAAATTTGACATTTGAACAAGATGTCTACTTTGTCACCTACAGTGTCTAGCCACTGAGAAAATCTGGGTAATATTGCTGTAATTCATGTTGATCTGAATGTCTTATTGCTCATGCCACAGTCTTTTTGTCAGAAATGGCTCAAAGGTTCACGGAATCTCATAGAAGCCACGAGCCAGTTCCAGGTAATTTCTTGTCCCATCATTCAGGTACGCACATTTTAGGTTTGAATTTTTGGGTTGAATGGAATGAGGATGGTTTGGAAGTGGAGGAGGAACTGAACACAGATCCCTTAATGGCTGGATAACTATGACAATTTGTGAAACCTTTTGATCACATCCATTTAAACCTTTATTCTTTGAACAGTACACGAGTATTCTGATCTGTTTGTTCAGTCAGGTTGGCTGTGTTTTAACTTTTGCACCCTGAGAACATGGTCATAATTTTTGAAGAGGCAGAAAAAAACCAAAACAACCCAGGGTCCTGGTCCCGTCATAGCCAAACCAGCATGCATGAACCCAAGGAGTGGACGAAAAGGGGCAATAACATAGACTGCCTCTCCTCAAGGTGGCTCCCCCATATGCCATGAATTGTCCAGATTGAAAGATTGAAGCAGGGATGAGTAGAAAAACACCACTTCCAGAACTTAGTTCCTGAATTATCTTTAGCTATCAATCAGCAACATATAGGCACTGATCAGAGGAGATGTTCCTGGGAATGTTGGGCATCTTTGCATCAGGACAAAGAAGGTATGTAGTTTTGATCTAAATGCCAAAATGATTTGTTCCTTCAGTAAAGAATCCACGCAAAAGAGATATAGAGAACTATTTGATCCTATTTACTGCCAGTTCAGATTTTTGTTACCTAATAGTACATGCCTAGTCAATGTTTTTTGGGGGGGGGAAGCATACTTTGCATTCAGTGGTAAAAGAGATTATTTTGCATATTTTTACCACTGATGTCCTAGCAACTTCTTTTCATTCCTTGTTGACTTTTAGATTTTTCTGCTTCTCCCAGGCCAAATTACCTATTTCTAAGCACTGTATATTTGCTGCAGAAAATATACAAGAATATTTTAAAATGTGGGAATTAAATTAGAAATGTAAGTTTGAAAATATCCTCCCAAATTTGCTTCAGCTTGTTTTTGGATTATGTAAATAGAGGTCTTAATTTCATATGATCACAATAAGGGCCATTGGTTCAAGGCTACATTGAATCCATATGCTGGGGACAGTAGTGAAATTAACAATAAAACAAATATATAATTGAACATTACTATTTAAATGGCTTTCCGAAGATTTATTCTTAAAGTTTTTAAAAAAGTATTTCACTCAAATATAAAATACTATAGCATAATGTAATATAACTTTAATAGCCATCTCCAATTATGGAAATGTAGCTTTCTGTGCAACTAGTGGTATCTATATTTATGATAAATCAGATTTCAAAATTCTTGCATTGTTACATAAGTGATCATAAATTTTCTATTTCTATCATATTTCCTTGGCACTTCATTTAAAGAACTTGTAAGATACTGAAGTCATAGTTGGAATGAATGTTCTGTTTTTGGTTAGTTTGAGCTCAACAGGTCAACCAGCATATATTTAATGGAAGTGTTGTCATTTTAGTGGCTTGCTAAAACAATCTAGAAAGGGAATGCTGTACAAGTCAACTATTTCATTCAATCAGAACTATTTTGTGTCAGCATTCAACAGATCGTTAATTCATTCAGACATTGTTATAAGATTTTGTCTCTCTTCAAGTTTTCTTTTTCTCATCCTAAAAGCTTCTTTGTGGTTGCAGCAAACCTCTTTTGTAAGTCTAGTAAAAAAATCATTATCCAGGTCATTTTCTTGGTTAATCATTTTTATTTCTACTTTGATTTTCAAAGCCAATTTCTTTTGTATATCCAGTAGAAAGTCCTTATCCATATCATTTACTTGGCTTGCCATTTGTTCTACTTTAGCTATTTTTTCTGTCTTGTAATCCATACATTTTTTGTTATCCTGTATTCTTCATTCTGATATTTCTACATCAGGCAAAATTTGTTTCATGTTTGTCATTCCTTCATTAATATTTTTTGGACATAATCTATCCATGTATGATATTGTAGCTGCTAATTTTTGACCTCATTCTTCAAACATCTCTTGGACTAGTTCTAATGTTGCCACATTTTTAAAAAAATTACATTTATATGCCCTTCTCCGAAGACTCAGGGGCTTACAATTTTTTGGGATACAACCCAGTGTGCTCAGCAATAGCCTTCATTCCATTGTATATGCCTGCTTATTACTAAGCAGCATTTTTACAAAGTCAGCTTATTGCCCCCAACAATCTTGGGTCCTCAATTTACCTACCCCGAGAGGATGGAAGGCTGAGTCAACCTTGAGCCTGGTGGGATTCGATCCTACAGTAATTGTTGGCAGCTGGAACTTAAATGCAGGCATTTAACAGCCTGAGCCACCAAGGCCCATTTTGTGTCATTTTGACAATCCACCAATACTAACCAAAAATGTTTCCCTTTTTGGCCTGGAATCTTTAGTTCCTTTTAAATATCCAATTTCTGAAATTATAAAGACTGAACTTTGTGATGTGACTCAAGATAGACAAAATGATAATAATAATCAAACAATAATTTTCGGTTATTAGGTTTCTCAGTTGCATGGAAATTTAGTTTTTAAAACTTTTAAAGGTGTGTAAAGGACCCTCCAACAGATTCATATCATAGTGCTTTTTTACTATCTTCCTATGCTGGTTTCTGTCTTGCTTGTCTGTACAAAATGTATGGGTGTGAGAACAATACCCATACATTGAGAACAACATAGACTATAGAAGAATAAAGAATATAGAAGATCTCAGAGGCAGGAGACCCTATAACATTTCAAAGAAATAGTTGTACAATCTCTTCTTAAAAATCTACAGTGAACTCATTCCACTGTTTAACTCTTCTAACTGTTTCTTCCTTTGTACACAGAAATGAAATTTTAAGATAGCCTCTTATAGATTTGGGGTTGAATGAATGAGAACCAGAAAGTGATCTTCAGTTAAAGCTGTTTATTAACACAGTGGAACAGCCAGCAAACAGTCTAGCTGATAGCACTCCTTTTATAGGGAGCTGTCAGCTGGGTAACCAATCAGTTTAAAGCAATTCTCCCGCTTAAGTAGCGGACCTGAGTGAAGACTTCAGTTCTGGGTTTCAGTAACTATTTACAATATTTAACAGCCTCCTTTGACTTCATGAGCACTACTGATATTCTTTGGAGGAGAGGCTTTTTCCTTGTGGATCTGCTGCCCTAGGCAAAGGGGTTTGGGGCCTAAGAAGAGGG
The DNA here is from genome assembly GCA_009733165.1 of Naja naja. Taxonomy (NCBI): domain Eukaryota; kingdom Metazoa; phylum Chordata; class Lepidosauria; order Squamata; family Elapidae; genus Naja; species Naja naja. The sequence continues at coordinate 65,584,725 of CM019150.1, forward strand.
GACAGGGCTGGGTTTATTTGGGCAGGAAGAAGGCAAGTTGGACAGGACATGAACAAGAAGCTGACAGATCTGAGCTGAGCCTTTTTCATGGTTGAATATGGCCTGCAGGTCAAAGATTTCCAGTGGTATTCACTTGATGTATAAGGCATGAGCTCTGGCAACAGGGAGCAGGCAATTTCTAGGGATGTCTTCAGCACAGGAAGATGGAAATATGGCTTCCACGACCAAAGAATTATTGTTGCCCCTGGCAACATGTGTACCCTTCTAATTCCTTTGCAAAATGTCATTGTTGCCCTCTTCTGATGACTTCTGAACTCTCATTTTCTAGGAAGCAATGAGAAAATGAATGCATGGCATTTAAGCCTTTCCACAGTTTTGTAATGACAAACAGAAACACACACACACACACATCTTTAAAATAACCCGAGTCTGAAGTTGTACAAATAAATAATCTCAATGTGGCCCAAAAGAGGCCTCTTGAAGGTACCTTTTCTTTTAAGGGTACAGATGTATCAGGCAAACTTATTAAATGTGAAGGGAATGATTATTTATACAAAGTGAAATGAGCATGTGCAATAATATTATAACATGTTTATTAGTCTAGAAACTGCTGAATTTTCCTAAAATATATCAAGTTCTTGGTTAGCATTTAATGTAGTGTCAGGTATGACAACATATCCTTTTTGGGCTACATTCAGGGACTAGCATAGTTTTTGGAAGAATAAATCATGTCTTCAAAAGCTTTGTAATCATAATCAACATTAGCCAATGTTCACTGCTCAAGGGTATTTGATGGGATCATTTCTTTTCTGTACCCAGAGACTGTCTCAACTTGGTTTGTGTATAAGTACATGTATGCATACCTCTCCCTCCCTCTCTCCCTCACCCTCTCTCCCCCCCCCGTGTGTGTGTGTGTTTAAATGTTATTTTAAGGGTACTTTGAGCAATACTTCCTTCCATTCAGCTGTTAATAGCAGCTCAGCCTTACAGTTTCCAAGGCACTGGACACTCAGAGGACAAGTATTCCTCAGACTAACTCAACTAAACCATCTAAACGGATGACTTAATCACTCTTCTGACAATCCCATCAAGGTTCTCTGCAACTAGTTGGTAGATATTGGGAAAGGCTAGTGTTGGTGTTCAAAACAATTATTGGATTAAGAGGCTCAGTAGAAAATAGGAATTAGGTTTAAATATAGGTTTATTTTCAAACTTGAATGTAGTCCAGAGTCGTGGAAGTGAGAAACTCTTTTCTGGGGAACAAAGAAACAACATAATTTGAAATCTCTAATAAGCAGGAAAAGGGCAAAGGTGAACCTCCCCCCCCCAAGTTCACAGGGTATATTTAATAGTTCTGCAGACAAGTACTTTATTCTGGCAAGATTCCTGTCTATAGGCAAGCAGTAATAAAGAAGCTACTCTGAAGTAACTTCTTATTCTTGGTTCCTTGGGCCTGACAGCTGCAGAACATCAACAGAACTTTGCCTTGAAAATGTTATCTCCATTGCTGTAAAAGGGAAGCAAGTAAGTGATAACAGATTTTATTATTTTGGAGCAAAATAATGAAGCAATTGAAGTTTCCACACTTCTGTTGCAATTTTTTGACAGTTAAATGGAGTTAAAAATGAGGGATTCTTAATTCACTTAGATAATGAGAAGAGCCAGAATCAATACCAACATTCAACAGGTCTCAGATTGCCTCTTATTCAACAAAAATATTTTGAACTTATTAGACTCTATTGTATTTCTATCAAAAAAGTTTGAGTCACATTGTTGGAGACACAATGAAGTTAATATTTCATTTAAGCATATGTTTTTACTGTGTTCTATAATTGGCTAATTTAGGGAGGAGGTTATTACATATATTAACTGAATTATGAAACGGCTTCATATTTTCAAAAATTCAGATATATATAACTTACCCTTAAATAATATATTGATTAGCCAATTGATGGTATATAACAAGGTGGTGTCAAACTCGATGGTGTCAAACTCGATTTCATTGAGGGCTGCATTAGGGTTGTGTTTGATCTTGGGGACCAGGGTGGGTGTGGTCAGGGTGGGCATGGCCAGCTCAATGTCACTCTTGTCAGGAACGCCTATGTTGGCCCAAGCACTCTGTCAAGGAAAACAGCTCCCAAGCTCCATTTTTGGCTGTGATGGCCTCCTGTAATCCTTTGCCAGTGAAAACAGAGTTCAGGAGGCCCCTCAGGCCCTCCCGAGCACCATTTTCACTGGCAGAGGCACTGTGGGCCAGTCCTTCACTGTTTCCATGACAGCCCCACAGGCCAGACCTAAGCATCCCCATGGGCATATCCGGCCTCCAGGCCTTGAGTTTGACATCCCATATAATGAAATATGGCTAGTATTGAATGTTACCATTCAAAAACATGCTTGTGTATAAGCACACACACATGCACACAAACTCATGTAGCTGTTTACCTACATGTTCTCCTCCTCCCCTCCTTTCATTTTTCTTTTTGTATAACTTTGTGTTGTTCATTTAAAGAAAACATTCACTTCATAAAAGCAAAAAAATGAAGATGAGAAATGAAGCAACTCAATTGCTGCTTTTGTACTGTACACCTCCTAATGAATATATCACTGATAAAGAAATATGGGTTGCCCTGATTTTATACTGTGTGGCCTTCACCTCCACTCAGCTGTTCAGCATTTGGCTGGAAAGGATCTGTTCTGATGGACTTAAATAAATCTTGCCGGGAGCAATATCTTTACAACGCTTCTTTGTATGCTTGTTTTTTTGCTAAGGCCTCTGGATGGAAGTCTAACATTTTGATTTGTCCCTTGCTAGCTGTTTGGATGACCTAATTATTTTAAAATTCCCCGCTTTAGGTTTTTGCTGAGGAACAAAGGAAATGGAATCAAATTACTTTGTGTTGGGATTTAAGGTTTTAATTAAAATTGCTCTGAAGTGTTAACATAGCTCATCTTGAAAAGAATTAAGAATGGCCATTAGATCCCCAAAAGAGAAAACATAGATTATTTTATTTATTCTTAACAAGCAATTTTTAAAAATTAAGCAGTAATTAAGCTACAAGATGTAGTATATATAACAAAATATACTCCAAGATTTTAAAATGTTGTTTGCAGTATAAAATACCACAATAAATATTTTAAATGACTATACATCTTACCCCTTTTTAAAAATTCTGTGCTGGTACATACTTACACATTCATTCATTCATTCATTCATTCATTCATTCATTCATTTATTTATTTATTTTCTTTTCTTTCTTTCTTTCTTTCTTTCTTTCTTTCTTTCTTTCTTTCTTTCTTCTTTCTTTCTTTGCACATTTCAAAGGCTTGCTTCCTTACAATTCAAAAACTATATTACAATTAAGACAAGAAAACATTTTAAAAGCTATCTTTGTATTTGACTCCCCCATTATATTATATTGTATTGTATTACATTGCATTGTGTTATATTACATTGAATTGTATTGTATTTTTATTAACTTTTTATACTGCCCATTTCCTACAAGGTGACTCTCTAAATAGTGTATTGACATTCAGAGATGAAGTTAGATCCACCTAAATCATGACTCTGATTTCATTTCATGTCTTCATTATATGAATGGAGAAGTGGCTTGAATATGGTTTATTTACTAGCCCACCAATATGGCTCGTGATTAGGGATTTGGTGACTCAGTGGCTAAGACACTTAGCTTGTCAATCAGAAAGGTCAGCAGTTTGGTGGTTTGAATCCCTAGCACTGCATAACAGAGTGAGTTCCTGTTACTTGTCCCAGCTTCTGACAACCTAGCAATTTGAAAGCATGTAAAAATGCAAGTAGAAAAATAGGGACCGCCTTTAGTGGAAAAGTACCAGCATTCTATGCACCTTTGGTGTTTAGTCATGCAGCCACTTGGCCACAGAGATGCCTTTAGTGGAAAAGTACCAGCATTCTATGCACCTTTGGTGTTTAGTCATGCAGCCACTTGGCCACAGAGACGTCTTCGGACAGCGGTGTTCTTTGGCTTTGTAACGGAGAAAAGCATTGCCCCCTAGAGCCAGAAGCGACTAGCACGTATGTGTAAGGGGATCCTTTACCTTTATGGCTTGTGAACTCTTAGCAGTTTGACACTCCCATAATCTGATGGTTCCTAAGAGAAAGAAAAAGTCAGCATAACCAATGAAAGATACATGTGGATCTCGTCATTCTTCAATGGTTGTGTATGGGTTGTGTAAGTAAAAAAAATCCCCTTAATGAAAAAAAAACTCCAGTTATTTTTTTCTTTGGTGCCATTTTACAGTGCTACATTTTTAGAAAGTCTCTCTAGAGGAAGACATTAGTTGTTTCAGAGTTGGTATACTACTAGTGATTTCATATTTTCTGAACCCCCAAATCTTAGAGAAATTGAATGGACGGCTTTATATTAAAAAAAAAATCTGTGGTAACCAGTTTCATAAGGTCAAGAGATTGTTTGGTACCATCACCACAAAATAGCTTTCAAAATGACTTCCAGGTAATCTAGTTTAAACTGAATTCAAAAAGTAATATATGACAACATTTAGTATGATGAACAGAAATATATTGCCAGTGAAAGATAAATATTTCTCTGTGAATTTGGCTGTCAGCAGCACAAAACCTAGTAATAAAAATCTAAATGCAAATGGATAGAAATTTAAAAAAAAATTCATTCAGTGAAAACAGTAACCCTTAAAAAGACCCAGAAACTAACTCTGGCTTTCTTGAAGTCTAATTTTTGATGCAGAAAAACATTAAGTCACCTAAGTTTTTGGAGAAATCAAAATTAATTTCAGTTGAACAATATATACCCAGTAATACAATTGTTTCATCAGGAAAAATCAGCAAAGATTTATCAAGTTTTCTGAACAGAATTTTCATCTCCCCACTTTCTTGGTTCTGAATTGCACAATATATTAACTGTGATTTAATACTATTCCAGAAGGTGCATTATATATGGGCTATGAAATAAATACTTGGGAAACATTTAGAAATGGTTGAGACTTGTGTTGTTGAGCAAACATATGATATTAAAAAAATCAGTTAAGAAGACTCTTTCTTGTACTTTGTAAACAGCTATATTTAACATGATTTCTATTTTGTTGAAGTCTAAAAATTGATGTTAGGATTAGATCATTGTCACAAGCATGTTTTTTTAAGGTTTTCTTTGTTTTATTTATATAACATATAAAAATTCAATTTCAATCAAACAGTGGGTTGGCTGAGTAAATTGTTTCTAGGCAATCATAATAAAAATGTTTACAATTATATTCATCACAATAATATTAATACCAGTGGTAGGATTCTACCAGTTTCCCTACCGATTCGGTGATCGCGCACTTCGCATGCATGCACCTAATGTTCACCACTGATTAATACTATAATAACAGTACTATTTACCTTATCTACTTTAACAAATCACCATTTTAACATTAATCATTTTTATGTTCCCACATTTCCAACTTCTGTTTTTATTATCTAACCATTGGTAAAATAGGTCCCATATCAAGAAATATTCAGTTTCTTCTTTATTCTTAATAGTAAGTGTTAATCTATCCATTGTCACAAGCATGTTGAGCTGAATAGCGCTTATTATAAAGTGACAGGACAATCCTTGTCAATAGTCTTCCTTGAACTACTATGATGCTAATTTATGACACTAATTTCCGCTGCTTCCAGTATTATTTTAGGAACGGAAAATTGCCTCCCAAGAGGTCACTAGTCAAAAATATTTATTTCTACTTATTTCAATTAATTTATGTGGCCACCTGCCTTGCAACAGCGATTCTAGCTGGCTAACATAGAATTAAACTCAATAAAAAACCAATTAACAACAACAACAACAACAAACATATTCAGTGGCAGTCAAGGACAATAATACTCACTATAAAAATCCTCCGTCTTATAGATGTCTTTAACCTTTCAACCCTCATGCTTGTGAAAACAGCCATGCTTTTAAGATTGTGAAATGCTGGCAGAATCAGTTCCAGCTGGATCTCATGGCATTTGGTGTTCCAGAGAATACGACCGCAACTAGAAAATATCATTTCCTAGGTCCCATTCCCTGATAGATACAAACCAGAGAATGCCCCTTCTCTTGGACCAATGGAGCAGGCAGAAACAGATGGAGAAAGTTGGTCCTGTTAATAAAAATAGTTGATTTCTAACTGTTATTGAGAGTTGCTTACCCATATAATGCAACATACAACTAAGTGCATCAAATGTCAACATATATTTACCATAGGAAAATTGTCTCTTAAAAAAAAAGGTTGCCTGCTCATTTTCTCAGAAATTACAGTTTGAATCATATGAAGACATGACTTCTAAATTTTAACTTATATATTTAAAAACTGAAAATACAGAGAGTTTTTTTCCTATTTGGTCAACCATTCATAAAACAATCCCCTTCCATTTTTATTCAAAAGACTACAGAAATTTGAAGCTGACTTATTTGATAAAAATGTTTACTACTTTTGCAAGTGTCATTTATTTATCTATAATCTGGGTCTATAGGATGAAAATCATGCTATGTACATACATATGTGCAACATGGGAATGAAAATGATGACAAATCATATGTAATGGTAGACTAGAGCTGAAATGTCCTTATATTTCCTATGTGATCGGAATTCTGCTTTGGACCCATAATTCAGATTACTGATTGTTATGTATGCAGGTTTGAATGTCATTGGTTTAGTCTGAACTGTTCTTGTAAAATGTCAAATATGATTGGTTTAAAAAGTGCGGGAAAAACCCTGCACTCTGATTGGCTGGCAACTGCAGCTGCTGGCTATAAGTAGCAGCTGCAGCCCAGCCAAATCGGGTCTGTTATGAGCTGTAGTCACTAATAAACTCTTCACTGAAGCACTCCGCATCTGACTCTTCATGCAAATCTAACACTGGCAACGAAGGTGGGATCCTTCCCGAAGAGAAGACAACGCGGAGAACAAGCTGAGAGAGATGGCTGCGCTGAACACCCCCCAGCCCGTTCGATCCGACGGCAGAAGACTGGGACTCGTATGCAGATCGTTTCCAAATGTATTTGGAGGGAAACGATCTCGCCGACATTTCAAGAAGCGGAAGAGGGCGGTCTTTCTCACTGCGGTCCGGCCATTTTCAAGATGGCGAAGGCATTGGCGGAGCTGCAGACGTGAAGGTAATGGACTGGCCCAACTTAGAAAACTTATTAAGAGCCCATTATGTGCCACAAGTATCGTGCCTCATTAAGAGACACGAATTCTACCGTCGGGATCAAGGGGAAAGCGAAAACGTTAATGACTTCATGGCAAGTTTAAGGGACATTGGGGGTGCATGTGAGTTTATCAACTTAGAAGAGGCCATGCACGATCGATTTGTTCTAGGCCTAAAGACAAGGTTTTGCAGAGCAAATTATTAATGAAACCTAAGATCACGCTTAAGGAGGCCATAGAAGAAGCTTCTTCAGCGAAGCTACCAAGTCCTCAGCAGCAGCCATGAAGAAAATTAACAAGGCCACAAGCCATCCTGATGTGGAAAAATCCACAACAACCCATTGCGAGCAAATAGATTCTGATTCAGACTGTAGTGAGGTGGAGGAAGGAATTTATAGACTCAGAATGGAGAAGAAAAGGAAAGACCTTGGAAGAAAGAGGCAAGACTTTTATTGCAGAGGTTGTGGGGGCACCCCCACTGAATGCAAGTTTTTGATACCATCTGTCTCCTTGTGAAAAAGAGGTCACCTAGCAAGAGTCTGCAAATCATCCAGAACTCCACAAGCAGAAAGAAGTTTCCTGACAAAGAATTCAAGCATAACAACTTCAGTGAGAAAATGGGGCAACACAGAAGCAAATGGGAAGAATGAAACTCATCAAACAGTCACTATTGGTCATTCTTCACCCTTAAGAAGCAGAAAAGTACATGTGAAGGTACTTATTGAAGGAAGGCCTTGCCAAATGGAAGTGGACTCAGGCTCCTATTTATCTATGGTGTCATGGGACACTATTCACAGGCTACTTCCCAACATTCAGAAGAAGCATTTCCAGAAGCAAGCACTGACTCTTAAAGACTACCAAGGGAACAAGATTCCAGTAGTTGGAACAAGAGAATTCAACGTAAAGTTCAAAGGCCACACCAAACGTTTGCCCCTGACCATCGTGGACAAGGACGCCCAAGCTTGCTGGGACTTGAGTGGTTCAATCCACTAGGCATCGAGGTGACTGGCATCAATCACGTGAGCAACACTGAATGGGAGGAGGCCTTGAAGTCTGAGTTTCCAGAGGTCTTCAGTGAGGAATTGGGCAAGTATATGGGGACCCCTATCACTTTCAACCTAGATCCCAAGGTGCCCCCAATTTGTTTAAAGCCCAGAAGGGTCCCATTTGCCTTAAAGGAAAAAATTGATGCACAATTAGATAAACTAATAGCTCAAGGAGTTTTAGAGCCCACTGACCACTCCAGATGGGAAGACACCCATAGTCACACCAGTCAAGACTGATGGGTCAGTAAGAATCTGTGGAGACTATAAGGGGACATTGAACCATGTGCTTCAGCAGAGCACATATCCAGTTCCAGTGGTGCATCATTTATTACATTCACTTGGCAGGGGTACAGTTTTGCCAAATTGGATCTGGCCCAGGCATATCAACAACTAACAGTTGATGATGCCACTGCAGAGGCCCAAACCATTGTGACTCATAGAGGTGCCTTCAAATGTAAAAGGTTACAGTTTGGAGTAAGCGTGGCACCAGGCATTTTCCAAAGCCTTATGGAAAGGATGCTCCAAGGACTGCCAGGGTAGTGCCTTACTTTGATGATGTGTTAATCTCTGCTGAAAATGACACTCAATTACAAGAGAGACTCAGAGAAGTCCTTACCAGATTCAAGAAAGCGGGTTAAAAGTCAAGGAAGAAAAATGCACTCTTAGAACTGACAAGGTTGAGTTCTTGGGCTATATGATTGACAAGCATGGCATCCACCCTACAGATGCCAAGGTTCAAGCAATCAAAGAAGCCCCTAGACCAAAATGCAAAACAGATTTGCAAGCCTTCCTTGGACTTATTAACTTTTATCACATGTTCCTACCTCAGAAGGCAACCATTGCAGAACCATTACACAGATTACTTGACAAAAGTCTGTTTGGGTCTGGGGCAGGAAGGAACAATCAGCATTTAACAGTATTAAAAGACTAATCACGTCTGATGCTGTACTCATACAGTTCTCTGAGAATTTACCTGTTGTACTGACTTGTGATGCATCCCCTTTGGAGTGGGGGGGTTTGAGCCACAGGCTTCCCAGCGGGAGGGAAGCCCCTATTGCATTTTACTCTCGCACCTTGACCAAAGCAGAGAGGAATTACAGCCAATTGGACAAGGAAGCATTGGCAATTGTTGCAGCTATCAAGAAATTTCATGAGTATTTATATGGGAGAACATTTACCATTGTCACAGATCACAAACCTTTGTTAGGCATTGTGGCAGGAGACAAACCTACACCCACTATCCTGTCACCAAGAATGCTGAGGTGGACTGAATTTCTTGCTGCTTATTCATACAAACTTATCCACAAGCCTGGCAAGGACATTGGACATGCTGATGCCTTGAGTCGTTGCCCACTTCCTTGTCACAAGGAGGACTTTGAACCTGAGGCACACACCTTTTTCCTAGAAACTGTTGCCAAGCTTCCAGTACAGCTGCTGAAATTGCCAGAGAGACTGCCAAAGACACTTTATTGGCTCCTATTATAGGCTGGATTAAGAAAGGTTGGCCTCTTCAAGATCTACCTCACCTTGCCCAACCTTTTAAGTCCAGGCAAACTGAATTATCTGTATTAAGAGGATGTATTTTGTGGGGTAACAGGGTGGTTATTCCTGCAAAACTGCAAAGAGGTTTTGGAAATGTTACATGAGGGTCATCCTGGTATTGTAAGGATGAAGGGATTGGCCAGGAGTTATGTATGGTGGCCAGGTATTGACAAAATGGTTGAAAACTGGGTTGCATCTTGTCCCAACTGTCAGGTAGTCAGGCCTGCCCCACCTCTTGCCCCCAAACAGGAATGGGAATGTCCTAGGGGCCCATGGTCTAGGATTCACATTGATTTCGCTGGCCCTACCAGAGGGCACACCTTTCTTATTATAGTAGATGCATATTCCAAATGGCTAGAGGTAATCCCTATGGCATCCACCACAACTGATGCTGTCATCAAGCAGCTCAAAAGCTTTTTGTAACCCACGGGTTACCTGATGTTCTTGTCTCTGACAATGGCCCTCAATTTACATCCAACCTTTTGAATCCTATTTAGCACAACAGGGTATCAGACATGCCCTGACTGCCCTGGGCACCCTTCGCTAATGGCGGGCTGAACGAATGGTACGTTTTACCAAGGAAAAGCTTCAGCAATTGGGTCCTGGGGACATCACTGAGAAAGTTGAAAAACTTCTTAGTGTTCAGCACATCACTCCTAACCCATCAACTAACTTATCCCCAGCAGAGTTGTTGATGGGTAGGAAACTTAGGTCTCCCCTTGACCGCCTTCATCCCTCTTACGCACCCAACACACCACTTGATTCCACTAGCAAAGTTTGCACGTTCAGTGTGGGTGATTCTGTTTATGCTAAGAACCTTATGGGTGAACCTTCATGGATTCCTGCTGAAATAACTCAAATAACTGGCCCTCGTTCTTACAGGGTACAAACAGAGGATGGTGTCCTCTGGAGCAGGCACATTGATCAGTTAAGATCCAGATTACCTCAGGAACATCACAATTGTTCCTCTCTAGTTCCCATACCTAATGCCTTTTCTAGGGGAGGGGAGGAGCATGAGGATAATCAGCAAGCAAGAATCAACCCCATGTGTAACGAGCCATTATGACAGGAACCATCCCAAAACCTGTCACAATGCCAAAATCCATCCTTACAAGTGGAAGATTGCACATCACTACCTGACTTGGGTGCTGACATTGGGCTGGAGATGGGTTGGGAGGAGAGACCAGATTCTAACAATCAAACAGGGTCTTCTTTCACAGGAAGTCCAACTAGGGAAATGTCAACAGACACATTTCCTCTCTCACTGGGTGAGAACGTTAAAACTTCTGAACCACGTAAGAGCCCCACCTATTTAAAAGAATACATTAGATAGGTTGGGGTTTGAGTATGGACTGAACCTAGTGGGGAGGGTGTTATGTATGCAGGTTTGAATGTCATTGGTTTAGTTTGAACTGTTCTTGTAAAATGTCAAATATGATTGGTTTAAAAAGTGCAGGAAAAACCCTGCACTCTGATTGGCTGGCAACTGCGGCTGCTGGCTATAAGTAGCAGCCGCAGCCCAGCCAAATGGGGTCTGTTATGAGCTGTAGTCACTAATAAACTCTTCACTGAAGCACTCCGCGTCTGACTCTTCATGCAAATCTAACACTGATATTACTGTAGATGTGTTGCATACCTTTGCTTTACTTTTGATAGTACTACATTTAGGGTTGGATCAGGGTTTAGCCATGTAATAAATCTTGGTTTAATTTAGGTTTTATATTTGCTGCTAAATTTGTAAAAAAAAAAGAATTAAACATTTCATAGCAGAAGTTCAACATTTTACATTGCCAAGCAAACCACCTCTGGCTCTTTTCCCTGAAGTCAGTTCATTTTCCTAATATAAAACTAATATGACATAATGTATAACCCAATTTGGAAATTGCAATTTACTTGGAAGGATTATGCTGCCAGCCAGTACCAACAAAGAAATTGTTGGAGAATGTTTCTTTACCTTCATAACATGGTTGATAATTTATTTTTCCTTCAGAAGGTTACTTTTCTTTTTATGACATTTCCTGTTGTTTTGACTTGCATTAGGATTAAATAATATGTTCCACACTTACCATTCTGCACTGAGAAAACTAACCTTTTCCTTGAAATAAACTCAAGGTGAAAAAAATGTGGGTTTTATTAATCCATGCTGTTTGCTTTGTTCACTATGAAATATATGGATTATTATTCAGCTAAAAAAATGAAAATGCTTCCACTTAAATGTATATATAAAAAAGTAAGTTTAACATGGAGCGTTTGCATGTTGACATTAGCAATTGTCAGTTTAAGAAGAGAATTTCTGCATTTGTTCATTCATCTCACCATGGAACTGCAATAATGCCAGCGATACATTAATTACCTAAGCAGCAATCTTATACATGTTTACATGAAGCTCCATTAAACAGAGTGAGATTTCTAGGAAAAAAAAGCAGATTGTGATGTTATATAACTTAAAAAAAATTAAAATAGGACCTGACTATATAATGTTCATTTTATGATTGTCTTTATCATTCAGGTGCTAAGAAAAAAACATTCCTTTAAGGTTGACCAGGCAGTCTAAGTACTCCCTATCGTAATAGGCTGGCAAATGAAATTGATATTGTAATTAAATGTGATTTATGAAAATGGGAATGCTGATTCTTTTCTGTAGGAACCCATTGCAATGCAGGTGACCACATTGATCTAACAACTAAAATTGGGAAAGGGAGAAAGGAAGGCAGAATTTAGGATGAGAGCAAAGAAATTTGCTTTGAACAGCACATCCTTTTGCCATTTTAGAAATGTACAATATTAAATTTAAGTTTAAGTTTAATATTGGACTAAGTTAAGGTTTCCTCTTCATGCCATAAAAAAGGGGGGAGGGAGTATTTCCAAGTATTTGGCATCTTTTATAAATCTTTAATGCTCCATCTGAACAAGCTGTATCCATGCGTATAAGGAATGTTTTATAAGTACTTCTAATGCACTTGTGAAACTGGATATACTCTATATTCATTCTACAATTCATGGCCATCACCAAGCCCTCCTGACCTATCAAGAAGCAGCCTTTGCAGTACAATATTGAGCCACGTTTTGATGGCATGATTAATTACCTGCAATTAGCTGGATTGTAATTCATTTGTTTTGCAAGCAAGAAAAACTACCGTAGATAACCTGTAGTTGAATTCTAAGAAACACTTTCAGTTATTAGTATTACTGCCAAATTCTTTTCACAAAGTTGAACTGCTTGGATTTCATTGTACTGCTGAGATGAAATGAGCTTTTAACAAGACTGACAGTAATTTTTTCCTCTTCTAAGATATTAAAGTAAGGATGCATAAAAAGATTTCAGTCATCAAGCAATTTAAATATATGCAACTTTGGGACTAAAATCAAGTACATAGAATTCATTTTTTTAAAAATGGCAAAAATTAATTCTTGAATGCACACATCTGTATTAACAATAGCTAGCTATAATGGCTTTTCCAATTTCCTGTTTTAAACAGAGGTTAATAGTTTATTTCAAGGCAGCTTACTTAAATTTATTGGATAATAATAAACAAAAATAAAACCAATTCTTCTGGGAAGATACTCAAATGAGATAGAAAAGGCGGAATATCAACCAGATGCCAGGATTTGTTTGACTGTTTTTACACATAATACCAAAAATGCATGTTGACTTTGAGCATTCACTGTTATGAAATAAAAGCTTTAGCATGTTCTTTTGCATCATAAAGGGACAATTATTCATATGAATTAAAATATGAGATACAAATCAAATATACATTTTCATCAGTACAAATACATTTTACTTAAAATTGCAAGCCTCCCCAAGGAACAGATCATTTAAACTCCATGTGCAAAAATAAATCTGTTGCATCTTATTATTAGTAAGATAAAATAAAAATCACGTTTCATCATTTAAATTTGAAATTTCTACTGCAGATTTATTAAAGAAAAATTAGATTTAAGCCACATGATGAAATTCCTTCAGTTAAATCATTGAAGACACTGAACAGATTTTAATGTTGTTTTCAAGTGTATGTTATGCTGCACTATTATTACATTCTGGTAATGTTTCATTCTTTACTAAATTGCATGTCAGAGAGTACTAACAACTAGAATAGCATTTTAAAATATTTTTATTGATGATATAATTGATGACTGGATTATTGCAATGCACTCTACATGGGGCTACCCTTGAAGAGCATTCAGAGACTTCAGTTGGTCCAGAATGCAGCCGTGCGAGCTGTTATGGGTGTCCCGAGATACACCCACATATCACCAATTCTCTGTGAGCTGCACTGGCTTACTATTAGTCTTCAGGTGCAATTCAAGGTGTTGGTCATTACCTATAAAGCCCTATATGGCTCAGGATCAGGTTATCTCCAGGATCATCTCCTACCCTGCGTCTTCCTGCGACCGGTAAGATCCCACAGAGTCGGTCTCCTCCGGATTCCGTCAGCTAAACAATGCTGGCTGGCGGGCCCGTGGGAGAGGGCCTTCTGTGTGGCTGCTCCGGCTCTCTGGAACCAGCTACCTCCCAAGGTTGGACTGCCTCCACCCTACTGACCTTCTGCAAAGCAGTTAAAACCTGGCTTTTCCGGCAGGCATGGGGCTGTTGATCTCGCGACTGAGATCTAGCGAGATCCGGCCCTTCAGTTGTTTATTGTTTTTAAATTGTTTTTAAATTTTTTATAATGAAATTCTCTGTGTTTTTCTTGTTGTGAGCTTCCCGGAGTCCTTTGGGAGTTGGGCGGCATATAAATAAAATAAAATAAATAAATAAAATAAATAAATAAATAAATAATCTTGATGATGATGGCAGTGGTGATAACTATTACTGACTCAGAAGCTGAAATAGATTATTATTAGTTCCTTTATTCAAATTCTTACAATCCATTCCTTTTTTCTTGCTCAATGGCTATATCAGTATTTCTCAATCAGGTGCCCTTCAGATGCACTGCAGGCAGCTTCCAGAAATCCATAGTTACTGCTGTAACATATTACCAACAATTGTGTAGATGATAGTAATTATTCTGTGTTGCAACACTCTTAGAATTTTCAGGGATGCTTCAGGAAATTTCAGGAATGTTTAGCAACATTCCAGAGTTTATATCATGTCCGATGACCAAATTTAGTTCATCAATGCAAAATCAAGTTCATAAATTTAATGGTTCAACAATATATTTAGAGAATGAATGTGGATCCTGGCTCTCTTCCTATAGATAGCTTTGTAAAAATATATGGTTTGTGGTCTTCAAATGCCATTGGAGGATCCTAAACATGTTGCCATATTTCATTGTCTTTTCAGAGGGTTCACCATGGGGTGGTGGGGGTGATGGTACTGGAGAGAACACCAAAATGGATTTTTTTAGGGAAGTGCCATATTGAGATTGACAGGTTGATGTAAACCATTGACCGGGTACCCAATGGCCTGTCAAACAGAATTCCTGTTTGCCATCTGTAAGCTATTAAACTTTTCATAGTGTTAAACAACACTGATATGATCCTGTTCTAAGAGTTGAAGCTAAAGTTGTTTTACACAGACATTTCACATCTAGTCATTTTCATCCCATCTGGGAACTATTGTCATTAATGTCACATACTTAGTGAAGTACCCAAAGGGAAGCTGTTTCCAAATGCAAAGCCGATAGGGAATCATTCAAAAGAGAAAAATGTGAAATTTCATTTACAATCCTCTGGGATCATTCTCTCTGAAAATAAACCCACACTTCTACATTTTCCCCAAAGCCAAAAAGTTAAACAACTGAGATAGTGGAATGGCAATTAAATCCACCATATTAAAATAATATTTTTCTCTCATAAACAAATACTGCTTTCTCTTTAAAAATAGGTGCTATAGCAGTAGTTACACAAACACAAAGCAAAAGATTCATTGCTTGCTGAAGCTAATTATCACAGGATGAGCTGCACGTCCATTATTGGGTGCAGATGGAATAAATGGTTTGCTTATACTTAATGCGAATATACATTTCTTGGCAACAGATGGTCATTATTTCCTGATATTACTCTTTATTCAGAGTTGGTGTCATTTGCAGTTACATATGCTGTGAATCAACAGCAGGAGGCAGACTCAAAGCAGCACACATGGATAGCAAAGGGTAGTTTTAATAAATATGCTCTGCATGTTTGCCCACTTCAACACCTACCACCTGTCTCCCTGGCATTTGCTATGATGACTAAATGAGATGTCAATATGCATGTATTATCTGTGCATTCAATGGAAACTCTAAACGTCTGCCATTTCATTCATTTTGGGGTTAATTTGGATTTGTCATATCATATATGCAGTGACAGAGCCCTTCCTCCACATTGTCATTGTCTGGAAATTGTGACTTGGAGGGGCCTCAGTTCTATCACACATGCCACAAAAGAATGTAATAGACTGTTCACAGAATCGTCAACTGGTTCCAATGCTGTGCAGTTTCTTGATGTGATCATATGCTAAGCATATGAGATAGACATTTATATATAACTGTAGTTGCTACCTGCTGCTTCAGCAGGAACCATAAATTCAAGAAGACTCCCAAGTTACAAACCACCCTCAGCAGGGATGGGATCCAACCGGTATAACTACTGGTTCTGTTGCTCTGCGTCGCTCACGCATGCGTGAGTCACGCAAGTCATGCAAGTGCAATTTACAACCTGCTGAGCTTCCCGGACAGCTGAGCAGCGCTGCGTGTGGGTACGCAGCAGTTGAAAAAGCCCTTTTTTCCTGCTTTTTCAACTGCAGCTGTGCTGTGCAAAGCAGCTGCAGTTGGAAAAGCAGGAAATAAAGGACAGGTAAGAGCCCAGGTGGGCGGGTGGGCCAAAACATCAGCAGACACAGAACCAGTTCTGTGTCTGCTGCTCTTCAGAGCTACCGGTTCTGTAGAGCCAGACAGAACCGGTAGAATCCCACCCCTGACCCTCAGGCAGTATACTATAAAAAAGATATTCAGACTCTAGAAAGAGTACAGAGAAGAGCAACCAAGATGATTAGGGGACTGGAGGCTAAAATGATATGTTGAATGGTTGCAGGCACTGGGCATGGCTAGTCTAGTGAAGAGAAGGACCAGGGGAGACATGATAGCAGTGTTCCAATATTTTAGCGGCTTCCACAGAAAGGAGGGCATCAAGGTATTTTCCAAGGCACCTGAAGGAATAATGGATGGAAACTGATCAAGGAGAGATTCAACCTAGAAACAAGGAGAACTTTTCTGACAGTGAGAACAATCAACCAATGGAATAGCTTGCCTTCAGAAGTTATGGGAGCTTCATCACTGGAACTTTCAAGAAGAGATTGGACTGCCATCTGTTAGAAATGGTGTAGGATCTCCTGCTTGGGTGGGATGTTGGACTAGATGACCTATAAGGTCCCTCCCAACTCTGTTAATCTGTTAATTTGTTACAGTACAATCCATATCAGAGTAAATATTACAACAATGTCAGTGGTTTTTTGATAAACATCAGCTCCATGTTCTGATAGGATTTGATCTGAGATTCTAGTGGGCCTGAAGGCTGCTTCCCTGTCATCACTGATTGGAGTCACCTACTAGGTTATAATAAGTGTAACTCACTCCCAACACTTGCAAGTAAGTGAGATGACTAATATGGATGATACTACTACTGAGAGGTCTAATACGACCAAGGATGGAAAATGTTACCCATCCAGGTCCTGATGAAAGTGATTAATGCTACTTTGGTTCTGGGTCCAGGCCTGAATCCTGACTAAAAAGAACCCCAATAGTCCATATCCTTTAGCACTTCTGGCTACAAAATTTGCTTTGGCTTATTCACTGCCAATGTAAAATTTATCCTGTGAAAAAATGTGCATATGAAAATACATCTGCTTTATAAATTTTATAAAACAGGTGCCTCTAACAGAGTGAGTTCCAATCCTTTCCTCCTATAAGGATTGACCTACAGTATGGTTAACACACCTGGGCTGCAAATATCCTGTTGACCAGCAGATGTCAGCAAATATACTCTTTTCTTGTAATAGACTTAATTTTGGCATGCTAGATCTTTGCAGCCTTTATGGATTTCACAGAAATCTATCACAGCTTCCCTTCCACTCATTCTTCTGGTTTTACAACATGCAAGAGAACAATGTTAAACATACATTGGAAACTTGACTATGAAAACTATCTCAGAAGAAACACCACTGGTGAATTATTGCTCAGGTTCCTCAGTTAGTGTCTGACATTAATGTTAAATCATTATTAATACCAAGAAAAGAAACCATATCAGTTTTCTGATGAGGAAGCTAGATCACAGACCAAAAAATAATTTAGACAAGTCCCATTGAAGATTATGAGTGACAACTGAGTGACTAAATCTTTAGTTTTTGTCAAGTTTTCTAGTAATAAATGCTAAAAGTGCCCATCCTCAATAATGGATGCTTGAAACACACTTCCAGCAGAAGTAGTGGGTCACTTATCAGTAACTAAGTTTAAACATGCCTGGGGATAAGCAAATGTCCATTATCCAACAAAAATTAAAAATAATAATAATTAAAAGTAACAAATTAACATGAAAAGAAAACAAGAAACAAACTCAAAGGGCAGATTTGATGTAGCACTAATGTAGACCAATCTTTTTCTGCCATCAGTTTTCTATGTTTCTATTGCAATCCTACCCGAACCAGATCACCAATGCTATGTCATGTCAGTAGCCCACTCAGAAGGTCTAATGTAACATGATGTATGTGGGATGGCATTTGGAAATGTTCCAGAAGCTATAACTGTTGCAAAAAATAGCAAATGGATTATTGGGGTAATAACCACTAAACAAAAACTATCTGAAGTCCCTGCATTGAGAACTGGTATGTTCCCAAGTTCAACTCCAAGTGCTAATTACTAACGTGAATATTTACATGGCACACTTCTGGGATATATCAGGCAATGCCTTGCCAGATCAGTGGGCTTTTTGAAGGTTTTCTCTTTGTGAATTTTATTAATCTTTTGGTGTAGTCTCCACCCAGAGACTCCCTATTCTGATTATATATTGCAAACAAACGAAAGCCATTCTGTCTGAATGTGCTTTTGAATCTTGGCCTACTGGCCTACCATACTAGATTTGCTGGCCTTTTTATTTGCTAACTACTAATTTATCTGGGAATGTGTGACCAATCAAAGGTCCATGATCTAAAAAAAATCATATCCTTTTGGTAAGACAGGTATAGTTTTCAGGTGCCAACAGGTGTGCAGCTATTTTATTCCTACTCATATATATTATATAAGGCCTCTATACATTAATCTGATTATTATTTCACTGAAATGAACAGAAAAAGATGTGTTTGTGTATATGTTGTGTTGCTGAAATCAGATTAATGGCCACAACAATACATTCTGGCTTATCAGTCTTCCCAAACAATCCTGAAATACAATGGTTCGCCAAATGTGTTAGTAAAATCATGAAGACTAAGAGCTTTTTGCTTCTACCTCTAAAACAAAGCAAATTACAAAGCCTGAACCAGTCTCTTAATATTTTGAAAGGAAGTATTTAGTTCATTGTGTTGATAGCTGCACACCACAATATTACACTTGAGGAGCAGTAAAATACCCCTGCTTATTGCAAGTAGGTCAACATTGTGATAAGTGCTCATTTACTGAAAACCACTTTCACCACAAGTGAGGAAATTCAGCCTCTCTAGAGCTGTCACAATCTTTGCTGAACTCTTTTTTCCCCTTCCATCTGTAAGATGTTAAACAAAACTCTCAGGTTGTTATCCTGCTTTTTTTCCCTTCTTCTTTGAGCTAGTGATTTATTTGCTAGTGGGTGGTGGTGGTGATAGTGGAAAACCCAGGAAATTCCCTTCCTGCCTCCTCCATAAAGCTATCTGTTATGTAACAGTATCACTTTCCAGCTAAGGGACATTTATTCCCAATTCTTCTTCCTATGCTGTGTGGTGTTTTGCATTAACATTTGCTAATCAGGAACAGTCTCTTATTCACTTCTAGCGTCCTGTGAGGCATGTAGATTCCTAACCAGTTTAATATCTGTCACCTATAATTTCTGCAGGGGTGGCAGGCTAGCAAGTTTCAGAACATACAAACCAGCATAAAAAGTGGGAAAATGATCTCCAATACAGAGACAAGAAGAATTGTAGTATACAAAGTCTGAAGCAGAAAGTAAGACTTACCAAAGCATCAGAGAGAGTCTGTCAAGGAAAGAGACCCAAGTACCAAGGCCAACATCAGCCAAGGACCCAGAATTGTTCCCCAATTCCTAACAAACCACTTTGAAGCCAGCCTGCAATGATCTTCATTTCAAAGTGCTGATAATTTTCATGAAACTATCCAGGCTTGTTTTTAGCTGACCAAAGAAAGGACATTCAACACATCACCTAGTTTTCTGTCCTTCAGTTGTTCTGGTGCCAGTTAAAATGACAAGCATAATGCTGTCTTTTTTCACAAGCATGGGCTGGGCTTTGATTGCCTAATTGTGTTTGCCATTTTATAGCTAGAATAGGAAATGGCCTTGAAGCACAGAAGGAAAAGTCACCATCAAGGCAATGATCAGACAAGCACAGCTCAAGTCCATTCCATGAAACCAAGTTGAGTCGATGTCTCAGACCTAATTCCTAGGAAGATAAAGTAACAGAGGAAGGAAGCACATCCAAACTTGTGCAATTCTGTTACTATAGCTGTTCCAATAAAAGTGTAGGTAGTCCTCCACTTATAGCACTTCATTGTTACAATGGCACTTTGACCATTTTTCACATGACCATTGCAGCATTCCCATGGTCATGTGATCAACATTCAGACACTTGGCAACTGATTCATATTTATGACTGTTTCAGTGTCCCAAGGTCATGTGATCACATTTTGTGACCTTCTGACAAACAAAGTCAATGGGGAAACCAGATTCATTTGACAACTGTGTTACTAACATAACAACTGTACTGATTCACTTAACAACTGTGGCAAGGAAGTTCTTAAAATGGGGCAAAATTCACGTAACAAATGTTTCAAAACAGAAATTTTGGGCTCAGTTATGGTCATAACTCAAGGACTTCCTGAAAGTTTAGATCTGTATAGTATTAGTCTGGTCTGCATTATAGGATTGACCCCTTTTGACATAGTTGACCCCTTTTGTGGATATTCCTTGCAGTTCTCTGGCATTCTGTTTTTCCCCCTCCCCATTTTATTGCAAAGAATCTCTACATCTTCTTTCTTGCCTCCATATTCCAGTCATTCTGTTAGGAAATAGGATAAAAAGGCCAAGATGGCAGTCGCAGCAATGTGATTGAAGTCTTGCTCCTTTTGTATGTGTATGTTGATGGCAAATGCATGAGCCTCTATTGTCTGTCATGGACACCATTCTACCTCTCTAAACCTCCCTCTTCCCCCAGGAATGTTAGTGAGATTGAAAGGGACTCCTGTTGCCACAAAAAACATTGGAAATTAAATTTGGTGTAAGCTTCAGGTTGGGGATTGCTCTACACTGATACATATGTACACTTGCTTCTGTTTATACATAATGTTTATTCACATTAGTGGCCTTTAGGCCTTTATTTAAAAACAAAAAAACATCAGCTGGTGGAACTACAGAGTTATATAAATGGAGCAATAGGTTAATTAAGTATTTCAGGAAATACTGGGTTATCACTAAATGATAAAGTAAGGCAAGATATACATGCAGAAGGCAATTTTTAGAGTTCATATAACTTACCTATTTTTAATGAGACAGTATTATAACAGAAACTACATTTTTATATCGAACTTTAAAACATACAAACAAAACTTCTTCTGATCCTTGTGTCAAAGAAGCTGTCAGTCATCCTGAATAAATTGAAATCTATGCGTGTTTTCTTTTCTTTTCTTAGACATATTATAGAACTGTTTCTTGGCATCTTTTTCTGTTTCTAAAAACAAGCAGAATCTTTGAAATCATCTGCCCCCAATTTACTCCTGGTTGACCCTGAGACCCCGATCTGTCAGATACACCCACATCTGTGCCCACCGCTGAAGAATGTGGCAATTCAGCTCAACATGTGTCTTGAGCTGTGCATATGATATTCATGGGAAACTAAAGAAGAAGCACCATTTCCTCCATTCCAGACACCTCCTTGAGCTATATTGGGAACCAGGCTCCTTGTACAACCTGTTTTCCCCGCTTCTGTCTTTAATTATCTCTAACAGCACAGCTTTGATTCAACTGTTCTGCAGTATTTCCTCCAATATAGATTTGTTGCCACTTTTCAAACACAAGACTGCTAAGTTCCTAATTTGAAATCATAATGGTAAAGAATGTTCCTTAGACTTTGAGAGAGGATATTGTATTAGCTGCAAGTCCAAATAATTTGTGTGTGTGGCTAGATTTATCATGTTTTCTTTTAAATTCCAGATTTCTTCTGATGTTTCAACAGTATAAGGCCACAGAGTAAATTAAAAAAACAAAACAGCGAAGTTCTTCTAGAGTATAACCAAAATATTAATTTAAACAGTGAAAAAAAACATCTTGGCCGCTATTCTAAAGAAAAGGCAAATGCCTTTGCCTACTTCCCAAAGGAGTGAATCTCACATCCGGGACATCACAATGTATAATACACATGCCTCTTTCTCCTGCCAAATAGTAGGAGCAATCTCATAGGGCTTGACCTGCAAATTTTAACAATAGAGCACATTTGCAATAGGAAAGACAGTCTCCTATTATACATTTATTATATTATTTTGTCACAGCCTTAATTATTTAATATTCATGTCAGCCTTTTCCAATATGTGTGGGCCAATCTCTAAATTAAGTATGTCTAGAAATTTAGAAATTGCAGGACCCAGATTTCCCAGCTAGTATGGATCTCAGTAATGCTGGCTTGGAATTTTGGGGTGTTTGTTGTAAATATATAGACAGCAGGTTGAGGTTGACTCAGCTTCCATCCTTCCGAGGTCAGTAAAATGGGTATTGCCCCAGATTGTTGGGGGCAATATGCTGACTCTAAAACTGCCTAGAGAAGGCTGTAAAGCACTATAAAGTGGTATATATGTCTAAGTGCTATTGCAATTGCAAAAGTCATCTGTATTGATTAGAAGCACTGGAACATGCCTTCTACATAGATGAGAAATTTCTTGATGCCAGTAGGCATGTGATGGATGTAGCTGCAAACTGGTTGCCATTGGCAGCACCAAAGGCTACTGCCAGTGCCCCAGCTTTAATAACAACAGGCAAACTAATGAGATTGCTGCCTGCCTGCCCTTTCCTCTGATCTCAACAGAGTCTCTATGTTGTTCCATTTGTCTAATTTGAGACAGGTGGATACTTCTGAACAAAGCACTGGAATGCAGCAAATCCACCAAACCCTTTCCCCTCTAAGATTGTCTATGTGACCCCAAGACTGTCTCTGAAGCAAGGATGATTCCATAAGCTGGAAAGTTGTTTTGTAGTGTGCCAGCTTATACATGTGAACAATTCATATATCTAACAAAATATTTGTGTCCATCTGCATGCATCTGAAACAAGATATAATTCCTTTACTTGAATTGAAATTATCCTTCCAAGCTGATGGAAGGATAGCTTAGTATTTTCTTGCTTTGATTGGCTTGTTTTGTTACTTCCATCATTCACTTCCTCGGGTGCCCCTGAATAAGTGATCTTAGCTCTCAGGAAACAAGGAAACTCTTTTGTCATAAATTTATTTGGTCTGTTGGGCTTTAGATCAAGCCTGATATGCATGAACCATTTTCTGCTGTCAGTTCCCAATGTTTTGCATCCAAAGTTGGCATGAATGAAAAGGACAAAATTGCATAGAGACGTCTCCAAAACCAAGGAGCCGTTCTCTTTCTGTATGTAAGACACAACACTTCTTTCTTTCTTTACTTATTGGTAATGGCTGTTACTTTTGATTTGTGTGTCTTTCTATTATCCTCAAATCACATGGCAGAAAGTAGAGAGGGCAGACAGCTGGCATTCTGCTTATACTACAAGATCTCAAAGGAGCTTTCCTGAAAGAGGCTATGAGAGTTTATAACAATGCATTAAGCAGTCTTTTCAATCAGCCTTAGCACACTCCAGGACAAGAATGAGGGTGTCTTTGGTTTATTTCCTTGCTAGAATATTAAAGTTGAGCATTTCAACAGCAATGGAAAACTTGGCTGGGCCTCAAGAGAAGGTGAGTTTAAGGAAAGAAGTGTTAAACACTCATTGTTGAGTTCCTATTTCTCATGCTGCCACTTAGTCCCACAGGAATTGCAATGCACTTTGTTTATGAAAAGAGTAGTCTGTAGGTTTAACTTCCACATCCATTGGCCCATTCTGTTTTTAGAATGGCAATGATTTTAGAATAATAAGGTATGTTTAGAAAGCCAGTTTTAATTAGTACCAGAATAAGAATGACATGCTTTAAGGATTAGGTATCATGTAAACCAGTGGTCCCCAACCTTTCTGGCTCTGTGGACCAGGGATGGCAGGGGTGGGAGTGGGGGTGGGGAGAGGGAATGGTTGTGCATGTGCGCACCATTTGTGC
This sequence comes from Naja naja, assembly GCA_009733165.1. Classification (NCBI taxonomy): domain Eukaryota; kingdom Metazoa; phylum Chordata; class Lepidosauria; order Squamata; family Elapidae; genus Naja; species Naja naja. The sequence goes on from CM019150.1 coordinate 65,608,935, forward strand.
AAATGCAACTTTGTGCGCTTATGTGCTCGACTGTTACTTGCACGGCCCAGTTTCCAACTGGCCAAGGCCTGGCACTGGGCCATGGACAGAGAGTTGGGGACCCCTGATGTAGACTCTTGCACTGTCACACAAATCAGATGTCAACATTACATTGCTATAATCTAAATGACCCAGAGGGCTATCAGATCTGGATTACAAAATCCACATGTCAACAGAGAATAACCTGATAGTATAACTTTCCATTTTCTGATGATGGTGTTATGAGGAGACTTATACATCATGTATAAGTCTAGAGAAGATTGTAATACTGGAAAAGGTGGAAGGAAAGAGAAGAAAATGACCAACATCAAAGTGGATGGATTCACAGTGGCAATAGATACACCATTAAAAGGTCTGAAACACCAGGTTAGGGAAGAAATCTGTCTATGTGGTTGGCCTGACATATAATTAATCAATACAGAGCAGGTCATAACAGCAATATTTTAAAATCCTGATGATGCTATTAGGCAATCTAATGGACTTCTGTGACTATCTTATTCCATACTTTTATAACATCTTCTGCTTGTCTTGCATCAAACCTTGGATTTTCTATCCAAATACCTGCACATTCCCAGAAACCTTCCAAGATACTGAAGAAAAACTTTTACCAGCTCTGCTCTCCATTGTCAGTGTAGATGTTGTGCCTTGAAGCTGTGACATTTTATGTGCAAAGGAAGTGTTCTTGCATTCAGTTCTTCTTAATCTCTATAATACATCCTGGTTCAAGAAACACTGGCAATATAGGAGCCATCATTATGAATGAGATTGTTAGGCACTGGATTAAACATTACCAACTCAAAGGCTCACATCCCAATCCAAGTGAGTTGCCTTCTGATCATCTCATAGAATTAATGTGCATGATGAAATAATGAAACATGGAAAAAAAGCATGTATTCCATCTTAAGACGAGTGCACTAAAAGCTCAATTCAGTAAGTGAACAAGTAAACTTAAATCTTACTACTCCAAAGAAAAGATCTCATTGAACTTGAACTACAGCCAAACAATCAAACTTGTTATATTCAGTGAATCTGACAGTATTTATTCTCTTACTAGATGTTTTATTAATGTTGTCACTCTTGACTCTTGGGAAGTTCTGTTTTAACTTGCTCCCTGTATGACTGCTACTGCTGCTGTCATCAGGGGCTACAGGATTTCCCAGTAGAGGTCAGAAACATCTGTTTGAGCTGCAAAATATTTTGTAACTCCACAATGAATGTTAGCTACCCTGCAAAGGGGGAAAAGGGATGATCTGGGCAAGCTGAACTGCAGTCTAGGATGACAGATCTTGGAGAATTTTGTTTGGTCTGCACTTTCAAGTGAGTTGACCCAGTTTCTATTTCTGCAACTAACTGTCCTTTGAATTATGTTCTATGAATTCTACATACAAAATCTACATTCATGTATTCTAAAGTGCCTTTTCTAAGGAAGGCTTACATAGAATACATATGATAAAAACCACATATAAGAGTTTAAGAAAATATATTAAATGAACTTTGCTGTACTTTTTTATACTCTAAACAAGGCAGAATAATTTAAGACTAGAAATGTGCATGCACGGCTGACATATAGATTCACATATAGAGAATTATACACTGGTGTTCTATAAGCAGAACAAAATCAGACACAAAACTTCCAAAGTGAAGTGAATTCATTATTTCAATATACAAAACCATGAATACATCAAAATAGTTTGCAGTGGAATATATACTTCCAGGAAGATAATGAAAAAGGAAAGTGAGGTATACAATCTAAAATCAACAATTTAAAAAGAACTGCTAATTCATGGTAAGCCTAATTCTTTCTTGAGGACTTTAGAAATATTTTTGCTACCATCTCTCCAAAATGTTACATTTTTCTATGCATGTCCAATAAACAAACAAACAAACAAATATATAAATAAATTACAATGGTAATTACAATAATTACTATTAAGAATTACAATAGTATCAACTTATTAAAGTTGATTCAATGAAAAATTGTATTTAAGATAACATTAGATTCCCCAAAGAATGTTTTTGAAAGGATGAAGATCAGATTTTCTTTGCTTAGAAGAGTAAAAAAATGTGAGGATCTACTGACCCATAGGATATGGACATATGATCATTTGGTATTTTTTTGGATACTATATTAATATATATAAACAGATTTGTGGGAAAATGTTTACAAGTTAAAGATGTTAATGTAAAATGGAACTGTATGCCAAGGCTTTGAAATTTGACTGTTTATCAAGTATTATTGTTATACAGAGCATAGAAACATATTGAGAAATTGGAAATGTGGCATTATTCCAGATGTCAAACAATGTTATTGGAAATCTGTGATCTATCTGCTGTAGAAAAGATATTTCCTACTGACCGAAGAACGCAGCAATATATATTGCTACGGCAGAGATTTTTGTGATATTTTACAATAATATTTTATACTATTCATATAATAGAAGTTTATTCATTAATAAAACAGTGATTATTGAGAAGTATAAAATAGATTTTTTTCCTCTTTTAGTTTGTGTAATTTAGTTTGCTTGGGATTGTTGCTTTTCTATGTCTTTTAGTTTAAATATTGCTTCGTTAATTAAGTATGCACAAAATAAATAAGAAATATATTCTCAACCACTCAACTGATTAATGTTCTTAAATCTTAAATTATTACTTTTATTATTTCACTCTGAAGTTGGCTGAGAAGACACATATATCAACACAAACATATATCAGCAAGAATGAAGCCACGAGTTTTTAATCTATAGCCTCTTTTCAGTGGTTTCCAGTGATTCAAAACAGTGCATACATGCAGTGCTTCATCGACTCAAGGAAGGAGAATGCCATCCAGCATTTTTAGTAATAAGCAGTCCAATTTTAAGTTTATGTTCTGACTTAAATACAAATTTCAGATAAAGGCAGAGTTAGGCAATGGAACCCATTTTAACCTGAGGACTGCCTGTAGAGGTTAGTCTGAATGTTTAGTAATTACTAAAGAAAACATTCCTCCCTTCTGGCACACATATATCTGAAGTATGAAGTATGAAGTAATTGCAAACTACAATACTCCCTTACTGTTGTCCTTTCATTTGGAAGTGCCCATAGTTAAAAGTAAAGGTGTCACTGTCCAGTTGTGTCTAACTCTAGGGCATGATGCTCATCTCCATTTCTAGGCTGAGGGAGCCAGCATTCTCTGAAGACTTCCATGATCATGTGGCCAGCATGGCTATTCGCCACAGATGCATGGAACACTCTTACCTTCCCACTGAAATGGTACTTATTAATCTACTTGCATTTTCATGTTTTCGAATTGCTCAGAGATCAGGACTCCTGCCCACTTAGCAGTCCTGCTATAGTCCTGCCCACCATAGTTCTAGAGACATATGTAGACATATGAAAACACATATGTAGAACATGTGCAAAAACCTTTCAGATTTCTTCCCTGTGCATAGTTAGCAGAAGCAATGTATATTTGGAGTCTTATTTGGAGTGGGGGAAGACGCAGTAGCAAGCAGCCCCTTGCATGTGCAGTAAAAAACTACTGTTGGATCCATTTTTCTTTCCTAACTGCAGAAACAACTGCAGTTATTTTTGGCTATTAATTGGCAAGAATTTGGCAGAAGAGGAAGTTTTCTTTGGAGGATTGTAAATCTTCAGGAAGCTCTTCCTCTTTCTCTGACACAGCATTGTGTAGTTTATTGCTGGTGTTGTTCAGTCAGAACCACCCATGCTGAATCTTCAGGTTTTAATTGTTTTCTTCATATTATCTTATCAAATTCACTTTTTTTCCTGAATCACTGAATTATTTCTCCCTGAACCTTTCCTGAAATGTTCCTAATAGGGATTTTGTTATTGCTGTTGGTTCATATTTGGATGGACCAACTTGTTTAACTTTCAAATTGTACATAATTCGAATTATGAAATTGTATGTATAACTGTAACATCTTTATATATGCATATATATTATGCTTTCCTTTCTTTTTCTTTTCTGTATCTTCTTTTTTCTTTGGTTCTTCTTTTTCTTTTCACATTTCCTTTTTTCCTTTTCACATTTACTATAGTTTTTCTTTGAGTACATTTCTTATTATAGATGTGTTTTAAAAAAAAATAAAACATTTTTTTAAAGGAAGAGCCAGGACTCCCAGATAGCTTGCACAACTACTTCTGAGCTGACACAAGTAGAAACCAACAATTTATAAGACATCATGTAATTATAAATGTAGTGAAACTTGGCTTTGAGCTGCAGGAGAGAAGAGGCAAATCAGCATTTTGTCAATGGTATGTAGAAAGAGACCCAGAAGAGACTCTTCCTAGATTTTCATAGTATTTATCTGATAATTATGCAGCATATACTTTACTATGGCAAGATTCCTGTTTACAGGAGAACAGCAATAAAGAAACTATTTTCAGCAATTCATCATGTTGTTCTTAGTTCCAAGCAGAGATGGTATTCAGCAGGTTCTGACCAGTTCTGGAGAACCAATAGCAGAAATTTTGAGTAGTTTGGAGAACTGGCAAATACCACCTCCGACTGAACATTTTACAGTATCCTTCCCCTGCCACACCCACAAAGCCACACCCACAGAACGGTAGTAAAAAAATTGAATCCCACCACTGGTTCCAAGTGCCTGACAATAAACAATGTTTGAATGTATGAGATAGTAGAGGAAACAAATCAACACAGATCTCTCCCCATTTATTTTATTATATTATCTCTCCCCATTTATTTTATTATATTATCTATTTATCTATTTCATTTTATAAGACACTTAAATCAGAATATAATCTTAGTATTGTGGATTGAATCTATTATAACATACAGCTACCTCAGGCTATATGAGCTACTGTTTGTAACTGTTGCATTTTCACCAAAATTATTTGGTGGTTGTGTTGACTATGGTTCCTCATATTCCTTTAAACTGAAACTTAACAGTGATTAATAACAATGCGATATATTATATTCATAACCAGTTAATGCTATCTTAGAAGCTATGATCGCAATGCTATTTTGAAATCTCTGGTTTATTCATCTGTGTGATATTCTTTTATTGTTTTTTTCTTCATGGTATCGCTTGTACTTGTATATGTATACGTATTTTCTTTAAAGTGCTCAATAAAACAAACAAATCTATATCTATATATACAAATTTTCTGCAGAAATTATAACCTACTATATTTTCCAGAGAAAATTGTATTTTTCTTTTCTGAATTATTTGCTTTGTGTTTATGTACAGTTTTGCCTTTGGGAAACAGAATTGAGGGAACTGTGTTTCTCCTAAAACATGATAACAATTAAAATGAAAATGAGTTTACAGGCTGAAAAGAAAGGGAAACATAGCTCATGTAATACAGAACTGCAAGTCAGTTTGATGAAGCGGTCTCCAAAAGTGGTGTGACTAATCTTTTAATTCAGCTCTTCCTAAACTTCTGAAAGTTGAATCCTGCTTTAGGAAAATGAAAACAATCATGCTTTCTGGAGCCCTGCCTTGTGTCATCAGGACTCTTTTTCAAAATCAGCAGAGCAAATAGGAGAGGCTGCTTAGATCTTGTGGTTTGGGAGCTAAACTTCTTGAATTTCTAGTCAACTTAGCCATTGACTAGAAATTCTGGCTAGCACTTGTTAATCATTCTTCGTTTTTTTTTATAAAGAAACACTTCTCCCTGGAGATTCCAAACTCAGCCTTCAATGTACAGGACTTGAATAGAAAGATAGGAAAGTTCAAGGAAAGAAATTCTTTGTACATTCCAATATATGCTGCTACTGATATGTGCTTCCTGAATTAATATGCAAATTGAAATATAGTCCTGCTTCTGATTGTGCACTTACTTGACTCAAAAAGATGTGGGCATTTTGGGATATCTCTCTAGAGCTTGTGTGTAAATGTGCATATTTTGTGAGGAAACACATTCAAAAACCATCATTACAAACTATTCAATTTTGAATGCGGTGTGTTTGTGTGTGTATCTCTCTATGTGTGAAACAATAAGTAGATGCAGACAAAGCATACAGTAATTCCATGAATAAGCTCATGCAAAACTGAAGATACATTGCAATCTGTTATATCTAGAAAGCTCATGAATCATAGTCACAAAAAAAACATCCTAGCTTGTGCTGAGGCAGCACCACAGTTCTGCATCTGGAGTGAAGCTTGTAGCACTCTGCACATGACATTATCATCATGAATCTGCTCTGTACTTAGGAGGCTTTTTTGCTCAAGAGTATTATTATTATTGTGTTGACTGCTGTTTTCTCTCCCTTGTGTTCATTCATGCACCAATGCATACACACTCCTTTCACTGCCACTCAGCAGGCTCAATCCACTCTTCAACTGCCACTCAGTGGAGACAGCCAGCAATAACAGCACCAACTATAAAGCTGGCATGACCTTGTTTCAGGTCTGCCCAGTCACTTCATGTACAGGTACCAACATGGGAATATTTCTGTCTTTTTGCATACTTAGGTTTTCCATCCATATTTGAAAGACGAGATACAGAAAATGCACCTTCTGAAGCAGATATGTAGGACAAATCCAGTATTACACTAGTGTGTTTTCAGATTTTTTTTTAAATAAAGGCATTTTCAAAGCAAGTTTGACACTTGGTAACTTATCTAGTCACATGCATGCATTTATTTATTTTTTAATGACAGAGGAATGGTTTGCTATTTAGTTATTTGGGGATATTTTCCTGTCTCTTAGTCAATAGTCAAACAGAGTTATTCAAAAATTTTAAGAACCCAGTGATTCCCCCCCCCAACTAGAAGGAAGCACTAAAAACAGGGTGACATGGGGTGAATTTTTAAAAGGAATCACATATGACCTATCTCTGCCTTTGCTTTCAATTCTAACACATTATCTTACTTTTAAAATAACTGAAAAAATCTACCAATTTGAAGTTTTTGGTTATATGTTCTCAAGCTCTAATGTGGAAAATAAACACTTATTTTTTCTTCTTTTTTTAAAAGGTATCATTTAAAGTTGTGTAGTACCTGAGTTAAAATGGGAGGATTTTGAGTGCACCTGAGCAGTCTGTAAATCATAAACCAACATTCAGAGGCGCAACCCACTTGGGTGCCACATTTCTGGTACAATATCTTCTTCCCAGTGCTTAGAACACCTTCTGTCCCACACCAAACTCTAGATTTGTTCTTTCCTCAGCGAGGCCTTTATAAAATGAAAGACAGTTCAAAATCCCTTTTGCCTTGGTTGCTTAGAATGAAACGTTCACACACCAAACAAACAAACCAGCCTTGCCTCTGAAGGAATCCATTGGCAAGGCTGCCCTCATTCTTGAGAAGAGCACATGATAAGTTTTTTTTGTGTGTGTGTGCGCACCGGAAAACAGGAAAGCTGGAGGCCTGCTGATGTCTTGAAAGGGGTCCAAAAGTAACAAAAACGTAGCTCTCTGTGGTAGTCTTGCCCCCTTGTATTTCTCAACCAGGGTGGCTGAATGTGTTTCAGACCCATCCGAAAATTTGCTACAAATGCACAAATATTAATCTACAGCTATTTCCTTTGCTTTTTTAAACATGAATGAAGATGTTTGTCTCCTCCCCCCCCCCTTGTATAAATTGCTCTTGGTCAGAGGGGGCATGTTCCATCTCAAAGTTTGACTGCTAGGATCAAACAAAAAAAGCCTTGTGAACTTAAAGGAGAAACAAATAAATAGCTATTACTGGGTGGGGGATGGAAAGGGGAGAGGTGGACATTTTCTCTGTCAACAATATTGACTTTGTTCACTTGGAAAAAAAAGAGGAGGAGGGGAAAGATTCTGCTCAATGTGCAAAACAAAACAAAACGAAAAAAAAAAGCCCTTCTTATTTGGAAGGTGGAATGAAAAAAGACAGAGGTTACAGGAAATGGTAGACATTTTTTGTTGAATTAAACCATTAGGAGTGACCCAAAACCAAAGGGAAAGAAAGGAAACAACTGGATACATTTAGGTCACAAGCACCAGCCAAATGGTGAGCTGCAACCAATTATCATAAATGAATGTTTCTCTTTTATTCATGACCACCGTGCCTGCTCCCATGATGCTCTCTGCTGTTTTTGTGAAAACAGATGAAGCTATTTTATTTTCTTCTTACAATATTAGCTAATGCCATTGAACAAATGTTAACACATGTTGCGTTTAATAAGGGCAAAAAATTAATCACCGCTAAAGCCCCTAAAAATAAGAAAGGAGAGGAAAAAAAAAGAAAACCCGAGCTAGGAAGGACAAAAAAAGAAAGAAAGAAAGAAAGAAAGCTGGGGCCGCTGCTGCTGGCTTTATATAGACAGATATATGTTTATGCAGGATTATGTAACTTAGCTAATGGTTAGAATTATGACATTAGTCATGCATTTTACATTAAAAGAGTCCTCAAACATGTTTGTGCAAGCTGTAATTACACCCCCTTGCTCTGCTTATAATGCTTTGCCACACACTAAAAGCAAAATTATGCTTCCCCTCTCTGTGTGGACAAGAGACAGAAGACCATTTTTCTCTGAAACCTGCAAAAGAATCAATAGCTTCAATCCAGATTTAGTCATACTTTGATTTCAGTGAATTATTTTCAGCAAGGGGAAACCCAAATCCAACCCTATACAATTAGGAGATTTATGAAGCAATTCAGAGTGAGCTTTCAATTAGGTTCCACTTGACTCTGATGAACTTTCAATTTTCAAAATTTGGCAGTGAATTTTGAAACGAAAAAGTGCCTTTAGGGCAACATTTGACCGAACTGGAAATGCTTTAAATCGTTTTATTTAGCACTCAGCATTTTGGACATTTTACATGATATAATAGTGATCCAGTCTAAACTCACATTTTATGATTTGCTTCTGGAAAGGCAAGGCAAAGATGAGAAAGGTAATAGGTAGTTCTACTGAAGGTCAAGAGGTGGTGAAACAGGATCTTAATAGTTTTAATCTAGCAATCTAGTGTAACTTTAAGCCTTTTAGACATTATAGAGATTATAATTATGCAGATATGTTGGGGCTATAACTTACTAGGCCTTTGGGGAATTAGAGCTTTATCACATTTGGAGAGAAACCTATGCCATTATGACCTGTAAGCTGTAGTGTGCTTGTGCTTTTTTAAAAATGCTGATATTTGTTTGGTTTCTTTCCATATATAACTGTATAAAATATCCTTCCTTATCATATAGTGTCAGATTGGCAAAGATGAAAGCCTAATCCAATGTGTTGATGGGAATGTGACCTGCAATATTACTTTGGACATTTTTTGAGGCTATGGATCTCAATTAAGTGGACAGGGTCCTTTATGATCTCACATCTGCCACTCGTGGACTTGAACCCTACCCATCTGATTGGTACAGGGAAGACAAGGCAATGATCAATGCTGCAATACAAGTCTTGAAAGAGGCAAGACTTTGATCTTGCAAATTTAGATAACTAACTTTTACTTTTTGAGACTGGCCAAATGACCCTGGGGAAAAAAGGATTATCTGCATTCTTGACAGTCTTATTTATAGCATGGGCTATAAATTGCATTGGTCTCTCTCATGGATGATCTGATGTGATTCTTGAATAACTGATTCATTTCTATAAGTATCTAGAGTGTTGATTTTTGGTGTGTGTTTTTTTGAACCCCAGTGACTTTTAGGAGTGAAGACTGGAAGCAGAGTATACTGTGTTGCAGTTATTCTGTTTCTTCCTGAGCAGGCAATTCCAATTACCTTTAGTGATTATGGAGAAGAAGACGAGAGCCTTCAGGCACACTTCTCCTGCAGTTCGTGTAATATCATTCTTCCCTTCTCAGCAGAGGGGTCTTCACCCAAAGTTTTGAGGTTGTCTTTGCAATATTTTGTCTTTGCGGTTAGGGTTAGAAGCCAGCCAGTCCCAGCACCGTATCAAGTATAATACTGGATGTGAATGAGTAGGCTCTCAACCTGAGAATCTTCTTAGATTTCCAGGTCCTGCTAAGGTATAAATGGAGATATTTGTTTGCGGTCGTATATTAGACATAGAGCACATTTTTACCTGAAAGTTAGGGATGGTATCAAAAGTAGAGTCAAAATTGTCTGCGCAAGGGAATGATTTAGAAAAGGATGTTTCACTAGATCTAGGGGGTGGAATAGAATGAGATTTAATTTTTTTAAAGAAATACAAAAGCTTATTAAAGCTTTAAACGTGCAATGAGTCAAAGAAGAAATGAACAGAAATCAAATCCTATGACAACTTTTGAATTAAAGATTAAGACTGTTAAAAGTGAAAGAAAGGAAGGAATACAAAATTGGTTTATTTGAACAAGATTAATATAAATATGTCGTTAATTCTAGCTACACTTTTTGAACTTTCTATTGACACCAGCACTGAAAAGATGAAGTTTTATGGATCTGTTTATAAAAAAGAGATGGGATATAGGATGAAGAGATACTTGTTTGTAACCTAACATTCTTTATACTTGCTGGCATGAAATATATATTTCCTAATATATTTCTTTAATTTTACTTTATTATATTCTTATTTTTCTCTTTCTTCACTTTTTCTTTTCTTTCCTTCCTTTCTCCTTGACCTTTCTCTCTAATTTTTATTTATTTAAGCTTATTTTGTATGGAATGTTATTATTGTAATCAACACTCTTAATAAACACACACACACCCCAAGAAAAAGATCAGGGAAGTGTAAGGAGGTGAGAGTGCTCACTACAAATTGTTAGATAAATACATCATAAAACTTGATTGCAAGTTACAATATGCCAGTAATAGATAATATGTTTTTTTAAGAAATCTCCTTAGCATTTATGAGAAAACTATTATGGTGCTAAAATAAAATGGCCCATTATCACACAAATGCAGCAATGTGTTACTCAATTGCTAGCCAACCATTATAATCTCAGACATTGCATCTTTGGGCTGGTCAAAACTCAAACCACTCCTGTCCAAACATATCGTAATCATTTGGACATTATAGCCTTTGCAGTATTCCATTGGTATAAATTGCATTTTAAAGAGACTTTATTTGTTCTACAGTCTTCTTGCTTGATCTAAAGCCCATTTAATAAACCTCAAAGATGTTGTAACTTGTAATTAATTTCAAGGGTCGACAAGCCCTATTGTTCTGTTTGCTTATTCATCAGGATCTTTTGTTTTGTAAAAGTTGTGAAGTTAAATGTTAAAGAAAATATTCCCCAAGACTGAGCAATTGAAAGACTGAAGGCCAACTGCAATCTGCACAAGACCATCACCTGCTGATTTCATTTTGACAAAATACTTTGTTCCAGATCTCTTTGGTCTGGGGGGAAAATGTATTTTTCCTTCCTCAGAATTAGCACCAATGAAATCCATTCATTTTTTTAAAATAGGCACACATGTCACAACATTTGCTGGGTGGAATCTGAAAAAAAATTGGCTCACGAGATAGATTTCTTTCAGCACATAGTGTGCTAGGAGTACCGCCACTTTGTTTCTTTCTATTTTCCACTGAAGGTAGCCAAAAATAGAAAATATAAAAACAGCCTTTTTCTTTTCTCTTTTTCTGCTTTAGCACCTCTGATGTGGTCACCCAGGCACTGCTTAGAAACACAAACACTGCCACACATTTGGAATCCTATTGGCTAATGGAACCATCCTAAAGCCATGTCTTAAGTTGGAAAATAATGTTCATGCAGAAGTAACTCCAATCAGTTTCTGTGTAGAAGAACATGGAAAAAGAATTTCTTCTCCCTTAGAACATAAAATTAGCATTTTGGACCAAAAGGCAGCTGTCTTTATGCTGGGATAAAACTTAGGATAGCAAAATATTTCTTTTTGCAAACCTCTTGCCATTCTTTTTTGTATGGCTTTGAAAGAAACCAGTGGTGGTGTCCCTTGGTGCATGCTCTGAATTAATGGCCAGGGATAGGAGAGGACAAAAGGCATAGCCTTGTTTTGCTGGCATGTTCTATTCAACACCCCAAACTGATTCGGGTTCAATGCCAAAAATTTATAAATGTGCTATTTTCTTTTTTCTACTTTTTCTTGTAAAAGTGCAACCTACTGTACTATCTTACCAATGCAAAATATTTGATGAAATATAATTGACAAGAGCAGACGGCTCTTCTTTTTTTATTTATTTATTTTATTTTGTCAAGCGATTATAAGATAATAGGCATAAGTATAAGCATAGTTAGAAATACATGAAATGGATACATATAAGTAAAATAAAAAGAAACAATAGGACAGGGATGGTAGGCATGTTGGTGCACTTATGCACGCCCCCTAGGAAAGGGGTGAGGTCAATAGTAGATAGTCTAAGGTTAAAGTTTTTGGGGTTTGGGGAAGAAACACAGAGTCAGGTAGAGTATTCCAGACATTGACCTGAAGTTGTATTTCCTGCAATCAAGTTTGGTGCGGTTTACCTTGAGTTTGTATCTATTGTGTGCTCTTGTATTGTTATGGTTGAAGCTGAAGTATTCATTGACAGGTAGGACATTGCAATATATCTTCTGCATCTTTTATACAGCTACCAAGAAGCAAATGTATACTATAGAAGGGAAAATGTTTCATTCCTATTCTGAAAGTAACCATAAGGATTGAAATCTATCCAGTTATGTACAAACCAAAAACCATTAATTCTTTTGAATAGTCGAAAAATATTTGTGTGTGTATCTATATGTTGAGATACAATACAGGTAGTGCTTGACTTACAACAGTTCACTTAGTGATCATTTGAAGTTACAACAGCACTGAAAAAAGTGACCTATGACCATTTTTTAACACTTATAACTGTTGCAGCATCCCCATGGTTATCTAAATTATCTAAATTCAAACGTTTGACAAGTGACTCACATTTATGATGAATTGCGGTGTCCTGGGATCAGGTGATCTCCTTTTCTGACCTTCTGACAAGCAGATTGAGGAAGCCAGATTCACTTAACAACCATGTGACTAACTTAACATCTGCAGTGATTTACTTAACAATGGTAGCAAAAAGGTTGCAAAATGCGGCAAAACTCACTTAACAACTGTCTCATTTAACAACAGAAATTTTGGGCTCAATTGTGGTTGTAAAGTCAAGGACTAACAAAACACTTGAATAGAACAATCAACTTAACCATTACTGCTTTATCTTACTTGCTTACTTGAAATAATATGTATTTCTATGTGCGCTTAATAATTTTTATAAACGATCACCATTTGTATTAACAACATTCATGGTATTCTTTCAGATTCTTTAAGAATTAATTTTCATGCCAACATTTTATCCCATTTTTTTAAAATTAGATTTATATGCTGCCCTTCTCCAAAGACTCAGGGTGGCTTACAATTTTGGGATACAACCCAATGTGCTCAGCAATAGCCTTCATTCCATTTTATATGCCTGCTTATTACTAAGCGGCATTTTTACAAAGTCAGCTTATTGCCCGCAACAATCTTGGGTCTTCAATTTACCTACCCCGAGAGGATGGAAGGCTGAGTCAACCTTGGGCCTGGTGGGATTCGAGCCTACAATAATTGCAGGCAGCTGGAACTTAAGTGCTAGGCATTTAGCAGCCTGCACCACCAAGGCCCTTACCATTTGAGATATGGTAGGAATTACCAAGAAAACCTTACAAAGGCCATATACGTTTTGCTAAATAACATGCAAGACTATGTTTTGTGGTCACAGATGAGTCAATGTTTTAAAACATTTGTGGCAGGCTATGATTTTTGCCAGAAGAATAAACCTGCTCAGCAAAAAAAGAACCACTAATGGGTACGCTAATGCCAGATACACTCTGGAAGGGAATTGCAGCTGATATTTGTGAATTACAAGGTTAAAATACTTAAGTTGTCATAGACTTTTTGTTGTCCCAAAGGTACTTTTTCAAGAGGCAGCTGGACTTTCTGGTTTTTCTTTGAAGACATCTCGCTTCTTCCAGAGCTGAAGAAGCTTCTTGGATAAGAAGTGAAATGTCTTCAAAGAAAAACCAGAAAGTCCAGTTGCCTCTCGAAAAAGCACCTTTGGGACAACCATGGCCTGGATGACTGAGAATCTCCATAGACTTTTGGTTAGCAATCAAGAGATCAACCATGTTTATAATCCTTAAGATCAACTATTATTAATTCCTTAAAAGCATAATAGCTGGTGAGGATTTAATGATAAAATCACAAGGTAAGATTTATACCATTTGCAAAAGAATATAAACTTGCTCACATTATCACCAGCTTTCACAAACCACAGGCCTGTGGGGGAAAAAAGAACAGACTACACAGTGAATACTAACACAGGAAGAGCCATTCTTAGTTTTAAGAGCAACTCCCATCCATGCCATTAAGTTTTGCCCAGCATAACAATTAATCATAGTTGACAGCTGCAAATGGCAATTCTAATTTTGAAAAAAAACTTGTACTCCCGCTGGCCTAATTTCAAGAAAATCTGTGCATTGCAAAATCTGTGCATTGCAAAAGCCCACAAGTCCCATTTTGATTATCATCATGGAGTACATGATTTATTACTCTTGTATCCTGGATCCGGAGTACAAATAAAATTAAATGATCAAAAGGATAGTCAAAACAGAAAGTGGATGTTCATGATGTTTAGAACACCAAGTTATTCTGAAATTGAATATGCTGGTTATAAGCATGCAGGACTCTGTTAAATAAGACTTGATAGGCACTACAAACATGTTGAATAGATGTCCATAAAGTATTTTAGCAGTAATTCTAAGAGAACATTAGAAAGTGGGATCTGAAGTGCTCTGACACCCCAGAGATCCTTTGATATGTCTCTGCCTCAGGCATTGTTCATGCTCTCTGGGCACACAAGATAGGAGGTTACTTTGCCCCTTCCCATTGCTATTCCAGAGAGAACCCAATTTATCTCACTTATTTTACATTGAATCTGTTAAGTGTTGATATATGATATGAAATTTCTAGGTAGTTCTAAATCAAGCATGCTTGCCAATCTGAAATTTAGTTCCTATGGTAGTAATTTGGAGACTACAAATGTTGAGTCACAAGAAAGAAAGAGAGGGAGAGAGGGAGGGACGGAGGCAGGAAGGAAGAGAATCCAGTTTTCTGTTTTGCTGTATTGAACACAATATTCCTTGGTGTTGCATCTAGTTAGCATAATCTGGAGGATGAATTGATCTAAACTGATCATAAATGAATCAAAATCTTGTCAGTAGGACATAGTTGCATCTTTCCTCAAATTACTGTATAAAGAAAACATGACAGTTGACATGGCAGTAAGATAGTTTGCAAGGTCCAGATGGCAGAGTTGCAAGCATAAGGCTCCACAACAAATGAAGATTACATCTGAATAATAACATATGCAGTGATGCCATGATGCAAATCCTCCTCTTACTCCCTCCCCATGATTACTACTTCAATACAAATTCAGAAAGGGAATGAACTGGTTCAAGGTAGAACATCTCTCTGTTTCTCTTTCCCCCTCTATCTCCCTTTGATCCCAATCTCCATCTTTATGTATCTACCCATCCATCTGCATTGCACGTGCATAAATGTAATAGAACGAGATGCCCACTTTATAACATTATTTGATTCCTCATGTACATATGCCAACGATTCTCTTTCCTATGGAGAAAGGGACTAACACCGAAATACTCAAGAACAGACACCCCTCCTTTTTTTAGAAACTGCAACAGGAGAAAACAAATCAAAACAAACAGAATGAAGGGGCGGCTGTAGTGAGAAATGAAGGAAAGAAGATAAAAGCTACTGTATGTAGGATGGAGAACAAAAGAGGAACTGGACAGAGAAGAAAAGAAGAAAGGAGAGGACCTATTTGTTCACCTTCTTGATGAACAGCTCTATCCATTAAAGATCAATCTTAAAGCTAATCTTAGAGTAACCACCCTTTTCAACAGAATATGTAACTCCTATTCATTCCTTTGCTTTGAACAGCCTCTTCTGTTCTTAGTTGAGAAGTTAAGGTGATCTCTTATTTGGTCAAAAACTTCACCTTCATAATTCAAGCAAATAGCCAAATCCCTCAGACTTCTTGTTCAAGAGCCCAGAATTTTTACTGTCAAAATGAGCACTCAGTAAATTGTCATGTTTGATTTCTTACATCTCTTAGCCTGAATGCTGTTATGCAGTTTGACTTATTTCATGTTTGTGAGAAGTGGGAACACCTTTCTATTTTCTTAAGAAAATGGCCTTGGGTCTTAGAAAAGACTGACAGAATTCTGAAGCAGTGAGGTTATTAAAGGTGACATTTCAGATATTATGGGTTTTTATACCAATGCTGTGCATAAATCTGACAAGAGGCATCCATTTTCTTTTGACAAAAGCCATAAGTTTTATATCAGTAAGAATGTATCCTAAGGGAACTTTGTTGTAATTCAAAAGGATTATTTTTAAACCATTATTATTAAGTACCCTTGATATAGAACAGTAAACCAGTATTTTTTTTCTTTGCAATAAAAAAGGCTGCCTTTATCAACTGACTGAGGATGTAGCAGAGTACAGATACCAATGAACACATCATAAATAAGACACTGTGTCTTTTCCACAAAGATGAAGAAAAAGATAGGTTTTTAGATTCCAGAGTTCAACTGCATAAATGAAAAACAGATCCTATAATCTGATGAACAGAACTGGGAACGGCCATTGTAGTTTAACATTCAGAAAGGGAGACAGTTATCCAAATGAGAAAACATGCCCTCCTTGAATGCTTTAGCACAGTCTTCCTCAAATTGTATATGGCCATTAGCAGTCAGAGATGGTGGAAAAAAGCAGTTTATTGCTTGAATATTTATACATTTATTTATAAAATTCATTGGCTGCCTTAGCTTATCTGATCACAGGGTAACTGTATATATTTTAGAGCTGTGGTGGTGTGATGGTTAGAATTCAGTACTGCAGGCTAAGTCTACTCACTGCCAGGATTTCAATTCCTTCTATCCTGACCACCTCAGCTTTCCATTCTTCTGAAGTCAGTAAAATGAGAACCCAGATTGTTGAGGACTATATGCTGACTCTTAGAGAGTGCTGTAAAAAGCACTGAGAAGCGGTATATAGCAATAGCACTTAGATTTATATACTGCTTCATAGTGCTTCACAGCCCTCTCTAAGCGGTTTACAGAGTCAGCATATTGCCCCTAACAATCTGGGTCCTCATTTTACTGACCTCAGAAGGATGGAAGGCTGAATCAACCTTGAGGAAGCTGCTTTCGGTTCGATCTAAGTATAGTATATAAAATCATACATTGCAATGTCCTTCTGCTCAATGAATACTTCAGCTTCAACCATAACAATACAAGAGCACACAATAGATACAAACTCAAGGTTAACCACACCAAACTTGATTGCAGGAAATACAACTTCAGCAACAGAATGGTCAATGTCTGGAATACTCTACCTGACTCTGTGGTTTCTTCCTCAAACCCCAAAAACTTTAACCTTAGACTATCTACTATTGACCTCACCCCTTTCCTAAGAGGTCTGTAGGGGGCGTGCATAAGTGCATCAACATGCCTACCGTCCCTGTCCTATTGTTTGTTTTATTTTTCTTATATGTATTCATTTCATGTATTCATAACTATGTTTATCCTTATACTTATTATCTTGTAAGTGATTGACAAAATAAATTAAATAAGTAAATAAGTAAATAAGTAAGTAAGTAAGTAAGTAAGTAAATAAATAAATAAATAAATAAATAAATAAATTTTAAAAAATCAAACTCCTGGAGTGAGCAGTGAATTAGCCTGCAGAGGTTAAGTCGAAGTGCTATTGCTATATTCATTTAAATGAATATTTATACTTTTGACGCATCTTAGATGGCAAGTGTAGAAGGCATCCTCATGCTGCAAACTCTGCTCCTTTTGTGTGTGCATTGTTATGTGACATGCACATATGAAGGAAGTGCAGCTTGCACTGCAATGGCTCAGTGCTGCATACACTCAGTGCTGTAAGGTTTCTGGTCTTACTGTGATTAATCCTATTTAAGGTTCTACCAAATCTATGATGTATCACATCATTTAGGGTTTGTGAAAAAAGACGCTATCATACAAGGACATATTATAAATCCAGCTCTTGGACTGAGAGAAATTGGCAGTCAGTGAGTTAACACAGCTGAAGGTTGAATCTTCCCATCTTAGTTCACCTCCTTAATTACTGTATTTGTATTTACTAGGACTTTGGTGCAGCTACTTGGATTCAAAACAGATACAATGCTTTGCAGATGGTGTAGGGCACTTGTTGATGTCCTTTTAAAGTAGCCACTTCTTTTCCTGGGCTCATATTGTAGCTGAGTGGTCCCAAGGGGAAAAAAACATATTTGTATTAAGGAGATGTTAAGAAGGCTGCAACAAGTTGCAGTGCCCTTGCCCCACCCTGTTTACACTTCCTTATTTTCCTGATAATGTGTCATAATTCCTTGACATGATATGACTGCCAAGCCAAAGGGTGGGCCTTCAATCATATCACCTTGGCCTTTTTGATCCCGTTCCCTCAGAAGACCTTGAATGTATCCTATCTTATCTACGGACAGCTGATTATTTTCCTGCTGATAATAATATGGCAACCGATTCGCTATCCAATATCTGAAGCTGCTTATAGTGTTTTTACATAATTGCCAGCTGCTTATTGCACAATTAAATTCTTATCTATATTCCACATCCCAGGGAGCATATTGATTGATGCCTGCCAAATCTAGTGACATTTTGTAAGAGATAACTGATAACAGCACTCTTTGGATCCTACTCTATGAAGAATTAGCTGCACTGAGTTCAGTGGAATTTCAGCAGCAGGTGACTGATTTTTTATCAAGGTAGGATGAATTCCCCTATCCTGGGGCTATGCCACAATAATTAGGATGAAGATGCGGTAAACATGATAGAATAATCAAAACAAGATTTCTTATGTCCTAGACATGTTCTAGACTTTGTGGGAAAAAATTTCATGTAGTCCTTTGACATTATAACAGTTCTGTCAAAACGTCATGTGAAACTCACACATGTCAGAATAAAAATGTGTTTGTTTATTTTATGTTCTACTTCGTTAAAATTGCCACCGAGGAGATGCCAAGGATCATTCTGTACCATGGATTAAGCAGGGAATAAGACAAACTGTCAGGTTTTTTTAATAGAATAGAATAGAATAGAAAACAGAGTTTAAAGGGATCTTGGAGATCTATCAGGACATATATATCATGACACAGAATCATACAATAGAATAGAATTCTTTATTGGTTAACTATGATTGGACACACAAGGAATTTGTTTCTGGTGCAGAAACTCTCAGTATACATACAAACCACAAACATACAGTGTACATACAAACATAAGCTCTCAGTGGACATACAAACAACAAAGTGATAAATGATAAGATACCAACTGGAAGATAATAGGAAAGATGAGGAGGATGACAGCAATACAGCCCTACTACATGGGTAAATATCCTTAGGCATAAAACAGTGCTGTGGGAATTAGGTTTTTAGCAGAATGATGGCATTGGGAGAAAAACTGTCTCTGTGTCTAGTTGTTTTGGCATGCTACAACAGCAGTGTCCCAAGGGGAGGAGTTCAAGCAGATTATGTCCAGGATGTGAGGGGTCTGAAGAATTTTTTTTTCAGCTCCCTTTCTGGCTTGTGCAGTATACAGGTCCTCAATGGAAGGAAGGCTATAATGTATTCGAACATAGCTCTGGTTATCTGCATTCAGAAACAAATTATGGAAAGGCTAAACGTGCACAAATGCTAGAAATGCTGCATCTTGTCACTGAATACTATAGATCTCTTGAATAACTAAAAGAAAAGACAGCTACAAAGCAATTGCAATATAAGTATCAATATAAAAGCCTTTTAAGGCTTTTCCTCATGGTTGTAATAATTTGTATTCCTCCAGTCCATGAGTTACCATAAAAATATGCTGGCATTATATTTGGTGTCTGAGTTCTAATTTGCCTCAGTGACAAATGATTCTGTTCTTACAACTTCATTGCTGAAAAAAATTAATGACAGCAATTAGTAGGATTTGCCACCTTTATTTCCTCTTCCTCTAGCCAATGGGAATAATTACCACTATCAATCACTCTCCTTAAAATGTGATGAGGCAGACGGATAACATTTGCTAATTGATAGGTCACTAATATTTTGGCTTGATAATCTGTCACTGGGCTATTTCGGAATACAGGGCTACCAATCTCCTGAAATTCCAATAGAACAGTATCCATAAACAACCCAGCTGACAACTTGGTAAGGCAGAGGAGGGGTGTGAATTTAAGCAGGAGAGAACTTGCAGGTTGGATTAAGAAAGTGCCTTTCAGATAATCAGAGTTGGAAGGGACCTTTCGCTTTATTGCAACACATTTTCTACCCAGCAACCTATCAGGCAGACTTTTTTGGATAGAGGTTTATTTGCTATTTGGACTACAAAGGGAAAGTGAGAGGCCTCTCTTCATTTCATCTCAGTTGTCAACTGTCACAGATCAAAATGTGCTGAAAGGAGCAGGTAGGCTGGGAGTGGATGGCTCATGTTGGCAGCACTCTCTCTCTCTCTGTCTCTCTGTCTCTCTGTCTCTGTCTCTGTCTCTCTCTCTTCATCTATCTATCTATCTATCTATCTATCTATCTATCTATCTATCTCTATCTATCATCTATCTATCTATCTATCTATCTATCTATCCATCTATCATCCATCCATCCATCCATCCATCTATCTATCTATCTATCTATCTATCTATCTATCATTAAATGATTAACAGTAATGATTAGGTATGGATTTATGTCTCAAATATTCGGTTATCCCCAAGGATGTCCATAATTCTTGATGCTTCTAATATTTCAAAGGAATATTTAATACATATTCCTCTCTGAAATGTAGTAAAACTTTTAGTAGACTATTTCAGAAAAGTAGTTGATGGGATTATTAAATATATACATATAAAGGGAAAAAACAAATCTGAATATTGTAGTTCAAAATTAAAGCAAATCAATAATCTCATTGAAGAGTTGATCCTTTAATTAACAACATATTCCTTGTTGTTCTAAGAACACTGGTGTTACTTCCTCACTTTATTTCATAGTATATGTTTGATACTTTGAAGAAAAAACATTAACGTCTTAAGGATCAGGATATGTGTGGGTGATGTGCTTCTTATCTACCAATTACACCAGGTGTTTTCATACAACTGCCCTCCTATACAAACTGGATAATGGATAAACTTTTATTGTGCTTTAGGACTGGATGTTAATGGGCTATTCTTGAAAATGCTGTCCAACTGGAAGTTTTTATCTCCTGATTGTGAAAGGTGCCTCTTGAGGAGCTCAGGGTCTCCAGATAATGAACATAAAGGATATGCTTCTGCTGCTGTCATCTATTTTGGGAAATACTCCAAGACTATGGTCACAAAAAGAGATCAAGAGGTGATGTGTGGTAATAATGAGATGCTGTCAAGTAGCCTATTTACTAGGGGCAAGTGATGCTCAGAATGGAGATGCAGAATCATCTCAGAGAAATGGAGACCATAAACATAATTGCTCTTCAGTTGTTACTGCAATTAGCTGATCACAAATATAATGTTTGTAATTTACATATTTTTAATCAGTTAGGTTTGCAAGAGGGTTGCATAGGCTCAAGAGTTTAAAATTGAGACTTTTTCTCCTGAGACAACACTAACTAAAACATTACAGGAATTGTACTGGGATTGCATTCACAAAGTGCCCTTAATGAGGTCAGCTAAAGATCTAATGACTCAATGTGCACGGCATGGAAAACTAAGTTAGTTATAACTTTGGTTAGTTTGTAAGTCAGCATGTGCTGAATCCAGTCTGTCCAATGAGTTTATCATTCATTTTATTCTTTGAATTCAAAATGGGTGAAACCAGTGACATATTAAGTTTGTTTTGTGAAGGGGTAAAGTATAAATATGTTTTCAGTTCTTAAATCCTATTGCATTCAGAGGAATTTTAGAAATTGTAGCAGAGCACAGGGTTTTGTGCATGCAAATTCTAAGTGTGAAATGAAAAGCAATGGTTTGGTACTTTTGGATTTTGTTGTCCTTTGTATAACCTAACCACTGTTTCCAATCTGGGCTAAATGTATCCATAAATCAGCATACAAATGGGAAATATTGTTTCAGAAGCACAAGAAATGAAGATAATCATGGACAGTGTTGCATTCAAGTGGTAAATGATTCAATTTTTTCACAAGTTTTTTTATATATGCTATATAAATTTTATATTATAATATATATTTTATATATAATAAAAATCATGAAATCATGTTCCCAGTTCCACTAATCTTTGTAATATGATTAAACAATTTAAATAATTTAGAGCAAATGTATCCAGTCCCTCTTTCTGAGAACTCACATTGTTGTTGTTCTCATCCAAATGAATATCACCTTCTGATTGAATATATAATGGGTAATGACTCCAACTGTTCTGTCTTTAACTTTCTGGCTGAATATAAAGACAGTTAGCTAAACTCTACAAAGGCTTCCATACAAAGTTTCTTTATTGGATCACAAGGCATCCTCAAGGTATAACTCAGAGTTATGTTGAGATTCATCTAATGTCCAATCTTTCATAGTGTGAAAATATGGTTATCTTCATCCCATAATGATATAACAAGGGATCCAGCACGCTGCTGGGTCCAGGCAAGGAATAGAACAAAGGCTTCCCCCAACCCAACTAAAGGTCGATTCAGTGACCAATCAGGATTACAGATGTGATCACATGACATGAACTACATTTCCCATGAGGCATTAATTACATTTCCCATGAGGTATTCCCTTAAGGAGACAGCTCCCAATTCCCAATTAACTATATACTGTCTGACCAGCACACCAACCATTTGAGTCTTAATCCAAGATTAAAAAGTCATGGGGAGGGGACTTACATAGGTACTATTCCAAGTAGGATAGTCTTTTGCAAAATTAGTAGTGTCAGTTCCAGTAAATTTAATATTTCTAATTATTTGATGAATCCTTTTGGTATTGCAGCAAGAGTTCAATATGTAAATATATTTTTCATCAGTCTATCTTACTACATCAACAAAGCATATCTTCTTTTCTATGATACTAATGTCTGGTGTATTATCAACTATGTGCCTATCAGTTTACATTTTGAAATCTCATAGCATGTTGATCTCATTTTCAAAACAATTTTTGGAGGGAGGGAGCAGATGATTTCAGCGGCTTTTGCAAATAGTAAAGTCAAATACAAATTACAGTGGACAGTTTTTACAACCCTATTATAGTCTTGTTTATATGCCTAAGCCATTGATCGATGAGACAATAATTGACACATTTATCCTTAATTTTATAGAAGCAACATTTGACATTCTGAAATATTTTCAGTTTTTGCTTTTGGTTTGCAAGACTTGTTTTTGCAATGATTCTTCTGTCAGTTACTTTTTTTTAAAGGATTTTTAAATCTCAACCATAGTCAAATTAGGATTTGGCCTTTTTATTTTTTAAATCATGCATATAAAGGTCATGAATTCATTTGTTTTTCCCATTGTTAATTCAATTTTGTATTGATTTTTTCTTGTATTCTGATATAATTTTGTCGTTTTCTGGAGCCTTTCCTTACAAAATTCCATAAGAGCCTCTTTACTTTTTCTAATGCAATCATTCAAATTCTGTTATTTTTCCTCCACAGTTTATTTTCAATAGTCCTCTACCACCTGTATTTCTGATGCATATAATCTGTGAATGTCACTCTTAAATGTGAGGTGCATGATGTATGGTCATTAGCTTCCTTGTTTTATGGCTTGAGCCCAGACAATTATCCTTAATTACAGGGACTACCCAAATGTTTATTGCTTCAACAGTGTTTCCAGCATTTGGATTTTAATTATTTTTTTGGACTTCTTCTTCTTCTTCTTCTTCTTCTTCTTCTTCTTCTTCTTCTTCTTCTTCTTCTTCTTCTTCTTCTTCTTCTTCTCCTCCTCCTCCTCCTCCTCCTCCTCCTCCTCCTCCTCCTTCTCCTCTTCCTCCTCCTCCTCCTCCTCCTCCTCCTCTTCCTCCTCCTTCTATAATTCTCCTCCTCCTCCTCTTCATCCTCCTCCTCCTCTATACAGAGCTCTGAAGATTAAGGTATGTTACGTTGTTATTTTATATTGACAAAGAATTAAATACAGAAACCTCTCCTTATTAACAATAACCATTAGAGATGCTCAAATGCCCAATTCATGGGTTTCACAATATAGCACTTAGAGTTATATACTGCTTCACAGTGCTTTACAGCCTTCTCTAAGCAGCTTACAGAATCAGCATATTGCCCCCAACAATCTGGGTCCTCATTTTACCCACCTCGGAAGGATGGAAGGCAGAGACAACCTTGAGCCTGATGAGATTTGACCTGTCAAATTGCAGGCAGCTGGTTGTCAGAACTAACCTTTACTGAGCCTAGGTGATCGCCTCTTCAATCCCACTGGAAAATAAATGAATGCTCCCCGTATCTGTATCTATAAAAACCATTAGGGATTGAGACTCAGTGAAAAGCAAACCTAAAGTCAATAAATAAATAAATCACTGACCAGGATCTGATAGCGTATTTTCAACCAATCTCCAGGATCATTGCTTAATCCAAGCAGGAATGTACAGCCCTAAAACCTATTTATTCCTCCTTCAATATATTTCCAGATTCATATCAGTACAATAATCTATCTTCTAGAGGTTTTGCATACATTTTGCTAATTAGGCTCCAAAGAAGGTGTTAGAGTGATTATTCATCAATCTTCTCTTTTATCTTTTTTTGAAAATTGGATTGATTATAGCAGTCACTGGTGATAAGAAAGGAAGCTAACAAAGTGGCCTGGCACTTCAAATTCCTATATAACTTCAGCAATAATGAAATCAAATCCTTAAGTCTTATCGGATTTTAGATGTTTGGCTATAAACTCTTATTTCAGCATATGTAACTGAAGGCCATCGTGGGGGAGGAACTGTTAAATCAAAGCCCTAACATGGGTGCACATGTAAAAATAATCCAACCAGATTTTTGCAGGGATATGGAAGAAATTGCAATGCCCTGGGGTTATCTAGTTAAGGATGTCAAACAATTGAATAAAAATAGATGAAGGCCTTTGTTTTTTCAAAGCAATTAACCATTTGCATCCAGAATTAATAGGTGACTCCTGACTCCCAAGCAGCTAAAACTACTTGTCCTCTTCTGGACCATTGTAAATTCCTTTTGCAAAAGTTCTTTTATCTTTTCTTTATTCTTAGTCTGGTAACAACCTATAAAGCCCTATATGGCTTGGGTCTGGGGTACTTGCAAGAACATCTCCTGCCATCGACGAATATCAATCGCCCAGTGCACTCCCACAGACAGGGCCTCCTGGGGGTACCGTCAGCTAAACATTGTAGGCTGGTGGCCCCTAGGGGAAGGGCCTTCTCTGTGGGAGTGCCCATCTTCTGGAACCAGTTACCTCTGGAATGGCGGCTGGCCCCTGATCTCCGCTCCTTCTGCCATGAACTTAAAACATGGTTATTTTCACAATCCGGCCTGGACTGACAGGGGATTGGGGTTTTAACTTGGAATGTTTATTTGGCTGCAATTTAATATTTTTTAAAATTGTTTTAATTTTTGTATTGTTTGTTTTTATGTATGCCACCCTGAGTCCTTCGGGAGAGAGGGTGGCCTATAAGTCCAAATAAACTAAACTAAATTGAACTAGTCCAAAACTTCATCCATTTTTCTCAAATCACTATCAAAGGCATAGACTTTCACTGGCTACCAATCATAGCTACAGCAGAGTTGAAGCTGCTGCTTTTGGTGCTAGGATCCTGGTCCAGTCACTTAAATTCCTGGAATGACTCTCTTCACATAAGCTATTCTAGTACTGGTCATAGATTCCTGAATAGTCTCTTTACCCAGAAAATCTGTCTTCTCTGGGTTTCTAGCAATATGGTACCATTTTATCAGAATCAGCTTCCATTCTTCTTAAACTTGACAGAGATTAAAGGGGTATTTTGAGGGGCTTCAGAATTTTTCTTTTCCATTTCATGAACTAAGCTCTCCCTAGGATTACTTCTCTTATAACTTTTTTCTTTCTTAATATTTTCTAATTTTCATTTGGATTGCTGGCTGTATGTTTATATTGTTTTATTTTTGTACAATAATTTTACAAATCCCTCATCCAACATACTTTGGATGCAATGGACAAACCTGATTTTGGGCTTATACCAAATCACAGAAAAGTCCATTGTTGTATGAATTGGTTTGGATAACTTCCATTTTACCTATTTTTTGTATAAATCTCAGTGCACATCAGGTTATTTAATTAAAGAAATTCCATCCTTTTATGTAAATGAGATAAATGCTATATACATAAAATAAATTCTGATTTGGCAGACATTTCTATTTCTTAAATGTTCTAACCTGGGACTTTAGAGATAAATATAGATATATAGTTATGTATCCTCCTGTTTAGCTGCTCTCTTTCCCTTTAGTCTATTCAGTTGTATGCATGTTTGTTTTTGGCATGTTTCTTTTTAAAATATTTGGTTTTTTGGGCAATTGTACAACTTTACAATAATATGATGACATTTAAAGAATGCATATACCCTGTTCCCTTATGGTTTTGTTACAAAGAGGTAAAATGTGAGGTATTTTGCAGTGGTATACTTGATGATTGCTAAGTAGTTTGAGGTTCATATTATGTATTCAAGTTAATTAAAGCATCATACTCTACCTACAAACTTTCCAAAGAAGTTTATACAATAACAAGCAACACAACAATTGGCATTTATATATGAATTAAAACACCCAATAAAGAAGGGAGGAGGAGAGAGAGGGAGAGGACCTTTCACCTCCAAAACAGTCACCAAGCTTCATATTACAAAATTTCAACACATATCAGCTTAAACTGAAATTAGTTCAGCAATGTTGTGGGAATAATGTTATTTTCTTGCTTTAAAATATTTTTAACCATTTGTAAGCCATCTAGAATTGCAGGGAGTTGGGAGCATATCAATTTAATTAAGAGTAACCATAACAATAATAATATAAGTAGTCATCGTTTATCAACCACAATTGGGACCACCAATGTGGTCACTAAGTAAAGCAGTCACTAACTGAAACTGAAACTGTGTTTATGATCCTACTTTCAGCCTTACTGTAAAGCTTTCCTCTGCTTTACAAACCTATGAAGGGCATAAATAAAAGGACTGATTGTAAATCTACTTTCTCATCACTCTTGTAACTGCAAATGGTCACTAAATAAGGCTGTCATTAAACAAGGACTATCTGTAGCAACCATAATAGTAAATGTTGTTCTGCAGCTGCAATATGCTATAGAACAATTCTAAATGGGGTGAGAAAAGGATAGTCACAGCCATAAATTTTGCGATAGAACCCAGATAAATCCCTGTGTGTTTTCTGAGAAGTCTAATCTAGATTGTGGGATCATTAATGTACAGGAGTTGATCCCCAAGAATCATGTGGACTCATATTGCAAGTTCTTGCATCAGTTCTCAGCACCCATTGTGTTCTGCTCTGCGCCCTGGATGGGTATAAAGCAGACAGAGCAACTCCACAAAGCATCCATACAAAGTCTTTTTTATTGGTTCATCAGGCATCCTGTCAACTCACAGTTATGATGAGGTTCTTCTTAATGTCCAATCCTTTGTATATCCGAATCGTGGTGTAGGAAGATATTAAACTCTCATACCTATATTTCATCCCATAATTACAGAGATAGCGAGTATGGCTGCTACACAAGGCTGTGTCTTCAGGCAAGAAGAAGAGAAACCTCCCTCAACCCACCAAGGGTCAATTCAGTGACCAATCAGGATTACAGATGTGACCACATGACATGGACTACATTTCCCAAGATACCTTAACTACATTTACCATGATGCATTCCCTTAAGGGACAGCTCTCAATTCCTAACTACCTATCCTAAATCCCATTAACTCTAAACTGGCTGGACAGCATACATTGTCCACATAAAACAATTTCAAGTGGTTTGCAATGCTCAGAGTTCTAACCAAGAACATCGAAAATGAAATACCTGTAGTCCATGGGTCATATTAGAAACCTGAAGCTGAGAATTGAGAACAGACTGCAGTGCTTTCTTTAAGGCTTATACTCAATGAGTTCCTTATGTTCCCTGGGCTTTCTGTTTCTTACTCCTGGCCAAAAAACCTTCTTAGTACAATTCTGTAGGGAAAACATGCTGCCCATTAGATTTATGCTCTTAGAAGTCAATGTGTTAATTTCTGCTGTGCAGTGGAAGGGCAGTACTGCCATACTGTCTTAAAATTAAGATGTGCAGACCAGATGTTGAATCCCCGATAGAATGCTTTACTGCCTAGCTGCATTTGCTAGAAGATTAAACAATGAGGTGCAGGAAGCAAAACTTTGCAAGTTGCAGTGCAGGTGGAAAGGGATAAATTGGCATTTCTTTAAATTATCTCATCTCCAGTGTCTCCATTCACTTAAATTCTTAATTTGCTAGCATTATTTGGTGTATTAAAGGAGTGTCCCAAATGAAAAATAAGCAGGATATCACTTCCCACTGGAATGCATTATTGTGTTCCTGTCTCACATGCACCTAAATAACAACTAAATTATTCCTCAAATGTCTATTATTGGAGGGGAATTCATCTTTTGGTTGGCGATCCAAGCCTTCTTCACAGGGATGGGATTCTACCTGTTTGGCCTGGTTCTGCCGAATTAGTAGCTCCAAAGAGCAGCTAAGACTGAACCAGTTCACTGTGATGATCTTCTGGTCTTCTGTTTGGCCCACCGCCCGCCCGCCTGCTCGCCCGCCTGCCTGCACGGGCTCTAAACTGTGCTTTATTCCCTGTTTTTTCTACCTCAGCTGCTTTGCACAACACAGCTGAGTGCCGCAACTCAGGAGAAGGTGAATGCTTGCAGGAGCTGGTGATTTGTAAACAGTGCTCACACACATTCAGCAAAGCATGCACTCACCAAACCAGTTGTTATGCCGGTAGGATCCTACCCCTGATTCTTCACCTACTGATTGTTTTGGCAATAATGGATTTAAAACAACAACAACAAAAACTCATGGAAATAAAGTAACCACTAAGGTGACCCAATATTGGACTATTCTAAGTCTAAACAAAATGAAGCAAAACATCATTTATCTAAATTAGGGTCCCCATTTACCACCTGGGAGGTTAGCTAAAATGTTTAAAAATATGTATAGCAAATGTTGGAAATGTAATCAAAAGACTGGCACATTTTATCATATGTAGGGGACTTGTGTAAAAACAAAAAAAATTGGGCAAAAATACATAGGTGGCTAGAAAAGATAATAGGCCAACGTGTAGATTTTAAACCTGAACTATTTTATTAGGGATGATATCAGAAAAAATGGATAAGTATTAGTAGTTCAAAAAACCTTAGATTGTGCTGAAATGGATAAACTTACATTAAAATTAAAGGATAAAGAAGAGTCAGAGTACTACGAAGTTTGGGACAATTGGTACAAATGGTTGAACAATAGAAATAAGAATAATAGAGATAAGAAAATTGTAGACCAATGTATATGAATGTATATATATGTATATATTTATATGAGATTGGTATATGTAATAATGATGTCACTGTACCATTATTGTTAAGATCAAGATTTGTAAAATGTGAACAAGAATAATAATAAAAAAAATTGATAAGTGAAGTATGTATTTAGTATTACATGTTTGAACAGCAGCAATGATTATCTTCGCACAATATTGGGAAGATGAAGAAACACTTCAAGATGAACAGATAATTAAGAAGATATTAGACTGTGCAGAAATGGACAGATTTACATTGAAACAGAAAGCAGACATAATATTATCAAACTTGAAATTTATTTTACCAGTGGTTGGAAAAAAGGAGTGTAGAGTAAGAATGGCTTTTGTATTGTTAAGCAAATTAAATACCCTGACAACACAATGTTTATTAAGCACTAAGGAATGTAATTAATAGAAAGTTAATAAAATTTATTAAAACAAATAAATAAATTTGGGGGTCCTTGATCACATGGTCCCTTGATCATGCTCCCTTTCCTTCTATGCATTTCCTACCTCAACATCCCATGATTACTAAGCAAAGGTGGGCTGCACAGACTAACAACTGGTTCACCTAGTGTAGAACCGAAAATGTGAGCACACACGCGGCTGCAAAACATTAAGATTTCCTGCGCAAGACAGCCATGCTGAGTAGAGTGGGCAAGACGTGAAACTCAGCTGGGCTGCGTGGGTGGGCGAGCAAGCTGGAGATATAGGATGGGATAGCACCAGGACAGGTAGACGGGCCCAGCCAGTGGTCGGAACTACCAGTATGGGTGAGCCAGTCTGAACCGTCAGTAGCCCACTGTTTACTAAGGCTATAGCATGTACCCACCTGGGGATCTGAGGGCATCCAGACAATGTTTAGTGATTTTTTTTAGACTTGTGGAGAATTTAAGGCAGTCTTCTACAAGCAGCCTTTCCCCAGGAATGTTGAATGAAAACACAGATTAGTACCAGCCTTTTTAGGCAGAATGCATAGCTGACATTCTTAGACCAATGGGTATTATAGTTGGATGTGCAGCAAGGAAAGAATCTGATCCATCCTTCATATTTCTGGATTGTTGCTCAATGTGAGGCAAAGGAGTAAATTTTTAAAAAACCTACCTTCTTTGCTGAGTTCCAATTCTCATGTATACCGAAGTTATCAAATAATATTTTGCTAGGCAGCTATCCCCAACATTCATAGATTTTCCTCTCATGTCGTCACAGCAATGAGATGGATTTGGACTGAGAAATGGCTTTATCATATTGGCATATTTTCATTACCAGTGAAGTAGAAACTGTCTTTGCGGCTGCAAAGAGTGAAAAATAAGACACCTTCAAATCATTTTAGGATAGCTTTCAATGAAGATAGCTTTTGGAATATTATACAACTTCTGAAACATTAGAAAACATCCAGCTCAGAACAATCCTTTTATCTGCTTTCTCTAAGGATATAAAGGTAAAGTTAATGAGCAAGCCATGAAAAAGAAATGCATCTTTAAGTCTTTAAAGAAGCTTAGCAACATTGGGGATAGATAGTCAATGCTGGCAAAGTTTCCATATTTCTCATGTTACATTGATACTGTCACTGCTACTTACACACATTCATTCATTCCTTCACTCATTCATTCATTCTCTGCAGAGAAAAAGAGATTCACTTTCTAATTTCTGCCTCTGGTCAGGAAAGAAAGAATCAGTAGGAAGTTGTACCTGCAGCCTTCCCAGAAGAGCATTATTTTATTTATTCATCTATACAACTTTATTGGCCACTTAATTCCAGTTTGTAGCCCTGGAAGATTAAATTCACCTCACCTGTCCTTATGAACAGATGTCTATCTTTCTGTCCACTCCTTTGCTGCTGATGTTGTTGCTGTTGTATCCAGTGATAGTATGTCTGTAGGTGATCATCTTATAACATCAGTGGACAGTGCTTTCCTTAGGTGCATTATAAAGTAATAGAAACAACAACATCTAGGATAATCATGTGCCTAAGCTAAATAGTTCCATGCATCTCATTTGACCCACAATTCAATTATGTCTTTTCAATAGAACAAAAAGAACTATAGTATAGAAAGGAAATACTAATTATTAGGACCTTTGGTAATCATCTGCTTAAGGAGGTTAGCATAGCATATATAACTAAAGAGTGCTAAATTGAGCCTAAAATTATAGGAACATGGAAGTGTGACCTTTCTAGGACCAGTATGTAGAAAGGCAAGGAACTGTAGTCAATTGTGAACTAAACAGGATATCAAACAGAATGAAGTAAACGTGTAAAATGTAATATCTCCTTTCCTTGAGCTGACAGATACTCTAAAGAAAGATGACCAGCTGCAAAATATCACTGTAAAGTATAACATTCTAGATAGCAACATTTTTAAAATTGCCATTTACTTATTTTCAGAAAAAATAAATAGAAATCATGCTTTTGGCAAAATTTCCTGTGGTTTTAGGAAAAGTATTCGCAGTGAAAATATTTATTTTTAAGAATTAAATCCCCATGCAGTTTTTGCCTTTTCTGATCTTTGGCATTTTCTTTCTTTGTGAAAAGTGAAGAATATGTGGCAACTGGTTTAGTTAACCCTGGATTTCAGCAGAAGCAAATTTTAATCCTACTTCAACTGTCCTTTGTACCACTGTCCCATTCCTCAGCTTTGTTCATGTGCTCATAAGCGTCTCAAAAATGCATGTGGGTCATTATAGATGGCAGAGACAGCCGATGTTTCCAACATAATCTTTTTCATTTCTTTTTATCATTTAGTGCCTTAGGATACGTCCTACAGTTAATTGCTTAATACAAAGAGTCTTCTCCAGATAGATTGCAATTACAACTCCCATAAATCCTAAGTATTATGACTACTGCTGTTCTAAAATCCTATTCATTTTTCCTTTACCATGTTTTTGCTATTGGGTTTTTGTTTTTGGATAGGTCCTTGGCGCTGTCTGAGCTTGGTTGTTTTTTTGCAGATGTTTTATTACCAAACTAGCTAACATTATCAGTGCACTGATGAATGTTACCTAGTTTAGGTAGTGGAACATCTGTAAGAAAACAACCAAGCTTAGAGAGCACCAAGGACCCTTCATGTCAGCCCTGAGTTACAAATAATCTCCTTTATTGGAGGGGTTTTTTTTGTCACTGAGAAACAATTCTGCATATGAGCCCAGGATCAAATCTCAAACAGTGAATCAATCACCTTACCCAACAAGCAAGGTGGTCACATGTCAAATATAAAATGCAACTTCTTTTACTGAATTTAGAGAGAAGAAATGTGTGAAGACTGCACACATGGAGAAAAAGAGAAATTCAAGAACTCATTTGTAGATAATTTGGTAGCATACTCCACCATTAGTTAAATGGCATTGCACCAATGCTCTGTGTCCATATTTCTGTTTCAGACGCTTTTTTTTGTTTGTCATCACAGGCAGCAAAATGTCGCTGAGGCAGCTAAGAGAATGGCACTATATGAAATAAAGAATTTTGCGCAACTGTGCTTCCTGTTCTGCCAAAAGCTTCCTCGTTTTTACAACACATTACAACATGTTGTTATAATATGGTTTTGTCCTGTAGTGTAGATTGTCACAAAATATGTTTTGAATTTGTCCCCAAATAGCACAAAACCCTCAAAGACCTACCACAGACATGGAAGATGCAACTTTTCTTTAAAGTCAAGGCTCCATTTTCTCCTCCCACAGGATATGAGTAATTCTTATTGAAATCATGAGGCAGTTTATTATTCACATCTTGTGGTAAGGGAATACATACCTTACAGTGACATTTCTCTCATTTCACAACATCCATTTACTGAATTTACCTCCATTAAAAGACAAGCTCAGGATCCAAAAGAATCTTGACAAACTTGAACAATGGGCCCTATCCAACAAAATTATATTTAATGTAGAGAAAAGCAAGGTTTTACACTTAGGCAGGAAAAAAAAAAACCAAAGGTACAATACAGATTAGGCTCAAAAACAGTAACTGTGAGAGGGACTCTGGAGTCATATTAGACATGATTAAAAAGAAACTTAATTAATTAATTAATTTAAAAAAAATAAGGAGAAGCATCCTAATGGTGAGAATAATTAACCAGTGGAACAGCTTGTCTTCAGAAATTGTGGATGCTTCATCTCTGGAGATCTTTTAAGAAGAGACTATATAACCATTTGTAGGGTCTCCTACTTTTTATTTTTATTTATTTTATTTATTTATTTTATTTTGTCAAGTGATTATAAGACAACAGGTATAAGTATAAACATAGTTATGAATACATGAAATGGATACATATTTATTTTATTTTATTTTATTCATATTTATATGCCGCCCTTCTCCGGAGACTCAGGGCGGCTTACAATTTTTGAAGCGCAACCCAATGCACTCAGCAATAGCCTTCCTTCCACTGTATATGCCTGCTTATTACTAAGCAGCATTTTTACAAAGTCAGCTTATTGCCCCCAACAATCTTGGGTCCTCAATTTACCTACCCCGAGAGGATGGAAGGCTGAGTCAACCTTGAGCCTGGTGGGATTCGAGCCTGCAGTAATTGCAGGCAGCTGGAACTAAGTGCTAGGCGTTTAATAGCCTGCACCACCAAGGCTCTTATTTTTCATATAAGAAAAATAAAAAGAAACAATAGGACAGGGATGGTAGGCACATTGGTGTGCTTATGCACCCTACTTAGGAAAGGGGTGAGGTCAACAGTAGACAGTCTAAGGTTAAAGTTTGTGATTTGACATACTTTGAGGTTTTTCCAGCTCTAGTCTGACTAAAAAAAACCCTATTTCTTGGGTTTATTTATAAGTACAATATGATGATAAAGTATAGTCAGAGCTTTAAATTCTGACAGACAGCTTCCATCAATCTATCTTCCTCAGATTTCCAGAAGAAGAAGGCAGCTTCTTCCCTTTTAAAAAATACAGGTTCTCAAAAAGAAATAAAAATAAGTCATTTCCTCCAATCCACTCCTAGCCTTCTAATGTTGGTTATTTGCAATTTCTTTGACAGAAGAAAGATCACCTGTTATTTGCAAGATGTTCAGGTTTGGGATACGTTTCTCCTTATGAGGTTCTATTCATTTGCACTAGAGGCCAGAGACATGGGATTCCCTGTATCCTCTTAGCACAACTTCAAATTATCTTCCTTGGTTTGCTAAACAAAAGTCCTTCCTTCTGGTTCAGGATGTTGCACATGACATTCCCTATCCTCATCCACCCTTCCCAAGCATTATCTTTTGTTGTAGGCATCAACGAAAGACAACTCTCTACAGCTAGTCCTCAATTTACAACAGTTCATTTAGTGACCATTCAAAGTTATAACGGCACTGGGGACTTATGGCTGATTTTCACACTTCTGACTGTTGCAGCATCCCCTTGGTCACATGATTGAAATTCGGATGCTTGGCAACTGGTTCCTATTTATGATAGCTGCAGTGCCTAA
The DNA here is from genome assembly GCA_009733165.1 of Naja naja. NCBI lineage: Eukaryota > Metazoa > Chordata > Lepidosauria > Squamata > Elapidae > Naja > Naja naja. The sequence goes on from CM019150.1 coordinate 65,643,773, forward strand.
GGGTCATATGGTCAACGTTTGTGACCGTCCAACAAGGAAAGTCAATGGGGAAGCCAGATTCACTTAACAGCAGTATTATTAACTGCAATGATTCACTTAACCACAGTGGCAAGAAAGGCCATAAAATGGGGCAAAACTCACTTAACAAATGTTTTGCTTAACAACATAATTTTTAGACTCAGTTGTGGTCATAAGTTGAGAACTACCTGTACTAATCCAAGAGATACTTATTTTCTTCCTTGTTCAGACACTTCAACCCTGACATTTATTATCTCGTGACTTTTTTTTTTGTCCCTGGTTTATTTACATGAAATTTTTGGAATACAATTGATCATGACAAAACTTAATAAAATGCAATTATAGATTGATACCAAACTCTTAATTCAGATACCCATCCTTTTTGTCCTTTTAGCTATTATAGGGCAAGCTTTTGCCACTTGTGTTAATTCATTATCTTGACAGTTTTGTAGAGCTACTACTTCGTTTCCTGGACTGCAATGGACTCCAGATCCAACCTATGCAAAAAAACAACAACAACCAACCTTAGATAAAATCTGTTTCCTAATAGGACATTAATATATGAATGGGTATCTACAACTATAGGGGAGTATCTTCTTAGCAGAAGAATTATGGACATTAAAAATAATAATAATAAGAGAGATGAATTTTATTCTGAAGGCTATACTAGATAATACAAATTATGTCCTGATCTATTTCCTATTTTTGTATGTTTAATTATAAACACCAATTTGTCTGATATGCTGCACATATGTATGTGATTTCAAAGAGGAGGTTCAAATCTTATCTTTCTCACAAGAATATGGAATTTGAAAAACATCAGTGAGAGCTTATAAAGTTTTTCTTAAACCTATTCTCATATGAACATAATAAATTGTTTTAAAGAAAGGAGCTGGGATGAATCACGTTGCTGGTATTCAGTGGTTCTGAGACAGAGTAGACCATTTTCACAATGTTTAATTTATCCCTGATTATTTGTTCTCAAATATAAACCACTGCAAATTATATGCTCTTCATATAGCTGCGTCCAGTAGTAATTCCCAAGACACCAAATTTTTGAAGTGTTGAGTTGATGATAAAATATATTGTGATCCATTTTTTTAAACCTTGAGGCAATATAATAGAGACCTTTGAGAAATCTTTGAAATCAAGACATTGGGGTTGTCATTTTTCAATGCTTCTATTCCTTGAAGAGTCTTTTCGTCAAGCTAAGCAGATAATGTCTAAACTATTTCTAATTGATTCCATGCCTTAGGTTCACAGTTAGGACAAGAAAAATTGCTTGCTGAGTGTAAATGCAGTTTTAAAATTGCTGAGGACATCTGGATTTTTTTCTTGTACAGTAGGTATATAAAAGAGAATGAAAATAATTATAAGACCCAGTAGTGAGGAAATATTATTGTTTTGTCTATAATCAAAATAAAAGGTGAACTCAACATGAAGTTCTACATGTTAATCCTGGAACTTTATTTTGTGCTAATCTTTTCCTTCTGTACAGTTTGAGGCACAGTTCTGATCATAGGGATTGTTAAACTCAGTGTGATCTTGACTTTTATCCTCACATTTTGTATGACCACTAGAAGAGTTTTCTCTGGATCTTTCCTGACATCTTGTGGTCATTTGGATTTTTGCAGCTCAGGTCTGATATCAAAACTGTTTATCTTCTACACAATTACAGATCTAAAAATGAAAACTTTCGGGTGTGAAAATACCAACACTTCAAAGTCTGTGGAAAGGTCCTGTAGAGCAGAGGTCTCCAAACTTGGCAACTTTAAGATTTGTGGACTTCAACTCCCAGAATTCTCCAGCCACATGGCTGGAGAATTCTGGGCGTTGAAGTCCACAAGTCTTAAAGTTGCCAAGTTTGGAGACCTCTGCTGTAGAGAGTCCTTTTGGATAAGGAAGTGAGAACCAATTTCCTACCAAGGGAAGAACTTTGTGGCTAGATGAGAACAGTGCTGGTGTGGACTTGACTTAAAATCAGTAAATTCCCATTCCTCTCCCTTCTTCCCTTCCACCTTTTTAACGATGTCTCTAGAAAACTTAAAAACTTGCAACTACTGTAATTAATAAAGGTATTCGCTGTCTGAATTCAGGGTGTTTATTTTTAGCCCCAATAGCTGCTACTGCTATTTGACATCTAGCTTTCTTACTTATAGATTTTTTTAAATTCTAGGGAGGCATAATTTGGAAGGAACCAAGAAAAAGAAGGTAGTAGATTTCAAGGGCTATTTGAAGTATAATTTTTCTCCCCATCATTTGAATTCTAGGTGGGAAGTCATAATAGTTGGAACATCTGAATAGAGATGACATGCTAATGGGGGAGAGTTGGAACATTTCTGAAAGCCACCAACCAGCCTGGTCATCTGTATAAACTTTTGTAAGCAGCACTAGTCCCCATGCACAGAGACCTCCATACAGGAGCAGAATAGACTCCTTCTTTTAAAGAGATATTTATTAGTTACACAGAATTATGAAGAACAAACCTGCTGCTGGATTTTTATATGATATAAAGAAGACCTGCTCTACTGAAACTGCTCCACTGACATCTTGTAAATAGAGAAAGAACCAATAACTTAACCAGATAATGAATTGGTTGAGATAAAGTGCATGCTATGAGAATGCAATGCATTTGTCAATGTCTTTTCTGGAAAATTTCTTCCCTGTGGATGGAAGAAAGGGAGGGAAAAAGACAAGGCAGGAGAAGGCAGGATTTCCCATCAGTCAAGAATATGTAAATCTACTCTGTTTCCCTGCTGCCTTAAACACAATTTATAGAATAAAACTTTAAAAAAGGAGCTTGCCTATAAATTAAGATCTCCTCCCTTTGGTGTTTTTTTCCCCCTACTGGCACTGGTAAAACCAAGAATGGTGGAAATCTGGACATAGTAACCCATTATTAAATCCTTCATCTTTTTTTAATTCCTTTAAATTATTGTCAGATAGTTAAAGAGTAAAAATCTTTGCTCAGCAAGAATACTAGAGCAGACAAGCTGTGTGGAGACATTAGCTTGCAGGTAGAATGGACCGAGGGAAGCACTCTATGGAGTACCTTTTTTAAAACTTGGAGTGAATCCTCTTAAGGATCGAGAGTGAAAATAATGTGGACATATCGAGTCATTTTGTTGCAAACAGTTATATAATTTAAACTTTATTTGCAAAGCTTTACAGTTTTACATGTAAACAAAATGAGCTTTTGAATAGAAGCAGTAAAATTATTTATCATAAAGAAAAATGTTTGACAAAGGAAATCCTTTTTTTAAAGCCATGTGATTTGAAATTAGTTTGGTATTTGCCTTGGTTTGGTTCTTGTATTTGTTTGTTAAGGAAAGGAATTTATATTTTTTATAAAATCTCTTCTCATCCCTATGGGTGGTATGTCTCAATCTTGGGTTCTTTACCAGAGGCCTGGGAATTTGAGGGTTCTGCATTTCTAATGCTCTCCTCTTGTAGACAGAGAGCTCTGATGTTGTTCCTGGGATCTGTGGGGGGTCTATGACAGTTCGCCATGGCCAACTTACCACGGCCAGCTTGCTGTGGACAACTCAGCATGGGACAACTTTCCACAGTTAACTCTCTGCAAGACAACTCATTGCAGGATAAGAATTACACTAATATCAAAGAAATGGTGGAATAGAATAGTTTAAAAAAGGATGCAAAAGAAGGGACAGCATGAAATGTGAATGGCAAAATTAAAATATTTATTTTATTTATTTTAAATAATTAAATAGAATCATTATATTGTCCTGCAGTGAGTTGTCCCACAGCAGGTTGTTCTGTGGTGAGTTGTCCTGCAATGAGTTGGCTGTGGCGAATTTTCCCATTCTGTCTGTTGGGAGCCACTTGCTCAACTTAATACTCACAGCCCTGAGTGCTCCTATCACCACTGTGACCACTTTGGCCTTTACTTTCCACATCCTCTCTAGTTCCTCCTTCAGGCCCAGGTACTTCTCTTCTCATATTATTTTTTCCTGATGTTGCTGTTACATGGCACCACAACATCTATTTGCCTCTGCTGTCTTCTGGTCCTTGTCTATTGCCATGGGTAGAGGACCCAAGATTGGAGAAAACACATACCACCCATAAGAGTGAGAAATGTATTTTTTATATACATTTATTCACACACGTTTATTTATTCCCCCCCTCTCTCCCCCCTTATAATGAATATAACATATACATAAAATATGCACTTGTGACACTTCACCATACTCCCACAGCTTCTTTTCAATCATTTCTTTTCTCACTCCTAATTATTTGAGTATTAAAAGGAAAATATTATGCAATTTGCATGCCTATATTCAAAACACCGCATTCTTAGCAGCTTTTTCAGGGGGCGGGGAGCACCAAGTAACAGCAACCTTGTCCAAGGTCTGAGAAATGATAATCAGGCTTCACAATTTTTTGTACTTCTGTGTTTTGTACAGAAGTTTTTTTTATTCTATATTTGAAAATATACGTGAGTGTGACTGGTGTCTTTCTCTCTCTCTCTTCCTTTGTGTATTTATGAATATATAGTCTTATAATTTAAATCCAGAAGAATGTCTTCTAGAGTTCAGGTCATAGAAATGAATCTTTTCATCTATACGTTAGTTAATATTAAAGTCAAAAGTACACATTTGAAAATAATCCAAACTATATTTTAAATCAGGAAAGTGAATGTACAGTTCTAAAGAAAAGTAAAGTGTCTATTAAACAGTATTTTTTTCTTTTTACCTTGGATCTTAATGGAGTTGGAGACAGTACATAATTATACCAGGCATGGATCCCATGGACTACTCCCTTAATCATAAGGCATCTTGATCTTGTTATGGGCACCTATGGGGGTCAAATATGAGATAATATCATCATGCAACCAGCTGTAGCTGGTGCACTTTTCTCAGACATCAGGACACAAATATGTCATTTGTGTGATGATGTAATGAAGTGTGTGTCATCATTTTGGTACCATTGTCATATGTTGTGGATGCTTCTAGAAGATGGCATTTACTTTTGTCACCTTCTTTGTATCTTTACTTGCTCTTAGAATTAAGCCATATGGAATTCAAGAGAATTCAAATTACATATCTGATATTAATACAATTGAGAAAGTCCAGAAATATTTCACAAGAAGAGTTCTCCACTCCTCTTCTCATAGCAGAATACCTTATGCCACCAGACTTGAAATTTTAGACCTAGACAACCTAGAACTACGCCGACCTTTGGTTCGATCTAAGTATAGTACATAAAATTATATATTGCAATGTCCTATCTGTCAATGAATACTTCAGCTTCAACCACAACAATACAAGAGCACACAATATATACAAACTCAAGGTAAACTGCACCAAACTTGATTGCAGGAAATACGACTTCAGCAACAGAGTGGTCAGTGTCTGGAATACTGTACCTGACTCTGTGATTTCTTCCCCAAACCGCAAAAACTTTAACCTTAGACTGTCTGCTACTGACCTCACCCCTTTCCTAAGAGGTCTGTAGCGGGTGTGCATAAGCGCACCAACATGCCTACCGTCCCTGTTCTATTTCTTTTTTTTCTTATTCGTATCCATTTCATGTATTCATAACCATGTTTATACTTATACCTGTTATCTAATAATCGCTTGACAAAATAAATAAATAAAAATAAAATAAAAGATCTGATTCCCATTGAAGAGACTTTTTATTGCAATATCCAATTCTAAACTGGTGGGGATTTGTCTGACCCAAAAACACTCCTTTAAAGCAAAATACTTTTATTTTTAAGAGGATATTCATGATTTACACCTAATGGTGGGCTCTTTTAATAGAGAAGCGGAAGTACTGATCTTCTTCACTCTATTTCCATATCTGAAACCCAAACATTGCTGGGTTGATCCTACCAATGAATCACCCTGAGAGACCAGGACCATTAAAAATTATCTCAGAATGAGAGATCATTATCAATGGCACTAAAAATTGTTGCGTTAGATGTCCTTAGTGTAATAAAAAAAATCACATTTTCAATCAAGGGAAAATACAGAGGTTGCGATCAAAATGCAAAGTGTAATATAAATATTCATACCAGACTCTCTTGAAAAAAGGGATAAAAAGAACATTCTTGAATATTACACCATGGCACCAAGCCAAAATAGGCACTTGTTGTTACTATGGAAATGAGCAAAACCAGCTCGGCAAAAACAGAACTTGCTATAAATATGGATGGATTAATTTTTATGATTAGAAGACCCTAAAGGAACCAATTTGCCAAGCCTAAGCGATCTAATTGAGGGCAGTCATTGTGATGGAGGACCAAAATATCCAGGCTTCCATTTTCGTATTAAAATGCCATGCTGTAGTTTAACATCTCCAAGTGGTTATTTTAGTCCTTTCTGGAAAACAACAACAAAAGCTTTGTCTGGATAGGGTAACTCTGTTGACCAGTATATTATTGAACTTGCTCGTCTTTGGGAAATGGGACCACCCGATCTCAAGAGGGATTTTTTTTCTTCCCTACTTGTTTGAAACATTTTACAATTAAAGCAGTTCTTCAGTTCTCACCTTTTGTGGCTGTGGCAATGAATAGCCTCCAAAACATCGGGACACTCCCCCCTCCCTTTCCCATTGAAGTCTGGTGTAATTTTCCTTTGAATAGGCTCTCATGATAAGAACAGGGAGAAGAGAGGGAGGGGTCATTGGATGGTGGTATGCAATAAAGCTAGTGATTGCCCAGGCCTTCTCCTGAGCAAAACAGGCCCCAAACTCTCATCTTTATGACAGCACAATCAGCCAACACAATGGATTGGGGAGAAAGCTAGAGAAACACAGAAAGGGGGGTATGGATACTAGTTAGCTGATTGTCCCTCTTGGTATGTTTCAAGTGCTGAAATATACAAGTGGCTGAGAACGGGGTCTCCAAACATTAGACTGAAAGGCAGTGAATGAGAGGGGAAGGATGCTAGTAATGGATCAATCGTGCTTATTGAAAGCACCTTTGTGGCCCAACGTATAAGATAATATATAGCAGCTGGGTTATAAGCCAGATAAAAAGAACCAAAGCTACAAAGCATAGGATATTCTCAATAGAGTCTGTTGTGGGAACACCACAAGTTGAAGGGCCAAAGGAGAGCTTCCTCTTGCCTAGAACCTTTGCTTCATAATAGTTGTCTTGTCTACCACTGAATACAATTTCTGGCCATGTTCACTCTGATTAAATTAGAAAGATTGCTTGACTCAGGGTATAGTCCACAGTTAATTTAGGTACATTTTATTTGGTCTGCTTTGAAACCCAAACAATAGTAAACCAAAGATGTGAATACCAAACGTGCGTAATCATAGAGAATGCCATAAAATTTCTGTGTATTCTGAGGGATTATTTCTCCCCCAACCTTGTTGTCATTTTCAGTTCCTATCATGGAGCCATTACTTTTATGTTTACAGGAGAAACAGCTACAATAAGACACTTCTGTGATAAGGGTCTAATGGTTATTTTATTTAAAAAAAAGTTCTTGGACTAACACCCACCTCTGAATAAGCATTATGTGAATCATAATTTCTATCTTCTTCTAGCATCTTGGGAAAACTAATCTTCCCACACAAGAAATGTGATTCTAGAAGTTTATTTCATGGCACATTCAATAAGTGGAAGTACAAATGAAGTTGCATACGTTTCTCCTGTTCTTGCTGTAGCTAACATTTCAAATCCTTTTCTCCCAGTAGACTTATATTCTTTTCTATTATATTTACAAGATAGCAGTAGAAAAGATCTAGGAAGGACTCTGAGTGTCAGATGCATTGCAGATGCGTGGCTATATCTCTTTTATTGAAGTAAAAATAAAAAAGTTGAACCAAAACCTTTTTCTGCATTCTAGTCATGCTTTTTTGCTAGTGTTCCTCAGTTACTCATCCCAAATATAATTTTGTCATTAAATTAATTTTAGATCTATTGTTCTGAAGCTGTACTTTGAACTTTTGTTTATTTTTGAAATAAATAATTTTATGAAGTTTATTTATAAAATGCAGCTCTGACCAGCTAGTACTTTGGCATTCCTTCCACTCAAGCTCTCTGTGTTGAAAACAAATGCTGCCAAAACTATCAGAAAGGAGGAAACTAATTCTTGGTAAGTGGAGTCCCATGCTGTTTACTAATCCTCAAAAGTTTAGTAAACAAACATTGCAGATCTGCAAAATATGTATATGTATACGTATATGTCTAATTTTGCAAAGTTGCAATGTTTGTTTTATAAACACGCACATATAGGCAGTCCTCAACTTACCTCAGTTCATTTAGTGACTGCTCAAAGTTACAATTGCACTGAAAAAAGTGTTTTATGACAGTTTTTCACCCTTATGACCATTGCAGCATCCCCATAGTCACATGATCAAAATTCAGACGCTTGGCAACTGACTCCTATTTATGATGGTTGCAGTGTCTCAGGGTCTTATGATTACCTTTTGCAAGCAAAGTCAATGAGGAAGTCAGATTCACTTAACAACCTGCAATGGTTCACTTAACAACTGTGGCAAGAAAGGTCATAAAATGGGGCAAAATCAACTTAGCAACTGTCTCACTTAGCAATAGCAATTTTGGGCTCAATTGTGGTCATTAGTCAAGGACTACCTAAAACAGGGGTGTTAAACAGGAGGCCCACAGGCTGGATCTGGCCCAGAATTGTCCTGCGTGGCTGTCCCAGAGACAGTGAGGGACTGGCCCGTGCCACCCAACCCTGGCCTCCTGACCCCACCCACCCACCCAATCAGCCACGATGACCAGACCATGCCCACCCTGGGCCCCCAAGGGCAAACAAAATCCTGATACAGCCCACAGTGGGATCGAATTTGACACGTCTCACCTAAAGAGAGTGAAAGAGAGAGAGAGAGAGACAGATGAATGAATACTCTGGAATTATCTAAGATACATTCCATAAACTGTGTAGATGCTTCAGAAATATGGCCCATACTATTTAGGAATGAATACATGATATATAATTGTGATTGAAAATAGAAATTCTGGAAATGAATCTGCAAGTGGAAAGTCTATTTCTATAAAGAACTGGACCAATCTGAACAAGAAAATTTGGAACACAACATAAAAGTAATAGAGGACAGAACAATATTAAAACCACCAGCTGGGAGTCCAGTTATTGCCAAGAAGACCACACTGCTGGCCAGACATCATCTTAAATAGATTATTTGTAGCGTATTCAAGCAAATATTAATATAGCTTGCTCAGATGGAATAGCCTGCTCAGCTTTTAAATTCACTGCATTTAAAATGCAAGCCGTTGATTAATAACAAATGTACATGTACAGAACTGATTGAAAACCAGAGGAATGCTACATGAGACATTACTCTGCATGGCTCATCTTTTATTTTACTTGAATTTGCTCTGTGGTTCCATGTTCTGAACACAGAATATACTTCCTTGGGTGGCCTTTTGTTATTAAAGTTTAATTAAAACAAACAAGGAAGATTCCTTTGTGTGTGTTTTTCTTCTCTCATACATCACCACGCAATCAAGTGGACTCTAAAAATGAGGCAGGAAAAGGAAGCCCTTATTAGAGTTATAATAATGGCAGGAAGTTGGACTTCTTAGGTATATCTCATGTTTCTTTCTCTTTTTTAAAAATTTCAAGGGGTTTGACTAATAATTTATCTGCAGTTCTGTTGACTGCACTAAATAGTTTATGTCTTATTTGATCATACAGTCTTGCTGTAAATAAATCTAAAGCAGAGGTGTCCAACCTTGGCAACTTTAAGACTTGGCTGGGAAATTCTGAGACTTGAAGTCCACAAGTCTTAAAGTGAGACATTCTGCTGTAGAGGACTATGCTGCTGATATAGACAAAGTGGGAGTTCTACTTGCCTTCTCCTGAAAAATTTCTGCTACGCTACAAGTTCTTTTTTAAAACTGATTTTCAAGAATATTATGTCATGCAGTACAAAAGATTTGTTTGTTAATATACAGTACAAACGGTTACTTGAATGAGGTAACTTTATGACCTAGGCTTCACCAAAAAGCACTAAGCAGATTTTATCCTGGCAAAACCCTTTTATTAAATGAAGGTGAATTTCTTGCATTCACATTCAGCCAAAGGCCTGGCAAACAGTCTTTCAAGGGTGTAATTAGGAGCCCAGACTTTATCAAGCCTGGAGAGCTGCCAAGTAAATATTTTCAAACACAGTGTTGACAAGGAAAGGCTTGGCACAGATTCTCTGAGATGCACAGACAGATCTTCACACTGCTGCAACAAACAAATGGTTTCCTGCAAAAAAACCCTCCCCTTTTGCTCCTCTTTTAATCCTTATGGGAGGAGCCATTCACCATCCACTTGTGGTCTTACTTCCACGTCAACCCTTAGTTCGTAATTGTTCTTTTCTTTTGGCAGCTCTGTGCATGTGCAGGCTGGGAACTGTCTCCAGCTGCTCCCCTATCTTACTGCTTTCCAACTCCAAAGGCAGCTGATGACTGCCAGCCTGCCCTGGCCCCATCTCTGCCTCTGATGCAGAGCCCTCGTCTGAGCCTTCCGCAGCTTCCAGGACTGTCCCATGTTCCTCCTCAACCTCCTCACTGGCTGACTCAGCTTCAGCTCTGCTAGCACCAGCAGGCCACAACAGTTACTTTCCAAAAAATATCATTTCATTATAATGCTTGATTCTGCTTACCCCTCATACATCTATTCAAATAATGACAATAAAAGAAAATAACACCCTGGCTTTCAGATAAGGTCCCTGAGCTGACTCTTGATGACCTGAAATTCACTTGTGATTCCTGAAGGAACTGAATGCTGCAGAAGTAAAACTGCTGAAGGAATAGTGAATCTATTGCTAGTAATTCAAAAGATAGTAGGGACATTAGTTTTTATCATGCTGCCTGTCAGTTACCACTATTAAAACCCAGCAATATTGTAGCTGCACATAACTCTATAATCTCAGGATAAGTTTTACCTCAATGATCTTTGAAATGGAAATTACTTCCCAATGGAGTTTCTATGTCTTAGTGCCAGTTTGAAATGAACCTATAACTATTTTCTCTGCTGACAGTCTTGTTGAGAACAAGGAGACAAAATCGCCACCCTGTCTCAAGACATTAAGATTTTACAGAAACAAAAATACCTCACATCCATAGAAAGAAAGAAAAAATACAATTGAAACAAAGTTGGGGCTTTGCCTGAAGAAAATGGGTGAAATCTGACATTGTAACTTGTATAAGTGAGCAATACCAAATCATGAAACCAGCATCCTCTTTAGAAGGACCTGTCAGGATGATTCATGATCTAAGCTTCAGGAAAAAGGTTGGGCAATTATTCCCTACCAGAAGGATAGGGTCTGTCAATGGATCTACATTATTTTCACCAAAAATCAGCACTTTTGCACTACATTGAGGTGGAAGCAGAAAGACTCAACTGCCCCAAGAAATGAAAGCAGGAATATCTACAGCAACACCAATGCATGCAACTTAGAACTAAGGAGAAATTTTCTGACAAAACAATTAATCAGTGGAATGATGTTGCCTTCAGAATTTGTGGATGCTCTATCACTAGAGGCTTTTAAGAAGAGACTGGACAACCATTTGTTTGAAATATACGTTTTTTTTTGCCTGAGCAGGGCATTGAACTAGAAGACATCTAAGGTTCCCTTCAACTCTGATTTCTCTCTTCTCTTCTCTTCTCTTCTCTTCTCTTCCTATCTCTATCCTATCTTCCCTATCTATCTATCCTATCCTATCCTATCCTATCCTATCCTATCCTATTGGAATTATCCTACGATAAGCTATTATCTTGCTTCATATGTGAATAGCAGAGCACTCATTTCTCATGTCACTGAAATATGAAAGGAAATAACCATTCATTTATTAAAAATCCCCCCAACATTGGGGCCTTATGAATCATAATTAATTTCTGTGCAACATTGCTACCTTTGACCTTGTAGTAGTATGTTTTCCTTAAATGTTAAGTTTGACATTTTCAGTCAGCACCTTTTTTATCTCACTGAAGGAGAGAGAATGAAAGCCTCACTGCATCATTTAAATGTAAAGAATGCTGGAATCTGGAATGCAGTTTATCTCCTTCAACCTCCTCCTCGATTTGCTACATATAGCATAGGAAATGTTAATCTGATGCCCAACTGACCTTCCTGCATGAGAAAGGAAAAGAAATAAATACTGAGAGTCATGGCAGGCTGAAGCATCAATCCCCATCAGTTCTATGCATGTGTTAGGTATAGAAAGATTAATCCCATGTTCTCCTTTTATGCAGGTAAGAAGCTGATCGGGCTTTGCTAATCAATTACATTCCAATGATTGAGTAGGATTCAAACTTAAGCATACTGATACTAAAATTGAGGGGACCGAAGTATGTTATAAAAATGGAATTAATTCCTTAAGAAGTCCCAAAGGTGCTTTTTCAAGAGGCAATTGGACTTGCTTGTTTTTCTTTGAAGACATTTCACTTCTCATGAAAGAAGCTTCTTCAGCTGAGACTGGATGGTGAGGAATGGAAGGATTTATATTCCTTGCAGATAGCTGATCATTTTTATTCTTTTTAGAGAGTTGTTGAGGTCACTTGGAGGTTTATCTGTGTCCTCAGTCCTACAACACAGTCCTTTCAGCAGTTCCAAGGAGACTCCACACCCATTTGCTCAGATGACCTCAGGACACAGATAAACCTCCAAGTTGTCTCAATGACTGTCTAAAAGAAGGCAAATGACCAGCTGTCTGCGAGGGATATAAATCCTTCCAAACCAAAAGTAAATAAATAAAGGCAAATAGAGCCTTAAATGCCATGAGAATGGAATTTTCTTAAATATTTAGTTTTTAAACAAATATAATTGTGACTTCTTTGCATACTGAGCTGGTTCGGCTGCATAATTTCCATTGTTCATATATGATTTATGATGTTTTGACATATCCTCATGGTAGATATGGACACTTGTTCAGAGTTGGAATGAATGGTAGATAAAAACCTTCTGAAATATCAACATCTGGGCTGACCTGGACTAAATATAAAATATTTTATTTTATGTTATTTTACTTTGCTAAAGACACACTATTTTGCCAAAGATCAAAAATAATAAGCTCCATCAGACCTATTTTGAAAAAGGATACTGACTCTAACAGTTTAGATTTAACAAGTTAGTGGGAAGTTTTATACAGAAAGGAAAATCCCTTAGACAGCAACGATTTTGGAATGCAGACCAATGCCCATTAGGGACTTGACTGATATCTGGGAGTGTGTTTTGCTTTATTTGTTTTTATTTTATTTTATTTTCATGCTTTTACATCTGGCTCTCTTGCTGTATTAATGATTTAAGGAATGATTATTGTAAGGTTGAATTTCCTTTTAAAAATGTCAGGGTTCCATCCTGGAATTTATTCCAGATGCTGGTAACTAAGACTGAAGCAACAGGCCTTAGAAAGATAGTCCTTTCTGAATCAGGATGACAGCAAAAAATAAAGTAAAATAAAATAAAAGTTAACTGACCAATGCTTCCCCTAGAAGTTTGGTTCTTTACGAGCTATCTGATTCCACTGTAGTTTGTTTAAAAATTTTACATGCACATGTTCCTTTGGGTGACCAATTTTTATAGTTTTGAAAAGATTATATCAGTTCTCCATGGTATTGTGTTACTGTATTTCTTGGATTTTTAAAACAGCACTTGAAAGGCTAAATTTCTTAATCAGACATTACTAGTGGAATGTAGAAAGAGAGGTTAAAAAGCCAATCTGGCACAGAGAATTAAGCACAGGTTCATAATAATATGAAAGGAAAACACAACACGCAACCAGAGGTTGTTGTTATTGAATGAAAGTGGCTAGGAACATGCATTTTTTATTATTATCAAAGGTGTTAAAATATATGAATAGCATATGTTTGGCACACATTGGTTTATTCTAGAGTTCTGTAGTATTTAGCTGCCTTTGGTTAAAAATAAAACTGCCACCCCCTTCTCCACCTATCTCTTTGATATTGGAAAATTATTAAGAAAATGTTAGCTTTGGGCTGAATAACAAAAAGCAAAGGCTGCCTTGCCTGCCAACAAGATTTGAGTAAAAGTTTTGCACTATTTCCAAAAAACAATTCTTGGCTATTTCAGGTTTTACCCCTACCAATAAGTGGTAACATTTGGTCCTCCTTTATGTTATGATAAGCAAAACTGACAGAAGACAAAAGACTTCTGGTGGCCTGTTGCCACGAAATCCACATGTCCTTTTCCAACACGGCTCTGTTTTTATATAAAATTTAACAGGGTACATATGACAATGTTACGATCCCTTGGCTGGCCTTGCTTTCATGCCTAAGTCAAGAACATTGTTGACTCTTTTGCTCAAGCTGCCTGTGGTTTGGAGACTTCTGAGTTTTCTCAAAGCCTATTATCTGCATTACAAACATTAACTGACAGGATGCCCTCAGTGACAAATTTTTGGTGCTCTCAATGAGAAGTGATCATGATATCAGTCTTTCAGTGTTTGGGGATAGTGAAAATCCCATTTTATCTCTGGAACTGACTGGGTAGATCACAGTTCCTTCAGGCTGGCTTGTTCATGACTTGCCTTCTTCTGTTTGACATGTCTACCTAGAGCAGCCATATCATCTACTTGCAACCTGGGGAGCAAATTGGAGAAGCATTCATTTGGGTGTGTAACTTTTGTAACTAAATATTCCTCAGGTTGGTCTATGGGCAAGAGAAACTAAAGGTAAGCTTTAATTAAGAAAAAAAAACACGGTTATAGGAAAGCTTAAGATACTGAGAATACTTTCCTGTATTATTGTGAATCAGGCTAAAATCTGAATTCTGCAGGTGAGACACGAAGAAACAGAACTAAATTCTGATTAAGGATAAAGTAAAAAATGCCCCAGGGAACACAAAAAATGAGGATAAATCTTTTAGACAAGGAAAGGAGGTAAGCAGATTCCTTCTACTAATTTCTCTACATTTATTGACATAGGTACTTGCTGCTAGTTGTGATAAGAAATGTCATCACACAAATCATTTCATACTTGCAGGCAAGTACATAAATCAGAGCAGCAGGGTTGTGTTGCCATGTCATGACATGTTTTATCATTTGTTTTCCAGCAGATGCTAGTAATTTGACGTTTATAGGTTCAGAAAAATGAAGTGTGGAAAGTTGCATTCTAACATTACTTCATTGAAGAAATTCATCTGATTGTGCTGCTCTTAGAAGACAAGTTCTCTCTTTACAATTGTTCTCCATATGAAGGGGTTTGCTTATGAAGGATCAGAAGAGAGGTGGCTTGAGGTTGTCTACTGACCCTTGGAAAGGAGTCCAAGAAAGCACGCAGCGACAATTTCCCTACTCCACTGAAACACCTTGTATTTCTTCTTTAAATTAAGATATGAATCAACCCATGCAAATTTTATATAATTTGGAGTCTTGTTTTTATCGTCTGCTTGGTAATGCAATTCTGTTTTTCACTCAGTCAAGCTTGCTACTTCACACAAGCGAATGTGATCCTAGATCTATAGGTTATACCTTAAGGAAATAATCACGCAAGCATCATAACATGCTTTGAATGTATGTACTTTTCATCCTCTGCACAGCATTTGCTCATATAATAAAAAAACCCAATATATGCAGTCATCTTTTAATCACGATTTATTTATTTTTATTAGTTTATAATATAAAATACAAAAATACAAAAATGAATAAAGGAAAAATAGTAGAAGAAAAATGGAAAAGTATAGAAAAGAAGGGAAAAAGAAAGAATAGGCATTGACTTCTGGCTCCCTTTGGTGCAGTAGAATAAAGAAGTAACATCAAGCATCGACTTTACTTTTACATAATAGTATAAATTAGCTATTTCTATAACAACAGATTTATCTAATCACTAAAACCCAAAATCAAAGTTTCATTTTTTTTCACAAAGTCCAGAAGCGGTTTCCACGTAGAAACAAAATGTGTTTTTTTTTCTTTGATCAAAGCAGTCAATTTAGCCATTTCTCCTAACTCCATCAGCTTTTGCAACCATTCATCCATTGTGGAGAGTGAAGTGCCTTAATGACTATATATATGCAGACTGTTCAAACTTGTAGCAGCACTGAATGAATGGTCCTCTTACTTACAGCTCTCGCAGTGTCTTGTGGTCAAATGCAAGCAAAGTCAGAGAAAAAGCCAGCAGAAGGTTGCATTTCCTTGTGACATCCTCATTTAATGACCGACAGTGATTCACTTAATGATGGCAACTGAGAGTGTCAGAATTTCCGCCACTGGGCAGTTATGTCACATTGTGCTTTATGACCCTGTCATTTAACAATGGAAATTCCAGTCTCAATTGCTGCCCTTAATTGAGGACTACCTGTATTGAAACTTATTTTTGATGTGATTAAATGTAAACTTGGTTTGCCTGAAAGTAACTTTGGTATTGTGTAAACAGGTCACAGTACATTAGAAAAGGAACATACTTTGGAGGTTGTTCAGAACAAAGGCAAACCAAATTGAGAATGTAATTTATTATTTTTAGTTGCTTTGCTCATAAGTTTTTAATTAAATACTTTTAATTAAGTAACCATCCAGAAAATTTATGTTTGTTTCTTTGGGCTTCTATTAGAATAGAATTCAACCATTAATTCTAATGCCTTTGAAAGTTTCCACATGTGTTTTCCAAAGTAATTGCAGAAGTTTTGAAAACTGCGAGTCACACAAATGTAAAAAAAAAAAGAATTTATATTGGAACTAATGGAAGTGCTGAACACTGAGAGCAGAAATTTGGGGAACCTTTGCAAGACAGTTCAGCTCTTCAAGAATCATATGAAATAATATTAGTGTCTGCAAGTTGGCAATGAAAAAAAAACAGGGATATGAAACCAATTATATAAACCTGAAGTGAAATTCTACTTGTTTGCTCAGGTGCCTCTCCCACTGAGTTTATTCACTTATATATTTATTATATGGTACTTCAGTCTTAGATTCTGCATGGCTCATAATTACATAAAATCCAGATTACTGATGCTAATATTTATCATCAATAAACTTACAAAACCAAAAATCAGCCAGTGAATCAATAATCAACATGTCACACACTATCCTCCAAAAGATTCAGAACTGCCTTCCAAAAGATTAAACCTCTGACAATGTAGAGCAGCTACCAAAAAGGCTGGTCTTCCAATCCCCAACTCACTCCTAGCTTCTCTTCTGGGTTCATGTATACAGGACATGCAGATTTCATCCAAGAGAGATTTAGTACTATATTTATAAGCAAGCACTATTGATTCTAACTTTAGTATAAACACTTCCATAATTTATTTTTTGGATTAAATAAACATAGTTTGTGTGCATCTCTCTTTGTCCGTCCTCCCCCTTCCTCAATCTGTTTGATCAGTTGAACTTTATCTCACAATTTTGTATGGACAACGCTGCTAAATAAATAAATAAAACATCAAAAATATAAAAACTTTCATTGCAACCACCTTTTCAAACATGATAATAGAATATCTTCCAGTCTTCCCAATTTATTTATTAAATGCCATCTGAAAAAAAAAGACTTTCCCAGAACGTCTTTCCCAGAAGACTTTAAAACACTTTCCCAGAACATCTGGAAGTTTGGTTTGAAATGAAGAAGCTACTTTGATAAGCAGCAAAGCATTTCAACCCAAAAACAAAAGAAGTCCATTTGCTGTGACTCAGCTTCCAGACAACTCTACTTGGATGACTGAGAATCTTCCTCAACATATTCCCATTTTCCAGTGTTTTCCAGTTAATCTTTCTGGCAGCTTACAAAGTGAAGCTTCATAAGGTTATTTGCAATCCAGTTCTACGGTCTACCGGAAAACATCCAGGGGCTATTGGGGTTAATTTTCCCTTCCATTGGCATTACTATTGATTTTGGATTTGGATAGAAAATATTTCTCTCCCTAACAGCCACCACACCAAAAATCTCCGAGGCTATTTTCTTTCTGACTTAGTTTTCAAAGAAGACAAAATAGGCATGGAATGAGGCTGTTTCTGGAACTGTTCCCTAAGCTTCTGACATATTCTAAAACCAGTATGTCATCTATCTTTCTTGATGTTGAGTGGAGTCAATATTGTTTTTCTCTTGGCTTGTAGTTGGAGAGAAACAAATTAAAAATGGGAAAGGGGGCACTAGAGAAGAAGGACAAAATATGGCTGGTATACCTTTATACTATATCTGCCTTACCAATAGGAACCAGGCAGACGGTGGATGTTTTTAAGAGGCTTGAATGCATTTGAAAGCAGCTGCATGTGCCAAACATTCATGCCCATCATCCTGACAACAGAGAATTCTTTTATAGAATTATCACTTTCAGAAGCAACTATACTGGAGATGCATCAAATGACAGACCCTTTAACCTTGTTTTAAGAATACCTTATGTTGACCATCATTCTTGAAGCATGATGACAGTTCTCTGCCCACAGTCTCTTTGTGCATCTGTTACACATTTAAAGAACTCCTCTTTATGAGCTATTTTAAAGATATTCAGGATTTTAAGAGAACATATGTTGTAGAGGTATGCCCATGGGCAGGAATTCTACGCTTACCACGGCAGACAAAGAAAGATACTAGCACTTCAGCAGCAATACATATCAGGGTTTGACCTTCAAGAACTTCTGCTATTATTTAGAACAATATTTCTCAACCTTGACAACTTTTAAGATGGGTGGACTTCAGCTCCCAGACTTCCCCAGCCAGCCATGTTGGTTGGGGAATTCTGGGAGTAGAAGTCATCCATCTTAAAATTCCAAGGTTGAGAATCACTGATTTAGATGTTCTGATGAGTTGGATAAACAATGCAAAGTCATCCAAAGTTAAGGCTTCATATTTGTTCACCAATTTGACACAAAAAAATATGAACTTGGTATATCATTTTAGTGGATAAAGGTTTGCTTGTTTATGTTATGTATGCAGGTTTGAATGTCATTGGTTAAGTTTGAACTGTTCTTGTAAAATGTCAGAAATGATTGGTTTAAAAGTGGGAAAACCCTGCACTCTGATTGGCTGGCAACTGCGGCTGCTGGCTATAAGTAGCAGCCGCAGCCCAGCCAAATGGGGTCTGTTATGAGCTGTAGTCACTAATAAACTCTTCACTGAAGCACTCCGCGTCTGACTCTTCATGCAAATCTAACAGTTTACATCTCTACACAATCTCCAGTAGCAGGATTAAGGAGTCTTCCTGATTGTGGGGATTTTTTTAAAAGAACCTGAGATTATTTAAGTCTACATTAAAATGAAAGAGTATTGAACCTGGGAAGGTATTTTGAATATCAGAGTACAATGGTGTTAAGGCTCCAAAAACCAAGAAATGCATTCTTGGTTAATGAATGGTTTCTTGCATAAACCATTCTTTTTTTTTAATTTTAGAAGTATCATTTAGAGCAATAAAGGCGATGAGTCATTTGTGATTGCTATTGTTAACTAAGAGGAAGTCAGAAATCCTGATGATCCATAGCAGGGATAGACAGCCATTCCAGCTGGGTTGCAGTTTTATTATTAATGTTACTATTATTGTCTGAAGACTGTTACTGAAAGTGATGATGTAATGAAGTCACCCCCAAACACTCGGGACTGAAATGTGTCTATGTGTGGGGGATTGTGATTCCAGTTTACGCTAAACTTATCCCAAAGCTTAATGCTGCCCTAATTTCCTCCAGAATATAATGAAAATTCATAGTTTGTTGTCAAGCCACCAAAGTTTCATGGTTTGTTGTCAAGCAGATAAATAAGGGCAGAAGGCTGAAGCCCCATACAGATCCCTTTAAGGTTCATCATGATATGGTACCAGCACTATGTATGCTCATTTTTGAAAGCAAACTTACTAATGGTTGCCTTCCGCATGGTTCCAACCAATATGGTCCTCAGCTTTAGTGCCCCCCTGCTTTCGGGCATGTCTTCCTGCTGCTGTGGGTAATTGTGCTGGGGCCTCGGGAAACGAGGGCTGTTTTTGAGGTTGTATCGGCATGTGGGAGGAATAGGCCATAATCAGCCATGCTGGTCCAATGCAGGTTGGCAGATGTGATCCATGTTAGAATGGGGTATCCATCATGGCCTGTTCGCCTTGGGAGATTCTTCTGGTCACATATATATCCAATGACATAGCTCACAATTTCATTTACCTAGACAAGCCCCTTCGCCTCATTAATGCCCCAATCATATTAGGATATATCATCCATAAAAGAGACCTAAAACAAGATGGATCAACAACATCAGCAAGCATTTGCAAGCCCAATTGGCAAAAGAAAGCTCAGAACCTTAATTGGTTGGAAACATGCAGAAGAGGCCTTCATCCTGCAGTAGATAGACCATGGCTAAAATGATGGTGATGATGATATACATACATACATGTACACACACACACACAAACACATATTGCGAACTTTCAAACGTTTCTGGTAAAACCAGTGTTGTCATATCAGATGCCACACTCTCAAACCAAGTTTACCTTTCGTAAGTCCCCTACAGTCACCTATGGGAAGCCATATAAATGAGTTAAATAAACAAATAAATAAATAATAACTTCTGATGAACAGCTCAAAAACAAGAACGTTACTACAGGAAATTAAAATCCTTAATTAATTAAACGAATGGCATTATGCTGAAATATTGTCTCTGTGTCTGATAATCCCATCAATACATGGAACCATTTAAGAAGGTAATTCCATAAATAGTAAGCAGAATAATCTCTTCAGCTTTGAGGTCTAAGGCAATGGATAAAAGGTTATGTTGCATTTTGCCCTGTCCTTAGACAAATCCAAAGGCAAAAGAGTAGAGGAGACAAACAGAGAAGAAATCATTATACCTTGATCCTACTGTCATTCTGCCTGGTAACTGAACAGAGGTCAAGAAAGTTGGAACCAATAGATGAATATTTATTTATTTTGCATTAAGTCATTCCAGCTGGTATATGTTTACTGACATGGATGTTAAAACGAAAGTTTCTTGAGCTTTGCAAAACTTCAAACTTTTGCAACGTGAGTCTTGAGGTGTCATGCAACACTTTCTAAGACAGAGATCATTGTAATGTAACCATTATCCTGCTTTTGCCTTTTGCTGTTAATTTTGAAATAGTGATCCCCAAACAAAAATGTTGAATCTAATTAGTCCACTGTGAGTTGCTAAAGGCAGAGATGATGATACAGTGGCTTGCTGGGTTCAGTTTGGGGTAGCTAAATAGGTTTATAATCTCTCCATAAATGAACCCAATTCTCAGAATATTTGGGTGTAGTAGCAGGGATGGGATTCTACTGGTTCTGTCTGGTTCTATAGAACCCCTTGTTAACTTTCTAAGCAGTTTGAAGAACCGGTAGTTAGAAGCAATCTCCTTTTGTTTTTTTCCACCCTTATTACATTCTTGCCAGTACGCCTAGACCTCCTGTCTCCAGAGCTTCTGAACCTTGACTTTCTTAAAGGAGAAAGGTTGTTTTAAGATTTTTACACTGATGTTGGGACAATCAGCACTTTGAAAAAATAATTCAATAATGAAGCAAAGCTTTTAGTGACAGGGAACCAAGATAAGTGACATTCAGCAAGGCTTCTTGGTTAGCTAGAAAGATTGACATTCAAACGTGAGTTTACATACCCTGAGTTTTGGTCTAAAACTGGTTTTTGGTGAAGGTTAATTCTGTGCTTGGTGAAGTTTAATCCTGTGTTTATTGATGGGATAATTTCCCCTATTCAGCTTCAACAAGCAACAGCTACTATTGTGATTTAATTATTTGTATTGTGTTTGAATTTTTTCCTGCCTCATGTTTTCTTTTTCTGTCTGGGGAGGGGTCTTCCTTCACTGCTTTAGTACTATCTGGCACTGTCCTTTTGGGGTATACTTCCAAGAGGCAGGATGCAAGCTTGGCACTGTTTTTTTACTGCCTTTCTGAGGGCACGTGACCTTTCCTTAAATCTGGATGGTTTCCTTAGGATATCTTGTGAGGCGAGTGAGACCAGCTGGTATCTTTAACTGGTGCAAATGGATCTAAGGATTGCTTTCCCTGGGTGTGTTTTTTCTGGAGAGCTTAAATGACCTCTCTGCTAAAGGGTTTCACTTTATGAGCTGCTTGATAGTTATCACTGCATTTTAACTATTTGCATTCCTCAAGGTGCTCTGGCACCCTGCCTGATTTGTGACTCTGGTTTGCAGGTATTTTTAATCTAGTGATTGGTATTTAGGGCAGATTTTTGCAAGCAAAGAAGCTTTTTGCATTTTTGTACAGGTAATCCTTGACTTACAACAGTTCATTTAGTGACCATTCAAAGTTACAATGACATTGAAAAAAGTGACTTATGACATTTTTCACACTTATGACCATTGCAGCATCCCCACCATCATGAGAGGCCAGGTGAAGAGAAGCACCCCTTGACATGAGTGATGTCCAGTTGGTGACGTCCACCCAGTCACATGACCACCAAGCCACACCCACCAACTAAGCCATGCCCACAGAACTAGTTGTTAAAAAAACTGAATCCCACTCCTGTGTAGTAGTCTATCCCAATATCCTTTTATCAGAGTTCCTTTATGTCATAGTAGCATTATCAAAGTTTTTGACTTCTAGTGATATATTGATGATGCCTGATTTGTCTATCCTTGCTTTGTGCCACCAGCTTCATAAGCCCCAGAGAATTTTGATGCATGAAAAACAAATTCATGGAGGCAAGAACTACAATGGCTACCTCCAACCTAGTTTTTCCAGGTATATTAGAAATCAGTTCCCATAATCCCCACTTACATTTGGTCAAGCTAGGTGAAGTTTAGAAGATTTGTTTTTACAAATTGAATATTGGGGAAGGATTTCTTGAACATATCCAATGTCCCTTGGAGAAATTGACAGCGATGGTATTCATAACCTATCTCTTAAAGAGGGATGGTCTACAGGATATGGTGAAAAAAAAGTCAAGATGGCTGCCATAATTGTGACTGCCATATTAATTGTTCTTAATATACTCTATTTAAAAGCCCTTCTTTACATAAACATTTTTATTGTTATTTTCAACTATTCTGAGGAACCACAATGATTTCTGGGACTGGGAAACAAATGAGTTAAGACTGCAAATGTTTTATTTATTGGTCACTCAAGTTAATATATTTCCTTAGTGATACATCATTTAGAGTCATTTATTTTGACAGCAAAATAGCTTCAAGTTCTCTCTTTTTCCATTCAGTGAAGGCCAGTTCTTGTCTCAAAATACTAAAAAATGGCAAAATCTTATATTTACAGAACAGTGAAACAATTAAATATGACTGCCCTTAAGGTGAAGGGCTGACTAAAGCCATATTTACAAAGAAATGTATTAGTCCTGTGACTGCAGTTGATGTGCAATATCACTTTCTGAAAATTAATTATAGATTAATGCAATTTTCTTTCAAGTCAAAGGTAATTGGTACTGAAAGGTTTATAAGGCTTGAGAAAATGAACACTTCCTGTTCTGGTTTCTGCAGTATAGCTGTACTTACAGCTGGATTAGTACCCCAGGCAGGCACATGGATACATAACACTGACTATTCTCAAAGGAGAATGTATGAAATCTACAACTTGTTTGAACCATTTTCTTTTAGCTTTTTAAAGTTCCGTGTCTTTTATTCTGTAACACACACACACACACACACACACACACACACACAGTTTAGCATAAAGGGGATATACACTAAAAATACAAAATCTGTCATTTACTGCCTCAGATTACATGTCTGTATGTTTTGGCTGGGTTAAAGGAGCTAACAGTCAGAATGTTACCTAGTTCTTAATGTAAAGAGGATATTTGTGTCAACCTGTTTTTTTTAAAGGCTGATGCCTCATTTGATGTGGTTGATGTGGATTTTCAGGTAGGACCTGTCTGCTGTAATGGTTAAGCACCAAACTAGAAACAGAGAGACTGTAATTTCTAGTCCTGCCTTAGGCACAAAGCCAGCTTGGGCTAGTCATTCTTTCATAGCCCTAGGAAGAAGGCGAAGGCAAATTACTCCTGAGATCTTGTCAAGAAAACTGCAGGGCTTTGTCCAGGGAGCCACAAGAAATAACCTGAAGGCACACACAACCTCCATCCCCCACCTTTGGGCATAAATTATACTGACTACCTTTCAAGAAGTAAGTTATAAAAGTGGATCCAGATTGCCATTAATAGAAAAGAATCCAGAAGAAATATGTCATTGAGGGGGAACTGGAAAAGTGGATTAGGATAGCATTCTAGGGACTTCATTGTTAACCAGAGGAGAATAGATGATACAAATCTGATTATTTCTCCTTTCTATTGCATTATAAATTTAATTTGGCAAAAATTCTGGAGAGCTTCAGCAGGGCATTTAAGACTTCTTCAGATGACATGGTTTCTAGACTCTAAGACTATGGATTCATAGATAGACCAGTCACTCATATCTCCCCATCTTCTCATTTTGATATTTTAAATAGAAGCAAATATAAAATGAGTGCTTTTCTGGAGAGAGAGGGGGAGGGAGAGAGAGAGATAGAGAGAGAGAAAGGGAGGAGGAAGAGAGAGATGGAGAGAGAGATGCTTTGTGTCTCTTTTTGGACTGTATCTCTTTGTACAGTCATAAACATCTGTTTATGTTCTTTATCCAGTCAACTCTTTATGTTGATTTCCAGACAACAGAGTTGGTTCAATGGTGAGATGAACAGCATATAAATTTAATTAATAAATTTTAATAACCTTGAAAATCCTATTTGAGCCCAGCCATCAGAAAGAAATGCAATTCCAGAAGACTATAGTTGATAATATTTTATCAACAATTTATTACATATTGGACATTTAATCAGTTAAAATAATTGGTTAAGTTATTCTTCTAGCTTACTGTTGCAAAGAATCAGCTTTAGGATAATTACAGTCTCCTAACAAATTAACCTCTGTAAAACATTGGAACAATTTAAATTGTTATGAAACAATATTTACAACTAACAGGGATATTTGAAGCTCTAAGCCATTATTCCAAAATGACAAAACCCTACAAGCCAGCCCAAAAAGTTGTTGGAAAGAACTTTTGGTTCAACAACATGCACAAAGGCATAATTTAAAACACAGCAGAAAATAAAAAAAACTTGATTTTCACCTGCATCTCTGAGATTATCATTTGGGTGTCTGTCTGCTTTTTCCTTTCTGGGCTGAGTATATTCCCTCCCACCCCCCTTTTTTTGTTTGAGATGCTTATCCTTAAATCACCTGACCAATGGGAAAGGCTTCCTCTGCAATTGATTTTCTTCCATACCTGTTTATCAGGCCATAGTAGTTCCTCCCATCTCACATGTAGTTTAACTACAGCTGTAATGTGAAAGTATGTCTAGTATCAGTGGGGCTAAGTGATTTTAATTTCTGGATTTAGTAGCTTTGTTTTGGAGGCAGGAGAAAATGCTCTTTGGATCATGAAGGTTTCAAGGTGTTAGTAACAACTTATAAAGTCCTAAATGGCTTGGGTCCAGGGAACTTGCGGGAACACCTCCTGCCAGCATCACATTCTGATTGCCCGGTATGCTCCCATAGGCAGGGCCTCCTTGGGGTACCATCACTTAGGCATTGTCGACTGGCGGTGCCCAGGGGTGGGGCCTTCTCTGTGGGAGCACCCACCCTATGGAACCAACTCCCCATAGACCTCTGTTTGGCCCCTGATCTCTGCTCCTTCCACCAGGACCTGAAGACCTGGTTGTTTCAACAGGCCGGTCTGGACTGACTTCAGGGGTGTGGGTTGATTTTTTAGTCTTTGTTTTAATTTTTTAAATTTTATAATCACTGATTAGGCTTGTATTTGTTTAATGGCTTTTTACTGTAATTTTATTGGGTTTTTTATTGTTCACTGCCCTGAGTCCTTAGGGAGAGAGGGCGGTATACAAGTCTAATAAAATAATAATAATAATGAAGCATATTACCTAATTTGTTTCAAAATTCAGTAAAACCAGCCTGCTCTGCTGGAGGTCCAACTTTTGAGACTGACGCTAGAGTTTTGCCACAGAGGCCTGCTTTAGTGGCACCAGTAGAGATGGATATGCAAAGACTTTTAACACTCTTCTTTCTAAATTTAATAGAAATATTATGAAGCTTTGTCTGCAGCTTTGAAACAGAGGAAAGGATCTCACCTTTTGTAGCTTATGATGTAACAACAACATAAGAAGCAAACATTCCAGAAGGCCATTCCTGGTTCATAACAAATTAACCACTGATAGTATTGGGCTGTTGACATACTATCTGGAACATGATATATAAACAGCATCTCTTCTGAACTGAACTCAGCTCCTGATGACTTTGTGGACACAACTAAGTTTTGATCTTGGCAACAGTAAGAAATTGTCTTCTGCAGGTATGTTTTCCTAATCCAGGCAATAAATCTGGGATTCTCTGATAGTTTCTCATCCATGTCCTAACCAGGTCAAGCACAGTTTAGCATTTCAAGATGCAACAAAGTCAGCTAGGTGCTGCCATCTAGCTGGGTGATAAAACATAACAGATCAGATATGTATAGTGATTGTTTAAAGTGATCCCATGTAATTTCTCTGAATGAGCACATACTTCTTCAGATTTTTTTTATTATTCAGTCCATAGGAGTAAATGAAGTTCAATGACAGAATATATCAATATACTTCTTGGAAGAGCCATATGACTAGAAATTTGAGGAAGAACTTCATATAGTATAGTCAATATGAAAAAGAAACAGAACCAAGAATTCTAGCTCCGTCATACTTTTTCAAAAGTGTGTTGGATTTTCTTCTGAGGAAGGACAATAGAATAGTGAATACTTGTTGCCTTTCAGTTCTGCCAAAATTTCTCCCGCCGCAGATCTCCCTATCTGGTAGTAAAAATTTCAAGCCTATCTTTAGCAGGACTCATAGCACAATCCTTTTACATGTCTACTTATGAGGAGGAAATAAATCAGATGCCATACATGTCCTCTTTCTGGATCATGATTTGAGTTATAAGTTTGTACAAAAACTATGGGTGAAGACAGTGAAGACAGAGGACAAATTTCTTAAAAGTTGGGAAGACAAATATTTTGTTTTGAATATAAAGTCCTAAACAGTTGGAGGTAACCACTGCCAGAAAAAGTATACAACTGTCTTCCCATGAGATGTGTTGAAAAAAAAAGCTGTTTAATATTGCTTTCATGCATCAAGACTCATGCTTACAGCAATATTCTTGGACCCAGCCCTACTGAGCCTGCAACCTCTTGAGAAAATAGTTTCCAGAACTGCCTAGGCCAATGACTAAAATTGTAGCTCCTCAAAGCTCTTGAGACTGGAACAAAATCACTTTGTAGATGGTGAATGAGGATTAATATTGCAAGGTTCAGTGGCAGCAGGCCTTGTAAACGATAATTGATTCATTTTTGGAAACAACTCCTTTCCCAGAAGGCCGTGAGAAAGGGACTACATGAGGAAACTGGGAGCCACCCATTCTGTAACCTTTACAGCATGTGTTCATATTCAGAGACAGGTCCCTTGTTCCACAGGGATACCTATAAATTACGCACAGGAGTCTGTGTAGACGTGTATGGAGACATATGGAGACCTTGTGTTCCCGAATCATTCTTTCCCTTCCCCCTTATAATTTACGATGATTCCCTTGTTGCTGTCTTGTCTGGCTATTAATTTACCAGAGGGAGTATTTTCTTGATTTATTTGTTCTGAAATCTGAATAGAAGCTTATTAGAAGCTATTTGGATTTTTAAAAAAGTGATGTTCATTTGAAAGAGTGAAGTAAGGTTAAAGAGATTAACTCACTGCCAGCTACAAACATATTCTCCCCAGTTCAATACCAGGTACAGCAAATCAACTCGACAACTGCATTAAAGGTCATAAGAGGTAGATGATTGATGGTGCCATATAGTCTTTCCAGGATAGCAAGAGTAAGGGATTCTAAAGTACAGCTCCTTTGCATGTTTACTAAAATGTTGCTCTGCATTCAATGGACAGCAGTCCTACATATGTGCTCTTAGGTTTGCTGCTTAACAGCGGTATTACACATTTGGGAGCATTGTGGATTTTACCACTTAAAAGGAACCATTTTGAGGAGAATATGAATGTTGGAGCAAACAAGAGAGTCTTGTGGCCTTAATAAAATTATAGTGGAGCTTTTAGTTCTTCGGCTCTACAAAACCACTTTTTATAATTTTACCCTTGGCTTTCATTTATGATTCTATATTTTATTATATTTTCCCTATTTATTTTAAATTGTTTTGAATATACTTTGTGTCAGGAGGAAGGAAGGTATGATTTAGTCCGTCATCTGAAATGAATTTAGGTTTGCAGCTTACGCTGACAACATTAATAATGCTATTCGGTGGTCTCCATTTCATAAAACTGTACAAGAAGGGTGGTCCTCAAATGATGGTTGTCTCCAGTCATGACTTCTCTAGCTGGCATGAGAAATCTTTGAAGTTTTAGTGCAACTTCTGAAGGGCCACACATTTCCAACTTTCCTAAGTCAGGAATTAGGATATTTTCTAGAACTCCCAAGATGTGTTCCTGCAAATCTCAAGTTCGCATGGCATTTGGGCAATTTTGTATGGAAATGCCAAAATTCTGCTTGATACCTGAAGAAGTATTTCAGTAATGGAGGGTATGTGTAAAATACAATGGTACCCAGGATTAGATAAGTACTCCTGCTGTAGTGCAGCCCTAATCATAGACAATTACTGGGACACATCCTATTAGAAGATACAAACACACACAGACACAGACAGATACTTTGCAGTATAGAATGGGAAACCAGCATCTATTGATTTAAAGAAAGATAACAGTTTTGTCCATGAAGTCACCAGGAGTTTTAGGTCAACTCAAGGAAGACAAATAATGATGACAGTGAAGATGATGAAAGAGGGAGGAATACAACCTGAATAAATGCATATTAAACAATCACTAACTTTGTTTCTTTTGTTCTTGAAAGCAAGAAACATATTTTGTTTTTAGAGGATATATTTCAGGAAAGGCATTCTTCCTACATGAGGCAATGGAATGCCATTTTAAAGAAATGTTTGCAATCTGTGACATCTATTAACTTTCTTTATACTTTCTAATTCCCCTTGTACTTTCTAATTCCTTTTCAATTAAGCTCAGTCAAAATGTCCAGCATGTCACTTTTTCTCAAATTGATACATTAATGGGAAGCATTTCCACCCCAAAGTAAGGACCCCATAAGGAATTTTTCTCTCCACCTGTGAGATTTGCGAGATCCAACAGTCCTCAGCTGCCCTTCCTGAAAGTTCAAAATTATTTGCTTAAAGTGTCTTTATTGTATCAATCTGGGCACGCTTAATCCAAACCAATTTGTACTGTTAAAAGAAATTTAGTGATATGATTTTAAGTGTTTAACAGATTGATGTTGCAGACCTAATTTGCAAAAAGACTGCTTTGTATTTAGTCAGCACACCGATTCAGTACTGCTTTTACTATAGTTTCTCACTTTCTAACACTTTCCTAACCTGACTTTGCGTATTTATTTATTTGTTAAATTTATTTGCTGCCTATCTCACTGCGGGACTCTAGGTGACTTACAACAATAAGCATGGAGAAATGAAAAGAAGTGGAAATGTAACGGTAGTAAAGTAATAGAAAAATTGTAATAAATAAATAGTGATAAATAGCAATAAAGTAACATAAACTAATGCTGGCCTTCTAAATCTTTGCTGTTGAAAAATAAATTTAGCAATGTTCTTGCTACCCAGAGAAAAAAGGATTGGATTTGCAAATGTCACTACTAACAAAAATAAATTTTAGGTAATGGTCCAATTTGAACTCCAGACAATTCCTACTGTAGTTAGAGCATGATTGCCTTTTGTAGGCATGGCTTATACAAACGAATACTTAGGGAAGGGTTAGAAAGGCAAACCAGGAAAGTCAGCTACAAAGGGAGAGGTGATCTCCCCAGCATCCCTGTGCTATGGTCCTCCAAGCTGTTGCTTACCTCAGAAGAAAAGTTAGCTTTACACAACATACTTTTTAAGATATATTATTGGTCTACTAAGCATATCTGTAGCTTTTTCAAGGCAATCCTCTCCATAGTCCCCATCCAAAGCTAGGCAACATTGAAAGCTTGGAATTGTAGGACAGTACATTTTAGAATAGGGGTATCCAATCCCCAGTCCATGGACTGGCACCGGTCCGGGGCCCACCAGGAACTGGGCTGTGCAAATGAGCAAAACCCCATCCGTACAAGCATGGAATCCAGATAGCATGCAAAACCATGTCCCTGCCCCAATTTGTGACAAAAACACTATGAAATTGGTTCCTGGCACCCAAAAGTTTGGGGGCTTCTGTTTTAGAGGTTAGATTGAGAGAGCCTGCCTGAAGTGGCTGCTACCTATACTAGCTGTTAAAAGAAAAGCAACAAATTTATGATTTGCGATAACATTATACACCTAGCTCACTGGTACATACAGGATACATTTATTTGACGTGAATGCAGAAAGTCTGCCTATCAATGGCAGCCACAAAGATTAGTGGTTTCAGGTTGGATAATTAAGTTCAGCTTTTATTTTCCAAATAGTTTCATATCCTTTTAGTCTGTGCTTAACTGAGTGAAATAAACAGACAATTCATAAAAAAAACAAGTAAAGAAAAATGGGCTTAATAAGAACAATATATGGTAAGAAAGATTAGAGATATTCAACATAAATGAATAGCTGATACGCATGAGGTTTTTTTTTTAAAGGAACAGCAATAGTGGATAGAAGCAAACTTTATACACACACACACACACACACACACACACACACACATACAGAGAGAGAGAGAGAGAATGGAAGCCAAGCAATTAGTCATTGCTGACATAAATTTCCCTTTCTTGGGGACGTTTAAACTCCTCATATCCCATGGATGAACTCTACAGCACCTGCAGTCTATTTCTTTTCAGTAAAGAGATGATAACTATTGTAGATGGCTTTCCAACAAAAATACAACGTTGACAGAATAATGTGTGGAAGAAAAGGGGCTACTTTGTGACTGCAATAAATTGCAGGGGTTGAATTCCCATTGCAGAATGTCCCACACTACAAGTTGTAGGTTTGTCAAAACTCCCCCTATGGCTTGAAATGAATGTCGCTCCCTCCCAACACGATGAAAATAAACCAGGAGGCATACATGTACAGGATTGTATTTTTCATCCTTCCTCCTACAAGGAATGCTAATCCATTAGAAGTACCCTGGACTAGAATTTAGGAATGTGCCAGATACAGTATTTTTCAGTAGGAAAACATTAGCAATCCAAGGGGTGCCCAGGGGATTATAATCTAACAGGAGGGAATCATTAAGATAGAGGATTTAAGGACTGGTTCACCAAGGAGCCTGACAGAGCGGTAGATCAAATACTCCTCCCTATGGAAAGTTTGTATAATCTAAATATGAAATCTTGATTTTTCTCATAAAACACATTGGAGAACTTTAGACCAACTGCTCTTTCTTCACTATTCCTCGGGTGACTATGAACAGAGTCAGAGGATGAACTTTACATGGCACCATGAAATGGAATAGTGAATTAATAAATGTATTAGCTCAACCAGCACTGAAGTGTTCTCTGCAAATAAGTGTCTATGGAGATTCTCAGTCATCCATGTCATGTTGTTCCAAAGGTGATTTTTCAAAAGGCAACTGGACTTTTTGTTTTTTTCTTTGAAGATGTTTTGCTTCTCATCCAAGAAACTTCTTACTCTATTGTGGAAAGAAATGGGTAATTTCCCATGCCTCTTTCTAGGTCTCTTGCTATCTCCAAGGTGCCCTCCATCCCATAAAAGAATATCTCCTATTCATTTTGGTCACTGCCAAATTCCTACATTGGTAATTGTTGAGGATAGGATTTGTTAGGGTATTTGGTCATGAAATTAAGGCACAAATTGCAGTGCATGCATGTCCATTACTGTCTTCCATGACCTCTTGACTCTGGGTAGCCTTTCCAATATATTAAGTATTCAATCCGCTTCTTCTGCACCTAGAGTCTAGCACCTTTTACATCTTATATTGTTGCTAGAAACACTGAGGCAGGGAAGGACTCTTTTACTAGCAAAGACCGATGGGAAACAGAACGAACCTTCATTGATGCTGGCAATTGCAACCAGAATATTATTGGGTTTATTGGCTTAATCATTGGAAAAGGATCAATAAATGTTGAGTCTAGTTTCTTGGAAGGTGTCAAAAAAGTAGAAAGCCACACCAAATCCCTTTCTGTAATTCTTGTCTGCATCCTGTTTTGCACACACCCTTTGCTAATTTTAGTTGTTCCTTTAAGAGGCCTTGGGCCCCTTGCCACTTGAGTAGGAAATTTGTGGCATGAGGAACTGGTACTTTTTGCCTGGTTGGTGGTGAGACCCATGGGTGGAATCCATAAGTTTCCTGAAATGGGAACCTACCAACAGAGAAGTGTGCTGCATTGTTGCAAGCAAATTCAGCAAGAGGTATGAGATCAATCCAATTTTCTTGCTAGTATAATATACACCATCTCCAATATTGCTGCAATAGTTGGTTAACTTTCTCAGATTCTCTGTTAGTTTCCGGAAGATGTGAGGAAGAATGAATTTTAATGAGTGTAAGGGGCCCTTCCAAAGTTTGGAAGTGAAGATCTGAGATCACCTTTTATCAATCCTTGATATCTAAAGAAAAAAATCCCAAAATAGTTAAGCTCTTTCCTGAACTCCCATTGGAAGTCCTTTCCAAAGGAAAAAATGAGGCAATTTGGTAAATAAATCCACCATTACAAGTATGGTTTTATATCCCCACAATTAGGAAAGATTGGTGATAAAACCTAGAAACCAGTGTCCCAGGATTGTGATGGAATCTGTAGCAGCTACAAGAACCCAGATGGGTAAATGCCATGGACATCCATGGAATTTTGTGCAGTGCCTGATTTAACACTGTTAAATCAGGAACTGCACTGCATCAATCAACATATCTCTGCTCCAAACTCTTGGAGTCCTCTTGGACAAACTAAGTTCCCCTTTTTTTCTTTAAGCCAAACCAACTTTCTCCTTCTGTCTACTTGCTACACATGCATGCATGCTGAGAGCAGGGAAGCTACAATGATAGCAAAAAAGAAATACTATCTGGCTGTGAATACTAGCTGAGTCCCTAGACAGACATGGATCTTGTGAGATATTCAATGAGGCTGACTTCTGACATTATCCATGTATAACACAGGCCAAGGAGGAGAAGAGAAAAGGGGTAGGCACATCCACCCATCCACTTACCAAGCAGCAGTACAAAGTCCTTTGGTCTGCGGTAAGAGGCATCAGCAGTAGGCGTCTTCATTGAGGCTTCAAATTAACATTTGGCAGAATCCTCATTGGCAAGTGTTAACACAGTCCTGTTTATACAATCATTTATGCTGATGCATTCAGGGCTAAACTAGAGGCTTGAATGAGAGCCAATACTTCTGAAGCAAAGGCAGTGACTTAACACTCTTTCTGCTGGCATAAACAATCATGTGAACAATAGCAGAATTATTATCTTGCATATAGACTGTGGCTGGCCTTGTCACTTCCAGAGTGTAAAATATTTGAGAGATGAATTAAAAGAGCGATTTATAATTTTGGGGAGAGATTGGGGGCATCTTACTCATTTTTCCTGTTCCACTTCTTAAATGTAAAGCCGTACTCAAGTACAGGTTTAAAAATCTACGGCCTTGCTTGAGTGACAGAAAGAGAACCCTGGAAACTCTCTCTAGGATGTTTAAATAAAATTTAATGACAATCTGTACCGTCAAACATATCCTAGATCATCACAAGATACACAATCACCCAGCTTGCATCAGCAGAATATATTCCAGAACCTTTTAATAAATCAATTAACCGGTTTATTCACTCAACTATAGCCAGAATTTCTCCCCTCCTCCCACCATAAGAGGATCATGTGTGAATACCTGATGGGGTTGCTTTTTAATTCAGGTTTCAGCTCCAGAAATGCTGCCTTCCTGGCTGGGTTCTCTGAGCCATGTCAGATACTGAGCTTCCAACAAGTTTATTTTTTGCCTGTGTAAACTCAGCCCTCCTTACAGTGTGTAAATTCAGCCCTGGAGAAGCTGAAAAACAAACAAGGCTTTGGTTCAGAGTTAGTGGTAAAGCTTCATTACAGATGGTGCAAAGCCAGGTGAGCTGCTTAAACTGGTAGAAGTGGGAGGAGAATCCCTGTTGTAAATGCCCATTCATGGATTTATTTTTTATTTTTTATTTGGTCAGAAAATTGATGCGTTGCCACAGGCTTGCACTACTCCAGTCCTGAACCTTTCTCTTCCTTCAAATAATTCTTGCTTAGCACTTGCTGTACAGGTCTGTGACCTTTTTTTTCCTCCAAACTTTTCTTTTACGAGTTTATTTTGGCTGCTCCTAGGCATTCATAAAATTCCTAGGGAGCTGGAGGTCTTAAGCAAGGCTTGTAAAAGCAAAGGGAAAAGGGGGAGGGGGACGGGGAGAGTGGGTTTTCCATTACCATGTTGTAGCCTCCCTAATGAGAGCCTTACACCTTTCAAATCTTTTCTGAAGCACCGAACCTCTGAAAAAGAAGGGGGGACAGCATGTAAATCTCCTGAAATGGCCTCTAATTCTCACTCGGTGTCGTTAGTGCAGACTTATTCTATAGGCGGAGAAGGCTCTCCCTTGTCAGTCATTCTTCTGCAGCTTTTGGTCCTCTCAGCAGGTCAACAGAGTTGGTGAACAGCTCAGAAAGCGCAGGGCATCTGAAACAAATTAGATCTGTTATAGCCACCCAGAGACCGATGATGGATGGAGGTCTGTATTTACAGCAAAACTAATTGGCAACATACACAGACATTTCCACCACCCCCCTTAGAAAAAAAAAGTATATTATTTTGCCAGACTTCAGAGCCACTGGGACAGTTTTATAATTGTAGAACATTATACTGCTTGAGATTTAAAAGAGAAAAGAAAATGAACAGCGAAAGTTTTCAATCTAATAAAAGCATTTGACTGGAGAGTTAGAAATAACAGGGAGCAAAGAGGCTGAACTGGAAATACTGTAAGTTCTGTTCATGTTCTTTTCTTGGCAAAAACAAAAAAAACCCACCTCCAATTATAAAACAGTTCAAAAATGCTGCCTTCCTAAAAGTTTTTCCATCCTTCTCAGTTAGAGAAGTGGGAGGGCTCTCTTTATTTGTTTTGTTTTTCCCCCTAAAATAGATTAGACAGAGAAATCATGAGAACCACTGTGGTGTGAATAGGATGTTGGACCAGTCCTGAGGAGGCCCAGGAAGTTAATTGCTCTCAGCTATGGAACTAACTAAGTAACTTTGGGCCAGTTACCCTTCCAACCCAACCTGCCTCACAGGACTGTTGTAGTGAAAAATAGGAGGGGATTTATTTTTATTTACTTATTTATTTATAGCCCATCTTTATTATTATTTTTATAAATAAATCAAAGTGGTGATCATGTGTAATATTCCTTCCTCCTCTAGTTTTTCCTCACACAAAAATCTTATGAGGAGAGATGTAATCCATCTCACCTGATAGGATTGCTGCGTGGGGAAACTAGAAGTGAGAGTGATTGGCCCAAAGTAACTCAATTGGTTTTTGTGTCTAAGGCAGGACTAGAACTCAGAGTTTTCTGATATCTAGGACCTTAACCACTAGACCAATTTGGCTTGACATTAATTATTTATTTAATTAATATAATGGCCAATGTATAGGCCACCCATCACTTATCCATGACTCTGCTGGATGCTAGAGATGTGGCTTTGTGTTCCGATGTGAAATATGGGGTGCAAATGTTATATATATTTTAATAAAATAAAGTATGGGGAAAGGAAGCAATGATACTGTAGTTGTTTAAAATATAATTTAACATAAATTGTGCATAGCACTTATAGGCCACTGAATGTATGCCCAGCAAAATAAATAGAATAAATCATAGAAGCAGAGGCTACCAGTGTTTAATAGCAGCTTTTTCTGAGCCAGTAATGGATTAGATACAATTAACAAATACAAAGAGAGCCACTATGACTTGTGCATTGCTAGGTTTGTCTGTCAGAAGAATTGAAAGAACAGGATAGTTATAATGAATCAACACCACTCAGATTTGTTGCATCAGACAATGAGAGTTTGCTTGTGGCACATTTATGCACCATACATAGTAAACAGAAATAAACTGTGGGCAAGTTAGAAAGTGAATGAAGGAAGAAATACACCCTTGAGAGAAGAGTGCCCAACTGATTCTACTCTCCCATTTCAGCTTAATGTCTTACAAAGAGGAACAAGAAAATATGGAGTGCCATTAAGTTCCTTCTGCATTCAGTAATAGCCATGGCTATTTAATTACAGCATCCATAGGGTAATTGGTAACATTGCCACATAATTTTTATGTATGTTCTTGAAACTTCTGTCTCAGTTTTTTTCTTCTTCTTTCCCCCTCCCCAATGTTTAGTACATCTATACTATCCCTTCTTTAGCTTCATAGAATAATATCACCACTGAAACAGTTACTCTTAAATCATTTAAATACAAGCCACTCTTGCTTATGGTTTTTGTTTGCTTTGTTTAAAGATAAGACTGAATATCTTCCATTTCCTCCCTCTGGGAAGCCCTATAGCAGGGATAGATAGAGTGAAAACCGAAAGTCTTCAGTCATAGACAAACTATTACTATATATGCTACAGGTCTTACTTAAATCATCCCTTTGCTGATTTGACCAGACAAGGCCCTGGAGCCTGCCTGATTTTATGGAGTTTCCCTTTACTGCTTTTATTTCAATGGAAGCAAATATTGCCATTTAAATGACCTCCAACAAAGCTTCATATAATCCAGTATCAATTTAAACAGGTCTACCTTTGAGAAAAATGGTTCGGAGATTTAGATG
Source organism: Naja naja (assembly GCA_009733165.1). Taxonomy (NCBI): domain Eukaryota; kingdom Metazoa; phylum Chordata; class Lepidosauria; order Squamata; family Elapidae; genus Naja; species Naja naja. The sequence continues at coordinate 65,680,494 of CM019150.1, forward strand.
AGAACCACAAGCTAAATAATTAATTGAAGAAGGCTCAAATGATGACCCATGCACGAATGAATCTGCTAAGAGATTAGCATCTCAGATACTTCCAGAATAGATATTGCAGACTTGATAAAGTTTAGCAACCAATTAATTATCCAGGCTAATTAAATCCCTCCGTATCTCTCTATCGCTTGTGATTCTAAAACAGAATGCAAATACATAAATTGTGTTTGGCTTGCAGACTGTAAGTTGCATACACCAGGCATGGGTTTATTGTTCAATAAAAATAAAAAAGAGATACAAATATTCACAAAAATAAATGACTAAGTAGCTTGGTTAAAGTATCAGGCTAGAAAGTGGAAGACTCTGAGTTCTAGTCCTGCCTTAGTCATGAAAGCAGCTGGGTGACCTTGGACTAATCACTCTCTTTCAGCCCAACCTACCTCATATGGTTGTTGTGGTGGGGTGGGATATAAATATGTATTATAAAAAGGTAGGATATAAATATGTATTAAGTATTTATTCAAGCAAGCATATAGTAAATATAAATAATAGCAAAAACACCATGATAATTTAAAACATAAAAAAATGTCTGGCGTTTATCCTGAATTTACATTCCAAATAAATAATCTCCCTCCCTCCCTCCCTCCCTCCCTCCCTCTCTCTCTCTCTCTCTCTCACACGCACACACACACAAATCTATGATCTGAATTCTCTTGATCACTAACAAAATAAGACTACTTCATTTACTTTAAAAAGATTTTATAGGGATACTTTCAGTATGAGAGTTTAATTCTTACTTCGAATAATAAAATCTCTGAGGCAGATGGGCAGTTAAGAAGTGAGAAATAAAACAAACAAACAAATATTTGCTGATTCATTCTTGTCAGCATGAATCAGTCTTATGAGGACTTGCAGAATGCAATCATCATACTTGCAAGGACCCTTTGAATAATCCCAGCAACACAAACATTTCTACAGAATTTAGAACATAAATTCCAAAGTAAAATTCCTGCTTATGTATTATGGTTAATGCTAGTCTTGCTTTTTTGATTAATCTCTCTCTAGGTTTTTTTTTCTGGATCTGGGAAACTGTGTCTTGTATAAACAACTATCAGAAAGCACTGGAGTATGTGAACACTTAGTTCTGCTGAAAACACAATCATTGTGTTATTTCAAGTTGATGAAAACACCCTTTGCCGTTTTGCCTAGCAAGATCCGCACGCCAATCAGCGTTTGTCAGTGATATAATTTTCTCCCATAAACATAACCTTTGTACAACTTCCACTCAGAGTAAATAGACATAATTTCCAAACTAAATAATGCACGTTGAAGGGAAATGGAGATTACAGGAGGAGTGGGGGGTGAGGGAAGAGAAAAGTTAAATGAGAATAGCTCTAATTGCAATTGCACAGCCTTTGGAGTGGAAGAACTCTCTTCAAGAGAATCAGGCAATGGAAGGGAGAGCTGGTTTATTTCTTCACACTGTAAAGAAACTGGTTAAGGCAAATATTTGGAGGAAATGTTTTTTTGGCTTGTTGATGGTTGGAGACCACCACGAATTGCTGAAAGATGGATTCAGTCTGTCTATTGGACAAGGAAAACATTTGTGTTGGTGACCTATCTAGGAGGAAGTGGACAACATGCATTGCAACTTGTGACAATGTACATAGTATATACTGCACATGCAGGACAACCACATGCTAATAAATATGGTGGATGCCAACTTGCAAGCATTGAAGACTGCAATAATGTTTGAGAAAAATGTTATATTTTTACACTTTAAAAAAAGCATCTTCAGTAGGCAAAGTTATCTTGAGAAAAAAAAGAAGTTGTAGGGTTCCAGTACAGAACATGCAACCAGAAACTTGTATTGGGTTATATTTTTTTCTTCAAAAGTGAACAAACTGGTGGTGACTTTAAGCATACCTTTTAAATCTGTGAGCAGTGACTAAATTAAGTCAGAATAGAAATTATATCTGTATCTAATCACAAAGAAACACAAGATTATTTTTTTAAAAAATAGAAACACATGATTACTTTTTAAAAAATATTTTTTTTATTTACTCCTTGATACCCACTACAATGGATACATAGAAAGGAAAGTAGGTAGCTGGGGAATCGAAGAGTGAACCATGTTGGATCATATTTCTGTGGCTGTTTTGAAAAATAAAAGTGGGATGGGAGGTTAGAAATAGCCAATGTGTTAATTATGATTATGTGCTTGAAATCTCTCTCACTGTTTTGGGTTTGTTCTTTTCTAATCAATATTTTATTTGATTACTTAATCTGCTGTTAAATGCAGGTTAGTCATAATCAAACAACTACCATTTGGGACTGCGATTGGAAGAACTGCTGAGCAAATGGTGGATGGACCATTTGAAATTGTCTTAGTCCTGCTTTGATCGCTTGGATTTAACACTGATCTAGATTAGAGGACCATTATCCACAGAAATATTTCTTCATAAGAAGACCTTATGAAGTTTCAGAATTAATACTTGAAGCAGAACTAAAGAGAGAATAGAGATGCTGATGATATACTGCCTATTCCAGTGTTCAGGAGTATTCTGTTTGAGCAGACCAATTATTCATAGTAATGTACTACTTGGCAGAGTTTCCCAATTCACACAATAATCGTGCAGCTGCTATATCTGAGGTTTGCTTTTTACACCTGACTCCATACAAGAATGATCTGGATATAGTAGGTGTACAATCCTGCTGATCCTTCCTGGATTGTAGTAGGAGCATGGACTTAAGTGGTTCTGCCAGAGGTGGTATTCAGCAGGTTCTGACCAGTTCTGGAGAACCGGTAGCGGAAATTATGAGTAGTTCGGAAACCCGGCAAATGTTACCTCTAACTGGAGATTTTACAATATCCTTCCCCTGCCATGTCCACCAAGCCACGCCCACAGAAACAGTAGTAAAAAAAATGAATCCCACCACTGGGTTCTGCCTTTATTTCTAAGCATGATTAATGAAAGTGACCTTAGTGGTGTTGTGTTAATTGATATGGCTGTTCAACTTTGAGGTTGTCACAGGACTATATTTTGCCAGAAATGTTGTCTACGATGTGTGTGTAGACAACATTTACACACACACACACACACACACACACACACACACACAGAATGACAGTTTTATCAAATTTTTGTTCTAAAATTCAACTGGCTGCAATTTGTTTCCTAAATTTTCTACAAAGGAAAAAAAAGTAGAGAGTGCTGAAAACATTAAATGTCAACTGTAGGACACACTTAAAAACTTGATTCCCTCCTTTCATGTATCACCCACAAAAAAATGTCCTCGGCTCTTTCCTCTTAGGCCATTTAATCAGACCAAAGCCAGATTAAAGAGATAGAAATCGCTGTGCAGATATGGATAGAGTTTAAGATTAAATCCCTGATGCTGCATTATTGCCATACAGTATCTTTCATTTGCTGCTTATAAATAAATTGATGTCATTTGGTTTTATAACAAAAATACAGTACTCGTGATAATAAAAAGGCAAGATAGAAATACAATAATAATGTTTCAAGATAACATCCTATAACAGTTGATGGCCTCATAACAGGAATTCTAATGGGGAAAAAAAGTCTGTCTCTTATCACTGCAATTCTCGGTTTTATGGGCATTTTTCTGGTAAAAGCTAATTTCTTCTTGATCAGGATTAAGAATTGGGTGCTGAACAAATGTGTGTGCGTGTATGTGTGTATACATTTGTAAGTATGCATGTATACACACACACACACACGTTTTATATATATATGAGAGAGAGAGAGTTAAGCTAACACACGCACATACATATTCAGGAGAGAGAGAATGTATGTTTAACCTCTGTCATTCTAATCAAAATGGAAGTAATTTTTTAAAAATCATTCATCTGATAGATAATAAACATATTTTATTTTGCTAAAATACAGCCTTGTTTTAAACAAAGGGGGAGCTGAATTTTTCCTTTGGCTATTTTAATACTGTTTTAAACATATTAATGTTAATTATTTTATTACATAAAATTAATATTAATATAACAGTAATATCTGAGGAGAAAGAAAAAATGTTTTAAAAAATTCTAAAACATTTTTCTTTCTCCTCAGATATTAATATGTTATATGGGTAAAATGATCTTCGTTTGTTTTCAGGTCAAAGGATACCATTAAAAATTGAATCCCATCAAACCATCTTGTCAACTTTTGGTTTCTCTTCTTCAGTTGCTATGCTGGTTTTTTTATTATCATGGTTATGCAGAAAATTGCATTTTCAAAGATCTAGTTCCCCATCTGAAAATCATTAACTGTTCAAAATAACTGCCATGTGATCGCATAAGATAAAAGGATACCAGATTCCTTAAAGGACAACAACTGGGGCACAAAGGGCTTGACAGATGTTTTCAAACCGTAATAAATTCAAAAGGCTGCCCATAGACTGTGGCTTGATTTGACATAACTTGCACCCCATCCTGATGCATGTTTACATAGAAATACACAAACACGTAAGTGCAAATAGGAACGTACTCTCAGTCTTGTACAATGACACAAAAGAACATTATTTTACTTTGACTGTGATAACATACATAAAAATACTTCCTATTTTATTGCGCTCTGTAACAAAGATAACCAGTCGAATAACTGCAATACTGAAAAATCTTTCAGCTGAGTTAGGATAAGATGTTCAAATTCATTTGTTTATAATTTAAATTCAAACTATAAAAATTAACTAAACTAAAATCAGATGATGCATATATTTCAAATGAATTATTTTGAACCACTTCTGAATTGCAAACAGTTTAAAAATTTACATTATTATATCTATCCTTTAAATTACTGGCATTCTTATCATTTTCTTGCCTGAGATGTAAAAATAATCTACCCAATTCTATTGAATAACAACCTTATTTCCTGTTACTTTATTCATATTTTTTGAGTAGCTGTAACAGAGTAGGGGAAAAAAAAAGACTAGGCCTGGTTCATGATTAACATATTAATCTAAATGAAGTTTACCTCCCTTGAGGCAGTTATGTGTGTGGGCTTTCACCATTCAAGCTAGCAGAAAGTTGATCCCGTTGCAAACACGTGCTACATATTACCATATTTACATTTTCCTGTTTGGAAAGATGGGAAGCTTGCAGAGGTCCTAGGTTAGGTGAGCCGAGAGCTGAAACCTTAAACTGTTTCATGCTTATTTATTTTATGATCCTATTGGGTCCAGTGTTTATCCAAATTATTCAACCATCTGGATTAGATAATTTGTTGGAAATTAACAGTGTTTGATGGTTATTGACCTCCAAATGATTAAAACTGCTTGAAAATATAAAGAGGAAGACAGAAACATTCTTCCTGGCATTCAAAAAAGGACTTATTTTTACAAAATCTATGGTGCAGTTCTGGTGGATCAACACTGGAAGTCAAAATGGAGGTACAAAGCAACAATTTAGAATGAAAAGGGTGAATTTCAAACAGACTTGAGAGCACTGTGGCGGGATACTTCTTTTTATCTGCCCTTATTTCTTGTGGTCAGCCAAAAGACCTAAATGCATATGCTAATTAACTTTGGAAGTAATACATGTACACAAAGTACAAAAGTTTCAAGTTTCTAAATTGTCTTTCAAGAAATATCAATGTTTAGAGGAAATATCTGTATTGCCCATTGTCAAGACACAGGCTGCTAGGCCTTGAAAAATGTAGAACTAGAATAATGCTCTCTTGAGCCAGTAAATTTTGAGAACTCATTTGGACCGACTAAATGCTTCTGTGCTTTATTGCTTGCCTTCACTGATTACTACCCATTTAATGACCATTATCCTGTTTCTTCATTACGTGCCATCAAGCTGTCAAATATTAGTGACCACACATTTTTTTCCATCATGATCTGTTCCTAATTGTGTTTCTTACCTGCACTGAAATCAACAACAAGGAAACAATGTTGTGTTCCCAAACTTTACCTATACAATAGTTTTATCTTAGTTTTGGCCATTGTCACCAGAGTAGGTCACCTTTTCAAAGAATCATATCAACTTTCTAATATATATTTCTGAACCTGCCTGAGAAGTCATTCTAAGCAAACAGTTGGGAGGCCGGAACTGCTGATCAGTGGTTTCTTTCCAGGTGACTTCATTTCACCTTTACACCTCAAAATTAGTCCTTAAGTTTAACTATGGTAAACTGACAAGAGTGGAGATCCAAGACGATGATCTCTTATGATCAAATCCACCTTCAAAACTGAAAATCATCTGGGAATTTGCTGCTATTTATAAGCAGAAGGCACACCAAAATAAGCAATTGTCATGTATGGAATGTTTAGAAGAGCAAATCAGCAAGTAAATTTATGAAATGTTTTTAATATTGTGATCAATCTAGAGACAGAGTTTTCATTCCCAGAATGTTTGCACTTTCCATGCTTCACTTCGCAATTGCTACTAGTAAACCAAACAACTGAGATTTTTGCTAAGAGCATGTAATTATGTCAATTCTTCCCAGAAGAGTCTTAGTAAGTATATATTCAACAGCTATTGTGTAGTCATTGACATTTGACATTGTACTAATTTCCTCACATTAGCATGCTTTTTTTTCTTGAAGAGTACTTGACCTAAGCCAAAAAATATCCCACAACTTTCATAATTATTTACTGAATGATAGCAATGCTACTGTAAAAAGAATGCACAGTTTCATAGGCTTATAATATTCCTTGGAAAAACACATTCATTTCTAACACTCAAGTATTGTATTGTCAAATAAAGCATGGAATTTAATTATCAGTATTTATGTAGAGAATTCCATGAGGTTATTGTAGCTTAAGAACTTATTTGTATTAGAATCAAATATTTTGTCTACTACTGCCACTACCTTCTTTTCTTCTCCTTCTGTACAACATTAGTTGCATAGTATTCTGGAAAAGTTCTGGCCTGGCTTACCAGTTGAATTAGCAACCATGCTCTATTTTAAAGAACAATATTATCCTAACCCAGAAGGGAACTGAATCAGTCAATTGCCTTGGGAATGCACAGCTAACAAGGATACTAAAATAGTAAAATTTCTTCTGTCTTCCACCAGAGAATGCAGAATTACAAGATTCCCAGGTATTCTTCCATCCAAGTATAGACTATACTCACATCTGTTTATCTTCAGAAAACTGGCTACTTCACGTATTCCACTTCTTTTTGATGCTTGGGAATTTTACTGCTGCTCTTAATCTAAAAATAGGTTGAGATAATTGTTGAGTAATTTTTGTGAAAAAATGGGCTACAAATATAGTAAGTCATGAAATAAAACAAACTTCAACAGTCTGAAATGGCACAGCATGGAAATAGTATATTTTATGGGAATGCTGATCATATATACTCTTCCAAGTCAAATAAACAGGGAAAAAATCTACCAGATGGATTAGATCATTATCATGATTACATTTCTTTATATGTGTAGTGGAGTGTTCTGATGTCATTCAAACTCCTTTAGAAGAAATAGTGGTAATTGCTATACTTGCTTGTTAATGGTAGTGATATTATTAGAATAAGGATGGATTCATGAAATAGTCTTAACTATATGAAAGACAGTTATGCTGAACATATGTTTAATTTTCAGCGTTAGTTTCTCTTTACTTATATGCTAAAGTTTTGAATGACATGGAGGCAGTTTCTAAGCAGGTCTTCTGTAGTAAGTAGTATGGTATTCCTACCAGATGAAGTGCCAGAAATATTAAGGCAGATTGAAACTAGGATTTACAGAATGTAAATACATCTTAAAGACTACATGTCTGCAGTAATATTCTAAGATGTACTTTTATTTTATTTTTACTGGTATTGAATCCAATACCATTATTACCACATGTATATATTAGCAGGATGGGACAATTTGTCATGGCCATCTCACTGCGGGACAACAAACCACAGATAATTCATGTGGTATAACTCAATGTGATAAATACCACGATTTCTTTGATGTTGTTTCCATTTTTGTCAGTGGAAATGATGTAAAGAAATAGTGGTGAATAACATTTATCTCATTGAATTATTCCACATGGTGCTGTCTTTGGTGAATTATTCTGTGGTGAGTTGGCTATAGTGAGATAACCATGGCAAGTTGGCCATGTTGGGTTGGTCATGGCAAGATGGCCACAGCAAGTTGGTCCCAGTGAGTTGTCTTAGACCCAATGATTAGTCCTATTATTACAAAGAATTTCAAGGACAATTTTATGTTACAGCTGTGAAGAATTAGGAAAAATGCATCTGATGAGCTAGAGAAATCTCAAGTCAGTTGCAGGAATTGACTGATCCTGAATCAGATCTCAATTTCATTAGTAACTCTTTTGTTCTAATTATACATACTGCAATCAACTTTCTACAGTATTGCTGATATATGAAACTGTTATATTCAGGAAAAGAAGACATGTTAAATAATTTACAAGATGAAATTCAGCCTACATACAAAAGCAAATTGTAGGAATGAAGAAGCACATTTAGGAATCTACAATAATCAATCTCTAGCATGTTCTCAAAGGTTTGCCCTAAATATTTCTTTTGGTAGTAACTTGACAATAAATTCATCATTTATTATCAGTTTTGACAAACATAAAATTCCTGTTAAACATGCAAAAGTACCAGTATGTCAAAAAATTCAACATGTGACCATTCAGAAAAATAAAATGTGGAGAAATGATGATAAATTAGCATTTTGAAATACTTATTTAAATACTATTTTGATGACATATCCTTAACTTATACATCTTCTGTTACACACAGAGAATAAAAATCTTTAGCTCTAGAAAGATCTAGATGCATGACTTGAGAAGCAGTGTAGCCTAGTATTTAAGGTGTGGTAATGGGACTGGAGAGATTCAGTTCAAAGTCCATCATCAGTTGTGCAAATTCATTGGGTGACTTTGATCCAGTCTTTCTCTCTCAATCCAGTCTATGACACAGGGCTGCTGCATAGTTCAGTTAAAGAGAACTCCTGATGCCAACTGCCCCTAGCTCTTGGAGAAAAGGCAGGATCAAAATCTAACAATGTGTATGGTGGGCAATTTATACTGCATCTAGATATTGCTTTCATGATGAAAGTTAGATCTGGAAAAAAATGTAATTTGGTGCGAGAGAAGGCTGGATGGAACATGGGAGAAATATATTGTCCTTTCGTTCACTCAGGATTCCTTATATTGTCTGCCTATTTCTGAGGTAGCAAAAGAGGAACAACATGGTTCTTTTAAGACAATGGAAATTTTGTACATGCAAAAATTGTTTGGCAAGTAACTTCTGACATTCCTCCAAGGAAACTACGTAGAATTCTTCATGAAGTTAGCAAAAGTTTACCTTATATTATATAGACTGAACAATGCCCACAAAATGAGATCGCTGAAATGTTTTTTTCCAGGAAAAAAAAAGCTTTGTTCTTTATGAGTAAATAATTATGTATCACCAAGCTATTTGACTCCTAGTGACAACAGAAATAGATTTTCTCCCTAACCTGTTCCAATAGTGCATTCATAGCCTCAGTAACTGAGACCATATATTTTGATGCTAGTCACCTTCTTTTTGTTTTTACCTTTCCCAGCATTAGAACCTTTTCCAGAGAGGTGGATAATTAATCTAAAATGACTTAGCTGCAATATATCTGGATGAGATTCAGAGACATACCTGAAATGGGTACAATATAAATTCATTCAATCTAGGCCTAAAATGGCTTAGCTGTGATATAAATTTACATACATACAGATTAACAGAGTTGGAAGGGACCTTGTAGGTCATCTAGTCCAACCCCCCACCCAAGCAGACCCTACACCATTTTTGACAGATGGCAGTCTAGTCTCTTCTTGAAAGCTTCCAGTCATGAATCTCCCACAACTTCTGAAGGCAAGCTGTTCCATTGGTTGATTTTTTCTTACTGTCACTGTCAGAAAAATTCTCCTTATTTCCAGGTTGAATCTATTCTTGTTCATTATTCCTTGTCTGGCCTTCAGGTGGTTTGGAAAATAGCTTGACCCCTTCCTCTCTGTGGCAGCCCCTCAAATATTGGAACACTGCTCCCCTGGTGCTGCTCTTCATATTCATATCATATTCATACTTCAATATTAATAATCAGGTTTAATACTGAATTGCGGTGTACTATCCTATGTTGTGGTTTAAAAGGTGAAGTGAACTTAAATATTCTATCTATTCAAAAGGGTCTTTGTCTAGTGAGATATTTTTCTGATCTTTCCGAATGGGCTGAATGCATCTTTTGACAGAAGTGTAACTGCAGCAAATTAGTTGTTGTTTGCAGCTGGTTGCCATGACAGGATTGGACTAAGAAACTTGTATTCAGGGTCGGGCATTTTGTTTTATAATGGATTGCAGTAATTGTATTTTCTGCATCCAGCCCCTTCTTGCTTAACTCTCCACCTCAGGCTTTCCTTGCTCTTCAGAGGTCTATAACACCTTTCTTTCTGCTTGCATCTTACCCTGTTATGATTTCCTCCGATTTCCTGCTTTCCTGCAAAAGTTTGGGATGCTGCCTGCTTATGTGTGGTCCCAAGGGGCGCTGGAGTGATAGCAAGCTGATTTTTGGCTATGGGGGCTGCAGTGCTGGAACTGTGAATGAGTTTAATTAGCAGTTCAGAGCTGAGACCCCACACACTGGGTCTGAGGAGGGGGTGAGCTGCCATTCTTCCATGCTCACTCCCCCAGGGTGAGTGCGCCGACCCCTGGCATAAGGGTCATGCCACACCGCAGACAGAGCTGGAGCTCAGGAAAATCTACAGATCATAGATGCAATCTGGAGCCCCATTCAGTCCCCCCCCTCCTTCTACAACTCAGGGGGTCGAGGCCGGATCATTTGGAAAGCATTTGCTAACATATGGATTGCCTTTAAGCTGCAACTTTTTAATTCGCTGCATTTCCCAGTTTCATTTCTTAATTGTAGCTTGGGGTTTTTATTCTAGTTTCCTGTGCTGCAGAAAACATCACTGCAGTTAGAAGGTAAGGTCTCTGTCCTAATCCAAAGAGACAATAGCAAATCCTGTCAAGTCACTTTACAAAGGCAGACAGTGGAAAGGATAGATATTCTCAACCTCCCAGGGAGAAAACTTGCCAAAATTACAGCAAAGGACCTTGTATTTATTATACTGGATACGGTCAAATAAAATTAAAAAGTAATCACAACAATGTATTTTTCCACGATCTAAAATCCAATTATTTGGGAACTTCTATTTCTTGCTTAATGTTGATAGTACTTAACAAATAAATTGTCCACCAGAGGAAGCACTCCAAATATGAAGCATGGGAATAATTTGGACACCTTAGTCCAGATTTCTTTTATTTTTGTGCTTTTCTTTAGCTGTTTGAAGATGAAGGTAAAATGCTATCAATAAAATATGCCTGTTGGTGGAAAAATGTCAATCGCCTTGCACCAATTACATTCTTATGGCATTTAAGGCACCTTGAAAAATAGACTAGTGTTCTTCTATTTTCCAGCCCCATTAAGGAATTAAAACTAATATTGCAATCCTAGACATGCTTGCCTGGAAATAAGTCCAATTATGATTGCACTGAATAAATACTTCCTTAAATTGTAGCTCTAATCTAAGTGAGGTATTTGGTTAAGCTACCTAGAACTGTTACATTCTGTGTTAATTGGTGTGTAACACATGGACTGGATCTAAAAGATATAGAAATATAGAAAATGTTGGTGGAGAATGCTGTGGCATTACCTTTGGCACTTGTATAAAAGAATTATACAAATATATGACCATAACTTGAGACTTTCAAGAGATTGAAAGGGGTGGGGTGGTTTTTATCTTTGTATTTTGTGATTATGTCCTGGGGCTTGTTTAGTTTAATTTTTTTAAGTATTTATTGTTGTTGTTTTAATTGTGAGCTGCCCCGAGTCTTCGGAGATGGGGCAGCATTCAAGTCCCATTAATAAATAAATAAATTTGTCAGAAATGGTGTAGGGTCTCCCGCTTGGGCGGGGGGTTGGATTAGATGACTTATAAGGTCCCTTCCAACTCTGATTATCTGTTATCTGTTATCTGTGATTGGAGGGTCTACATTTATACAGAACTTTTTTCCTAGTGTAGTTTTTTTCCTTCTGCTATTTCCTAGGACCAGAATAGAAGCAATGTTGGCAAAATGAAGCTACCTTGGCCCAGGTTTCTGCAACACAGAAAAGACATCTGGAATCGTCTTTTATCATTTAGTTCTCTAACATATGAATAACAGTTTTGGCCAAGTAATATGTTATAATGTAATTGTAGATAAGTTACTCAAAGGTAGATATGCACATGGTTTGTATTTGTATTTACACATTTTGGTCTGTATGTATTTTTCCATTAAAGGTAAACAAATATTTCACACTAGTTGAACTACTAATAAATCATCCCACTTTCACCTCATCTTCTATCTCTGAAAATGAAATTCCGTCAGATAATTATCCTTCTTTAAAATAGCCCACATAAAATTTTGTCAAGATAGCTGCCCAGACCAATGATGTGTTCGTCTATCCCATAACTTATTGTGTCTTTCTCCAAGAATGTCGAAGGAAAAATATAGCATAAATAACCAAACCAATCTGAACTCCAAACAAGACTACTCCTTGTGAGAGGCTGTCTGTGGACAGTAGTAGGAATTCTAATGTCTAAACTTGACAAAAATGCAAATCTCAGCATAAGTTTGGTTCATTGGCATATAAGAGCAAGGACAGAGATGTACAAACTGCATTCAGACTTAATAGTACACTAATGTTATAAAATATTCTCATTTAAGGAGATAGAGTGGCATGAGGATGGATGATGTTCAGTCATTTTCACTTAGTTTTTCCTACAACTGGGGATACCTAAACAAGCTTCAATGGTTTAATAAACCATGAAAGAGAGGGGAGAGGGAGCGAGGGAGGGAGAACAAATCTTAAGTTTCTTAGTTTCTTATAATGACAAAATCATGGGGAAAGCCAGCTGTATGTGTTTGTTTAGCAGGAGCAAGAGCAGTAATCATATTTGCACCAGGGCATCATTTGTAAACCAGCATTATTTATCAGTCCGATTTACTATGCTTTCCAAATATAGATTTTTTTTGTACAAATTATATCTAACACCCAACTATTCATGGCAGAATCAGTAAAGAGAATGTGTTAACAAGTGCATTTTCAATCAGTTTTAGGGACCAAAAAAATCACCTGAATGAAATTGATTTTTGCCTTAATCCAATAATTATGATTGTATATGTAATGTTAATAAATACAGTTTAAATAAATGTTCATGGATTTAATCTTCAGTTTTATTAAAATTAACAATGGTATAATTTCCTTAAATAAATGCAGTTTGGAATTTCCAAAGTTTGTGACATTTTTGGTTGTGTTTGGTGTATGTATTTGTGTGCATGTCCATCCTTGATTCATACACACTAATGCATATATATTAATAGTGGCATTAAACAATATGGTCTATAAAATATCCAGAATATGTCTGCAGAAATTATCTTCAATCTATTATGTATTATAAACAACTAATTGTTTTTCATTCTTAAGTATTTTTTTGCTTGTGGACAAAACTGACTACATTTTAATATTTTATGACTAATGGCAAGTGTTAATATTTTAAACTTTTAAAACAAGTTTTTAAAGTTTACTTTTTTATTTTCACCCTTAACAGATATCTCCCATGTTCTTTGCCATCTGCAACTTATTTATACAAATGTTTACATTTTGTCTTAAGAACCATCTACACACACATGCAAACACACTTTAAAAAAAATGCGCCACACGCAAGCTGAATCCATATTATGTGTTGAACATTTGTGAAGATTGTGTCTTCATCGATATGGAAACATTGAGGGAGGGGAAGGTTACAAAGGAGGAGGAGGAGGAGGTGTATGTGCAGGGCCGAATCATCTAAAGAAATATATTATTCACTCTCCTGAGCCCCCTTTTTAAAGCTGCTTCACAGGGTTCTTTAATGTTGGGCAAACTGAAAAGAAAAACAATAATTAGAGATAATTGCTTGTGTCCAAACATAGGCATCAAAGCCTTTGGGACTCATTTGTCGTGGCCCTGGTGTGTGATCCAGAAAAATGACCCTTATTTTTATTTAGAGTGGGGGCACACATAGAAAGTGGCAGATGGAGGGGCTCCTTTGCACTCTTCATTGGCTCAGCTGTGTCTGCCAAGGAGAATAGGCATAGAGGCCCCGGATAAAAGAGATAGACAGGAGGGTCATAAGAGGCTGAATAATTACCAGGGTAAAGGGTAAAGGGAATGGGAATACTGGAGGGTACTTCACCACCACTTTGGAGTTAGCTCTATGCATGTGGCAGACTGTCTGGGGGTGGATGCTATGGGCATCCACTCTCATTAACTCCATGGTTAGGGGAATCATACACCGTTAAAGGAGGCAGAACCTCATTAAGGCAACTAAGATCTTAACTAAAGCCCTCCGCACTGACTTCAATGCAGGTGGTGAATCATCACCAACCCCAGCTGAATGAGGATGACCTAAGAGCAAATGAACATTTGATTTTAAGGCATTTTAGATCTCCTGGTTGAGAGATAAATCATACAGTGAATATCACACCACCATTTAATCCTGATGACTTATACCAAGCACTTGGACCCAGGGCAAGAAACTACTAGAGGTTTCTGAAAGTTTTATAATATCCATTAAAACATTTTTAGATCTTTGGGGAGGGGGGAGAAATAGCAGTTTAGTATCAAAGGAAAGGGAGGAGCTCACATTTTTAAATTTTAAATGTGATCAAGGGAAACAGTTCAAACTTGAGGAATGTTGATTCTCTACAATGTTTGCTTTAAAATAGTTGTTAAAAGGCACAAAAGCTGAAAGTGCCTTATTTAAAGCTCCTATGGGAAGAAGCTGTTACACCATTTCCGTTTACATTTTTACAACAGGGAACTAGGAACTTTTAAAGAGACACCGGTCAATTTTAATCCCCGGGGAATTTCCACATCTCATTGCTTCAGAAATGATGATGATGATTTTTTTAAAAAAAAAAGGGGGAAAGATTTTGTATGGAAAAGACTAGTTTATAAAGTAGCTGTGATTTTCATACAGGAAATTAAGAAATGAAACAAATGAAGAAGCCTGCTTTTCCATTTTCTTTCGATTGCTAAAAAAAATGTCATCTGTGAGAGAATACCAAATGGATTCAAAGACAAGTTGGCCTATCTTGCCAATGAGTCAGAGTGGCATGCTTGAAATTTATGTCTGCAATTTAAATATAAGGGAGAAAAAGTGAAGGGAGCCAGCTTCATGATGGCACAACTCCAGAAAAGTTTGCAAATTGGTTTTTTTTTATTTTTAGGACAAGCTGAAGTGAAGGCTCCTCCTTTTCCAGCCTATCTTTCGACAATGAGGCTGTAATGACCTAAATGATTAGTTGATTGGAGATCATAAACTGTCCTTTTCAACCTGACATTTCATAGGACCCTGAGTAAAGTTACTGGCTTAAAATAAACTCAGCCACTTTTAAACAGATATGTAAGCTGCAGGTTGGTTGGTGAGTGAATATGGCTTAGAAGTTTTTAAGTTTAAAGCAGGGTCTCTCAGCAAACAGAATTCCTGTGTCTCTAGTGCTTTTCAACCCTGGCAACTTTTAAGATATGTGGCTGGGGAATTCTGGGAATTGAAGTCACATATTTTAAAAGTTGCCAAGATTGAGAAAAGCTGCATTAATTATGTACCAGAGTGAAATACCACTGCTTCTTTCCCATAACTACTTATAAAAAAAATCATGTCCTGCATAGGTATGCATTGTCTAAAAAGAGAAAAAGTGACAGGATTATTAATCATCAATCAATGTTAAGTTATTTGCAGTTAAGGCAAGTACAGTAGATATAAGCGATTCACACTGGGGGGAAAAAGGAGGAAAGGAAATGTTTGAAAACATCCAATTAGCTGTGCTGGTTTCTCCCTACAAGGAACCAAAGGGGTTTTAACAGCAACACAGTAGATTAAAAGTTGCATTAAGAAAATAAAACAAAAGAATATGTAAACCTTACAAACAACTTAAAAACATATTTCAAAGCACACAAAAGAGCATTAAATAAAGATGTAACAGGATTATGAAGGGCAAAATAACTGAAAGGTGACCAAAAATGCTACTTGTATTTATTCTATCAAAATAATCAACCTGTATTGCTACAATGATATATTGAATTAAAAGATGCCAGGATTTATGGATTTTTTTATAGTGACAATGCTTTATGGATTTGTTTGCAGATAAGAAATGGGAGAAGGGGAGAAAAAATAATTTGTTATATATTTGTATATAAAAGGTGGTAAGTTACGACCGGTAAAATTGTTCATATTTGTTATGATAATAGTGAAAATCACTTTATATATTTATGTTTTCTTTGCTATATTTTTACTTTTCTTCCTCTTTCTTTTCTGCATCTTACACCCTTTTTTTAGTCTTATATCTTTTTAAAACTTTGTATGGCTTTTTTTTAACTCTTGTGATTACAATCTTTAATAGAAAATCATTAAGTCTCTAGTCTTATACACATACTAAAGTACCACTGGATTCTGAGACAACTGTACTACCGGTATTATGAAAGCTAGTTGCAAAACAGCAATTTATCTGTCGTGGTTCAACTTACATGCACTTTCCTTACTTCACACAATGGTTCATATGTGTGACACAGCCAACATACATCAGAAGCAGCCACTCTGCCTAACTTCTTTTTCATCAGTGCAAGTGGTACCAAGTGAAATCCCACCAATCTCTGAAAGACAGAAATAACTACTTCATTAATTTTTAAAAATTAGCATTTCATTTTTATATCTGCTACCTTTTCTTTTAAAAAATGGGAGGGGGAAATGGCAATTATTTTTAATAATCTACTTATGTACTGTGACTCATATACTAAAGAAAATGTTTAGGTTTTTATTAGAAATAGAGCATCTGCAGTTTCAGTAAATTTCTACTTGTCATGATATTTTTCTTAGACAGCAGTTCTATGTAGTTTATTACTGGAAACAAGCTGATCAAAAAACTGGATTTATTGCTAAGTACAGACAGGATTGTAATAATTATTATGTAAACAAAACAGTCCAATCTACATGTTTTCAACTGTCTTCAATGGGGCATATTTCCTAGAAATATATGTAGGATAATTTATACATAATATTGATGTAATAATTTACATTATTTAGTTTCAAGGTTTATGAAGACAGATGAATGGGGTATGTGCAAGTTATATACTTCCTAATAACATGGTCACAATACCAAACAGTTTTTCTCCAGGTAGAATTTTAAGAAAGTTATACAGTATGATTTTTTTTCTAAGTTTTCCTATTGTCTTTAATAATACAATGGACTTTCATATAATCTAACATATTCCTAAATTTAGAGAATATTAGTCCACAAATAAGTGTATGAACAGAAAATTATAATATGCATTTTATCAAGCCATTGCTGAACATAAGATAGTTTCCAGGCTGCGTGTGGATACGCCTGTTTTACAGTAAAGAAAATAAAATGCACCTATCTTTTTGTTGGAAAATAGGATCAGTGCAGAATTTCTACACCCCACAGCTTCCCCAAAACACGCACGGGAGGGAAGTTAAAACTTGACGTGAGAAGCTAAGGAGAGTTGCATGGAAACAGCAAATTTACCTGTTGCAGAGCGAGAAGGTTAGTCCCTGAAAAGTCGATCCGTGAAAAAAGTCAGTCCTTTGACCTTGCCATATCGCCTTGTTAAAATCTCTTTACTTCA
The DNA here is from genome assembly GCA_009733165.1 of Naja naja. Lineage (NCBI taxonomy): Eukaryota > Metazoa > Chordata > Lepidosauria > Squamata > Elapidae > Naja > Naja naja. Next base: position 65,698,166 of record CM019150.1, read on the forward strand.
AAATCCCACTTCCTTTTGTTATCTTAAAAGTTTGGAAAAAGGCAAAAGACTGTTGAATAATCCCATTGCGCCCCCTGGGTGTTAAAAAATAAAACTATTTACTTGGTTAGTTCTTAAGCAAAATTGATGATGATGTTATCCATTCAGTCGTTTTCAACTCTACCCGCGCGTTTTCTATCCTGCCCCAAATCCCAGTGTACGATAAATAGAAGTAATTTTGTTATAGAAATTAGTTTTAAGCTCTTTCATTCAAATCAAGCTGTTTTCTTAAGTGGCCCCAATTAAATAAAGAAGAAAGAAGGGCTTTCCCCAAACATTCCCAAGTAGTACCCCAAAAAATTTCCAGAACTCAATAACGATTGATTGATTGATTGATTGATTGATTGATTTTGGCCATCAAGTAGGTGCTGACTCTTAGTGAGTACATCACCCTTCTTCAAAATGATTTAGGTTCAGTTTGGCTCTTCAGGTGTTCCAAGGATCCCTCATCACACCCATCTCACTGCTGGTTATTTTCCTCTTCTCTTTCACCCTCCCAAGCATTATAAAACTATTCAGAGAGATAAGCCTTTACCTAATGTTTCCAAAATAGGATAATATGTAGTTGATGGCTGATAGTTTGTGCCTGAAATGAGAACTCTGAATTAATTGGTTCTATGATCCATCTTTTATTTGTTTCCTTAGAATTCATGAAATTCTCTGGCATTTTCTCCAACACCAAAGCTCAAAGGGATCAATATTCTTTGTATTCCACTTTTTCGTTGTCCAGTTTTTGACCTTGTTTTTGCCATTATACCTGACCTTTTCTACTTCCTTCCACCAATAATGACCTAAAATGGACACCTAACATCAAAAACGTCATCAAAAAAGCACAATAAATAATGTTCTTTCTGTGCCAACTCAGAAAGCTCAAACTGCCCAAGGAGCTGCTAATACAGTTCTACAGAGGAATTATTGAGTTTATTGTCTGCAGCTCTATAACTGTCTGGTTTGGTTCTGCAACCCAACAGGACAGACACAGACTTCAGAGGATAATTAGGACTACAGAAAAAACAATTACTACCAACCTGCCTTCCATCGAGGACCTGTATACTGCATGAATCAAAAAGAGGGCTGTGAAAATATTTACAGACCCGCTCACATCCCGGACATAAACTGTTTCAACTCCTTCCCTCAAAACGACGCTATAGAGCACTGCACACCAGAACAACTAGACACAAGAACAGTTTTTTCCCGAAAGCCATCACTCTGCTAAACAAATAATTCCCTCAACACTGTTTACAAAGTCTGCACTACTATTACTGTTAATCTTCTCATCACTCCTTATCACCCATCCCCTCCCACTAGTGACTGTATGACTGTAACTTTGTCGCTTGTATCCTTATGATTTATATGGACTGTTTTCTAGTATGATTTGATTGTTTATTGTACCCTATGACTATCATTAAGTGTTGTACCTTATGATTCTTGACTCTTTACGAATGTATCTTTTCTTTTATGTATACTGAGAGCATTTTCACCAAGACAAATTGCTTGTGTGTGCAATCATACTTGGCCAATAAATTATTCTATTCTATTCTATTCTATTCTATTCTATTCTATTCTATTCTATTCTATTCTACTCTACTCTACTCTACTCTACTCTACCCTACCCTACCCTACCCTATTCTAATGCAGTCAATTTGGTTTCTGTATAGGCTGTCTGGCAATGTCCATGTATATAGGTGTAGTTTGCCTATTTGAAAACTATACAGTATTAACAATTATGAATTGGCAGAAACTGATAAATTATTCTGCTTTATTTCTGTTTCTTAGGCCAGCCAATGAACTATGTTTTCTTCTTTACTATTTCCAGTGTTGACTGGCATTCTACTCTCCACAAGCAGTACTCTGAGGAAATGTGCTCTAAATCTCTACCTGCTATGCATTTACACATGTGGAACATTTCTTTTGTGGAAAGCTATCGCTTACCTGAGTGTAACAAGTGGTTGTTCTGAGATTAATGAGAACCCAAGTGAAGAATTTGTTCAAAGACAAATTAGTGTTTTTTATTTCTTTGGTCTTTCCTATGCCATTCATACATGGAAGAATGATTATGGTTATTGGTTCTGAATGGTAGAAATCCATGAATGCCTTAACATCTTTATGATGGGACTTTTCTTTGTTTTTAGATTTTTTTTATCCCACCTTTATTATTGTATCCATAACTTGAGGCAGTGAACATACATAATACTCTTTCCTCCTCTCATTTCCCTCACAATAATGACCTTGTGGGGTAAATTGGTGTAAGAGAGAATGACTGGCCTCAAACTCCCAGCTGGCACTCATGTCTAAGGCAGGACTGGAACTCACTTTCTCCTGGTTTCTAGGCCTGTGCCTTATTCATTACACGGAATGAAATGGCTCTTTCTTTCTAGCTCATTTGCTGTGTGGCTGTGGAATCAGAGGTATTTTCTGATACTCATCTGAAATCATGATTTATTTTGTGAGAAACATAATTATTTGGAAAAAATAAAATACTGGTTCAGCTTACATATACTACCTCAGATACTCATGGGAAGTCGCATGGAAGACTTTGACTGCACTTGAGATTTTTTGTGTGTGAAAAGTTCAGAGTAAATTTTAATCAATTTGTAAACCCTTCTTGTCTGTAATTCCAGATTCTTTGAATATCACGATAGATGGATAAAAATGCCAAATCCAGTCTAAACATTTAACAGATTTAACAGATAATCAGAGCTGGAAGGGACCTTGTAGGTCATCTAGTCCAACCCCCCGCCCAAGCGGGAGATCTTACACCATTTCTGACAAATGGCAGTCCAATCTTTTCTTGAAAGTCTCAACTGATGGCGCTCCCACAACTTCTGAGGGCAAGGTGTTCCATTGGTTGATTGTTCTCACTGTCAGAAAGTTTCTCCTTATTTCCAGGTTAAATCTCTCCTTGTTCATTTTCCATCCATTATTCCTTGTCTGGCCTACAGGCACTTTAGAAAATAGCTTGACCCCCTCCTCCCTGTAGCAGCCCCTCAAATATTGGAAGACTGCTGTTGTGTCTCCCCTGGTCCTTCTCTTTACTAGACTAATCAAGCCCAGTTCCTGCAACCGTTCATTGTATGTTTTAGCCTCCAGTCCCCTAATCATCCTGGTTGCTCTTCTCTGTACTTTTCTAGAGTCTCAACATCTTTTTTATAATGTGGTGAACAAAACTGGATGCAGTACTCTAGGTGTGGTCTTTCTAAGGCTTTATAGAGTGGTATTAGTACTTCTCTTGATCTTGATTGTATCCTTCTGTTAATACAACTTAGGATTGCATTAGCTTTTTTGGCTGCTGCTGCACACTGCTGGCTCATATTTAGCTGGTTGTCCACCAAGACTCCAAGACCCCTCTCACAGTTACTGCTATTGAGCCTGGTTTCACCCAGTCTATATGTGTACTTTTGGTTTTTCTTGCCTAAGTGTAGGACTTTACTTTTCTCTACATTGAGTTTCATTTTGTTAGATATGGCCCAGTGTTCTAGTCTGTCAAGATCCATCTGCATCTTGAGCCTATCTTCTTGGGTGTTAGCTATTCCTGCCAGCTTAGTATCATCAACATTTGTCTGACTGCGATGAACCATAAAAAAGCATAAAATACAAAAGCCAAGTCTCTCTGCTTATGAATGAACTCCTGTATTATCTTATGCCAGATAATAATATCCTAAATCAGTAGAAATTATACTGGTTTAGGACACATGTAAAAAGGCCATATTTGTGGTATGGACAGTAGCATAATATAACATTTATGTTGATTTTCCGAAAGAGTACAGGAAGTGTCAAACTGTGCTTTATCTTCAACTATGGTTATTCTGAGCATAATAGTTTAGTTAATATTTCCTATATGGCACCTCAGTGTAAAACTAGGCAACTTACAATATATCTCTGACCCACATTGGAATTTATAGCAATCATCTGGGAGCCATGGATCACTAGGTGGGAAGGAACTTTTTATTTGTCCCTTGAAGACACGCTCACATATTATTTTGCAAATAGAAAAACTATGTTTATAAGACCCAAAACTATTTTTGCATCTGGAAAAAAGGGGTTGTTTCCTTTGCTGCTTCTGCAAAAATGAGTTGAAAATTATGGATTGTTTTGGCTCAGCCAGGGATGAGCCAGAGATGGTCAATCTATAATCTGGTTCCAATTCATGATTCCCCCAAATTCTGACAACTTCCAGAAATGAAATGACAGATCATCAACATTAATTTTTCTCCTCTCAAAGTACATATACTAAAAATGTGCAACACTTAATATTTTCTCCTTTAAAACAGTCAACATTCCAAACATGGGCTAAATTTTTTCAATTCTGCTTGTCCAGTTATGGTGTGCATTATAAGGACATGCCTGTGGGAAGGTCAACTGGAAAAATACAGAGAGGTGGGGAGGGAGGAGGGAGAGAGAGAGAGAGAGAGAGAGAGAAAGAGAGAGAGAGAAAGAGAGAGAGAGAAAGAGAGAGAGAGAATACACGTACAGCTTCTTAGTCTTATAACGGGTGTCCTCTTGGTAAAGGAAGAAAAATTCTGGAAACTCACTCAATTCTTCACTGTATTTACTTGAAGCTTTCTCTCTCTCTCTGTAAAATATAAGAGCTGTGAGATCATCTCTGTCCTTCTTTGTTATCTAAGCTACATTGAAAAGCAGCTAAGGTTAAGCAGGATTTGACAAAAGATGGGATTTTCTTTAAGACTTACTCCCCCAGTTGTTTGGGGAAAAATAAACTCCTTAGAGCAGGAACCAATAGCACAATTACTTGTGTCAATATAAGTTTATGATCTCACTATCATTTCCTTGACTGTGGCCTTTTTAATGATGGGATATGACCTTGAGGTTACTTATTAGATACACCTGAACCAGGCAATAAACTCAAACTAACTAGCTGAAATCATTTGTGCCCTCTGCTCCAATAGACAACAATCTCCACTACAGTTTTAAATAACATTTTGCCAGGGCAATGAAAGATAGAAGAAAATACATATTCTATGTAAATCCTATTTAAATATATCTCCAATCTGCATTTTTATCTCCCCAGGGCTTCTACTTTGAATATCTTATTTTTATTCTGACAATAAGAAAAATAAAACCAACCAACCAAAACACAGTGTGAGGTTGGCAATCAAGAAACATCAGGAATAAGTTGATTAATTACAAAGGTCCCTTCAACTGAATTAAAAAGTAGAAAGAATATTTTTAAAGATGTTTTTCAAGATTGGTTTTTTTTTTCATTTTGGCTTTGTATAAATGATAGATGGATCTGAGTGGAAAAGTTGATAATATTCAATCAACTTTTCAGTATAAGTTCGTACTGCTTCGTACTTTGATGGGAGACCACTGAAGAACCCAGATCTATAGCTATACTGGTGTCTTGAAGGAACACCCCAGAAGCAGCAGTGAACCATTTCCATCGTACTCCAAGAAAACTATGAGGATTTTAGACTTATTTTTTATATGAAGCAGAGAGTGCAAGGAGCATGCCAGAACAATAGACTTGCAGAAAGTGTTTAATGCAAGGGTGATGTGGGGTAAGGATAAGAGAAATAGTTTCTTCTCTTTATTTTGTATTATGTTTTCTTAAACATTCAAATACAACTTAAGCCAAGGACAAAGCAATATAGTTACCACTTTAAAAAATCTTGAGATTTGTAACTTGTTTCTGATTTGTAACCTGTCATATTCCAGTGTGGGCAACAATGGAGAAATGATAATTAAGGAGACACATGGTTATTATCTGGGGAGTATTTCTTGAAAAGAAGATGTGGCTTGTTCACATAAGGATAGCTTTGTCAGTGAGCATTTTTAGAAGATGGGTAAAGAAACTATTAAAGGTTAACTGAAATACAGAACAAGGAATTACCTGCAGTACAATTCCTCTTATCTAGACCTGTTTATGTGTTAAATCAAGTCATTGTTTAGCTTTTGTGTAACTGTATGATTTATGTCATGAAATAGAAAGGTTCCCTGTCATTTTTCAGGATGGTTTGGAAATACTATGGAAGACTATCCACTTGTTTAAATAATGCAAAGCTTAACAGAGCACAAAATTGTTTGAGTGTAAAAGTTTCTTGCATTCGTTTAAAATGGGCTCAGGTATTCTCCCTTTAGCGCTTGTGGTTCCAGGATGCTCTTTGTTTTGTTTTTTAAATTTTCTTTAACACTTTACATTAAAACCACTAATGGAAAATCAACTGCTATTAACAGGGCCTTAGAAATAAGGACAGTGAGTGTTAGCACCCTTTTGTTTTGTTGGAAATATGCCCAATCGATTCAAGAACAACAACAACAAAAGACAGAGGTTACTGAGGGGCAGACGGGAGCCTATTTAGCAGTTTTGGGGTCTGGGTATGGAAGGAATCTCAAAGTCCAGCAATCCAAACAGTGAATTTCACATACTGAAAAAGAGCTACATTGCTTTGGAAAAAGTATCTTTAGAAAAAAAAAACAAAATATTTATTTATTTATTTATTGGACTTGTATGCCGCCCCATCTCCGAAGACTCGGGTTGGCTCACAACTAAAACCAGACATCAACATCAACAATAAATAATTAAAAAAGCATTAAATAAACACAAGCCCAATATTTAAATTAGAGTTAATTTTAAAAATCCCTCCCCCCACCCAGAAGATCAGCACAGCCCGGCCTGTTCAAATAACCAGGTCTTCAAGTCGTGACGGAAGGTGCGAAGGTCAGGGGCCAGACGGAGCCCCAGGGGTAGTTGGTTCCACAGGAACCAATATAGTGTGAAACAAAATAATATTATTAAAAAAAAATTGTTTTAAAAAAAATTGTTTAAAAAATTTTTTAACTGCGTGTTTTATTTCAGCTTTCCCTTTTGAAAGCTAAAGTGGATGAACTGATGTTGCAATTAAATCTTGAACCTCCAGTGAGGTTCAAGGGGCTAGTTATCATCTATAAAGCCCTTCATGGCTTAGGTCCGGGGTATTTGCAGGAGCATCTGCTGCCAGCAACAACATCCGATCGCCTGGTGCGCTCACACAGGTGGGGCCTCCTCAGGGTGCCATCAGCCAGACAATGTTGGCTGGTGACCCCCAGGGGGAGGGCCTTTTCTGTGGGGGAGCCCGCCCTCTGGAACCACCTGCCTGTGGAGCTTCGGGTGGCGCCTGACCTCCGCTCCTTCCGTCGTGACCTGAAGACCTGGCTTTTTTGTTCAGCCAACCTGGACTGAAGGGGATTTTAATAGTTTTAATTTGTCTGTTTTTGTTTATGGGTTTTAAATTAGGTTTTAGATCTAGGGTTGGGGTTTTTAGATTTAATAGTTTCTTAAAGTTTGTATTTTCTGTTTTTTATCATTGTAAGCCGCCCTGAGTCCTTTGGGAGATAGGGCGGCATAGAAATCCCAACAATAATAATAATAAATAATTCAGAAACTGTCTTATTTAAACATGCTTTAGAATCCACAGAAGCAGCTAGCAGAGCTCACTTGCTTGTTACGGCTTTCAAAATAGGGGGAAAATCCTCTCTTTTTTTCTCCACTTGATTCTCTTATCCTCAGATTGATTTCAGTTCCCTTCTTCCTGCAAGGGGTTCAGTATGGCATAAGTGCTTGTTCCTTCATTCTCCCAACTTTCTTGTTGTCATATCTCTATGAAATAGGTTGCTAATATGTAAATGCTGGACAAGGGTACTTAGAAGTAAGTTCTTTGGATTTCTCTAGTGCTGTAGTAAGGGGACTTTTGAGTTTAGCCTTAACCTGACATAGGAAGACTTGCTCAGTTATCCAAGAAATGCCATGCTGAGTGCGGATTGAACTGGTATTTCTCTAATTATTCTCTCACTCTGATACATCAATCCTTAAATGGCATTAGCTTTTGTATTTTAAGCAAAATGTGGTAATCGAAAATGAACAGGGAATTATTGAAGTATCAATATCTGTTGCTGGGTTTTTTTGCTGTTCAATAAAGAGCATGAAGTTGAAGATCAGTGTCTGACTCATCAATCAGCCCACAATCTAACAAAAAGGTCTCTACTTCTCATTTAAAAGAGTGCAGTGAGTGACCCAGAAATGTCTACAAGGTATAACAACAACCACCAAAAAGTCAAGGTTTGGCTGTATATTTACAACCCACCTAACAATGTGATAGTTGCTGCCTTCACTTTTTTTTTTTGGCTGTATCCTGTAGACACCGTAAAAGTGAGACTACCATGAATGACCAGTGAAGGGTGGGAGTCTAAGCTGCATTTTCTAGAAATAGGAAGGGCTGTGTGGGTTGCAGAATGGAGTAGCAGATGTTCAAAATGTCATAGTTATAGATTCCATTTGAATTTATTTTAAGCAATAAGCAGTTACCCTCTTTTGCTTCCAGGGGCTGCATTTTTTTTAAAAAAAATTCTTTTAGTTCCAGAGATCACAAAAAATAGGCTGATGATGTCAATCAAGTTGATGGTGATTTCTCTATTTTTAGACTTTCTGCTGTTTTTGTTTGTTTGTTTGTTTTGTAGGAATATTTAAGTGCAAATCCTATAATGCAAAAAGGTAATAAAAAGAATGAGATTGGTTCTTATGATTTGATACAGGGTTGTTTTACTACTATGTACCTGTCTGGCTGCTTTATTGTTATTGTTTGCCAGGGGACTCTAGCGATGACAGCAGGATATAGAATACATAAGAGAATAAATAAGGCAGTATTCTCTCCAATACACTTATTCCAAGGGTTTGTATTGTACGTTCTAAGTGAAATTTTATGAGCATTTGGCATTTAGTTTTTTAAAAATATTCTTTGATCAGTCTGTTTCATCACCTTAGATTCAGCTTTTATGGTTTTACATGTGCCTTGTCCTCTTCTCCCAATTACTCTTAATATGATTGGCACCACTTTCTATTAAAATTCTGGCAATCAAAAAGATCAGGTGGGAAAGTAAACCTTTTTTATGAGCTACACATGTAGATAATCCAGAAAAATGCAGAGTTGTAGAATGGGGTAAAAATAAAATAAAAATAAAAAAATCCTGCATGGTTGTATGCAAATTTGCTTTACATATCTGGCTTTATATTTAGCATTCTTTTTCTTTGAATTTGTTGGAATTGATCCACAGTGGAGAAAAACAGATTTATCATCATCTTCTAAGTAAAATATTGGCATGGATTGGATTGAGTCATATTGTTAGTATTGATCGTTTTTCAAGAAGAATTTAGATTTGTTCCATTGGTCACAGCACCAACTTTGCCTAAAGCGCTTGCTATGATTGGTACAATGTGGTGCTTAGACAGAAGGTGGAATATTTTTCTTCCTTCTTTTCACTAGAACCAATATTGTACTTAGTAGATGATGATGAATCTGTTTCTCTTCACTGTGAACTAATTCCAACTAATTCAAAGGAGAAGATGCTAAATTTAAAGCCAGATATGTAAAGCAAATTTACATACAACCATGCAGGATTATTTATTTTATTTGTATTTTATTTTTTCTCCCATACTGAAATTCTGCATTACCTTATGTGTAGTTCAGAAAAAGGGTTATTTTTCCACTTGATATTTTGATTACTTTAATAGAAAGTCCATACTCAAAGGCATCACTGCTGATTTATTGCAAGAGAGAATCTTTCCTTTATGTCACTATAGTGAATAGTGTCACTCTCTTAGGATAAAAGAAACATAAGGGACAAAATGCTAACATTAATATCATTAAGGTTCAGAAATATTCCCTAGTCCAATAAATAAAAGTTGGGGCTCTCGTTGAAATGGTAATGAATTTTCAGTGTTCACTTTCTCTTTATGGTGAGTCAGTGTCTGTCATTTTCATTTTGTTGCTGGTGTTATTTGGAGGAATATTATGTTTAAAATGGAAGGTTAAAGAGGACATAGGTGTCTTACCATTATAGAGGAAATGCGATCAAACTATTCTAATGATTTCAAAAAGCCCTGCTTCCTTTTGATAAGATTTTAGGAGTCTAATTTAGAAGCTGGATCTGGATCTGCCTTGATGAAAATTCAGATCAAAGGTTGACCTATTTTTCAAAGCATAATAGTTACTTTTGGTAATTTACAGTCTGGGGTTAATCTTGGTGTTATCATCTTACCTGCTTTGGGTGAAAAAGCACACCAGTTTCATTTCAATGCTAATCTTAGAGCTGGACAAACATAAGGAATCCTGTGGCTGAGCCATAAAGTGTTTTAAATCTGAACTGGTGCTGTTTTGCTTCCAAAGACAATATTTTTCCCTGCATCAAGGATGTGCCATAATATCTTTTATTTATATTGTTCTTAATAAGTACTAGTTCACCATGCCCTGTTGAGTTATTATCTCAGAGATATATCATTATGTAAACAGAGAAACAGATTTACCACAGGTAGGCCAAAAAGGGATTCCAGCTTCACCATTGAGTTTCCTTTTGGGAAGCTGGTAGGGAGCATTGAAAATCCTCCCTCCCTCCTTCCTGTTGTTCCTTCTTCTTGCTCTCCTCCTTCCTCCTTCCCAGCATGCAGGTAAGTGGCTGCTGCTGAGTGGTGGAAGGAGCAAGGGATTGTGAGATTGGCTGGGAAACTGTTACAGACTGTTGAAAAAGAAGATAATGTGACTGCAGCAGCCAGTAGCATCAAAGCAATGACAATTTCTTCATTCCCTCAGGAGTTGGTCTGGATTTTGGACACATTCTGTAAGCTGACTATATGAGGTACTTTGGTTCATAAATTGTTGCCTATTGTACCATTTTACTCAGTTAAAAATCACGACAAGAGTTTTAGCTGTTTATAGAAATTCATAGTTTTCCAATAGTTAACAATTTCCAAAAGAAACTTAATCAAGGTAATCTCTGCAATGAATGGAGTCCTGAATCTGCAACCACAAACAGAAGCAGGACTGATACATTGATGTTATTTTAATTAAAAAATGAGAAGGAAAAGGGGAGAGAGATCTAGTAATTGTTCAAAGATGTAATTTGATGATACAAAACTCTGTTAATCATGCAGGACAAAGAAGTGCCTTCAATTAGCAGCTATCTCAGTTTGCCAATAAACAATAATTACCCTTCAGTTTAATACATTCATTTCTATTCAATAGACCCCTGAATGATAGAAAGAGGTTTTGCTAGCTTTTCAAGCAAATGCTCTTGGCAGAACAGTATTTAATGAAATACTTAAAAAAAGAAAAGAAGCAGAAAGAAATAAGCTTTATGGTTGATTTCTAATGGTTTACTTTGTTATTGTAAAAACAACTATATTCATTCTGAATTGAAGGATTTATTTATTTATTTATTTATTTATTTATTTATTTATTCGACTCCGAAAGGACTCGGGGCAGCTCACAGCTAAAAATACAACAATAAATAAATTACCTAAAAACATATTAAACAATTACAAGCCAAATTGGAATTAAGAACCCCGAAGTTAAAACAAACAAACCCCCAAAGGGTCAGCACACCCCAGATTGTAAAAATAGCCAGGTTTTTAACTCGTGGCGGAAGGTGTGGAGGTTGGGAGCCAGCCAGAGCTCCGGTGGAAGAAGATTCCATAAAGTGGGGGCTGCCACAGAGTAGGCCCTCCCCCGGGTCACCACCAAGCAACATTGAGTCGCAGACGGCACCCCGAGGAGACCCCGTCTGTGCTCCCGTACAGGGCGGTTGGTATTTGATGCTGGGAGGAGTCATTCTTGTAAATATCCTGGACCCATGCCATGTAGGACTTTGAATGTTAAGACCAAAACCTTGAATCTCACCAGGAGGGCAAGGATAATGTTCCATTCACCAAATAAAGTGAGTTTTGGTCTATGGAAGCTTATGCCATGATTAATTTGTTAGTCTTTAAAGTGCCTTGTGATTCTCAGTTATTTTTCCTCTGGTTATCTGACAGAATGTCAATTTTATTTTACTAGACTTTTGAAATAAGGTTTTAAGCTTATTAATGGATAGCTGAAGCTACAATTTGATTCAAGATTACATTGGTCATGACAGAATATGTTTGTTTGGGCTGGAAAAATGTATTAAAAAAATAGTGGCTTACCTTATTTTCAATTTACCTCTGTATGTTAATTTATTGAAAGAAATCAAATTATATGAAATAAATTATTTGGGTATTTATATGCTTTCTGTTAAAATGGCTTTGCCTATTTAGCTTTATCTTGCAAGGAAGAACAAAATTACGGGCAACGTACTTCCCATTGGGTTAATAAGTAGACTTGTCAGATTTATAATCTGGAGATATCTGATGGGCACTAGATAATCAATCTAGTGGAATATGCAGAATGATTTCAAACCATACCCCCTTTGTGAGAATTAAAATTACAAGATCCCAGACTAACATCTTGGCTCCAGCAACCCCTGCTAGGTTAATTCCAAACTTCTTCTGTCTTCCTGATGCTGAATTTCCTGAACATTACTGTCATGTTGCATTTTGCAACTTCACTGCCTGGGCAGTGGGGAAACTAACTTGGACTCTAGAGCCAGCACCATTTAACCTTGGAGTCTTTAAGTCAACAGCTGAAAAGCATACACATTTTATGCTTTAACATGACTGGTAAATCCTAGGCGGTTAAGTCAACTTAACCTTCATTTATGAAACTTGTGAACCAAATGTGGCTTGTGCAAGTAATTATGAAAGCGTCTTAGAGAGAGGAGTTATCACTTACGCATTGCTAATGAGTTGACTGAGAATTGATCCTTTTGTAATTTTGCTATTTATATGCAGCTCCTCTTTTCTGTGTTCCACTATAGGTCAAGCCTACCTTGAACTGCTAGGAAATCCCCAAGTTTCTCAAGTGAGATCCAAAGCCATGGCATAATGATATTTTAGAAAAGCAAATATTGTCCTGAGGGGGTTTGAAAAGGAGAAGGAAAGCTGTTTATTTTGGAGCTTGTTCTTTAAACTGGACAACTGTTTCCTGTTACTAAGGAGTCTCAACGGCAACTGAGCTTGCCTTCAGTTAAACAAGAATGCTCTCCAAGTTGGGTGTGGGGAAGCATGTCAGAAGGTATTTTTGTCATGTGCTGAAGAGATAGCAAAAATGTTGAGGCCAAGGTCTCTTTATAAAGGTGGATTCTTGACCTTGAAAGAATTTACTAAAATGTAAAATGGTTACTAATGGTAACCAGTAGTACAGTTACATATGGTTTCAGAGTGTATCATGTCACGAAGGAGGATAAAGCTTATGTTACGTGCCCACAGAAGCGCTAAACAATGCAGAACCCAGGATATTAAGATGACATGCTTTTCTTTGCTTGTATTACCACTTGCAGAAATATTTGTCAAGGCTGCACATCAGGAAAGCAACTGTTGTTAGATGCTTGGGTTTATTGTAAGGCCCATAGTGAAAGCACTCGCCGTCCCACCAATGAGAAAAGGTGTAGCAGTGAGAGTGAATTGATGGTCTACGGCAGAATAGTTACAAAAAGAACAAAGCATTCATAGGCCAGCTTCACTCAGTTATTATTGCTAATCCTAGTATATTTGTGAGAGGTGCTGAAATAATCACATAACCTGCTGAAAATAATTAATAGATTCCTCTTTCAATAAGCAATGTCATCCTATTGCCTGCTACAGCATGGGTGGCCAGATAATCATTGACTTGGAAGCAAAGAAAAATTTTAAAAATGCATCTCAAAATTGAGGAAATAGGCAACAGAATGGAAAATGAGGTTCAGTGCAAAGAAGCTGTAAAGTGTTATAGACTAGGACAAACAGACATGGATGGGACCTGAGCAGGCAATAACTTTTTCTCTAAAACTGTATGGAGATTGTATACTCATTACAAAGTTACTCCACATTTAGGACTTATGCATAGCCACTAGAAAAGAATCATGGACAATTAGTTTTATATATGCAGCAAGGTTATTATATGCACAAAGATGGAAAAATACAAAAATAGCACAATAGAGGAGATTGTGAAGATGTTAGTGCTTTCTGGAATGGCTAAATTGACCTGTTTGACTAGGGAAGGAACAATAAGGCTGGAAAGCCTTAGTGGACTTTTTGCTCAAAATGGTCAAAAATGAATTTAATGATTTTGAGATTTACCAATTAAAAAGAGTTGTTTATTGGAAGAAGGGAGCCATGTTATATAATTCGGGACCCACAGTCACATTTTTGCTCTATCACTAAACTAGATAGTGTGATGTGAGATGTTAAGCCTTCAGGATTGCAGCAGTCCTAGCTGATATCTTGGCTGATATCTGACACCACTCTCTCCCCCTCCATTCCTTTCAAAAAGCTCTAAACACATTGTGGGTCAATGGTAACACAAACAAAAGGAAACAGAGATTATCCTCCTAGCGTAGAAGAAATCCCAAGTAAAAGTGTATGCTTGGCTATTCTTTTTTTTTTAATAGATTAACAGAGTTGGAAGGGACCTTGTAGATTATCTAGTCCAACCCTCCCCCTCCAAGCAGGAGACCCAACACTATTTCTGACAGATGGCAGTCCAGTCTCTTCCTGAAAGCTTCCAGTAATGAAACGCTCACAACTTCTGAAGAAAAGCTCTTCCATTGGTTGATTGCTCACACTGTCAGAAAATTTCTCCTTATTTTCAAGTTGAATCTCTCCTGGTTCAGTTTCTGTCCTTTATTCCTTGTCTGGCCTTTGGGTGCCTTGGAAAACAGCTTGACCCCTTCATTTCTGTGGCAGTCCCTCAAATATTGGAGCACTGCTATCATGTCTTCTCCTAGTCCTTCTTTTCACTAGACTAGCCATGCCCAGTTCCTGCAACCGTTCATCGTATATTTTAGCCTCCAGGTGTTCAAAATATCAGTTCGTTCTCCTGGACCCCCCACCTCCACCTCCATGACTTCCAAGTCATCCAGACGATGCTGATTCGGACAAAAGAAGCATCCAGTGTGGTTCAAACTCATCCCAGATGGTAACAACAAGACCCAATGCTACTCCCTCGTCCGACTCTAGCCAGTCGGAGTCCAGACTGGCCCGGATCTGAGCAATCTTGTCCAGCAGATGCTGACTAAATTCCTCAGCCTACCCCTGCAAAGGATCCTCCCTCACCCCCTGATTAAGGAGGGAGTGGGTGACCCTAAACAGAGTGGCCGGGCGATTCTCTGTGGATGCAATGAGAGCGGAGAAGTAAGCATAGTTTGCCGCTCCCATTGCCGCCAGATAAGTCCTTGTAAAGGATCTTAACTGGGATCGGTCAGATTCGGAATGACTGGACCTCCAACTGCTCTCCAGGCCCCTCCTCCAACACTTCATCTCCCAGAGCTCTGCGGAAAACCAAGGAGTTAACCGGGATCTGCATCGGGTCAGGGGTTGCAAAGGGACAACCCGGTCAAGAGCCTCTGAGGCAGCCTGTTGCCAGGCGTCCACCAGGGCCTCGGCCGAGTTGTGGGTAAGGGAGGCAGGAAACAACCCAAGCACTGTTTGGAACCTCTCTGGGTCCATCAGGCACCTGGGACGGAACTACCTGAAAGGTAGTAATGATGGTAAGGTTTAAGTTTTAAAACAAAGGCCAATAATGTTAAACGAAGCTTACAATGGAGGTGTAAACATTACAGTTTTCCATTATTTAAAATAAGTTTGGGTAACATCCCTTAAAATAATAGTTGATTTTTGCTTTCTAAAAGAAAAAAGGCCAAGAAATCTCAGTATTGATACAGAAGGATAAAACTCTATTTTCTCAGCAGTACTATTGTTTTTGGTCTGCACCTTGATCACTGGCCCCTTACAATGCTTACATGGAATCTGCTGTTCTTAATCCATCTGAGGTGCTTAGTTTGTAATTCTGCCTCTTCCAATTCATGCCTTCATAATTTATTTAGCTTTTTGGAGTAACTAGTAGCATATGCTACAAGCTGCAAGCCTGAATGCTTAAACATTGAAAAAATAAATTGTGAATTACAAAGGAAATTTCAAATTAGAAATTAATAACAAAACATTGGCAACTACTTCAGAAGGTAAGGAAAATTATAAAAACTCGATTTTAAAACTGTAGTTTGAAAGAATTGCATATATCAAATTTATCAGTCATCTGATACTTTCTCTGAAAACCGTGTAATCTAGGCTTTCTTAAATTATAATGTTGTTAGCCAGAGAAATAAGACAAATCTTTCCTAAATGGTTAAGAAAGTAGACATGTTTATTCAGCAAGCTGCTCTATTGATATATTGTATAAATAGAAGGACATTTAATGGTCTTACAAGCAATTATTTCCAGTTATTTGTGAGGGGAAGAAATGGTGGTGAATTTTACATTATGATGACATGGGAATAATAAAAATGTAATATTGTTTACCAGTTCAACTTCATAATTTCATCTGAGCCTATAATTTCATATAGTGATGGTCAATAAGTAAGCAAAGATTGGAGAACTTGGGTCAAGTATGAGCCACATTCATTCATCTATTCAGTTATAAAAATTAGAATACTGTTTGATGTTTTATAAATGAGCAGGCTACAAATGAATAAAAAAATGGGTTTTTACCATCAAATGGAATTTAACTTTAGTTGAGAACATGAGAATAGGTAATCAAGAGGGTTAGAAAAGTGACCCAGAAAAGGGACAAAACATAAAGATGTATTTGCTCATGAAGACTAAGAATTTCTCACACTAAAAATTTCTTAAGAAAATATTATCTCTTGATAGTTGAGGAATGAATAATACTGAGCAGCTGCTAGCAATAGGGTGCTCTCTAGTGGTGTTTTAAGGTTCTTTCTGCAGTTTTTTTTTAAAGAACTCTGAAAGAATAAAAGTCCTCTTGCTTTTATTTTTCCTAGATTGAAATCATAATTGCCTTGAAGTTAAACATTTAAAAGAAGAAAACTCTTTTGCCATGAATTTACAAGGTGGTATTAAGCAAGTTTTGTCTCATTTTCATGCATTTTGGGGATCTCGGGAGGCTATTGTTTCCTTTCCCACTTCTTTTATTTTCTGTATTTTTTTTAAAAGCAAGCTGTGGTGAGACAAATTTTTTTTAAAAAATCTACAAATGGTGTGAATGGAATTGATGCCACATTTGATAAGTTTGACAATGGACAATGGGAATTGCAAAAACTAAAAACTGCCATGGAGTGGCTAGAGAGCTACTCTCTAGGGCTTAATCCCAATCTTGGAAGAGGTAAGGATTAGTTGTCTAGTTCAATTAACCCTCTTTTGGTGTTCCCGTGGCACATAACCCTGCCCACCAATCTTCTGAGAACAGGGTCACTCTTTACATAAATTCAGTCATTACAAATCCCTTCTACAAAATCTATCCAAAAGGCACCTCACGGGTCTTAAGAAGAAAGGCAATTGTTTACAGCACTCTCTGCATTTAAGAAAAGGAATACTTATATATTCATTATTTTCTTTATCATTACAAATATATTGCTTTCAGGGCAGTCAGAAAGGAGCCTTTTGTGCCTTTTCTACACCAGATTTTAGTGATGCTTCCATACTGAAAATGATTGCAAAAACAAGTTTATATTCTAGTCATTTTTATGATGACAGTGAACAGGATTTCAAATGAGGTTCTCTAAGCCATTTCTGTTATGACTCTAGAATAATGTTATATCACCCATTTAGAAGTCAGTAGAAAAATCAAGTCACAGAAATAAATGTTATTTGCTATGAACTATCATCTGCCATTAGGTTGCTTCTGATACATTCATCTGATCTACATCCATTTGATATCTACTATTGCTTCTGATACATCCATCTGATCTACATCCATTTGATATTTACTATTTTCACAGTATGCATAAAATATGTAGTATAAATAATGTAAGTTTGTTTAAAAAATAAAGGACAATTTAGTCTTACTGATATTTGCTGGCTATTGGCTATAATCAACCTCCCATCATTTATCTCATTTGAGCAACCATCAGAAGGATTAGTCTATAATTTAAAATTAGTCATGTGTCATCTCCAGAAAAACATAATGATGCAATCAGAGCTACGTTATGGCCCATTTTAACTACTTACAGCTAAAATTCATACTGACTTGTATTATCTGTTCTTGTTGCCTGTGGAGAACAATTTGACTTAGTTTAAAAGAGAAATGGAGGCCACTGATTTGTTGTCAGTTTTTTCTCAAGGGGGAATCTGTAGTCTTTTCAGGCTGGCAACTTTGTGGTAGCTTCAAACTATTATTGATTCATGAGCTATAGGAAAACCTTAAATGTTAAGTATGGCTACAATCATTTAGGGTTGAATCTTCATGCTTATAGTCATGAGAGCATTGATTTCTAATTATTAGTGTCTCTTTGAAGGGTGTTTACCTCAATAACACTTTAGTTTTAAAAAACAATAACTATCCCTCTCACTGTGGCAAATTTCTTCCTTGGGTTCCAATGGATAAATATATCTTGATTGAAGATAATTAGATTTTGCCATCTAGTGGACAATGTTATAATTGTAGCCTTCCTTTATTTGTCTTTTTTTTCAAAGAACAAATATTATTCTTTCTTTTTTTTGTCACTAGAATTATACCTCTTGATTAGGATTTTCCAAAATTATTTTTAAAACTAAACCCTAACCCTAAAAAAGTTTGAAAAGTCCTCCCTGACAATATGGTCAATCACACAAAAGCACAATGCTATTTATATTTTCACTACATAGCATTTGGTTAATAGCTGTACTATGCACCTAGTTTATTCACTAACATTTGGCATTCATATCATGTTTGTTGTATATGCAAGTACAGTAAATGATTTAGATCAGAAAACTGAATGTGCAGACAACAATTGAATATATTTAGAGAGGTTATATATTTAATGTTGTATGCGTGCAGTATGCTGACAACTTCTCATTCAGTGGGATTATCTCAGTTTGTTTTTCATGTTTTATATTCAGTGAGAATATGCTGCTGCACAGTTAATTAAAATTTCATATTTTTCTAAATTTTACCTTTAAATATCTATTAAAACATTTTAAAGGTAAAATGTTACTTTATTCATAAAATAACAGATCCATGATGGATTCAAGTTCCAATGGATGCATTTTTAGATATGATCCAAAGTGTTTTTAATCCTTCATGCTCAATATAAAATATAGAAAATAATGACAATAACTATGAGGTATTTAATTTATATTATGAGAACACATAGCACTAAATTCAACATACATTTCAGGCTGAATTCAAAAAGTTGGGTGGGAAAAAAAATTCTGTCTTTTATAAAACTATTTTTGGTGGAATTATCTGTTTCAATTTATCTTTACTAGCACAAATACATGCAATACATAACTATATTATTTTAATCAAGTAATATGGCCGTTAAATATAGCAAACAAAAAGTACAATCATATGATAGATCTGGTAGGAGAACTAGTTAGCTTACAATAGAACCACTGAAACAAGCTTATTTATGTCAATGGGTCTACTTTAAGCATGCTAAATCTGGATTTAACATATCTATAATTTATTATGTGATTCTACACTGAATCTTGTTTTGTTTTTGTTTTGCTAAAAATGAGGGAGAAAGGTCTAGAGGCTATGATTGTATAAGTTAGTAATTGGTAGTAATTGTATATCTGATATAAACCCATTAAAAATTATGGTGCAAATACCCATTAGATTCCTCTTTATTTTTCGTCACTTAAAATGTCCAAGCAGATAATACTGAACAATTGAAGAAGGCCTTATATACCTGAAAGATATCTGTTTAAGCCTCTGGATACTTTTGTCAATTGTTTTCTAACTATTTTAGGGCCCCTGTTTGCCTATATGCTTTGCTTGTTTATGGAATATGTATCCTGTTAAAGCCAAAGTTCACTGTAATGGAAAAATTCTAAGTATTATTGTTACGAGAATTTGGTCACTGTTTAACTTGGCCTCATATCAAGGGGATTCTGATATGTCACACAGAATGGTATATTTGGCAAGTGAAAAAATACACAAGCTGCAAGTCTTATTTTACAACCTAAACGGATGTTTCTCTAGGCTCATAAAATCTGCCCTTTAAGTAGTAGCTGTTTTGCTAAAGCCACTCCTACACCTGCAATGCCCTTGTAAATAAACCTGGAGTATAGAGTCCTCAATCTTGTTGTAAAAGCTAAAATCAACACAAGTTTTACATGGTTTTATGGATTAACTTTATAAACTAGTTTGACAATGAATCCTGCAATCAAAATCACCTCTAACATCAATTGAGAGTTAAATAATAAATTGCTTCTAACTCCACATTGATTCAAAACTGAGTGGAGAAGATGCAATTGGTCTGCTTCCAGCCAAATCCATTGGCTGGAAGCAGACTATATAAAGTCTTCATATGCTTTTTTTAATTGATTTCTTGAGCATAACAAGAGGAATATCTAGAAATGTTGTCTTTATTGATCTGTGATCCTTGTTGTCAATATTTTGAGTTTCTGGAAATAATCAACCTTTGTTAAGTAATTGTGGAATTCAACAATGAGGTTAATCTGTATGCTTTTCCTATGAGTAAAGTAGATCCCTATGAATGCCACTTTAAAGGTCTTTTTCAGTGAACCAGCCTTGTCTACTCTACCTCAATTAATAAATGACATGGAATACAATGTTGCTTCTAGTTTTAGCTCATTTAAATGTGCACAAGCACAAGCTGGTTTGGAGTCCAAATGGGGAAAATTGGAAAGCCCATGAATTGGCAAATGGAATGAAACATAGATGAAAGGAAAAGATTATAATTGATCTGAATAAATAAATTGTTTGATTAACACTGAATTCATACAGTAATAATCTTATGGGATTTATTTAATACATATTGGCAACACAATCATACATTCTGGGTGGCCCACAAGTATATAAAATCTACATCAATATAAAAACAGTTCAACATATTATCATCAAACTAAAAATCTCAGTGGCTAAGACACTGAGCTTGTCGATCAGAAAGGTTGGCAGTTTGGCGGTTCGAATTCCTAGTGCTGTGTAACAGAGTGAGCTCCCGTTACTTGTCCCAGCTTCTGGCAATCTAGCAGTTCGAAAGCATGTAAAAATGCAAGTAGAAAAATAAGGAGCACTTTGGTGGGAAGGTAACAGCGTTCCGTGCACCTTCAGCATTTAATCATGCCTGCCACATGACCACGGAGATGTCTTCAGACAGTGCTGGCTCTTCAGCTTTGTAACAGAGATGAACACCATCCCATAGAGCCAGAAACAACTGGCATGTATATGTGAGGGGAACCTTTACCATTACCTTTTATAAGCCAGAATGTAATATCTATATTCTAAAGGTATGGGAGAAGTCTTAACCACCTTATGAAACATTAAAAGAGAAGTGAGGGTAAAACTTCGTGGGAGCTGTTACACAGGACTAGAGCAGGAACTTGGAAGTCCTATTGTCAGACTCCAATTACCCCAGCATTTTGCAGATGGTTGGATAGGGCTCTTCAGCGTAATGGATAGGCTGCTTCCATGGAGGAGATGGTCCTACAAGTAACAAGACTCCAAGCCAAGATTTATATCTGTAACTAATAGATATACAGGTAGTCCTCTACTTATGACCACAATTGAGCCCAACATTACTGTTGTTAAGTGAAACATTTGTTACGTGAATTTTGCTCCATTTTACGACTTTTCTTGCCACAGTTGTTAAGTGACTCACTGAAGTTGTTCAGTTTGTAATGCCATTGTTAAGTGAGTCTGGCTTCCCTATTGACTTTGTCAAAGGGTCACGGGAACCATCATGAATCAGTTCTCAAGCATTTGAATTTTGATCATGTGACCATGGGGATGCTACAGCAGTCATAACTGTGGAAAATGGTCATAAATCACTTTTTTCAATCCCGCTGTGGCTTCAAATGGTCACAAAATGAACTATTGTAAGTCGAGGACTATCTGTAACCTTTTCTATATAACCCGAATCCCATTGATTACTAATGCAGACTCAAAATGTTTGCATTACTTGGTTGAAACAGCTCTCATCCAAAGTAAGAAAACTTCTGCTTTTTGCAGTCATTTAAGTTACCAAGTGGTCTCCAAAAGCAGCTCTAGTACAATATGTTGCTTTCCAGGACCATCATCTAGAAATCATAAATTCACAAGGGTATATTGAACATTTCCGTATCTCATGCTTGGAAAGGAGCTTTTATAATATCTAGGACTGCAGATAATGATAAGAACATCCTTCATACATTGTGCTGAGAAGCTATTCCAAGGAGCAAGAAAAAGTGAATTTGATAAAAGTTAGTTGAAGCCTTTTGTTGAAAGCTCACATATCTAAAAGGTAAGGTAGAAAGGGAAAATCATATATTATAATACTGCCTTAAGTGAACCCTATGAAAAAAAAATAGATCAGCAGATGATAGCCTACCCTCTATGAAGCCATCCTGTATGGATCAGTTATTTGGAAAGCAGAATTATTGATACACAGATACTGTTAAAAATTATGATACTCATGTCTGAATACAGAAACAGTGTTTGTTAAAACGAAAAGTGGGGGAAAAACATTTGGCACTTTGCAAATTATAATACTAAATGCAACAGATACCAACTTTTGGAAAATCCTAAATGACAACGGACTTGTTGCTGGAATTCATTCTCCTTGCATGAATTTCATTATAATTCCCTTCTAAAATAGATAGAGCAGATTCTATTTTATTTTATGGGTAAACTGTTTAAGTAGTGCTTGGCTGGCCTTGGTTGATCTTGAAAAGTTCAATAGGATTACTCCAGGTTAGTATATGGACTGTACACCATGAAGATGTATAAGGACTCTACAGCTGTACTTTTTAAAACCCCTCCACACACAAGGCAATATTTCATGTTTTCAGGTTACAAAAAGAGGTACAACCTTCTCTCTACCTAAAGTAAGGGTGGCCTTTGAACTATGGTGCTGGAGAAGACTCCTGCAAGTCCCTTGGACTGCAAGGTGATCAAACCAGTCAGTTCTAGAGATCAACCCTGACTGCTCTTTAGAAGGCCAGGTCCTGAAGATGAAACTCAAATACTTTGGCCACCTAATCAGGCGAAGAGCCTAATGCTGGGAACAATTGAGGGCAAAAGAAGAAGGGGACGACAGAGAATGAGGTGGCTGGATGGAGTCACTGAAGCAGTAGGTGTGAGCTTAAATGGAGGATGGTAAAGGACAGGAAGGCCTGGAGGAACGTTGTCCATGGGGTCGCGATGGGTCGGACACAACTTCGCAACTAACAACAACAAAGCAAGGGTCTCCAAACTTGGCAATTTTAAGACTTGTGCACTTTCACAAGTCTTAAAGTTGCCAAGTTTGGAGATCCCTGAACTAAAGGATGAGAAGAGGTTGCTTACACTCCTACACTTCATAAAATACATGAATGGCATCAACGTAGACCCGTAAAACAATATGTTAGAGATTCACCTTGATTCATCTGCTTTTTCGGGATCCAGTATAGCTCTATGTTTGCATCTGCTTTTCCACATTTTTCTTCTGAATTGTCTCCATAGGAAATTCACCATTGGAGAATTGAGAAGGAAAAGAAACCACAGGAGACCTGAATAATTATCCAAGAAATCTAAAAAAGGTAGGTGGAGACAGATAAATCTCACAGTATGTTCTTCACGCACATGATTCCTCTCTACTTCAGAAACACCAAAAGTATTCAGAATTCAATGGTATTTCCAATACTGGAGGCTCAGAAAGCTTCCATTTAATATTGTATTTTGCCTTCAAATTTACTCTTGAGTTTTAAAGGAGTTGTTGGATAAAAGGGTAAATAGGTTCTTTCCACCCATGATGAAATCAACTCTTTGATCCTGTGGTACATTGCTTTGTTCAGAATTTTCCTTAGATCAGGATCTATTTAGATCATATTAAATGGCAATTTGATAGTATTTGTAACTGAAATTAATTTTTATTCGAATTTTTCCTTTTTCTCTGTTATTGAGATGTGGTCTCTTTCTCACCATTTTTAATAATATTGTTCTGTTTGTGGGTTTCCTATATTACTGAGTGGCCAATGTGGAACTTTGAATTTTCAAATCTTTCACCCAGATCAGGCACCAAATTTAATTAAGGTGACTCTGGAGTAGTTGAAATGGTTGAAATGGTTTGTTCTGAAATTAGTACAGTTCCAATACTGTGATCAGTGCAAATCTTTAGAGTTTAACCTTTCCATCTACAGCAAAATTCTCTTCTCTGCTTCTGTTGAAAAGCTTCCCTTCCTAAAACCTTTTCCATTTTCATTAACAGAAGTACGGCTCCTCATACTTTGACAGCAGTTGCTACAAATTTGCTGCAAATACATCCTAGGTTGTTTTCAGGCCAGACAAATATCATTGCAAGTCAAGATTACAGACTCAGGTTTATTCATTTTCTTTTCATTTTGCATCAAGGTTTCATTTATTCTCAGCTCACACTCTTATGCAAGTCAAGTGGAAGCTCTTAGAGGAAAATTTTACTCAGGACTTGCTTGACAAATTTTCTTAGCTTTTTCTGTATGTTTGTTTAATCAGCTTTCTTGCTGGAACCTGGCAGTCTTAGCAAAAAGTAGTCAATCAGTCTGAGATTGGGACATACCCACTTCTTTCATTCACCAGTCAACCTGGAATGGATCATTTTACCCATCACATCTCAGCACTCAGCTTCTTAAACTTCAAGATCTCCCCATTTATTCAGTAAGTGGTTATGAAGAACATAAGAATAAATGTGTCTTTGTTCATTTCAGACCAAGTTGGAACTTGTAAACAATTCTTCTATATTCTTTTATTTCTATATTCCCTGGAAATTGGTTTTCCATTAGTAATTGGACCTTTAAATCTGTTCTTTTATTTTCACCCTCATTCCTAGAATATAACACTGTGTTTTATTTATTTTTTATTTATTTTATTTTCATTCATACTTATATCCCGCCCTTCTCCAGAGACTCAGGGTGGCTTACAATGTTTGGAGCACAACCCAGTGTGCTCAGCAATAGCCTTCATTCCATTGAATATGCCTGCTTATTACTAAGCGGCATTTTTACAAAGTCAGCTTATTGCCCCCAACAATCTTGGGTCCTCAATTTACCTACCCTGAGAGGATGGAAGGCTGAGTCAACCTTGAGCCTGGTGGGATTCGAGCCTGCAATAATTACAGGCAACTGGAACTAAGTGCTAGGCTATTAACAGCCTGCACCACCAAGGCTACTTTTAAGCATTTGAGTGTTTTATAGTGTGAGAAATCAAAGAGAATCAAAACCCCTGGCTGGTTTAAATTGAATTAGATAAAGGCTTTAATGATAATAGACATTAATTTTAATAGACTAAAATATTTGATATTTTTAATAACAGGGAGGAATGATATTAATCTAACATAACAAGGTTTATATGAGAAAATTGTAATCATTAGATAGCTGAAGCCTAAAAGAATCTGCCAAGATATGGAAAAAAAGAAGCCGATAAGTATTTAAAAAGAAAACATGGACTGATTCCCTAAAACAATCTGTCCATCATAAACATGCTGAGAGAGAAATGAATCTGAACCTTGTGAATAGTTATCATGTGCCAAATACTTTGGAATCTTACTTAAATGTTAAATCATGATGGAATATACTTGATCACATGACTTAATATTATTATTTCAATTAGCAGTGGAAAAAACCCCTCCTAGTTTGGATCAGAAAATATCACATTATTCAGTTTGGAATATCTGATTGGAAGAGAAACAAATCTGATTTATAAATATTTAATTTTCTCCATATAATGCTGCCTATTTTTTTAAACTCCAAATTTACACATTTTACAACCAGT
The DNA here is from genome assembly GCA_009733165.1 of Naja naja. Classification (NCBI taxonomy): domain Eukaryota; kingdom Metazoa; phylum Chordata; class Lepidosauria; order Squamata; family Elapidae; genus Naja; species Naja naja. The sequence goes on from CM019150.1 coordinate 65,723,752, forward strand.
CCTAGGAATTAGTTAAAATGATAAATGTGGTGTGAAATAACATTACAAAAACTATCCTTAGTATTGTAGTTGCAATTTAGTTTCTTTGGCTACCTGGAGATGGCAGTATAGCAGTAAAGAAAGAATACTTTTTTATGAGATCAGTGTGACGTTAATGAGGAAAAAACCCACCTGTATTTCATCAACTGACATTAATTTACAGCTCAATTGAAGCCAGTTAGCTAATTCTTTACTAAGAATTGGTTAACTGGGTTCAACTGAGCTGTAAATACAGTAGAGCAGAAAAGGCTAATATAATATAAAGTCCTGCTGATGACTGGAAAACCCTGAAGATAAAGAGACAAAAACATATATCTATCTTCTTTCTGGTTATTATCTTTCCCAGTATGAATAATGAAAAGTAATTTAGGTCATTGACAGGGTCTGTCTAAATGTTGGGTTCAACTCTCCTTGACTTTCGATATGATCAGAGAGAAGAAGAAATTTGTTCTCTATGAATCAAATGCCTCCTGGATTTGTTCATGACATAGCTCCAAATGCTGACTCACTCCACCCTATTTTGAAAGTCACAATTCCAAAATTGAGAGGAGGAAAAAAGAGCTGTGGAAATACTTACAAGAGCCTGGTGGAGAGATAGGGTTTGAAATTTTCCCCTACTAGAGGCTACGGGATTGTAAGATAAAACTCATTCACCTGGGAACAAGTCCCAATGGATCCATGATCTGATCTATGTGTACCACTTGTTGGATATTTTGGGTGAACTTGTTTTTTTTAATGTCTTAATCGAATATATTAAGAATGAAGAATGACAGCATAACACATGAAAATGTACAGACAACAATTAAGCAAATTGCAATAACACAAAACAATTTCTGCTTGATCACTTCATCCTGTAATTATAAAGTTTTTAAAATGCAATTTAAATTGTATCAAGTTAAATGAATCAAATACCAGGAGTCAAAAAGTTAAAGATTATATTGACTTTTCTCTCTGTCCAAGTTCCTAGAGAAGCATCAGATATAATTTCAGGAGACTTTTCCCAATTAGCAGCAAAGAGTTTTTTTGTCTCTCTTTATTGGTAATGGTCACCTGACCCACAGATGGCATTCCTAGTGTAAATGATTTGTTTTTTAAACATTTTATTTGGTCCATCTTAAATTTGTAAACAAGCCAATTTGTGCCTGGAATGTGGTGTTTAGTAATATTTATTAAAATATGTCAGGTTGATTTCCACAAGGGAGTTGACTTTCTTTTATTGTACATGCATATGTTATGTCTATGATTGGTTAGCCACCCGGGCTCATAAAAGTAAAATGAAAAGCCATATAAATTGTATAAACAAACAAATAAAACCTTATCCTTCCCTCACCCCAGTAGTGAGTTTGATTTTTAAATATATGATAGCTTTATGGGGCATGTTATAAATATCATCAACTGTTTATAAGGTTGTTTATTTCATATACTTTTATGTTTTGTTAGTAAAACTAAAATGCAAAGCCAAATACAGGTTGTTCTTGACGTATGCCCACAGTTAAGCCCAACATTTCTGTTGTTAAGCGAGACATTTGTTAAGTGAATTTTGCCCCATTTTATGACCTTTCTTGCCATATTTGTTAAGTGAATCACTGCAGTTGTTAAGTTAGTGGCTCAGTGGTAAAGCAAATCTGGCTCCCCCATTGACTTTGCTTGTCAGAAAGTTGCAAAAAAGTGATCACCTGACCTTGGGAGACAGCAGCTGTCATAAATATGAACCAGTTGCCAAGTGTCCGAACTGTGATCACATGACATCAGGGACGCTACAACAGTCGCAAGTGTGGAAAGCAATCATAAGTCACCTTTTTCAATGCCGTTGTAACTTTGAACGGTCACTAAAAGACTTGTTCTGACCCAGCCTTCGCAGAAGCAAAAAGCAGATTCTCCACAAAGAAAAACCTCTCTTTATTTACACACTGGGAATTAACTGCCTTCACCAACAGAAAGTCCAGGCAAGAGTCCTGCAAGGAGTTAACTGTCCTTATCAGCTCATTATAATAAATGTAAGGCTGTGAGCTCCCAGCCAGGAGGCTGCAGATTAAGTCAGTTCAAACAGAGAAATAGACAAACTTCAGTTGTGGCAAGGCAGTCTTTGTCACACAAAACACACAAGGAACAAACTTTCCAAAAATGAGAACGGTTGTCTGCGACAATCAAACCACTCCCCTTTCCTCCTATTTATTCCCCAGCCAGGGAGGGGCCATTCAGCATCCACGTTTGTTTTGCTTCCTGAACTGGCTCATTGTCCTCTGTTGTTCACCTTTCCTATCTAGTCTGCATATACGCACATCTGGAACTGGTCCCGGCTGTCCTTCCTCCTCACTCATCTCTGTCTTCAAAGGCAGCTGCCTCTCTGGCTGGGAAATGTCGGACGGCCCTGGCACTATCTCTGTGTGTGAAGGTGAGCATCCATCAGAGCCTTCCCCAGGCTCCAGAACTGGCCCAAGTTCTTCCCCAACCTCCTCATTGTCTGAGTCTGCCGGTAGCCGCAACAGGACTATTGTAAGTCAAGGACTACCTGTAAATTGTATAAACAAACAAACAAACAAACAAACCCTTATCCTGCCCCCATTAGGGACTTTGGTATGTGTGTGTGTGTGTGTGCGTGATATGTTATATATATGTTATACACACACACACACACACACACACACAGAGGTTTTATATATATATATATATATAGGTTATATATAGGTTTTATATATATATATATATATATATATATATATATATATATATGTTTAGAGATTTTCACGGGTAAAGGTATGTAGGTCTTGGTGTATTCGGTCTTGTCCTGTAAGATTGAGAATACCTTGCAACGCTTGAGAAATCTCATCCGTCATCTTCAGGCTGGTGTCTTCAGCTTCGTTCTTCTGGGAGAAGTGCGTGATCGCGGGCTGTTTTTCCTTTTAAACTCCAGAGTTGGCTGTGTTGTTACTTCTTGATTGGCTGATGGAGTTGATGTATGCAGATTGGATGGCTTTTTCCTGAGACCCTGTGTGGCTGAGGTGCTGGCTGTGTGTCTCTCAGCCTTTTGTGTTGTAACGACCTGGGTAATGGGCTGTGTGATGACCTTCTGAGTTCTATTGTTGTGACATCCTGGGTGTGGTGCTGTAGTCTCCTGGGTCATTGTCCGTGTTGCAACCTCCTGATGTTTTATGTTGTAATCTCCTGAGTTCTGTGATGTAGTATCCTGGAAGGCTGTGATGTGACATTCTGGGCCTTGGTTTGGCTCCGAGTTTGAGGTCTGACTATGTGTTTATAGGTCAGTTTGTTTAGTTTGGGGGTGGGGGGTGTAGCAGCTGGTGTTGCAGCCATGGAAAAATACCTCAATTGCAAATGCTGATACCAAGTAATGTATGCATGTCATGTTCTGAAGGGTTTTTTGTCGTTCTAATCTTATACATTTACTTTGACAAGAATTCTGTAATCCGTGCATGTGTTATTTTTTCCTAATATATTTATTGCAGTTGGCCTTTTTATCTGGATGATGGCACAATACTACTAGGAGAGAAATTTAGTTCTCAATGTTCTGTCATGCAGAATTTTAGAACTTTGTGACCTGATGAATATCATGTTGTTAGCTAGGATTTTCTGTCACTAACTGTTCCCCTGGCATCTTGCAAACTCATCTTATTAATGAAAATACCTAACCACTTTGCTTTTGTCAGTCTTTTTAAAAATTGCCTTTATTTTTTCCCAAGCATCAGTGTCTTTCCAGTGATCCTTGCCAATGCTTTAGGTGTCCACAATGTTTAAATGCTAGCTTTATTTTTATTATTTGCAGTAAACAATATACTTTTGTTTCCTTTCCATTGGATGATTTATTTTTCTTGGGACCCAAGATATTTTCAACAATTCTCTCTGGCATTATAATGAATTTCTCTTTATTCAACCTTTCTGATAGTGAAATCACATGTCACACCTCGAGAAACTATGTCTTGATATTACATATGTTCATTATCAGTATAATGTCTTTGCACTTTAATATTTTAATCTAAAATTACTATAGCTTTTCTCCCAAGTAGCAGATTTTTTTTATTGCAAGGCCAAAGTCACCAGCATTTTATGTTTTTGAACCTAGGGCGTTAGTTTTGCCTGTTGATTTCAACTTGATGTGTATGTGTGTGTTTAATATCAAGCAACAGATGAATTTTTGCACTCTCTTTCACCTCCAACCTCCACCTCTTTCTTGCTTCCAGCCATCAAAATGCCTCCTTAACTCAAAGACATAATTTCCTGAGATAGCACAGCAATCATGTGAGCCTAGAGAAGGATGCAGCTTCTCTAAAGTGCTGCTGATAGGTTAGAGAAAGTGCCCATGCTGGATCTAAAAGCATTTTTTTAAAATTCACATTTATATGCCACCCTTCTCCGGAGACTCAGGGGGACTTACAATTTTTGGAGAACAACCCAATATTTTCTTGTTCAAATACAAGTAGCTGCCAATTCCTAGTTTAGCACTACCTAGAAACTCAACCTGTGGTCCTTATAAGGAGAAAGCTACAAGCTCATGCTTATATCTATACAAAGGAATTAATCTTTATTAATACCATTTGATGCACACATTGATTTGACTAATGTTATGCTATCATAAATGATCAAAAAGAAAAAAAACCTCATTCTATGATGTGTTGCAGAACCACGTTAAAGCTGTTTGTATCCCATACATACGTAATGGGATTCCCCCCCCCCAATTTATATCCTGCCACATGTTTTTAAAGCCTCAGGGCAGTTTTGCTTTGTCTGCTTGAAAATAAAATCAGGTGCTTAGTTAGGTATGGCTTTAAGTTTAACAGGAAAGGTTTTGCTTTCCTTTAAATAAAATCTGCTTTTAATCTTGATTTGAGTGTAACTGTTAAAAATTTACTTAGTGTATTTAATTAATTTGTGCAGCATTGGATGTAACCATAACAATACAAGAGCACACAATAGGTACAAACTCAAGGTTTGAGTTTGTATCTACCGCACCAAACTTGATTGCAGGAAATGCGACTTCAACAACAGAGTGGTCAGTGTCTGGAATACTCTACCTGACACTGCGGTTTCTTCCCCAAACCCCAAAAACTTTAACCTTAGACTGTCTACTATTGACTTCACTCCTTTCCTAAGAGGTCTGTAGGGGGTGTGCATAAGTGCACCAACGTGCCTACCATCCCTGTCCTATTGTTTCCTTTATTTTTCTTATATGTATTCATTTCATGTATTCACAACTATGTTTATCCTTATACTTATTATCTTGTAAGCGATTGACAAAATAAATAAATAAATAAATAAATAAATAAATAAATAAATAAATAAAATCATTGCATTAGCTTTTGTCCTGTCTTAGACATTTTCAGTTTCAAACAGAGCATAAACATCATTTTAACTATGTATTCTATAGATTTTCATAGATACAGAAACAATGGAAAATAGTTAACTTCTCATGATTAATAAATGAACTATATCTTCCCTTTCTGTATAGCAATTACACAGCAGTCCTATAATAATGATACTTTGTAAATAATTGAGAGTTCTCATAAATTAATAATAGTACTCATAAACATTGTAATAGTGTGTATTACTGAAACAAATCATGCTTGATATGTCACCAAATATTATTATACCAATTTTGAAATGATCTACCTTCAGCTTAGCAGAATATTATACAATGTTAGGTACTTTTGCTTTGTTGGTTTGGATGCATTAGGCTTAGAAAATCTTAAATTGGGCTATTCAGGTCCTCTAATATCTGAAAATTACAGTTACTATACATTTTATGTAAAAATAAGTTACTGAACTAAATAAAAGCCACTTATACTAGAAGTAGAGTTTTATATACTGCAATTTTGAACTTTATTATTTTGAGATGTAAAACAATGAATAAAAAATAGGTCAGGCAATGCCACTATGGTATATTCAAGTCATACTCATAGCTATTAAAAACCAGTGAAACAGATTATTAGTCTCACTGAATTGCCAAGGACTTAATCCCAGTTATGTTTTTGAATTTTAGACATACTTAAGAGTTAGATTGAAAGAGTTTGTTTATTGAAGTTAAATCCAATTCTCCTGTCCAACTCTAGAATAGGTCCAACACATTAACTGTTCCTAGACAAAAATTGAACTAGGATGGAATTTGAAATTAACATAAACCTCCTTGTGTATTAGTACCTTAACTACATAAAAACATACTTTGAATTGTTTTCAATAGACATTTATTATTTACGCTTATGTGTAGGGCATCAATTTAGAGTTACAGTTGGAGTGAAAGCTCTCATTGAAGAACAGCCCATTGCTTTTATAAAGGATTTTTCAATTCATCCATTGTGGCAGTTTTAGAAATGCCACAATGAAAAATGGCACTATCAGTTCTAATATCTGGGCAGAAATGGAGTGGACAAAACAAAGCAGTATCATTTCATCCAAATGTTGGGTATATAGTATGAATAGGTCCTTTTGAAGTTAATAACATGCTGTGAGAATTGAATGACTCTAAGTATCAAGCTAGGGAAGAAATCCCTTTTATATTATTATTGGATAACTTTAGCTTTATCAGAAAATTTGCTCTTCACCACCATTCTGAAATGCCCCAATTTAAAGCAAAGAAGGTTTAATGGAAATCAAGAAATTAAGATGATGATTGAAAAGGACTTAGAAAATTACCCTTTCTGCTAAAACTCCATTTAGTCATTATCTGCAGTATTGGGGAGCTATAAGAGATGGGGAAATTCAAGAGAAAGACATTCATTGAAAACTGTAAAGAGGGAGCTAACTGAAATGTTCTGGGAAATGCACACTTTTTCCTATAGTTCCCAACCTATATTAATTAAGTAGCTGAAACCTACAAAACTTATTAAGCCAATGAAAATGCCACTAAAAATGAAACAGAACCTATAAGTTGTCATAATGCTTTGAAGACATTGTTCTTATATGCACATGGATCAAGATGTTGTTGTTGATGATGATGATATGGAGAACACATTTAAATATTTGGATGTAGGTCCAAGACTAATTTACATAATTTTGAAGATCACTTTGCAACTCACTCTGATGGCTGAACACCAGCCTTTTATGATAGGTAAGCAACTTATCAGCTGTTGTATATAATTTTGAGAGGAGGTTCATAGCAAGTTGGACAGGAATGTGACATGTGCAAAGCAATGTCACCTATATGAGTGGGTTCTTGGGTCCTCTCCCCTGCATTTTATGGGTATGTGGGTGTGGGTTTTTTCCTTCACAATTAGGCTTTCAGTAGCAGTGATTGTTGGGGCTCCCAAGGTCATAAAAACAGCTTGGAAGAAAGTATGGAGGTGACAACTTTGATTGCCCTCTCTCTTTCCTGCATGCATATGCATATATGTATATATGTGTATATGTTGGAACTGTTGAAAGGACTTTGTTGTAGACTGGAGATAGTCCACTTTTCTCTTGAAAAAGCACCTTTGGGACAACCATGACCTGGATGACTGACAATCTCCATAGACAAATGGATAGAATTAATTACTTACCTGACAAATAAAATTTTTATCTATAAAACTGATTTTGTTCTTGAAAAGCTAAGCAGAGTTAGACCTTGTTGACCCTTGAATAGGGCATTCATCATCTGAAAATTTAAGTTCTGACATCCGGAAACAATCCAGGTGTAACATAGATTGCAAATTAAAAAAAACTTAAAAGAAGAAATTTTATTTATTTATTTATTTATATATTTTGTCAGTTGCTTACAAGAAAATAAGTATAAGGATAAACATAGTTGTGAATACATGAAATGAATACATATAAGAAAAATAAACAACAGGACAGGGATGGTAGGCATGTTAGTGCACTTATGCACGCCCCCTACAGACCTCTTAGGAAAGGGGTGAGGTCAATAGTAGACAGTCTAAGGTTAAAGTTTTTGGGGTTTGGGGAAGAAACCACAGAGTCAGGTAGAGTATTCCAGACATTGACCACTCTGTTGCTGAAGTCCTATTTCCTGCAATCAAATTTGGTGCGGTTAACCTTGAGTTTGTATCTATTGTGTGCTCTTGTATTGTTATGGTTGAAGCTGAAGTATTCATAAATTGCATCAACATATCCATGAAATCAATAGCAAGTGAACCCTACTTCAAGATTTTACTTTTTATCTTCATAGGATGATCTTTGAGATAGAATCAAATGAATTTCCAGGTTCATCATATGTGTCCTTTAGTGTCAACAGCTTTTAGCAGTTCCGAGATTGTTCAATGCTTCTCTCAGCTTTAGCACTTTAATGGCTTCTCTGCAATACTCTTCAGCATTTTATGAAAAATGTTATCAACTTTCAATAATAACACAAAGACTTGTATAACAGCTTTTCCATAGCACAGAAATGGCTTTTAGAATTATGGATAATAATATTAACCATGCCCACTTAATCCTATGTCAATTAAGAAGACTACATTAGCTATTTCCTTTCTTTTCTTTTTGTTTCATATTGTTCTTATACATGGCCTCTGAATACACACAAGAAGAGAGAGAGAGATTGCTGGGAAATTATCTGTTTAGCAGATTTATCCAAATAATTATGGATGTGCATAGTAGCTTCAAATCATACACAATACACAATTCAACCAATTTCTTTTCATGGACCTCTTGATCCCAGTTGTGTAATTAGATTGTTGTCCTTGCCCATCAGTTTCCTATGGGCTGTCATGCTTAAGTATGGAACTACTACCATCTTTCCAGTCATGCATACATTTCAAATGGCAGCCTGTGTGTTGTCATAGCAGCAGTAGCAGCAGCAGCTACAGCAGCAGCAGTAAAGGGATTAAGCTGAATGGATTAAGATGGACATTTGCATGGAGTAAGAGTAAGTTATTGGCAATTGATCCTTTGGTCACAATAACATCTTTTACTAGTTTCCATTTCAAAAGACACTCCCAGAATATGATAGATATTTGATTACCTAAACTGAGGTCTAGAAGGAAATTATGTATGTATGTAAGTATGTATGATGAAATTCCTACTCAGCAGGCAATAGGAGCTTATTTTGTTGATCTCCAAAAACTAAGCAGTGTCAGACCTAGTTACTACTTAATGATGAGACAAAATGGAAGTAGAAACTTCTTAGAAGAAAGTGGCAATCCACTTTGTATTTTTGTCAGGAAGACTCCAAGAAGGTGTCAAAGCATTCATGAGGAGTCAAACTCAAGCCAGAGATTTTTGATATAAAATGAACTTGTTTAATAAAGTAATTTTTTAAAATTATATTTATATGCCGCCCTTCTCCGAAGACTCAGGGCGGCTTACAATTTTTTGGGATACAACCCAGTGTGCTCAGCAATAGCCTTCATTCCATTGTATATGCCTGCTTATTACTAAGCGGCATTTTTACAAGGTCAGCTAATTGCCCCCAACAATCTTGGGTCCTCAATTTATCTACCCCGAGAGGATGGAAGGCTGAGTCAACCTTGAGCCTGGTGGGATTCGAGCCTACAGTAATTGTAGACAGCTGGATCTTAAGAGCAGGCATTTAACAGCCTGAGCCACCAAGGGGAAGAGGACTCTGATGAAGTATAAGGTGAGCCACTGCTCTTCCAAACAATTTTCTTTTCCTACTTTTATTTCTCTATCCCCATGATTGGTACTTTACAAGGTAACACAAAGGACTCAGAATGTACCATTCTTATTGGAATGTATGAAATAGGCAAATATCCTTGGGAGAAAATGGTCCTCAAATAACCCCATCCTTTGCCATGTAGGGGTATATAGTACGCTTTAATGAGTAATTAAAGCCTATAATGGGCTTTAATGAGAAACTCTATAGGAAAAGCTCCATTCACCACACTGCTGAATTCTGGCTCACCTGTTCTGGATGGTCTTCTAGGACAGCCCAGTAGACTGTGTTGCAATAATCCAGTCAAACATAATTAAGACATGAATGAGAAGAGCCAATCCAATTTAGCAGGAGGCTATTAGGAAAGGCATGATAAATAGTATATTAAGAGACTCACAGATAATTGAAATAAAGAAGAGAGTACTGAAGAAATAATACTTAACACAACAGATGCTGTTAATAATAAAATAAATAAACTAACAATGTCCTTGTTCCCCTAACGTCTTTAACAATTTCTTGAGAGATACTTGATGTTATTGATTTTGAGGTTGAATTTGATATGGTTATAGTATAATTTATCATTGGTTTTTTTAAAATTTAAACTACTCTTGATTTTGACTGTAATATATGCCAATATAGGTGCCATCAGGAAAAGGGAATATTTGTAAATACAGAAATAAATGCATATTGGTTTTTTTCCTGGGTGGCTTAGAAGAAAAATACATTATAAATAAATGAAATTAAATAAATAAACAAATAAATAAATAAATGCATTATCTCTTTCGATCACCTAGAATGTTTTAATACAGACAGTCATAGCTCAATGTACAGAATTACAACTGACAACTCAGTCACTAAGCATAGCAATCGTTAAGTGGAAAATCATGTGACCAAGAGAGGCTTATGATCTCATTTCCCTTTGGTTGTTAAGCGAAGCACTGCAGTCACCAAATGGAATACCACATGACCATGATTTACAATTTAACTTCTACCTTCTCTGTTAACTTTCCTTGTCTCAAGCCAATTGTGAAGCACATGAACAGTGATCTCATGACTGTGAGACACTTTGATGGTCATTAATGGGAGGATTTGTCACAAAGTTTTTTTTTATTCTGTCAACACTAACTGAGACAGTCGGTATCGAAGGACTACCTGTAACAAAAATAATGCTATTTTAAAAGCTACTGAATGTATACAAGGTATAAATTAGTGGCTTTGGATTTCATTGTGTAACAATAAAATAAAAGTTTTTACTGGATTTATCTTCACTATACTCTTTTCAGCATCTAATTAAAGATCCTAATTATATTTCTTTTCATAATAGTGGTACTTCAAAGCCATGATCAAAATATATGAAGGACCTCACTGTTCATCTTATTTGGCCTGTTCAGAGGGTTTTGTTTTATTTAATTCTTTTACGAGATTTGCTATGTGACTACAAGGGAAGTCTACTAACTCAAAAGTATTTTGCTGCATCTCTGAGAGCCAATTGTTTAAAATGTCATACTATATACCATTGAGAAATCCCATTAGTGAAACCGAAGAACATTGTTTCACTCCACCGATTTAATGAAATGTTGTCAGTGAAACCTGCATTTTCTTTGCTGCATTTCCTTATGGGCATTCCTGCCTTTTCCTAAGGAGACAAGGATGCTGCTGGAATGTATGAGTTGTTTTCTTGAAAACACTTACGTCACATTGGAATTAATTTTGAAATTATCATTACTTCCTTGTGGTTTTGGCACTCCAAACCCCTCTGCCTTATTCAGTCAAAATTGAGCTCTTTTGGTCTTCCTTTTTAGTCTGTATCCTTCAGATGTCTGTTGCAATCAAATGGTACTTTGTTTATTTCCCATAAACAAATTGAGTAGTAATTTCATCTATGCAAAGAATATCAATCAATCAGAACTCCAGGACAAATTATTTGAAAAGTTTGAGGAACATTGCAAACTATTGTCACTGGAAATGACAAAATAGCCACATCATGTTCCCATCGTTTTTATAAGGAGAGTCACACAGGGAAATTAAACTTAATATTTATGGCACTTTCTCTCTCTGCCTGATTTCTAATATCATACATACCTTTACTTGTGTTGAGCAGCACCAAAGAGAATAAACTGATAAACTTACAATATATTCTAAGAATAGAATATATGAATGAATGTGTATTTTCCATTATAACCAATATGTTCAGCAGAACTTCTGGAATTAAAATGATGAAATGCATTTTTGACTTTTATTGTTATTTCATACACAGATCAGCTGGCAGAAAAATGTTTAAAGTTCATAAAACTTTTATTAAGATATAATGCTTCCCCTGTTAATTTTAGAAAGCTATAGATGTGAATTTTAGATGTTTTACAAAACTATTTGTTTTATTTATAACGTTATTTACAACACCAAGCTGTACTGTTTTTCAGCTATTAACCTGCCTTTTAGGAACCATAACTTTATATTAATTTATACATTAAATCTTAAATAGACTGTGCTATGTATAAGAAAAAAAAATCTAATTTACGGATTGTTTTAAAAAAACCTACATCCTATCCTAAATCTAAAATGTTAGAAAATCTTTCTCCATTATTTCTAAGTGAGGCTGCCTCAATGATACTAAAAAAGGGGAATTTCTGCCTTAGCTGATTAAAACAAACATCATTGTCAGCTTTCTTAACTGTCTGCTGAATTCAATGCCTCCTATTATTTTCACAAAAGTTGACATGACGCCTTTAGATAAATATTTTTGTTGAGTATCAAAAACACATGGTTTAAGGAATAAACACTCAGATTAATGAATAGAAAAAAAATTCTCTCACTCAATCTGAAGTCCAGTTTGAGCCTGGGGCCATAATGATCATGTAAATATTACGTTGCCTAGCCATTCTGAAGCTGAGTTATATATCATTTGCATTGTATAATTTTAATAATGTATTCTAAATGATAATCTAGTAGTCCCTGGTGTTAAGGCAAGCTGTTTGAATAAAATACATGTATCTTAAAAGAGAGAAAGAAGAAACAGTAGCATGATAGTCACCTATACTATGCTGTGAAATCATAGTAATTTTTATTTATATATTACAAAAATATTTTGACAAAATAATGTTAGAGAACATCTTTTTATCATTAATCTCATAACAATTACAAAATCAGGTGAGAAAATGAGAAAGAAAACCACTTTAATATTGTTGTTGTCATTCTTAGGTGTAAGAGCTGAGAGCTGATTTTAAAAAAAATCAGTGTTGGATTTTGATAAAACACTGGGGGCACAGCAGAGCTTAATATGCTAAATTAGTTTACAAAATTGGAAAAGAACTTACAACAGTGAAAACAATCACATTGATTATACAAAAGGAAATAATAATGAGTCAAAATTTGCTATCTGAATAGCTGAAAAAAATTAAGCATAAAATTTAGACACTATAATGCACTTGGGTTTGTCTTATTCAAAATCACACAATTTCTAAGATAGTTTTGCAGAAGGGCACTTAACAAAAGGCAGTAGAAATAATTAAAAGGTGTATATGGTTATTTTTTCTTTGGTATTTTAAAATATAAAGGAAAAACATCCAAGTAGATCATTATTTTATTGAACTATAAGAGACTCTTTCACATTAAGGCTGTTTATGAAACTTTAGCCCATGTGCCTTAGATTTGAATTTAAAATCAACAGCATCTCAAAACAAGCAATACCACACAGTCATTAAAAATAGTTGTCAGCAACATTCAAGGAACAGATCAATTTATTCTACAGCTTGTGCAATCCACACTGAAATTCACACTGGGAGGGAGGGAGAGAGAGAAAGAGAGGGAGGGAGGGAGGGACAGAGAGAGGGGGAGGGGGAGAGGGAGAGAGGGAGAAATCTTATTTTTTTCAATTGGAAGGTTTTTCAAATATTTAAGTTAGCTAAATAAATCTTGGCAAGACTGGGATAAAGAGGTATCTAAACCACTCTTTTTATTTTAATTTTAAATGCAACTGTAAATATCTAATTTATAGGAGATATTTGTAAGAGAAATTCCTTTATACCATTCCTTTCCAACCTGGTTCCATGATTGCTTACTCAAAAGTCAAGACATCTGGAATTAGAGAAGTCTGGTTTATAATCTCGCAATCCAATATGTATTTTCTGAAAATGAAAAATGCTTAAATCTAATTGGTTTATGGTTTAATTGAGGTCAAAATATTTTTTTATTCTAATTTCACCCAAATTTTGGAAAGTCCAACTCTTCCCCCCATATTTTAAATTAATTAAATTGGTGTCATTTAATCTTCCCAGACAATTTTATACTAGCTTCTATTTGGTGGATCCCAAGATTCTGTTAAAAACAAACAAATACAGAAAACCCAAGCTTGATTCCATCCATTGTTTGATTGTTGTACTTGATTCAAGTAGTTAAAAGTTCTTCATTCAATTTCTTTGTTGTTTGTACCATCTTTCAACTTTGAAAACATTGATGCCTAGGAGTAAGTCCCACTAAATTAATTAGCTTACTTTTCAGTTCAGATGTAGAATTTGTGTGTGTGTGTGTGTGTGTGAGAATGAGTGAGAGAGATTTTGTGTTTATAAGCATGTGAAAAAACAAAGGGAATAAAATTTTCAAAAGCATGTTTTCAATAAGTGGACCATTATACCTTGAGAATGTTGGGAAAATGGTTGTCAACAAATGATCACAGATCTTTTATAAGGTAAAGCACAGAATGCTGAATTCTGTGTCAACTATGTGTGAAATTTTCACAAGAGTAAACCCTCTCTTTAACATTATGATTTGTTCTGAAAAACAACATAAATGACCATCAGCTTGCTCATTTTAGAGCAGGCTGAATGTTGCATTTTAAAAAATGAATGGAACATGTTTTTGTCTTTTCTGAAAAGATATGAAGTCATGTGAAACAGAAATAGTTTAAAGTATTTTAATACACTTGAGGAAGAATAATATTTTTATGTATTCAGAAGAATCAGGGTTTCTTGCTTTTCCCAATACAATTCTCCTGTAGTTTCAGAATATAAATATCCCAGTTTTATTGTGGACAGATATTTTATTGAACTGTGCTTTTCAGAGGAGCAGTCGTTGACTTATGACCATGTCTGAAATTAGGATGGATCTCCCCAGAGGAACTTATGATCTTTGGAGTAAATCATAAGTACTCCAAAGTAGGTATTTTGGGGCTACAATGGCTGTGCATACCTCTGTGTTCATGTGATTGCCTTTTTGACACTTTGGCAACTGGTTTACCATTATGGTCATTTCTAACACCCCACAGTTTGTGACTTTTTTGCCAGTTTCCAGTGCTTACTTTCAGTTTCTAGCAAAAATAAAATTAATTGGGAAAAAATAATTGGGGTTTCGCTTAAGGACTACTTTCCTTAACAACTACTGTAAAAATGGTTAAAACTTCAAATCTGGTTATGTGATGCCTTCACTTGTGACTGTAATGACTTACTGTATGACTATAATTCTGGGCTTAATTATGGTTGCAGGTTGAGGATTACCTGTACAGCTCTTAGAATTGGTACAGAATAAAATAGTATAGGTTCTCCTGATTGAATAGAAGATTTCCAAGGTCCCTTCCAGGTCATTCCATTCTAAATTCTAAATTCCTAGTCCAAATTCACAAATGTCTCAGAATTCTCAGGATGGTAATCTCAACATAGTTGAAAGATGGTAGGCTGGAGAAGAAACTGAAACCTTATGTAAATTAGTGAATGGAATTTTAATTAACTAAAAAGAAGTGCCATTATTGTTGGGCTCCGGGTATCCGTCTGTCCATCCTGGAGCCTGAAATATCTGATGGGGCTCTCCGGGGGCACTGTGCAAGTCCAGCTGACAATGCCCATACTAGTTTCCCTGAGAGGGGGTGAATTGACCCAGGATCTGGCAGATCCAGTGGACGCTAATAACTGCCTGGGGATATGGATGCCTGAATATGAACCGCTGGACGTGGACATTGGGGAGATGGGCATTGGAAAATCAAGACAAGACGGGAAGAGGGGGGGAAGGTTGGGAGACATAAGGAACAGTGAAATAGGGTAAGGTGCAGGGACATAGGCACAGGTACGCTCCGGAGATGAGTGGAAGACGACGTTTAACTGTTCACTGGAGAACTACCAATTCTGGCCATACTACCCTGAATGCGCCCAATCCGGTCTGATCTTGGAAGCTAAGCAGGGTCAGGCCTGGTTAGTACTTGGATGGGAGACCACCTGGATACAACAATTTCTCAGATAATCAAAATTGTGTAGCAGCACTGAAAACAATGCATAGTTTTAAACCCTATCCATGTCAGTTCTTTGTTCAGAAATGTAGTTTATAGTACAGTTAGCTATAGTTTACATAAACAATAATGGCATGGGAGTAAGATTAAGTCATGGAGTTTAAAGCCTTAATTTTTGGGTGGAAAATAATAGAGCTTCCAATCTTGATTTTCCTTCTAGGGTTTTATAACCAAACTATTGCTACAGCTTCATATTGGCAAATTCATACTTTTAAGACACATTTTTGCCATATGACTTATAATTGAATCAAAGAATAATGGGGGAAAAGTATCTGTATTGTCGATTCTAACATTGACAACTATAATGAAGAATAAAAGAGAGAAAGGAATAGATTTGTGTCTCTATTTGTGCTTCACCATCTACACTTGCTTCAGTGATATATTACAGAATGCACATGCAAAATTGAAATACTTAAGGTTACCCCAGATTGTCTTGGCAAGTTTGTCATCCCACAGTTCACTTTTTACATACAATTTCACAGATTGTATGCCAAATTCAGGGGTGGGCTGCTACTGGTTCTACCCGCCCTTTAGAACCAGTAGCTCTGAAGAGCAGCATACACAGAACCGGTTCTGTGTTTGCTGCTGTTTGGCTCACCTGGGCTCTTATCTAACCTTTATTTCCTGCTTTTTCAACCTCAGCTGCTTTGCACAGCACAGCTGAGGTTGAAAAAGCAGTAAAAAAGGCATTTTTCAAATGCTGCGCACCCGTGCGCAGCGTTTATCAGCTGTTCAGGTGACACAGCTTTAGGTGTATTACACACACGCACAGCATGCGTGTGGTGCAAAATGTAAACACTGAACCAGTAGTAACATCGGTTGAATCCCATCTCTGGCCAAATTGATTTCATAGCAGTAAGAAGTCAGTATCACTAAAAGGGACCTAAGCACATTGTTTTGGCCTTATTGTGTGTGTTTCAGGGTGAGGGAATGGTAGGAGTGATATGGATATGACAGGCCTTTGGCAAGCATGTTGCTTAAATTCAGCTGCAGAATGGCCAATCTTTAGCAGCATGGTTTTAAGCTTATGGAGATTGGGGGATGGAGATGGAAGTCCTTTTGGGAACGTCCTGCTCCAATTCTGATCCTTAATTTTGAAATACTGTATCCTCCCCTGCCCCCATCAGAATATTCTAAATCAGCAATTATACAAATAAATATCAGGATGGCAATCAGGATGTCTGATTTTGTATAATATATGAATCCATATTTATTTTCTTTCCATACATTATCAGTAGACTCCTTAAACTTTATTTTGAACAGCATATGATTTGCCTGATTTGTCCTTTGAAACTATGCATTATGACTTTGTTGATCATTTTTGCAACTGCTAATGAATGAAATCTTTGCTGTATTGGGAACCATGCCTTTCACAAGGTTTGCTAAGGAAATGTAACATCCATATAGACAAGTCTTCTTCAACTTAGGGATCTCTAGAAATTTTGGTTGGAAATCTTTGTAGTCCAATACCCCTAACACAGTAGGATCAAAAGTGGGGTGATAATTAATAAATGATCAGGCTACTTTAAAAGAAGTACATTAATAAAATTATGATAGTTATAGGGCAGAATTACTATAAATTTGGAATTGCACTCTAATCCTTCAAGCCTTAGTTAGGTAGTTCACATGTTTAAAGAGAGAATAACAGTAAACCATAACTTGTAAATTTGAATGTAAAAGGAAAATATGCTTTGGGGTATTGAAAAAAAAAAGCAACAACAACTAATTGAATTGAAATATGAAAAGGAGATAGAAGAAAGACAGAACAAATTAGCACTAGCCTTATTCTTTATCTGTTTCTTTGAGTAATCATTGCTTTCATTTTAGTTTTAAAGAAAAATGTATTTCTACTGTGCTAGCTGCATAGGAAAGATTTAAAACCTCTGGAAAAGGAAAACATGGCGAAAATGTCAATTTTCACATAGCAATAGCAGTTAGATCTATATACCATTTTTCAGTGTTTTACAGCCCTTTCTAAGCCGTTTACAGAGTCAGCATATTGCCTCCAACATTCTGGGTCCTCATTTTATCAACCATGGAAGGATGGAAGGCCAAACCAATCTTGAGTGAACTGCTGGCACTCAGCAGAAGTAGCCTGCAGTACTGTACTCTAACTACTGCACCACATGGCTCAAATAATTATTTCTGTGCCATATTACTTAGATGAAACATCTTTTACATTTGAAGATAGTACAAAATATATCTGTAGAATAAGAGAAGCATGTCTATTAGTAATTATTGTCCCATAATTATCTTAAGGCAATTAGTTGAACTATTCTGTCTCATCCAGAAGCATGTGAAAATAATTTAGCTTCTTTGTACTGACTCAGAAAATAGTAGAGTATGAAAGTCCCTTGATTTCAAACTACAACAGGTAATAGATAGTAATAGGTAATTTAAACAATCCATGAAACCATGACCCTAATACCTCTGAATCTGAGTACCCACAGCATTATGCTGTTTTATTGGCTGAATGATGGACCAAAATGCCAGTTCAATAAATACATTATTTTTTCTTGTTCTTTTTATATTTATATATATATATATATATATATATATATATAAAACATGTATATTTTACAGACCCCATAGCAATATGGGAAATAAAGATCCTTCTACAAAAAGAAGATGTTAAGTTAATGTACAAAATAAAGCTTTAGTGTTTTTTTTTTAAACCCATCTGGGCAAGAAAGTCTTATACCAGTTAGTAGTGCTAGCACTTCTTTGCTTGAAAGGCCCAGGTAAAGCAAGGAATTGAGAAGATATATTATCAGGTGAATGTTATCTGCTTTCCCTTTCTGGATATTGCACCTCAAAGACCTTCTTTTGTCAGGAAGGATTCAGTAGATCTAAAAGAACAGAAGCCACTGCTGCGAGGACAGAGACAATGCAAAGTGATGCTATGGTGCTTTCAAAGGCACAACTTTTGAGGTGATGGTGGAATACAAGGTCTGGGTGTGGCTGTTGGTCCACCTGGTTTGAGAACCAAATAGATGGGTTGACAGAGATGAGTCCATCCGTCATTTTGATATCAGAAGGCATGGTGGTTGTGCTACAAAAAAAAAAACATGAAGAAAATATTATTCATTTAATACTGTTCAGGTGAGTTGGGAAAAATAAATAATATTTCGGATATTCATTCCATTTTAATAAAACTGGTGCAGAGTCAAATAAAGAGTACCAATAAAGGAGAAGGTTTGTAGCTCAGGGTTGAAATAAAGGGTCCTTGCTGTGCTCTCTGAGCTAGCTTGTTTTCTTGCAGACGTGTCATTACCCTAACTAGGTAATATCATCAGTGCTAGTGATGATGTTACCTAGTTAGAGTAATGAAACATCTGCAAGAAAACAAGCTAGCTCAGAGAGCACAGCAAGCACTCCTCAAAATAAAAAGTCTCACTAATCTTTTGAATAAAAAGTCCTTGGTGGCTCAGGCTGTTAAATGCCTGCTCTTAAGATCCAGCTGTCTACAATTACTGTAGGCTCGAATCCCACCAGGCTCAAGGTTGACTCAGCCTTTCATCCACTCAGGGTAGGTAAATTGAGGACCCAAGATTGTTGGGGGCAATAAGCTGACTTTGTAAAATGCCGCTTAGTAATAAGCAGGCATATACAATGGAATGAAGGCTATTGCTGAGCACATTGGGTTGTGCTCCAAAAATTGTAAGCCGCCCTGAGTCTTTGGAGAAGGGCGGCATATAAATGTAATTAAAAAAAAAATGGCCACACATAATTACTTTTCCCTCATAGTTGTCACAGGAAAGGGGTAATATAAGAAATGGCATTTTTTTATGTTTAAGATAGAAATAAACAATACAGTCTACTGTGGCAATGGAAAAAGTCATCCTTTAGTTGAACTCAACTCCTGCTGACTGAGGCAGTTTTCTGGCAACAGTGGTTAGTGTTTTTGTGCTTCTTCTTCCTGATGTTATCTACAGATCTGGTTTGTAGTGGTTCAAATCAAGTCCATCTATATTCTAATCAGGTTCAATGTTGTTTAGTTGTTTTTGAGACCAATGAAACTCTGCTAGATTCTATCTTCTGTTGGCATGAAATAATCTTCATTTGCACTTCATTTGCAATAATAGCAGTGTCATTTTTTTAATTCCTCTTTAACAATCTTTATTAGCAGTATCGTTTATTTGAATAATAGCCCTGTTAAGTTTGCATGAAGAGTCAGACGCGAGGAGTTCCAGCAAAGACTTTATTAGTGACTACAGCTCGAATGGACCCGTTCTGGCTTGGCTACGGCTGCTTCTTATAGCCTGCAGCCGTAGCTGCCAGCCAATGGGAGTGCAGGGTTTCTTCCCGCACTATTTAAACCAATACCATTTGACATTTTACAAGAACAGTTCAAATAAACCAATAACATTCAAACCTACATACATAACAAGCCCCTTCCCCTCAGCAAATACAACTGTATGTTAAACTATATGAAGGACATGGGAAAGAGTTGAAGAATGCATTTGGGAGAAACTTCAGAGTAAAAAGAATAATTAAGAAACAAGATAGGTCATAAAAAGAAACAAAATAGAGAAAAAGGCTTAGAGTTTTCTCATTTGCAAATTCAACTGAAAATTATGTAGTTATGGTTATGACATCGACTACTTGGCATTTCCAATGGAAAGTGGATTGGTTTTAAATTTTGTCCCAGAAAACACCTAGTTTTTTCTTAGCACAGCCCACAAGCATTTCAATCTATAGATAGATCTAAAACTATCATGTGGGGTCACTAACATTATTATTTTTGAGATACTCTAGATGAAAAAGACCCCACACCTTTCAATAGACAGTAAGTCTGTTCTTATTGAACAAACTTTGCCAAGATATTCCCTCCCCCTCTTAGCTGGATTATGAAAATGAAAATACTGTATATTTGAAAGATAGTCTCCACTGATGAAAACTGGTGCTTAGATTTACTGTTTCAGACAACTGCAGAGGGTGAATGCCTTGAAAAATCTAATAACCTTTGAAGCATGTGCTTGGAATGATTATTTCATCTCCAGTCTAATGAATTAAAGATGTGAGAGGTTTTTTTTAATTTGGCAAAAAGAATTTCATCCTTATTAAAAACAGTCTGTCAGGAAATGATAGATCATTCATTCTTTGTAATAAAAAGCAAAACAATTCTGAAGTTGCTACAACTGCTCAGGCTGATGGGGCTGAAAAATATCATGGATTTTCATGAAGTGCCTGTGTGGTCCTCAGACAACACAGAACAACGTTAACTCTCCCTTTTGCCCTCTTTCTTACCTCCCAAAAATATTTTGATTCTTTTTGTAATATTTTGGAAACATCTCTTCACAATACCATATACTATGACTTATTACTACAGTGGATCCCAAGGTCTTCCAAAGAATCAGCCCAATTTTTCATCCAAGTCTCTGCTTTGAGAATAGACTCTTTCTGTATGTATCGCTTAGTTTGTCAATTTTTCTCAGCTAGACAAGGCAGAAGAAATTCTGGATAGGCACAAAGTCTGGATAGTTAAAAGACTGTCATGCAAAAAGGTCTAAACTGCATTCCCTAACTGACTGACATCTCTGAGAGGCACCATACTGGGCAAATCTCATCCCTAAGCAGAGACAAAAACTATTTCACTATAAGTTATTTAAGGCTACTTAATTAATATGAAGCTAAATGACTGTATTTGGAAACACGAGTTGAAATGAACTTCAAATTCTGCTATTGTAACAGGAGTTCTGTTCACTGATCTTTTATCTTTCTCTTATGTGGGAGTTAAGGAGTATTTGGCTGTCTTGGCTGTGCATATTCTATATTATTATCTTTTTGAAACAGCATAAACTTGAGGTAAAAAGCAAATTTGATAAAAAGCCAATTCTCAAGAGCACATTCCTTTCCTGTTCATTGCTTAGAAGAGGTGTTTAAATGGGACAGACCTTGAAGAAACAACGTATTAGATTATTAGGAATCAGTAGCATTCCAAATAATCTAAGAGAGTTGAACAAAGCTTGGCTTTGTTCTTTATTTTGTCTGCCAAAGCCCACAGCAGGCAGTGGCCGTGAAAATTTTGAGAATCCCCATGTTATACAGATCAAAATTTCATTTTTTAAATGCTGATTTATTGCCCAGATCTGACTGAAATGATATCACTAATGTTATTCATTGGAAGAGTTTTATTTTTTATTTTTTTATTTGTTTGTCAAACATGTATAAAATAACAAGTATAAGTATGAACATGAACATGAACAAAGGAAGTAAATACCGATAAATGGGGACAGTAGGACAGGGATGGTAGGCACGCTGGTGCGCTTATGCACATTCCCTTTAAGGACCTCTTAAGAATGGAGTGAGGTCCATGGTAGTCAGTTTGAGATTGAAGCTGTGAGGGTTTGAGGCTGTAACAATGGAGTTGGGTAGAGCATTCCAGGCATTGACTACTCTGTTGCTGAAGTCCTATTTTCTGCAATCGAGTTTGGGGCAGTTTACCTTAAGTTTGTATCGATTATTTGCCCATGTATTATTGTGGTTGAAGCTGAAGAAGTCATTGACTGGCAGGATGTTATAGCAGACAGTTTTGTGAACTATGCTTAGATTGGACTGCAGGTGGCACAGTTCCAGATTGTCCAAACCCAAAATTTCAAGCCTCGAGGCATAGAAAATTCTATTGTAAGTAGAGGAGTAGAGTACTTTTCTCGAGAAATACCTCTGAACCCGCTCAATTGTGTTAATGTCGATATACATTGTGGGTTCCATGCAGACGAGCTGTATTCAAGAATTGGTCTGGTTTTTCACACACATTCGTTTAGAAAAGGCTCTCATAGTAGAAAAGGTGGAAGGAAAGAGAGGAGGACAGCCAATAGCAAGGTGGATGGGCTCAATTATAGTGGTGATGAAGACCTGAAGGACCAAGTTAGGGACAGATTGTTGTGGAGAACATTTATCTGTGTGGTCATTAAGATTTGATGGCTCACAATCTCTCACTCAGTCAATTGATTTGTCACCATGCAAGTTATTTTGCATTAATTGCATATCCAGTTGCCATACTTGCAAGAGACTTGATAGCCTCAAAGGATGAAGTATTATAGTGAAATATGTGAAGCTGTTCCCCATGTCTTGAAAGAGTAGAGGCCCCATTCTTTTAATCATCTTTTCTCCTTGTTGGAGAAGAGACAAGATGCAACATTTTGAAGGGTCATGCTTTAAACACTGTAAAAAATCTACTACTGAAATTTAAACATATGTTGTAACTCATTGTATCTATTTCACATAATTAGGAGTTCTGTGTTGCTTTTCTTTTCCCCATAGTATACTGATTTCCTTTCCGGAAAATGTGAACCAGTTTTAAATTAATTATGTTTAAATTATAAGGCTACTAAGATGTAAACAGATCAGAGCCCTCCTCCCACAATTATTCATGATTTTGGGAACTTGTAAAAAAGAGTGTCTAAGAGGGATAAAGCACTTTTTGGATTCAAAGTCATAAATAAATTATTGGGATAGTAAGAAAGGAATGAAGTTATCTAAGTATTGCATTAGTATGCAATACTAATGGAGAAATGATAGGATAAGGCTTTCATGTGGGTCACTTTAGGACAGGGGTCTCCAACCTTGGCAACTTTAAGACTTGAGGACTTCAACTCCCAGAACTCCTCAGCCAGCTGGCTGAGGAATTCTGGGAGTTGAATTCCACAAGTCTTAAAGCTGCCAAGGTTGGAGACCCCTGCTTTAGGACATCTGACTGTTTCCTCATTTTTCCAATTCCTAAACTTTCATAGGAATATTTACTTTTTTTTTTGTATTTGGATACATTTTGGCCAATCTTGCTGGGGCTGGATGCCACCTACAAAACATAGAATTATATTCTATTCTTTATGCTCTTCCATTATTTTACCTGCATATTTTATCTTCATTTATCATATCTATCAGGAAACTAGGTCTCCCAAGAGCAGCTGTTGCACTACTTGCACAAGTGCAGCTTCATGAGCCTGGGCAGGATTGTGCTGATACAACTAAGATGTAGATATGATCCTTTTCCAGTAGTTGATTTATGTGCATGGTGTTTAGCCAGGTGATGATGAATATGTAATTTAATATATGTACATGTAATTTACAGAGTGCTCACAAGACTACATAATCAAACTTGACTAGGTTAAGGGTGTTTCTCCTAATGCCTCTTTTGCTCACATCATTGTGTTTTTTAAAACATCCCAGAAAAAGCAATGGCAACTCATTTCCTTTCCACCTTGTTGCCAACACAACTACATGGATGTGACCATGAAGTCACTAATAGTCAATCTTGATCTGAAGAAGACCTTACTTATTATGCAAATATAACTAGGATGGTAAGGTAATAATTTATTTTATAAAAGTCTCATCCAGTCTTTCAAAGCATTGCTCCTCTTCTCTCTCATGATAGGTGTTGCACTCATGTTGTAAACATCAAAGATGCTTTCCCCGGGGCTTTTAAGTAATGGAGAAATGGTCCTATCTATTCATGTGGATTCCATTAAATATGATCTGGGCCTTCTTGAGCAATTTTGAAATGAGGCTCTACATCAGTAGTACAACTTCCTACTGATTTCTGGTAAGAAAACCAACTTCTATTCCTTTGGGTAGGCATAATCTATTTTAAAGGCTAAAAAATGCCCTTTTGCCAAAGTTACAGGCATCCCCAAGTGATGTACTGTCTTTTTTTCATGATGTCACCATGTTACTGGGGGCTCTGGATCCCCAAAATATAAAGAAAACATTTGCAAATCTTTGACAGAATAAAAATGTCCATCCCCCTATCTGATGCCCGTGTTCTAAAGTTGAGAAGCAAATTAAACATACTCCATTTGAAACTCACACTGTGCCTTCTGCACCTTGTCCTTGTTTCAGGTTATGGTGTATCTTGCACAATTATACTATGAGAACTGAGAAATGTATGGAGCACATATATTGAGCTGAAATATTCAAGGGATGAGTAAGTTTCAATCTGACATCCAAAACTGGGCAATCGTATCCAAAAATAATGTGAGGGCCCTTCTTTGTGCCCAATCCTGTGCAGTCATTCATTTTGTACAGGTGAGGGTTCAAAGCATATTTAGGAAAAGGAAACATATGGAAGTTTCAGCATCTCTCTGTTCCCTACAGATTTGCATATTGAGCATAAAGAACTGAAGAGCTGGTAAATAAGCATGATTCGATGAAATAGTGAATCAACTTTGGTATGATGAGGCAGAACTCTTGAAAACATGGAAGTTTGCAAGTATGAAGTCTTAATCGGGTCTTGTCGTTTCCACACCAATGCCATGATGTTTTGAATTAAGACTTCACTGAATGAACCTGATGCAGAACCAGGGCAGATTTTTTAAAAAATAAATTAACATATGCACATGTATACACCTCCCCATGCCCTTTGATAGAAACTTCACAGCTTCGTAGCTTTTGGGGGAAGTGAGAGTACACACAAACAGCACAGTTCATGAGTTCACAATAGCAAAATTCACCTTGCAGGATCAACTTAGTATAATAAAATATTCATCATGACAGAGAGTTCTGCTTTGTGTCATTACACTGCCTAAAAAGGAAGCGTGAAATGTCTGAAATTCTAGCACAATTGATAAGAGCTATTTCTGGCTACAATTAATGCAGTTTATTGCAGTTGCTTTAATCACTCCTTGTACATCTCTCCCTCCCTCCCTCCCTCTGTTTCTTTCCCTCCCTCTCCCTCTTCCTCACTCCCTCTCCCCAACCTTCTCTCTCCCTCCCCCCTCTCTCTGTGCAAATGTTTAGGCTAAAAGACTTGCCAAAGCACTTTAATAGTAATGATGTTTTCCTTTGGTATTGAGTATCTATTGTCCACATGCTACAAAAATGTCATTTTTTTTTTGCATTCTTATCCTTTCAAGTGGAGAGCACACATGCTGGGAAGGAAAGGAAACTTTGCTCCTGAGATTTAAGAAACAGAAATACAAAAATAAAGCCTTCAGCATTATAGGAAGCTGGGGACAGACATCAATTATTATTTACCTTCACAGGTAAATAATAATTATCAAAAGATTTATAATTAAGAGTTCTTATCCTCTGTTGATTGTCTTGTCTTCTTTTCCCTGATTTTACACAGACAGCAATAAAGGTTATATGAAGTGGTTGAGAATGCTCTGAATCTAAAAACAATGTATATCTGTAGAGTTTCTTACAGATGTTATATCCCTGTCATGAATTAAGGACATTAAATTACAAGAGTTTTCCATGTGGACCTAAGGACTCTTGTCCTTTCAAAGCAGCACGAATGACAGGGTTACTGGAAATAAGCATATGATACTTACCCTTCTTCTATCCGGACCCATAGATCATTGAATTGCCTTTGGCGGTGGATTTTATATTGTTTCTTGTGCCAGTTTTTCTGCCGTCCAAATTCTTCTAGCTGGCTGATGCTATCTGGTAACAGGAGGTGTGGAGGAAGGCTATCTTCTTCATTGGCAAGAGGAGGTGCTGAAGACGAAGACAACTGTACACGCTCAATGACAAGGGGGGCAGCTGTTGCAGAGGAAGGGTGATATCTGCTTGCCTTGGGACTGCAAAATAAGTAGATTCATCAAGAAGTGATGTGTGAAATAGGATAGAGAAATTCAGATATTAAACACAACCTCTGCTCTTCCAAGGCCTCTTAGCTGTATTGCATCAAAGACACTTATACCATGCACTTTCCTTCTTACTGTACCTATAATCAACATAGATACATATTAATTCAAAGATTAAGAGACCACAGAAGAGGCAGTGCATTCAATTCAAAGTTTAAGAGACCACAGAAGAGGCAGTGGACAGATAATGATACTTGAAATGTTCCCATACAGTGTCCATGATAAAGGCAAAGAGTCACACCTGAAGATTCTGTCAGTTGGTATTCTCCATGTACCCCAAAGGAGTATAGTTTTAATTCATCATGACTTCAGTCTTAGCACAATGTAAGTGTGTGTACATTGTATTAATAAGCATTTTAATATCCTAAATTGCTTAATGAGATTAAAAACAAACTTAAGCATACAGGTAGTCCTTGACTCACAACCATTCATTTAGTACTGTTTGAACTTACATTCATTTAGTGACTGTTCAAACTTACAAAGGCACTCAAAATGTGACAACTGTTCCTTGCACTTAAGACTACAACAGCATCCCCAAGATCAAAATTTGGGCACTTGGCAACCACTATGTATGTATGACAGTTGCAATGTCCTGCATTCGTGTGACCATTACTTGTGACTTTCCCAGGCATCTTCTGAGAAGCAAAGTCAACAGGAGATGTCAAATTCACTTAACGACCACAGGAGTCATTTAATTGAAGCGATTCACTTAAGAATTATTAAAACAACTTGTAAAATTGGACATGACTCACTTAATAACCACCAATTAACAACCAAAATTCTGGACACAACTGACCAGAACTAACTTGAGGACTACCAGTAATGAGTTCTTTCCTCACTTACAATCAAATATTGACTATATAAGCATTGTATTATACAATAAATAACGAACTTAAGATACTATTTAGAAGCCATTATCTTCCATAGATGCTGGGTCCAGCATTCCCTGATAGAAGTATAATTTTTATTTTGATAGCAAGATTTCTTTCTCTCCTTTTTTTTAAAGAGAGGGCAGTTTATATGGATTACACTGAGGAATTCTTTTTATTGCCATGAACCCACGCTTCCAAAAGTGTTATTTTGAGACTATATGTATACATAGGGATTTCTTTTCAACATAATTTGACACAAATTGTGAATTCCATGGGCTTCTTTAGTACTTATTTGCCTCTGCTTCGAAGTGTTTCCTTTCAGTAGATAAGTTTTGTCTTGTCTTTGAAAATACTAATTTACTGGCAGTTTTATAAATATATCCTGAGCTGCATTACCTTGTCAGATGAGAAATGGCCACAAATATAAAGCAGCCACTTAAACCATAGTGTATTAGGGTCAACCTGTAAGTTTAATATTTAATTATTCTGCACATTTGTGCTTTGATCCCTGCAATATTCAGGAACAATAAAATTAATTACATTGGATATAGTAATGATATGGCTAGGCAACTTCTACACAAGATACAACAGTCTTGAACTTGACTAGGACTACTGCTTTTCATCAGGTGTTTTTATAGATTTATAGATTTGAATGGATGTATATGTATCTATACTTACATATTTAGATAAAGGACTACGAAGAAGCAGGATAGAAAGAGCATTGATGTTTTTGAACCTTAGCGTTGGACAATACCACGATAGACAAGAAAACAAACAAATCAATCACTGAACAACTGAACCCAGAGTTCTAATTATGCCAAGACTAGCTCTCTAGCAAATGCTGTAATATTAACAAAGGTAGAGAAAGAGAATAGGAAGACCAGCAGTAAAGCGGATGGGCTCAGTTATAGTGGTGATAGATATACTGTTGGAAGAATGAAGGACTCCTGGAAACATATACGATACTCCTAGAAAAAAAAATCTGCAATTAAGAGTTAACACTATATGTTGTCTGTCTGTCTGTCTGTCTGTCTGCCTGCCTGCCTGCCTGACTCACTCTCTCTTCATCATAATCATCCTCTTTTAATGACCCCATAATTCCTTGTGAGGTGAAGTCTGGGCAACTAAATGGAGCTGAGTGCTTACTGGCCAGATGCCCTTCCTGTCACCAATGAGAAGTTTTTTGCAGCAGATATATTCTCAGTGTGCCCAGAGAGAGAAATATCTGCCCCTATCTAAGACTGAACTCACAGTCTCCTGATTGTGAGGCAAGAGCTCCACCTCTAGACCACCTCACTACTCATCTATCTATCTATCTATCTATCTATCTATCTATCTATCCATCCATCCATCCATCCATCCATCCATCTATCTATGTATCTATCTATCTATCTATCTATCTATCTATCTATCTATCTATCTATCTATCTATTATCTGTCTGTCTGTCTGTCTATCTTTCTATCTATTATCTATCTATCTACCAACCAACCTACCTACCTAATATCTGAATATTGTGGGATTCTCTGTTTTCAATCATTTTTGCATATTCAGTAAGATCTAAGAGAGATGGCATGTTCTGAATCCTGTCACTTAGGCAATGTGATGAGATGTACTTTCTCTGTTATTACTCTATCCTTTGGAATAGCATTGTTCCTGAGATTTGGCTGGTCCCCATAAAGCCTTGTCTTTTAAAAGGCATTAAAAATATGTTTTTGGGTTTTTTTGCCCCCAGACCAGAGGTGGTATACAGCAGGTTCTGACCAGTTCTGGAGAACCAGTAGTGGAAATTTTGAGTAGTTCTGGAGAACCGGTAGTGGAAATTTTGAGTAGTTCGCAGAACCGGTAGTGGAAATTTTGAGGAGTTCAGAGAACCAGTAATGGAAATTTTGAGGAGTTCGCAGAACTGGTCGTGGAAATTTTGATGAGTTTGGACAACCGGTAGCAGAAATTTTGAGTAGTTCAGAGAACTGGTAGTAGACATTTCGAGTAGTTCAAAATACCACCTCTGACAGGCCCTTCCCCCATCTATTCTCTGCCTTCTGAGTCCCAGCTGATCTGCTGGGTCTTCTTTGGTTGTCCTGAACAGGAGAACGGAGCTGGAAAGCAGGCTAAGTGGGGTGGGGCGGGAATGGGGATTTTGCAGTAACCTTCCCCTGCCATGCCCACCAAGCCATGCCCACCAAGCCACATCCCCAGAACTGGTAGTAAAAATTTTTGAATCCCACCACTGCCTCAGACATCAAGTCTGGGTGTGATAGGATCCTCTGAATGTGTTTGTCTTGGCACTTTGTGTGCATATGTTTCAGTTTTGGTTTATGTTTTTATGTTTTTTTATTATGTGGTTGGTATGAAATTCACTACTGTTAGTTGATGATGGAGGCCATCATCACTGAACCGTGTACTGACTGGGTGGCTATAAAAATGTATATAAATGATCCACAGATTGAAACTATGTTGTCAGCAGTAAGTTATACCTTTTCAACCTGACAAAGTGTAAATTCTTTGGTCGTAAAATGGTCTGGCCACTGTGCAACCAGTTCCAGAAATGGCTATTCCTTCAATACAGAACCCCAAGTTCTTACTTTGTAGCTTTCCAACATTCAGCTCTGTCACTGAAAGAAAAAGTTATACTTGTAGCAGGCATGGCTTTATGAATTTTCCCTAATTTACCTGACATTCTGAGTCAAACATAACTTTTATATCAATGGTAGGATTCAATTTTTTTACTACTGGTTCTGTGAGCATGGCTTGGTGGGTGTGGCAGGGGAAGGATACTGTAAAATCTCCAGTCAGAGGTGGTATTTGCCAGTTCTCTGAACTACTCAAAATTTCCACTACCGGTTCTCCAGAACTGGTCAGAACCTGCTGAATACCACCTCTGCTTTATATTAGTCTTGTCTTGTGGACAATTTAGAAACTACAGCTGGTACAAAGTGTAGCTTGACTAGAATCAGCCAATCCAAATATACTCCCTTAGTTCTATTGTACTCCTTCTGAACTTACTCTAGGATCCAAAATAATATTGGTCAAATTATCAGGAGGACTGCATTTGCCCTTGTTTTAAAAGGCACAACTATTAAGTCTACATTAAAAATCACACAGAACTTCTTTGTCCAAAACCTATTATTTGAGACAATGCTTTCCAAGTATTTTAAGCTGTTTTCACCCACATTATCCACTCAATGCCCAAACTATCAGTGCTATTGGGTATCAATTGATTTTATTACAATAATATGTCATATATTGGATCAAACATTTGCTCTGAGCCTGAAAAAAATCTCTGTAGACAGTGGTTTACCACTCTCAGCACTAATCCATTCAGATATAACTATAAACCTAGAATTTTTAACCATGGAATGTTGGCTAAACCACATTGGTCAGACTGGTGGCTAATGTTTAAATTAAAATTTTCATTTAAAAGAAATATGGCACAATACCATATTTGAATCCAGCCAAAGGCTGTGAAATAGTTCAGGTAAAGACAGGAAATTAGAAATAGTGAATTGTGGGTTTCAACAGCTTTCATGAGTAGTTAAAATGATTTCAGCCCATTCTGAATCATTGTGGTTCACTTTAAACAGATTAGCTTTGGAAACCATTTAATTAAACATGTGAAGCTTCCTAGACTGATGGGCTCATTATATTGAGGTGGTAGTGGAGGGAATGAGTGCAGGGCAGATAGGAGTGACTACAAACAAGCTACAGACTTCTGTAGATAAGCTGGCATTCTCTATAGGCGCATGATACCACTTGAAACTTCTGTAACCACTTGGGATGGTACAAAGTGTATCATCACTTGATTTCAGAGGAACATCAATGAAGACTGAAGAGTTCCATCTACAAAGCACAAGTGCAATGTGAAAGAAAACAGTGTAAACCAATTCCAATCTACTTTACTGAAATCTTTTTGAGGGACTGACATTCCCTGAAAACATACTGCAACAGCTACAGTAGCTGGACTCCTGAAGTACATGTAGACATAGAACTGCTTTTAAAAATGGTCTAGACCAGGGGTCTCCAACCTTGGCAACTTTAAGACTTGTGGACTTCAACTCCCAGAATTCCTCAGCCAGCAAACTGGAATTCTCAGAGTTGAAGTGGGAGTTGAAGTCCTCAAGTCTTAAAGTCTGAACCAGTTGCCCAGCATCTGAATTTTGATCACGTGACCATGGGGATGCTGCAAAGGTCATGAGTGTGAAAAACAGCCACAAGTCACTTTTTTCAGTGCGGTTGTCACTAAGTGAATGGCAGTAAGTTGAAGATTACCTGATTATAACCATATGCCATTGCTTCAATATAATCCGTGATTCTTTATTGGATTAAAGTCAAAATAATTGGCTTTGATCTTAAGGCCTTTCACTGATAGTTGTTCCTCACAGTAGTCTTGAAAATCTGTGAGTTTTAAAAGTCCTTGGATGCTCTCTCCAGATGAAGTGCTGGCATGCAACCAAGTGTAGACTGCAATTTTAAAGACGTTACCTCAACTCTAATTTTAAAATCAGATAAGCACCTTTTTATTTCCACAGCTCTAGTTTGTTTTAACAATTAAAATTCTTCTGTAATCTCTCAGATCTGTTCAGCCTACTTTTTAATTTTCTGCTGTTTAGAAGCTATGCCACTTCATATTTCTTTATTTTACCATTCCTATCATATTTTTAAATATATTTTAGTTCAGTGTTCTAATTGATCAACTTCTTTTATTTATTAAAGAGAGCTAATTGATGTTATGAAGAAAATAAGATAGCAAATCACAAATGGTAATAAAATGAGTATATTATTTTATAGCATAAAGTATTGTGCATAATAAGGTATGCTGAGGTTTAAACTGAATTGTCACTTGGATTGGGTTATTTTCACTTCCACAATCAACCATATATATAAATATTTCAACACAATCTGTACTCAAAAGAACTTGGCACCAAAAAACTAATCTTGAAATAAATATGTAAGTTATTTATTTATTTATTTATTTATTTATTTATTTAGACTCCCTAAGGACTCAGGGCAGCGAACATATAAAAAGAAATATATTTACAATAAAAAAATTAAATAAATACAAGTCTATAAATTACTAAAAAGCATTAAAAACAATTAAAATTACAATAGTAAACAATACAATTAAAACAACCCACCCCCGGGTCAATCCAGGCCAGCCTGCTGAAACAGCCAAGTCTTCAGGTTTCGACGAAAGGAGCGGAGATCAGGGGCCAAATGAAGATCCGCAGGGAGCTGATTCCATAGGGCGGGCGCTCCCACAGAAAAGGCCCTGGCCCTGGGAACCGCCAGCCGACAATGCCTGACCGACGGTATTCCCAGGAGGCCCCTCCTGTGGGAGCGCATGGGGCAATCGGAGTGTGATGCTGGCAGGAGGCGTTCCCACAAGTACCCTGGACCCAAACCATTTAGGGCTTTATAAGTTGTTACTAACACCTTGAAGGAAACCCGGAAGGCAACCGGCAGCCAATGCAAGTCGCGCAGGAGGGGTGTAACATGGGAGTATCAGGACACCCCCATCACAGCCCGCGTGGCCGCATTCTGCACCAGCTGCAACCTCCGAGTAATCCACAAGGGTAGCCCCATGTAGAGAGTTGACTTTGTGCTGATATTTTTCTCTCTCTATCAAATGCTACACCTGCAGTCAGAGCAGACAAGAATATAGAAATCAAAACTGAATATGTAAATTAAAGAATGTCTTTCTTTTGATATCTTTGCTGCTATTTCTATGAAGTTGAACATGGAATGTAAGATATCCTACAATTTTTAGCTTGACTATTGTACGTGTTGGCATTGTCCTTGTATTTTAATGTAACATTACTCCTATAGATTTATTTCCATATTGCCCTTGTATTTTAATGTTACTCCTGTAGATTTATTTCCATATTGGGGAAAACAAAACAAAACATGGTTTATAGCACTGTTTCATTTGGAAAGATGTTATTGTCATGGCACTCTTCCATATTTTATCAATTATTTTCCAAGTGCAATTTACGATATCTAAACTAGGCCTTCCTATCCGTGTGCTCTTCTTTATGCAGCTGTTTAAATATTAAGTCCTTAGGATAAGGACTTTTTCAAAATGCCCTCTCATTTTAAGAGGCCAGCTTATCAAGCATGTGAAAAAAAAATTCTGTGAGAGCCCCAAACAATGAAATACATTCTCTGGAATTTGCATTTGATCTAACAATCTTTTTTTTAAACAGTTTATTTATATATTTTCACATTACATATATATGTCCTTAGTGAACCACATATTGTCTGGATCAATTATTTTTATATAGTAATTCATTTCCCATTCCTAATCTCTACCTATACTATCCAGCTAGTGATGGGATTCAAAAATTTTACTACTGGTTCTATGGGCGTGGCTTGGTGGGCATGGCTTGGTGGGTGTGGCTTGGTGGGTGTGGCAGAGGAAGGATACTGCAAAATTCCCATTCCCTCCCTACTCCAGGGGGAAGGTTACTGCAAAATCGTTCCCTCCCCACCCACTAACCTGCTTTCCAGCTCATTCCCCTGTGCAGGGCAACAAAAGAAGACTCAGTCAATCAGCTGGGACTCGGGAGGCAGAGAATAGATGGGGGCGAGGCCAGTCAGAGGTGGTATTCCAAACTACTCAAAATTTCCACTACTGGTTCTCTGAACTACTCAAAATTTCCGCTACTGGTTCTCCAGAACTGGTCAGAACCTGCTGAATACCACCTCTGTATCTAACCATTTATAAAACAAGTCCCATGTTCGAAAATATTCTGTATCTTGTTTTTCTTTTATTTTTAGAGTCAGTCTATCCATTTCTGCACAATCTAAAATTTTTAATTACATCATCCTCTGTAGGTGTTTCCTCGTTTTTCCAATACTGCACAAATAAAATTCTTGCTGCTGTCACAGTGTGTAGTGTTAAATATAGGTTCCCTTTATCATACTTTTCAGGTATTACACCTAACAAAAATATTTCTGGCTTAAAATCTATGTGTTGTTTTAACATTTGTCCAAGCATGTACATATTTTTGTCCAATATTTCTTTGCTTTTACACTTGTCCAGCACATGATAATATGTCCCCGGTGTCTGGTTACATTTTCGATCTGACAATCTTTTCATTCCGGAATATTGAACCTTTTGAAGGTGTTATTTAATCTGGGCTTTATATTTTATGATTGATATATATATAGCTATATCAAGATTGTATTTAAGAGGGAGAGGCATAAGCTGCATTAACTGACTTGTTTAGAGAAGAAGACAGGAACAAAAACATCAACAAATAATTTCTTCATATAGTAAGCTATATATTTACAGTCAATGGCTTATTAAAAATAACAACAATTTTTCTACTTATGCTAGTTCTGGTCAATTAAAGTTGCTTATTGACATGAAAAGGAGAAAACCTTTATTACAATATTAGATCAGCATATGAAAAAGGATCAATGAAGGGAAATTAAGCTTACTTTTCCACTGGTTGTCCTGCAGGTATGTGCTCCACTTCAAATCCTGCTTGTCTCAGCACATCAATAACAGTGTTGTTGCCCAGGAAATGTCCTAAATCGATGAACAATAATAACAGAAAACCATTTGAGAAGCCAATGAAGCACATCCTCAATTACGCTTTAACTCTGATCAGCCATTCTTTTCTAAAATAAAGATTTCATTTATTGTTGGATTTATAGACAAAGCTATCCAAAAGGATTTGAGCGGATCATAAAGCAAAAATACCTGTCAAACAACTAATCAGCATTGTGATTCTCCTATTTATTTTCCTATTTCACTGCTTGGGGATTGGGAACACTACACTGAAAAGTTCTTGATGTTGAGCATTCCCACTGCGACTTGCAAATATTGGGAAAGAAAGCTTCTAGACAGCTTCATGTAGAAACTTTTTGAATCATATGGGAGATGCATTTTGGCATATACTGTACTGTGATGAATCTTCAGTTGCCTCAATGTAGCTAGGTACATGTAATGAACACGCACTCCCATTCAACTTCATAATTTTTATATGGCAAGGGAAATACAGAGCTGAAGAAGTGGATGAGAAGTGAAACCTCTTCAAAGAAAAACCAGAGAATCCAGTTTCTTGAAAAAGCACTTTTGGGACAACCATGACCTGGATGACTGAGAATCTCCATAGACAGGAGAAATAGTTATATGTAAGTCATCTGATTTACATATATTGCATCAGCTTCAGTGTTTCATGTCATTAATGTGAGGCAGGAGGCCTTTTCTTAATCCTCTTCCCAAATGGCACAAGATGGAATAATTTTGTGATCATTTCTATACATCTCAATCCATCACTGTCTAGATCAGGGGTCCCCAGACTTGGCAACTTTAAGACCTCTATGCTGGCTGAAGAATTCTGGGAGTTGAAGTCCACAAGTCTTAAAGTTGCCAAGTTTGGAGACCTCTGGTCTAGATTATTTTTTTCTATCTGTACAATAAAAGATCTTAAATAGTACATTCACATACTGTACATAAAATTACATAAAATCAATTTTTCAAAACTCCCTCACACATTCTTCCTTCAAAACAACTTCTTATAGCTGGGCTTAATGTTTAGGTCTAATTATGGAGGCTAACTTATAAGGTTGAGTTTAAAGTCTCCTTTCAAGAAAATGCATTTCCTTTACTTTTTATCAAGGCATTTATCGATTCATAAGAAACAGTTCCATAAAAACATTAGGGATTATTTTGTACTTGTCTTTTCTTGCAGTTTGAAAGAATGAACTTCAGAGACCTAATAAGCAATCTATTATTTGCATTTTGCTTTGAAAATTGTTGCTGAATGAAGAAAATTACTCATTCTAACTCAGATTTTTTTTACTTCTGAAATAGGTGATAGTTCTGCTTTATATCTCTATGTTACATCAATGGCCAAAAGTGAAAAGGGGGAGAAGATGGATTAACATAACAACTCAATTTCAAAAGGTGACTTTAAAATTGCATCTGCAGTAAAAGCACAGAACTCATATGTGATGAAAGCCAAACTACAGGAGAGTCAATTTTCTATCAGATCCAAGTTCTCCAGGAGAGTGGCATAAATATCTATTAATAATCTCAGCAATCACAAATGGGAACTGATATTGATAGTTTTTATTAAAGAAGCATTTTGAAAATTGACTTCAGCAGTATATTTATATGCTGGAAAGTGTCAATATATACTCTTGGACTTGTCAGAGGTAGTTTCAAATAGTATTTCATCTGCTTCAGTTTACATCATTCTCTCTGTGATATATTTCAGATATTTTTGGGAAGGGTACAATTGTCAGCTACATGTATATCCCCACAAGTAACTGGATAGTTAATATACAAATCTAAATTCTCTGTAACAGTATGTTCTGTGAAGCACAATGGTGTAATTAGATGGGTTTCTATGCTAAATGTAGTGCAGATATCCATTTTAAAATGTAATAATCCTTTTGTTAGTGAATGTGAAAGTGTTCTTGCTTGCTTTACTAAGGGAAACCCTGCACATTTGGCCCAGGCCCTGCCTTACTATAGCATCTAAGAACAACAGCTAAAAAGATTAGATCAATCATCTTACATTTTGCTTACCAGTTGCCAACAAGATACCTAAGGGTCACCCAAGAAGAAGACATGAGTTTAATACCACCTGTTCATCACATTGCACATCTGACATTCATTGTGGTCTCATTCATTCTAGCAATCATAAGGATGGTTTCCAGCATCATATAATTTGTTAATTTATAATCCAACTTGAGTTACTTTCAGGATGTGGAATTGGATACTACTTCCCAAATCGGATACAGTGATGCAGCGGGCATTAATAAGAACCACTGCAATCAAGTAAAAATTCACTAGAATCAAGTCAAAAGTTATTAACATTCCACAATGGAATTTTTCAATATAGCAATACAAACGTTCTTTACTTTGGTACAACAGTTGAAAAAAAATAGGACTATTCTGGAAAATAATTCAATAAAAGAGTTTCTTGTTCACAAGGGTGCCATTCAGGTGGTATATTCATCTTACCACATGGCAGCCCCTCCCTTCTAACAACCCTACAGTGCTGTGCATTGTGCATAGTAAACAGTCCAGATGAATGCATTTATCAGAGCTCATATAAATATGTGTGTGGTAGAAGCAGAAGGATGCTTTGAAAAAATGTTTTATAGTTTATCTGATTCTGGAGATTCTCTCCAAATATCTTTGCTTGCTTAGTACACAGAGAATTAAAGAGTAAGCTTATTCAAGAGAGGAACAGATAATTCATTTACAAAAGGCATCCACCAAGAAGAGAGAGAGAGAGAGAGAGAGAGAGAGAGAGAGAGAGAGAAACCCTTCTCAGCCTTGCCAATCTATTATCTGCACACAACTGAAAGTCAAAATCCCTATACACAATTCTAGCAAAGCCATTTTCTGCAAAATTAAAGGACCCATACGAACAGGGTCAATTGTTTTCTTCAAAACAAATCAGTTGTTTTCAACCATTTAGCTTCTTTACTCTGCAGAGTCTATATTCTTGGTCCCCGTTGGCCTCAATTACCAGATTCCAACAATTAGCACAGCTACGTATTTACTGCAGACCAGCTTAAGCAAGTGGAGTAAAATAGAAAGAAGCATGTTCTGTAGAAAATAGTTACTGGCACTTTTTGGTTCCTCCTTCAAGTTTTGCATTTTTAAAAAGGTCACATATAATTGGCTGAGATATCCATCTCTAGCTGAAAGATATCAGAATGTTACTGTGTATGCTCTAGGCTGCTTGTCAGGATATTTTGATATGTTTATCTTTAATTAAGAAGCAGGAATAACTCAAGCCCAGCTTTAAAAAAAGACATGAGCTGTTTCTAGAAGCTTTACTGTGCAATTCCTCTGCTTATACAATTCTCCACAAAAGAAATCTTAAAAATGGAAAAGTTAACATTTTACAGTATCTGT
Source organism: Naja naja (assembly GCA_009733165.1). Taxonomy (NCBI): domain Eukaryota; kingdom Metazoa; phylum Chordata; class Lepidosauria; order Squamata; family Elapidae; genus Naja; species Naja naja. Next base: position 65,761,965 of record CM019150.1, read on the forward strand.
GACTGATGAACCACCCATCTGAAAGGACTCATAATATTTCTTTTTCTTATGATATAATTTAGCCATGGTATAGTGTAATTAAACGACTGTTGAATGGAATTGGATCTTGAGAAAGTTACATTTGCATTAACCCATGTAGTCTGGAACTAATGGGGACTAAATTCCAAGACATCTGAAAAGTACCAAATTGTCAGTGTTTATTGTAAGCTATTGTGCTCATTCATTTGTGCTCTCACTTTGTGTAAATATTATGCAAATAGTCATGACTACAAGCTTGCATTTATACTGGCAGTGCTAATTACAAAGGCCTTCCAATGAAGTCGGAAAAAATGGTAAGATATATTGGCTACCCTTATCATTATTCTACCCATTTCTCCAAATGCAACATTTCTATCAGACAGCAAAAATACAGATTTATCTACTGGCTTGCTTTGCATAGTATAGGATTTGTGGGGGGGATGTGGAGTTCTTAGGTCCATGTCATTTCTGCTGGGAAATTCACAATAATGTGACTAACTCAACACTCCATGCAACCATATCATTTCAAATAGGTATCAGTACCTATCTGATGACAGAGACAAATACTCTGCTAATAACAGGGTATTCATACTATTATTTTTATTATTAACAATATCATTTATCCTGACTTTCCAGTAAAGAGAAAAAATATCACTCAGGGCAGCTAATAATAAAAAAGCTAATACAACTAAAAACCATGCAATAAGCATGCAATTGTATCAAAATCTACTACATGGTTGAAAGGTTGAAAAGAAACAACACCTTGATATCCTATCTCAAAGCAGAGAAGTAATGGGATCAGCTCTAAAAGTTGTTCCCAGATTTAGGGTGGCACATATGAAGACACATGTGACCCTTGTTTGACACAAGTGAGCAGGCTGATTTTAATTTACCTGCATATTGCAACAGATCACTTAGAAAGCCATGCCTTAAGTTAATTAGGGCTTTAAATATTAATATTAGAATTGTGAATTGAGCCAGAAAAATAATTCAGTTGAAGAAGTTGTTATGTATGTAGGTTTGAATGTCATTGGTTTAGTTTGAATTGTTCTTGTAAAATGTCAAATAGGATAGGTTTAAATAGTGCGGGAAAACCCTGCACTCTGATTGGCTGGCAACTATGGCTGCTGGCTATAAGAAGCAGCCATAGCCCAGCCAAGTTGGGTCCATTCGAGCTGTAGTCACTTAATAAACTCTTCACTGAAGCTCTTCGCATCTGACTCTTCATGCAAACTTAACACTGGCGACGAGGATGGGATTCCCCTGAAGAAGAGACGCGGAAGACAAGCAGAAGAGCGAGATGGCTGCTGAACACCCCCCAGCCCGTTCGATCCGGTGGCAGAAGACTGGGAATCGATGCGGATTGCTTCCAAATGTATTTGGAAGGAAACGATCTCACCGACATCCCCGAGAAGTGGAAGAGGGTGGTATTTCTCATGCACTGCAGTCCGGCAGTCTTCAAGATGGTGAAGGCATTGGTGGGAGCTGCAGACTTGAAGGTAATGGAATGGCCTGATTTAGAAAAGCTTTTAAGAGCCCATTACGCCCCACAAGTATCGTGCCTCATTAAGAGACACGAATTTTATCATCGGGATCAAGGGGAAAGCGAAAATGTTAATGACTTTGTGGCAAGTTTAAGGGACATTGGGGGTGCTTGTGAGTTTACCAACTTAGAAGAGGCCATGCATGATCGGTTTGTTCTAGGCCTTAAAGATAAGGTCTTACAGAGCAAATTACTAATGAAACCTAAGATCACGTTTAAGGAGGCCATAGAGGAAGCTGTTTCAGCGGAAGCAACCAAGTCCTCAGCAGCAGCCATGAAGAAAATTAACAAGGCCTCAAGCCATTCTGATGTGGAAAAGTCCACAACAACCCATTGCGAGCAAATAGATTCTGATTCAGACTGTAGTGAGGTGGAGGAAGGAATTTATAGACTCAGAATGGAGAAGAAAAGGAAAGACCTTAGAAAAAAGAGGCAAGAATTTTATTGCAGAGGCTGTGGGGGCACCCCACACTGAATGCAGACACCATCTGCCTACGTTGTGAAAAGAGGTCACCTAGCAAGAGTCTGCAAATCATCCAGAACTCCACCTAGTAGGAAGAAATTTCCTGAGAAAGAATTCAAGCCCAACAACTTCAGTGAGAAAATGGGGCAACTCAGAAGCAAATGGGAAGAATGAAACTCATCAAACAGTCACCATTGGTCATTCTTCACCCTTGAGAAGCAGAAAAGTACATGTGAAGGTATTCATTGAAGGAAGGCCTTGCCAAATGGAAGTGGACTCAGGCTTCTATTTATCTATGGTGTCATGAGACACTATTCACAGGCTACTTCCCAACATTCAGAAGAAACATTCCTTGGACTTTTATCACATGTTCCTACCTCAAAAGGCAACCATTGCTGAACCTTTGCACAGATTACTTGATAAAAAGTCTGTTTGGGTCTGGGGCAGGAAGGAACAATCAGCATTTAACAGTATCCAAAGACTAATCACGTCTGATGCTGTACTGATACAGTTCTCTGAGAATTTGCCTGTTGTACTGACTTGTGATGCATCCCCTTTTGGAGTGGGGGTGGGGTTTGAGCCACAGGCTTCCCAGTGGGAGAGAAGCCCCTATTGCATTTTACTCTCGCACTTTGACCAAAGCAGAGAGGAATTACAGCCAATTGGACAAGGAGGCATTGGCAATTGTTGCAGCTGTTAAGAAATTTCATGAATATCTGTATGGGAGAACATTTACCATTGTTACAGATCACAAACCTTTGTTAGGCATTGTGGCAGGAGACAAGCCTACACCTACTATCCTGGCACCAAGACTGCTGAGGTGGACTGAATTTCTTGCTGTTTATTCATACAAACTTATCCACAAGCCTGGCAAGGACATTGGACATGCTGATGCACTGAGTCGTTGCCCACTTCCTTGCCACAAGGAGGACTTTGAACCTGAAACACACACCTTTTTCCTAGAAACTGTTGCCAAGCTTCCAGTTCATGCTGCTGAAATTGCCGGAGAGACTGCCAAAGACACTGTGTTGGCTCCTGTTATAGGCTGGATTAAGAAAGGTTGGCCTCTTCAAGATCTACCTCACCTTGCCCAACCTTTTAAGTCCAGGCAAACTGAATTATCTGTATTAAGAGGATGTATTTTGTGGGGTAACAGGGTGGTTATTCCTGCAAAACTGCAAAGGGAGGTTTTGGAAATGTTACATGAGGGTCATCCTGGTATTGTAAGGATCAAGGGATTGGCCAGGAGTTATGTATGGTGGCCAGGTATTGACAAAATGGTTGAAAACTGGGTTGCATCTTGTCCCAACTGTCAGGTGGTCAGGCCTGCACCACCTCTCGCCCCCACACAGGGGTGGGAATGTCCTAGGGGCCCGTGGTCCAGGATTCACATTGATTTTGCTGGCCCCACCAGAGGGCACACCTTTCTTATTATAATCTCCATGGCATCCACTACAAACAGCTCAAAAAACGTTTTGTAACCCACGGGTTACCAGATGTTCTTGTCTCTGACAATGGCCCTCAATTTACATCCAACCTTTTTGAACCCTATTTAGCACAACAGGGTATTAGACATGCCCTTACTGCCCCTGGGCACCCTTCGGCTAACGGCCGGGCTGAATGCATGGTACGTTTTACCAAGGAGAAGCTTCAGCAACTGGGTCCTGGGGACATCACTGAGAAAGTTGAAAAACTTCTTAGTGTTCAGCACATCACTCCTAACCCATCAACTAACTTATCCCCAGCAGAGTTGTTGATGGGTAGGAAACTTAGGTCTTCCCTTGACCGCCTTCATCCCACTTATGCACCCAACGCTCCACTAGATTCCACTTCCAAAGTTCGCACATTCAGTGTGGGTGATTCTGTTTATGCTAAGAACCTTATAGGTGAATCTTTGTGGATTCCTGCTGACATAACTCAGATCACAGGCCCTCGTTCTTACAGGGTGCAAACAGAGGATGGACTCCTCTGGAGCAGGCACATTGATCAACTTAGATCCAGGTTCTCTCAAGAAAATCGCACTTGTTCCTCTCTGGTTCCCTCACCTGATGTCAATTCTAGGGGGGAAGGGGAGGAACAGGAGGAAAATCAGCAAGCAAGAATCAACCCCATGTGTAACGAGCCATTACAACAGGAACCATTCCAAAACCTGTCACAATGCCAAAATCCATCCTTACAAGTGGAAGATTGTACATCACTACCTGACTTGGGTGCTGACATTGGGCTGGAGATGGGTTGGGAGGAGAGACCAGATTCTAACAATCAAACAGGGTCTTCTTTCACAGGAAGTCCCAGTGGGGAAATGTCAGCAGACACATTTCCTCTCTCACTGGGTGAGAATGTTAAAACTTCTGAACTACGAAGGTCTCAACGTACACGCAAGAGCCCCACCTATTTAAAAGAATACATTAGATAGGTTGGGGTTTGGTATGGACTGAACCTAGTGAGGAGGGGTGTTATGTATGTAGGTTTGAATGTCATTGGTTTAGTTTGAATTGTTCTTATAAAATGTCAAATAGGATTGGTTTAAATAGTGTGGGAAAACCCAGCACTCTGATTGGCTGGCAACTACGGCTGCTGGCTATAAGAAGCAGCCGTAGCCCAGCCAAGTCGGGTCCATTCGAGCTGTAGTCACTAAATAAACTCTTCACTGAAGCTCTTCGCATCTGACTCTTCATGCAAACTTAACAGAAGTCATTTCAATATCAGTGATATGATTACTGTCCATAATGCAATGCCATATTTTATATCAATTAAAGCCTCAGAAGCTCTTCAATTCTATCTTCAGGTAAAGCATAGCCTCCATTTGCTGGACATTAACTCATAAGAAGAAAACAAAACCAGGAATGTATCATAAGTATTCTGATAGCACTTCATCCTTACGTCCCTCCCAGCAATATCATCAATATCTTAAACCCTATAGGAGAGAGAAAGAACTTGAGATGCTACATCATAGGTCATTGATAATGACACTGAGTCTGACTAGTATGTGTTTCAGCATCACCTCCTGAAATGGCTTGATAAGAACTGGAAGCACTACAACAGTGCCCTGAGGCCAGGAATATTTAGAATGTATTGGCTCCACTTCAGAGGTGATGTTCAGCAGGTTCTGACCAGTTCTGGAGAACTGGTAGCAGAAATTTTGAGTAGTTTGGAGAACCAGCAAATACCTCCTCTGACTAGAGATTTTACAGTATCCTTTCCCTGCCACGCCCACCAAGCCACACCCACAGAACTGGTAGTAAAAAGAAATTGAATCCCACCACTGCTCCGCTTGGACTTTTGCTGAAGGGACGTAAGAAGTAGCATTTCTAGCTTGTTCGGCTGTTGGAATTTAGCTTATTGGGATGCCTTGGAAATGATACCAGAACACATCAAATCTTGCACACTGTCGATGTTCTGGTATAGAGTGAAATCATACATAAAACACTAGTGGAAGATAGGCAGAGCTTTTTTTTTTTGGAACATCTGAAGAACATTATAATAGGGGTCCCCGATTCCTGGCTTACGGCCCACTACTGGGCTGTGAACTGTTCAAAACCAGGCTGCTTGAAGGAGTGGGCATGTGTGCGCGCTTTCTCCCCTTGCATTCTCCCCCACCCCCAGTGCCAGTCCACAAAGCTGGAAAGGTTGGGCAACTCTGTATTGTAATATACATGGAAGCCATATGCTACATGGAACTGTATTATAAGTGGTTAAATTATTGTCCATAACATGTACAAACTGCTGAGCGGATCTCAATTTCAAGTGTTGTTTTTCAAGCCCTTGGAGAAAACTAATGTATACCTGAATAGTATTGTAATGAATTCTACTATCAATTTTCTTTGAATGCAACTATCACGGTAGGCTAAGGGCGTATAACATTTCAGCAGAGTTAAACTATTAAATTCCCATCATTGTTATTGTCATTTCTCTTCTGCAGAATACTCAGATGCTGATGGTTTAGGATTAGTTCAAGCTTTATCTAAAAGTACCATCATCCTTCTTACAACAATAAAAGGATTTGAAAGAATAATCAAAGATGTAGGCTGAATTTCCTCTCAAAAAAAGTGATATGTGATTATAGGTTTAGTTGTCTCTTGAAGTGTTCAAACTATGTCACCACTATGTTTAACCTGCATACCTGTAAATAAAATACTACAAAACAACATAAGCCTTTAGTGATCTCTTTTCAATTCAGCTATGAATTAGAACCCTGGAACTTTTTCATCACTCAGACAAAAGAGGAAGTAATACAACAGTACACTTCATTTCTAAATAACCTGCTTTAAATATTTTTAGAAGAAAGGTAAATAATAATAATAATAACCCAGATAAAGCAACGAATGTTTAAGTGTATGGGCTAGTAAACTGTTTCTAGTCATATAAAATTTTAGGGCAATGAAAGAACAGAGTAGAGCACAATGAAACACATCTTCTGCTTAGTAGTACGGTTTTATCAAATAATGAAAATAGCAATGGCCAGCTGTTGATCATATTTTGAGTCAGGAATGTCACAGATAGCTACATAGTGTATTAAGTATATAAAACTTTATATTCCTAAAAAGAACTAAATGTGTGGAATTAAAACATGTTTAATGTTTTAGGGAATGTTGTTTTGGATATCAATAGATTGGTTAAAATTCCATTAAGTTGGTGTGGTAAAAGTAATGTTACTTCAATGAATATCACTCCAGGATTCATTTATGTACTAAGAGGTATTCCAATGTTAATACCAAATAAAAAATTATTTGGATAAATAAGTTATTAAAGAAATTTGTATAGAAAAATAGACCACCCAGAATTTCATTAGCTAAACAGAAATCATCTTTGGAGGATGCTAGTTTTAATTTACACGATTTTCAAAAATATAATTAGGCTTATATTTTATACACTATATCCATGCAGAATGAACATTCAACAGAATATCAGCTCTATTATATCAGTTTTATTGAAAAGTGTTTATTTATTTCTATCATGCTTGGAAACACCAGGACTCGGCTGGTTCATAGACTGAATTTTGTTCTGTGCTCACGACTACTTAACTTTATGGTAAACTTCCACTTTCAAAACAGGGAGCAAAATGTTCTATTGGAAACTATGGGCGATATCCAGAATATTTAAATTTAATTGCTCTGTAATGATTATTTGAAATATTCTTCTTGACTTCAAAGTGTCAGTATAATCAGTTCAAGTCTGTTTTAAATTGGTCAATATTCACTGGATGCTTTCTTTGTGCCTAAGAAACCTGAGGTGGTATCAGCATGTCTGTTAATAATATAGATTAGGGGGAATTACAACAAAAATGAATTGGAGATAAATAGATATTTCTATTCCAGCAGCAAGATAGTTGCAAAACATCAGATGGCTAACAACACAATGGGTGGGGATGGTCACAAAATCTGCAAGATGGTGAGCTCAGAGCTATGTTCACTCCCTTTTCTTTGATCACAACTCTGCATTCTGTCCAATGCCCTTGATTTGTTCTCTGAGTCACATGTTATGTAGAATTGTCAGACAAATTCATGATCTAAGCTCAGGCTATCTTGAATTCCACTGACTGTTATCTACTGCCAATTTGCTTTGACCATTCCCAGTACAGATTCTTGTAGAAAGCTTTAGCGTACAATAAACCTTGAACTGTCTGAACTCCTGATTTCCTGTGCTTGACAGATACTCTTTTCAAGAGGCTATAGCATTTTAGTCAATGTTCACAGCATTTTTAGTCAAAATTAGTAACCCTAAAATTCTCAATAATATCACACTCTGTGTGTGTGTGTGTGTGTGTGAGTGTGAGTGTGTGTGTATGTGTGTGTGTTTGGGTGTGTGTGGTGGACACACATGCCTTTAAGTCATTATGGACTCTTGACTACTTCCTGGACAAGTTTTCCTAGCAAGATTTTGGAAGCCATTGCTTCCAAAGCTGAGCAAAAGTGATTAGCCCCAGGTCACCCAGTTGGCTTCTTGCCTAAGGCAGGACTAGAATTCATGGTCTCTTGTTTTCGAGCCCAGGGCTTTTAATCACTACACCAGGCTGGCTCTTTTTAGCAGAAAGTAGCATCATAGAATTTTTTTGAATATATTTGCCTATATTTGATAGGATCATTTATTAAAGTAACTTTTTGACACAAATAGTAGGAGTATGATGCTTGCTTTTTCAACATGTCACCTCATTTCTTTTTCTTGTTTCTGTACAATTGCATCAGGCTAAAATATGTGATATTGTTTATTTCTATTATGAAGTGTTGACAGACGGTGTCCCTCCCTAGGTAGTTCACTGGTGAAATCCAAGCAACCCAACTGTTTATCACTGCTAAAAGCAGTAACTCAACTCATAAATAATTTCAGGCATAGTTATTTCCAACTTAAATTGCAATTTAATCCTTGAGAGGAATGGTAGGATTTTTGCAAGCTCTGACTCCAAGATCACAAAGAAAGCTCAGACTTTGGAATGGGAAACCCATTTTTAGAACCAGCCACACTTTCTATGGATGTCAGAAATTCTCTCATAGTAAGAGAGAGAAAGAGAGAAAAATACAAGGTAGTCAGAAAAAGGAAGATTTTCAAACTCTTACTGGCTTGAAGAATATTTCTGGCCTGAAGAATATTTACAACTGCCCTTGATTCATCCTCTTGAATGTTTGATTCAAGTTTTATGTTTGATGTAATAAAAAAAATCTATATTTTAATCTGAAGAATGAAGTATGAACCAGAATGAAGCATGTGAACATTTATTGAAACTAATTCTGAAAAAGGAACATGAAAAGTGTCCCAAATTGACCCCAAAGAGCCTTTATAGAATGCTTTACATCTGGGCTTTACATCTGAATATCCATTGCAAAAATCAGATAAAATTCAATTACTCTCATAAGAGTAGGGTTATACAAACATCCATACTAATAAGAAGATTGTGTTTCTGGACATTCAAAAGATGGCAGATGGATTAGGAAATCTGAGTTGGATAGAAATGTATTTCCATTTGAGAAATGACAAGGTCATTTCTTGATCTCCAAAGTGGATCAATTTGCCTTAGTTCTTGCTAGCCTCTAATGTCCTCAAATAGCTCCTCCCGCCAATAATATGCTAGTTGCTGTGCACTTTCTTAAATGTATGTTAATTTAAATTAACCTTTATTGAGAATAATGGACAAGAAGCACACATTTTCTGTTATTATGGGACACCTTTAAAAAAAGAAAGAAAAGAAAACAGAGAACAAAAAAAAAATCACAGGATTTTGATGAAAAAAAATCTTTACCAAATCGTTATTCCATTATTAATTGTGAACTGATATTGATACTAGAAGACAAAGGAAAAATATGTAATAACATATAATGCAAATAGCTGTGCTGTCAAGCACTCTTGTTTATTTATTTTAATTGCTCAAAGGCTGCTCTTAGTTATGCAAACTCTTCAGACAATGTCAAAGTAGGCACAAAACTTAATGGGACATCACAAGGAGACAAAATTGTTTCCTTGATGCACTATAGAAAAAATCTTTTTTTAAAAAAAATCACGGAATCTTTCAAAATAACTGGCTGCTGTTTCTGGATGTGATTCATATCATCTGATGGTGAAAATAATCACCACTTGCCTTATGGATTATTTTGGCACATTCATAAAAAGAATTCAATTATTCAACTCTTCATACAAAGTCCATTTATTACAGCTTGGTTGTCCACCCTTATCTCTTTCTGTATAGAAATGTTTTGGCATCTATTTAGTATATTGCATCCAGCCTCCATGCTGCTTTCCTATAGCCAAGTTTTTAAAGAAAAGCTTTTACATGGGAGCCAGTTTGTTTCTTTGATTGTTTTTAAAAATATCCTAATAGTTTACTATACTAATATACTTTGGGAAAGAAACCCTGAGATTGGTGCAGGAATACTCAAAGAATTTTCAAAATTGGCACATTCCAACAACTCCCTGCCTGCTCAGATTCCCTTAGCCAACTTATTCAGTCTGAAGAAGCTGCTTGGATGGGCAGTGAAACATCTCGAAAACCCCCCAAAAGTCTGGTTGCCAGATTCAACTTGCAAATTGTTATGTATGTAGGTTTGAATGTTATTGGTTTATTTGAACTGTTCTTGTAAAATGTTAAATGGTATTGGTTTAAATAGTGCGGGAAGAACCCTGCACTCCCATTGGCTGGCAACTACGGCTGCTGGCTATAAGAAGCAGCCATAGCCCAGCCAAGTCGGGTCCATTTGAGCTGTAGTCACTTAATAAACTCTTTACTGAAGCTCTTCGCGTTTGACTCTTCATGCAAACTTAAGACTGGTGACGAGGGTGGGATTGCCCTGAAGAAGAGACAACGCGGAAGGGAACAGAAGAGCGAGATGGCTGCTGAACGCCCCAGCCCCGTTCGATCCGGCGGCGGAAGACTGGGAATCGTATGCGGATCGCTTCCAGATGTACCTGGAAGGAAACGACCTTGCCGATATTCGAGAGCGGAAGAGGCGGTATTCTCACGCACTGCGGTCCGGCAGTCTTCAAGATGGCGAAGGCGTTGGCGGGAGCTGCAGAACTGAAGGTAATGGAATGGCCTGATTTGGAAAAGCTTTGAAGAGCCCATTATGCCCCACAAGTATTGTGCCTCATTAAGAGACACGAGTTTTACCGTCGGCATCAAGGGGAAAGCGAGAATGTTAATGACTTCATGGCAAGTTTAAGGGACATTGGGGGTGCTTGTGACTTTACCAACTTAGAAGAGGCCATCGTGATCGGTTTGTCTTAGGCCTCAAAGATAAGGTTTTACAAAGAAACTGTTAATGAAACCTAAGATCACGTTTAAGGAAGCCATTGAAGAAGCTGTTTCGGAAGCACAACCAGCGCAGCAGGCCATAAGATTAACAAGGCCTCAAGCCATTCTGATGTGGAAAAATCCACAACAACCCATTGTGAACAAATAGACTCTGATTCAGATTGCAGTGAGGTGGAGGAACCATTTGACTCACAGACTTCAAATGTCTTACAATTGGCAAGTAAGGACCATCATTTTTCAAGTCTTAGAAAGGTGCCCAAACTGCCAGGGGTCCCTTACTTTGATGATGTGTTAATCTCTGCTGAAAATGACACTCACCAAGAAAGACCAGAGAATCCACCAGATTCAAGCTGATGGGTTAAAAGTCAAGGAAGAAAAATGCACTCTTAGAACTGACAAGGTTGAGTTCTTGGGCTATATGATTGACAAGTATGGCATCCACCCTACAGATGCCAAGGTTCAAGCAATCAAAGAAGCCCCTAGACCTAAATGTAAAACAGATTTGCAAGCTTTCCTTGGACTCATTAACTTTTACCACATGTTCCTACCTCAGAAGGCAACCATTGCAGAACCATTACACAGATTGCTTGACAAAAAGTCTGTTTTGGTCTGGGGCAGGAAAGAACAATCAGCATTTACCAGTATTGAAAGACTAATCACGTCTGATGCTGTACTCATACAGTTCTCTGAGAATTTACCTGTTGTACTGACTTGTGATGCATCCCCTTTGGAGTGGGGGTGGGTTTGAGCCACAGGCTTCCCAGCAGGAGGGAAGCCCCTATTGCATTTTACTCTCGCACCTTGACCAAAGCAGAGAGGAATTACAGCCAATTGGACAAGGAAGCATTGGCAATTGTTGCAGCTATCAAGAAATTTCATGAGTATTTATATGGGAGAACATTTAACATTGTCACAGATCACAAACCTCTGTTAGGCATTGTGGCAGGAGACAAACCTACACCCATTATCCTGTCACCAAGAATGCTGAGGTGGACTGAATTTCTTGCTGCTTATTCCTACAACCTTATCCACAAGCCTGGCAAGGTCATTGGACATGCTGATGCACTGAGTCATTGCCATTGCCCACTTCCTTGCCACAAGGAGGACTTTGAACCTGAGGCACACACCTTTTCCTAGAAACTGTTGCCAAGCTTCCAGTACATGCTGCTGAAATTGCCAGAGAGACTGCCAAAGACACTTTATTGGCTCCTATTATAGGCTGGATTAAGAAAGGTTGGCCTCTTCAAGATCTACCTCACCTTGCCCAACCTTTTAAATCCAGGCAAACTGAATTATCTGTATTAAGAGGATGTATTTTGTGGGGTAACAGGGTGGTTATTCCTGCAAAACTGCAAAGGGAGGTTTTGGAAATGCTACATGAGGGTCATCCTGGTATTGTAAGGATGAAAGGATTGGCCAGGAGTTATGTATGGTGGCCAGGTATTGACAAAATGGTTGAAAACTGGGTTGCATCTTGTCCCAACTGTCAGGTAGTCAAGCCTGCCCACCTCTCCCCCAAACAGGAATGGGAATGTCCTAGGGGCCCATGGTCTAGGATTCACATTGATTTCGCTGGCCCTACCAGAGGGCACACCTTCCTTATTATACTAGATGCATATTCCAAATGGCTAGAGGTAGTCCCTATGGCATCCACCACAACTGATGCTGTCATCAAGCAGCTTAAAAAGCTTTTGTAACCCACGGGTTACCTGATGTTCTTGTCTTTGACAATGGCCCTCAATTTACATCCAACCCTTTTGAATCCTATCTAGCACAACTGGGTATCAGACATGCCCTGACAGCCCCTGGGCACCCTTGGCTAATGGCGGGCTGAACGAATGGTACATTTTACCAAGGAAAAGCTTCAGCAATTGGGTCCTGGGGACATCACTGAGAAAGTTGAAAAACTTCTTAGTGTTCAGCACATCACTCCTAACCCATCAACTAACTTATCCCCAGCAGAGTTGTTGATGGGTAGGAAACTTAGGTCTTCCCTTGACCGCCTTCATCCCACTTACGCACCCAACGCACCACTAGATTCCACTAGCAAAGTTCGCACGTTCAGTGTGGGTGATTCTGTTTATGCTAAGAACCTTATGGGTTAGCCTTTGTGGATTCCTGCTGAAATACCTCAAATCACAGGCCCTCGTTCTTACAGGGTACAAACAGAGGATGGCGTCCTCTGGTGCAGGCACATTGATCAGCTTAGATCCAGGTTACCTCAGGAACATCGCAATTGTTCCTCTCTAGTTCCCATACCTAATGCTTTTCTAGGGGAGGGGAGGAACATGAGGATAATCAGCAAACAAGAATCAACCCCATTACGACAGGAACCATTCCAAAACCTGTCACAATGCCAAAATCCATCCTTACAAGTGGAAGATTGCACATCACTACCTCACTTGGGTGCTGACATTGGGCTGGAGATGGGTTGGGAGGAGAGACCAGATTCTAACAATCAAACAGGGTTTTCTTTCACAGGAAGTCCAACTGGGGAAATGTCAACAGACACATTTCCCTCTCACTGGGTGAGAACGTTAAAACTTCTGAACCACGAAGGTCTCAACGTACGCTAAGAGCCCCACCTATTTAAAAGAATACATTAGATAGGTTGGGGTTTGAGTATGGACTGAACCTAGTGGGGAGGGGTGTTATGTATGCAGGTTTGAATGTCATTGGTTAGTTAGAACTGTTCTTGTAAAATGTCAGAAATGATTGGTTTAAAAAGTGCGGGAAAACCCTGCACTCTGATTGGCTGGCAACTGCTGGCTATAAGTAGCAGCCACAGACCAGCCAAATCGGGTCTGTTATGAGCTGTAGTCACTAATAAACTCTTCACTGAAGCACTTTGTCTGACTCTTCATGCAAATCTAACATTTAGTAACTAAGATAAAATATTTTAAGATATTGGAAAGGCTACCCATCATACATATGGCAGAAAATGGTAGAAAGAACATTTTTATTCTAATTCATATATCTTTATGTAAATCAGGGAAGAAGATGGAAAAAGTAAAGAAGATTATCTTGATGGAGATATAGGTAAGCTCTGTTGCTAAGAAATATGATAAGATATAGGTAAGCTCTGCTTGTTAGACTATCTATATCTTGGTTCTTAGCTTGTTAGATTAACACTAAAAGACCACACTCAAAAGTGGTGGAAGTGACTTTAGAAGAAACCCTCCCACATTACCACCTCTTACAATACCAGACAACACAGTATCAACAGTAGAGACCTTCAAATTTCTAGATTCTATTATATCACATGACCTAAAATGGACACCCAACATCAAAACATCATCAAAAAAGCACAACAAAGAATGTTCTTTCTGCGCCAACTCAGAAAGCTCAAACTGTCCAAGGAACTGCTGATACACTTCTACAGAGGAATTATTGAGTCTGTCATCTGCACCTCTATAACTATCTGGTTTGGTTTTGCAACCCAACAGGACAGACACAGACTTCAGAGGATAATTAGGACTTCAGAAAAAACAATTACTACCAACCTCCCTTCCATCGAGGACCTGTATACTGCACGAGTCAAAAAGAGGGCTGTGAAAATATTTACAGACCCCCTCACATCCCGGACATAGACTGTTTCAACTCCTTCCCTCAAAACGCTATAGAGCACTGCACACCAGAACAACTAGACCCAAGAACAGTTTTTTCCCAAAGCCATCACTCTGCTAAACAAATAACTCCCTCAACACTGTCCAACTATTTACAAAATCTGCATTACTATTAACCTTCTCATCACTCCTTATCACCCATCCCTCCCACTTGTGATTGTAGGACTGTAACTTTGTTGCTGTATCCTTACGATCTATATTGACTGATTCCTAGTATGATTTGATTGCTGATTGTACCCTATGACTATCATTAAGTATTGTACATTATGATTCTTGATTCTTGATGAATGTATATTTTCTTTTATGTATACTGAGAGCATTTGCACCAAGACAAATTCCTTGTGTGTCCAATCACACTTGGCCAATAAAGAATTCTATTCTATTAAATTATATCAGACATTCAAAAAATATATTCAGTAAAAATAGGCTATGAAAACACAGTCCATTTCAGCATTTGCTCTGGATCAATGTGAATACCCTGATTCATTTCACAAGCTCTTACAATAGTCCAACCTGACTTATTCTCTGATTCTAAAATGTGTTTCAACTGCATCCCTGATTCAAAATCTGAGTCCAAAGTTGTAGGACCCACAAAAAACTACCATGCCAAATCCTCAGAATTGTACCTCAGATCTTCTGATTGGTCTTGCTAGAATTTTTGCTCTCATTGAACTTCTTTTCTTCCTCTGAAGAGAACTGGTCCAAGGGGCCATGGCATCTTTTTGCCTTCAACCCTTGATAAGTCTCTCTGAAGCAGTCTGGAAGTTGAATCATGGTAACTGGATTTCTTTTCTTGTTTGGTTTGAAACATTTTGCTGTTTATCTAAGTAGCTTCTTTAGGCTGAAGCTACTTGGATAACCAAAAAAGAAAAGAAGTATTTGGATGATTGAGAATCTTCATAGACATATTGTCTCTCTGAAGTAATAGCAATAGCACTTATACTATCACAATGCTTTACAGCCCTCTCGAAGCAGTTTATAGAGTCAGCATATTGCCCCCAACTATCTGGGTCCTCGTTTTATTGACCTTGGAAAGCTGGAAGGCTGAGTCAACCTTGAGCCACTGAGAATTGAACTGCCAAACTGCAGCTAGCAGTCAGCAGAAGTAGCCTGCAGTACTGCATTCTAACCACTGCACCAGTGGTGGTATTCAGCTGGTTCACACCAGTTCGGGAGAACCGGTAGTGACGATTTGGTGTGGGTTGCCAAACCAGTAGTGACTTCTGGCTGGCCATGCCCCTGACCCAATCATCTGGTCACCACTCACTCGCTTCCCACCCACCTGATGCTTGCTCACCCTGCCCACTTGATGCTTGCCCCGCCCAATCACTCCTCACCTCCTATGTGGCACATTGGGTCCTCGTGGCTTGCCTTTAACCTGCCTTCCATGTGGTGCCTGTGCCTCAACTGAGCAGTCCTGATCTACCTGCTCACAGGTAACCCTGTGAGTCATGTAGCTCCCCCCACCATTTCTGGATCTTTCTCACCCCCCCCCAATGTTCCCAGATCTTCCCACCCCCCCCCCCATCTCTGGATCTTCCCATCCACCCTCACCGTCTCTGGAGTTTACTGATACCTCCCCCCACCATCCCTGGGCTCATCTGGCTGGCTTCCCCAATGGCACAGCCCGATCCCAGGCACCGGTGCCAGCTGGGGCCTAGCTAGCTGCCACCCCCCATCCCCGGGCTCGGCTGACTGGCTAAGCTGCCATGCGGCACTCTCCCAGCTTTCCCCACCATGTGGCACCCACGGTGCAGTGAGTGACAGCGGCAGTGCTCCTTCTTGGAGGGTGGGGACCTGGCTGCCTCCCGTAGCAGGGCTGCTGCTGCAGCACCTCTGCCATCTCTGCCACTGCCTGCTTCCTTTTGTTTCCTCTGCCGGGAGAAGCGAGCGGGGGCAGAGGTGCTCCAGGCGGGAGGGCAAATGGATGTCCCGGGCCTGCTTGCTTTCTTCATTCTCCCACTGCCCACTGCTCTGGAGCTCGCCAAATCAGTTTGTCCCAGACCAGGTGTGTGTGTGTGTGTGACAGTATGTGTGTGTGTGGTGTGGTGTGTGTGTGTGTGTGAGAGAGAATTATTTATTTATTTATTTATTTATTTATTTATTTATTTATTTATTAATGGGACTTGTATGCCGCCCCATCTCCGAAGACTCGGGGCAGCTCACAGTTAAAAGACAATAACAATAAATAGTTAAAAAGAAATTAAACTAAACTAACAAGCCCCAAGACAAAATACAAATTTAAAATCAATACACGATCTAAAACCACCCCACCCAAGGGTCATAGCCCAGATTGGTTAAACAACCAGGTCTTCAGATCATGGCGGAAAGTGCGGAGGTCAGGGGCCAGGCGGAGCTCCAAGGGAAGCTGATTCCAGAGGTCAGGGGCTGCGACAGAATAGGCACATCGTCGGGGGACTGCCAGCCGGCATTGCCCGGCCGCCGGGACCCCAAGGAGTCCCTGTCTGTGAGCTTGCACAGGGCGGTTAATATTCGATGTCGGCAGGATTAGACAAGAAAGAAAGAAAGAAAGAAAGAAAGAAAGAAAGAAAGAAAGAAAGAAAGAAAGAAAGAAAGAGGAAGAAATAAATAAAAAGAAATAGAAAGGAAGGGGGAGAGAGTGTGTGGTGTGTGTGTGTGTGTATGTGAAAGAGAGAGACAAGAAAAGAAAAAAAGAAAGAGCAAGAAAGAAAGAGGAAGGGAGAGAAAGAAAGAAAGAGAAAGAAGGAAAGAAAGAAGGAAAGAAAAAGAAATAAGAAGGGGGGGAGAGAGAAAAACTCTGTGCTATTATTTTTAAACGTTCCATTATTTATCATATATTAATATTTTACACTGTCCCTACACCTGGAGTGATTTTACTGCCTTTCTTTTGCCCAGGGCTACCACATATTTTTCAGGGTTTACATACATTCAATGTCTATAGTCCAGAGCATAAATACATTTGTGTTTAACAGAGTTGAAAGGGATTTGGAAGTTTGGATGCCAAACTCTGAGTAGAAGTCCTGGGAATGGTGTCAGAGTAACAGAATAACACATAGAAGGGACCTTGGGGGAACCCTATACCATTTCAGAGAAATGGCTGTCCAGTCTTTTCTTAAAAACCTCCAGTGTTGCAGCACCCAGAACTTCTGGTGGCAAGCAGTTCCACTGGTTAATTGTTCTCACTGTCAGGAAGTTTCTCCTTAGTCTTAGTTTGCTTCTCTCTTTGTTCAGTTTCCATCCATTGCTTCTTGTTTGCCTTCTGGTGCTTTGGAAAATACATTGCCACCGCCCCCTTTCTTTATGGCAGCCCCTTAAAAGCCCATTTGCCTCTTGGGCAAAGTATGTGAGCCATTTCCTCCTTTCAGTGGTCCATATGTATTAATAATGGTATGTAGATAATAAAGTCAAAAAAAGGTGAAAACATGTTTTCAGAACTATAGATACGTTGAGGCTGGGTGTGACAAGAAATGGCTGGGATAGGAGGGGCCAGCCAAGGCACCCCTTGACGTGAGTGACATTGATTTGGCCATGCCCACCCAGTCACATGACCACCATGCCACGCCCACCAAGCAAGCCATGCCCACAGAATCAGTAGTAAAAAAAAATTGAATCCCACCATTGCACTACACCAACTCAACTTTTATTCTTTGTTGTCCAGACCACTGTTCTCTGACTTATAGCTTTTCAAACCTCATTAGGATTACATCTGGTTTGGCTTGCAACATTAACGTATTGACTATCATTTTTGTATCTTGCTTCAGCTATCATTTGATTTCTTATCAATTGCATTTTGGACTACTCAATTATATTTTTGCTTGTACCCAGGACAGGACACAGCCTATTGAGTTCTGTGACACAGTTTGATAGTTAGAAACAACTGTTTTAACAGTACACTGTGAACAAATTCTTGTCCTGATCATGCATTAAAACTGATAAATTAAACAGACAGACATATTCCAATTTTCCAAATCAGGACACCTCGAAAATTATTTTTTCACATATATAAACTTCATTTTTTGCTTCTGCTAATGGAAAATATAAGAACATCCCTGTTGGCTTCAGTCAACAAGATTCAATTCCTCCTATAATCTTGGGCCTCAGAGTTTTAGCTGCCTTATCTTTGACTTTGCTGCTTTCATATTTCAAACTGGCAAACCCTTTCGGCTCACACCTGATATCTGTATCAGTAGTTGTTTCCTTCACAAGCAACTTCTTTGATTGCTTAAAAACCATTAACTGTTCTGGCAATTTGGCAATAGTGAACCTAATAAGAAAGCTAACTTTCTTTTTCTTTTTATATTTTTCATTGATTGCTAGAAATAGTTTACCTGACTTAAAGGTTGCAATAATAACAAAATACTGCATAGTATCAAATCACCATCAGTGATGCAAAGTGACAGAGGAATACTATATCACTGTTCCCACCATTTCTCTAACTATGAGAAGTCTTAGTTGTTCACCCAACAAAATAATACCTAAGGCCACCCCCACCTACACTGTGGCAAGCCACTAGAATATAAGCTGGCAGCAAACCACACTCCTTACTGGCACTGATGATGTAACATAGTTTGGGTAATAAAATGTCTGCATGAAAACAAGTAAGCTCAGAGAGCATCAAGGACACCTCATTTCAGCCCTGACCGACAAATATTCTTATTTATTACAGTCCACAGCAGGTAATCAAAGAATTTGAAGCAATTCAATGATTACAAAAATACTAAGAAGCCTTAGTAGGGGTTTAGAGTTATATATTATCAATTCCTTTTAAAAAAGGGGTCTTCCAAACTTATTTTTTGGGAAAAAATAGTATCCCTACTGCCATACTCTTAAAATGTTTAAGGCTCAACTATTTGGAATTTTTAAGTATCCTTCTGAGTGGTGACAAAATGATTTGTGATTAAAGTACATCCCACTGGCATTAAACCAGAACAAATAAATTAGGCATAATGATTAAACGAAATTACTAGAAATGGAATGGAATACGAATATTAGCTTTATCCTTTTTAATTCCAGTAGGAAGCAACAGGTGCTTGCAGAAACAAATGCAAGAAAGAAGCACAATGATATGGAAGGAAAAAATATCTTGACCTTTTGCTACATAAATCACCGTAGTAACTATTATGCTTACCATTATAAAGAAGATAGAACGTTGAGTACCGTAAACAGATGGAACACTAAAGTAGACAAAGAAGCAATAGAAGTGGAACACCTGTGTTAATCTCCTAGTCTATGGCTGAGCAACCTGCAGTTCACAAATCACATTTTTTTTCTTTTTGGTTTCTGGTCATTTTGGTAAGTCAATATAATGTGTAAAAAGTATCATGGAAGTTGAAAATAGTTTAATGACAGCCTAATCTACCTAAAACCCAGCAAAAAATAAAAAATCTTAGACCCATCAATGATATGGGCACAGTCTTTATATCACTACCCTTCACTTCCATCACCTTCTCAAACCATTTACTTTATAACCTAGTCATGAAAATATTGGTTATCTACATTTTTGGAAAACAACACAAACAATTTTGAGATGGGGTACAGGGATTCCTGGGGCAAAACAGCAGATTCCTTCTCTTTAGTCTGACTCAAGATGGCTTAATTCTAAAATTAGATTAACCATGTAAAAATATTATATGTACAGCTTGAGAATAAATAGCTAGATGATCATTGAGACTATGATGTAACTATTTCACAAAGCAGAACTAATTTGTTTCCACTGCAGCTACCCATGAAGACAGAAATTACCAACTATGGTCAGTACATATAAATGTGAATTACATTTCTTAATCATTGAGGGACTGATTTCAGGGGGATGGATGACCCTAAAACCATCTTATCTGGATAGGCATAACAACCTCCTAAAATTCTGTTACGTCAATATTGTTCCTGTTTCAGCACTTAGTGAAATTAATTCAGATACAATCAATGTGAAGAGGAAAACACTTTTGCAAAGTATGGCTAATGTTGCATCTCTCGTAGCATTTTAGAAGTGGTTTAATCAAATGCTAATCAGGCACAGGAGAATTCAGGCAGATGATGAGAAAAATAATCTAACCTGAATTTTAGAGCTCCTGGTCCTCATCCAGTTGCTATGCTATGAACACATGTTGAGTAGTTGGTACCTTCTACGATTGGTGTGATAAAGAGCAGGATGGCCAAGAGTAGGTGGAACAATTAATTCTGGTTGTCTTTATTTTCTTGTGATAGCAAGATGTATACTTAACCTACACATTGAGATCAGTCCCAAAATATAAATTGTAGGTCTCCCACAAATGAATGGATTCTTCTCTCTTCCCCTCTCTGTCTCTCTCTCTTGCATTTGTATGGAAAATGGGTTTTTCATTTTCATCCTAACCCATATTTAATATTGCTCCCTTAAATATAAGCAGATTTGATTGAAGACTATATCTATCTATCTATCTATCTATCTATCTATCTATCTATCTATCTATGTATTTGTTTTCGTATGTATATATATATATATATATATATATATATATATATATATTGTATGTATATATATATATATATAGTATGTATATATGTATATATATATAGTATCTGGAGGAAGAAAAAACTTGAAGACCAACAACTGATAGAAAAAAGAGAGCACAATGATAGAACCTTGAGAGTATTCTCTAAATCTTTGAATCAAATCCTTTATTGAATCAAATGCTGCATTCCCCCCTCACAAAAAAATATTACATTTTTTGTTTGAAAACAAAGAAGCAAAAGCTCCAATGACTTAGAGAATATATTCTCATCCATTATTTCAAAATGTTCTTTCAATATTAATTAGGTATTGTACAATGGCTCTTCCATAGCTTTTCTTCTATAAGTATTATGAAAAGGTCTCTAATTTAATCTTTTGAGCCATATGTTACTTTGCCTCCAAGAAGCTGAGGCTAATATGATATATCTACTTCATGCCCTCCACAGCATAAACTCTGGGTGGTAAATTTGAGGTCTGAGTGTTCTAAAAGGTCTCAAAAAGTGTGCCAAAATAGTCCAAAAGTAGATGAAGCCAAAATAAAGAACTGGGGGGAACCATGTCAAAAGCACATTTGAATTAATTTAATATGGTTACTTAATGGACCCACCCAAAAACAGACCTACATTGCATCAAGCCTCAATTAAGTGTCCCATTTTAACAACCTCAAGGAAAAAGAACTAGAAAGAGCATCTCAAAAAAAAACTTGGTTGTCAATTTGAATTTCATTCTGGAACCATGGGACCCACTGAATTTGGGTGCTTTCACAACTGTTGAAGGAATCAAGACACCACTATTCTCCTAGTTAAGACAGCTTGCAAATTTAAATGATCTATCACAATAAAACTAACCATTTAGTTTGCCTCTTTGAAGGGTTTTATGTGATGTGCCCAGATGCAGATGGTGTGCTTTTTTTTCTCAATGGTGAAGAGGATGCAGTAAGGAAGGCCCTGCATGAGGAAGGGATTAAAGTGCCCAAATTCCATATTGATCCAAATAGTAAACAATCTTCATTAACTTGTTTTCAGAGAATCTAAGACAACTTTCCCATTTTAAATGAATGTTATGGGAGTGGAAAGGAATTAATTGTTCCAATCAGATAAATACAACATTGTACAAGTTCAAGAAAGTACAACACTCTCTTTATTTTTGTGCTGAAATAGAGAAAAAAGAACTAAAGAAGACAAGACCACATGGATGCAAATAGGAAGCCCCTTCTTAGTTTCTTGAAGGAAAAAAATTCCTGAAAACAATCCAAAGTCTAACAAGCAAGTTTCAAAAATGAATGGCCCACAACTCTACACAATTATCATTATGATGCACCTTGTTGTATTTTCACAGGGCAGATATGATTGATTATTTATTGATTAAAATTTGTGGTAGAGTGGAATGACAACAGAAAAAAGTCAACTGGTCCAGAGTGAGAGAGATATGGTAAACCTAGTAGGAATTCAGGTAAAGAGGAAGAAACAGAAATATTTTTTAAAAAATGATATACTTGAACCGTTTATTGGACCATTTGATTTTTTAAAGAAGATTAAGACAAAGCAGCATTGAATAGCAGGACATTTGAGAGCTTTGTTTAAAAATAATTGCAACCTATTTGGATCCCTTAAATATGAGACCTGAATGGAATCCTTGATGAATACACACCGATCTTCAGTTTAATATCTGGAGATATTATTCTTCCTTACTTCTAAACTGAGTCCTTATACAGTATAGCAACTATCCACGATCTTGTATCCACAAGAGGGGGACAGAGCACTATATTCTGTGGCGTTCTATATGCAGACATACTATCTCTTCAGGAGGGAAAAAAATCCCATGAAACTGGATCAGAACTTCTCGATTCATTGTTCCGTTCCTGTTTTCAAAGTAAAGCTTTTGAGGCCATCTGCTCCTATTCAGTTAGAATAGCACAGGGGAGTGAGTAAGTCCAGGGAAAATCAATCTCTTTGGAATGCAAACCCTTTGATATTAAAGCTGCCAAGGGTCAGCAAACTTATAGAGAGAAATCAAACTCTATAGAGAACTCTACAGTGCTCCAGCTCTGCTGAATTCCCATCATAAACATATATCATTTCAATGGGGGTGGGGCGGAGTGGTAAATTCTCCCTACATGCAATAGACATGTTAATTCCATTCTGCGTTGTTGCATTCTTCCCTTTTTCCTGACTGATCTCACACCCTGTAAAGAAAAACCAAACACATCTCACAACATCTGAATCAAATATATAACTATTGGCAGCTTTTGGTTTTGCATTTCACCCTGAGCTTTAACTGGCAGGAGGTAGCACATTCATGAGGTTTTTTTTCCAGTAGAGCACAGCAAGAGGGAGGGAGCCGTTTTGACAGGGTTATATCTCTGGCAAAGAACAGTTCTTCATTCTCTCCAGTGCTAATATTCATTTTCAATGGAGATGCTGCTAAGTAGGTCATAATTCACTCCTTTTGTGTAATAAATACAGAACAATTAAATCCAGGTCTTTTCCATGTTTCTGTTAAGAACCAAGAGGCAATCCATCATTCCCTGTTTATGTACAGCATAGCCGAAATAACAAAAGGAAAGCAGATGTCCTCGGTGTTGTCTCATATTTTGCCAGAATTGTGACTATTGAAGACTTCATAGCTAAATAACGAAAGCATAAATGAAATCTATTGAGTGGAAGAGCTGGTTTATATCTGCAAAATATGGGTTGAAATAGAAAAGTAGCTATCAACACCAAAGGAAGACTTAAGGTCAAACTACAAATTTCATGATTGGATGACCCAACCTATCTATTTTAAAAACACTGAAAAGAGGCTGTGGTAACCTTAACAGGTTCTGGAACAAAGTAGCCAGTCCCCTCCATATTGCTTAATAGCCAATTCATGGGGTGAAGGGTGAGTGCAATGTAGAGTTTAGAAATTACACAAGGGAAGAGAGCCAGTAAGGTGTAAAGACTAAATTGAAGGATTAGGGATGCTGCAGGAAGGCACATGAACAGGATTGTAGGAAGTTTTTATTGATTTATTTGTAAAATTTATTAGCCACCTATTTTGCCATGATAACTCTGTATAGCTTACAATATTAAAAGATAAAACTGTATCATTTATAATAATGTAAATGAAATAATGTAAAGTCAACTAGCTCAGAAAGATGGGGGCGAGGGAATATGATGAGAGGGAAAGAGGATGGGATCCATTTTTAATCAATCAATCACCTCCAATATGAAACTCTTCCATTGATGCCCTAAGACAAATGGCAGAGCCAGATTTGTAAACTCTTATGGAAGGTCAGGAGGATTGGAGCTGACCTCACTTCAGGAGGCAAGATGTTCCAGAGGGCAGGGGCAATGTCAGAGGAAGCTCTTCTGCTGAACCCCACCAGCCAGTTCCCTGACTTTTCCTTCCTTTTCTCTGAAAATAGAGGTGTTTTTTCTCTTCCATCTGCTGCCATTTCACTGGTTCTACCAGATTTCTAAAATATAAATTAACATCCTTGTAGCTGTTAATTACTTACTTAGTTTCTAATCTAAGTAACTACTTGGATTAAAATTTACTAGTAATCTACCTACCCTCCCCATACTTACATTCTGTTGCCATTCCTTGTGTTAGGTTTTCCCCCCACCCCTTTGAATGTCTTATGGTTTCTTAATTTTTTAAAAATTGTTCTTGGTTTTAAAAGATGAGCTGCCCAGAGTGTTTGGAATTAGGCAGCCTCTAAATTATAAAATAATTTATTTCAAAATCATAAGATAAGGATGAATGGTTTAACAAGGATTTTTAAAAGGGTTTTATACCAGCCAATTGACACATTAGCATGCCAGTGAAATTGTGGCAAATGCTCAGAATTGTAGCAAATGCTCTAAAGGGCATCTTAAAATGTTTATGAATAATATTTTCTTCTGTTGCTTTGGAAAAGAATAAGATACAATAGAGACAAAATGATAAACGTATACTTATTGTATATCATTTCAAAATAAACACAGTCTTTCCTTATCTAGATATCCTCTGTTATACTTTTAACAACTGAAATCTAATTTTAATAGAATAGTACTGAACAGAGGACAATATATGGCTCCTGGTGAAAAGGTATGGGTTTCATTCTTTATTTTTCTAAAATGAGATTCCTTCTGCTTACAATCTATACTGGCCTCCTCCTTCTCAAGGTCTTCAAAGCATCTTCGGTTATACATATGAATTCTACTTGTTCTCTCTAAACCAGAAGTATAAAAGTACAAAAGTAAAAGAAATTATTCAAGGACTTTAAAGATATCCAGGGCAAATTGAGGTAGATGCCATTCTTCATAAGGAGGGTGTTTGTTTAAAGCATATTCGTTAGAAGCAGGCAGCGTGGATGAAAAGTTTTGCAAATATTTTAAGTAGCTTTTTAACTGACCCAGTGTGACACGAAAAGCACTCTCTAAACCCTTGATATTGTTAGCCATGTAAGATAAGTGGCAATAAATACAGATTAATTGAAACCTTTAAAATGAAATATCAGGGGTAGCAACCGGTCTGTGAAAAGTCCCTTTGTGCTCTGTTTGGATGGCAGGTCATATGCTTGAATTAGGTTAACAGAATCTCTTGTCAAGCGCACAGAAACTTTTGGTAGCTCATGCTGTGACCATCTGCAAAGACAACAAACTTTGGGCAAAGGCAAATGACATGATTGGCAAGTCTTAAGAAAAACAGAAATGTTAGGTGGAAGGGTTGCTACTCAGTGCTGTCAGCTCCAGAGATTGCGGGACAAGGCAGGACAGAAAACACTGACATTTTTTACGGCACAAATTGAGGGACTTCAGTAACTGCTCAGTGAGGATGTTTTACATTTTTGAATTCTGAAGCACATGAATAGCTAGCAAATTCAGAATATGAATTGTATTCAGCCAGCTTAAACTTGGACTTGTGACATTTTGTCTGTGTACTTTTTAAAACAGTAAAACAAGAAAGCAGAAACACTCTTGGAAGCTGTATTGTTTTCTAGGCAGTATCACAAAATGGCAATATCCTTGAGAAGGAAACAAAGGGCCAGAAGGTGTATTTTGGGGATTGTTTCCTGCTTAAAATTGTGGTACAGCAGAGTTGCCTGGTAGAAAGATCTCTTTGTAATCAGTAGGTCTAGGCATGAAAAAAGAATTATTCTGTAAACGTGAAACTAGTTTGTACTTAACAAGAAAATAAAAATATGGTTTTCCATGTTAGGCTTGTTACATTTATTGATGAAGACATAGGGATATCTCTGAATAGTGTTAATCTGAGAACATCATGGGGTATATATACATTTTTTGTTATTTGAATGTTCCATACTGAGTAAGGTAAACCCTAAATAAATAGGAATGCTTTGTTGAATTCTGAGTTGAAAATATTTTAATTTATAGACCTATGCATCGGATGGAATTATCTATGCCTAAATTTGTTCATTCAGTTGCAAGTTTGTTAAGAATAGTAGAATCAGAGTTGGATTCACAATTGTTCTTGCAAAATTATTATCATTAGATTTTTTTTTGAGAAATAAGAGGATAATTATATTAACAATGGGGTTAGCCTGTCCAGACAATGTGTCCTCATTTATGAAAGGCTGTTTCAGCTCTTCATAATAGCAGATTACATTGTTGCATGACCAATACCTATTGTTTCTAAAATTACAATAGAATCTTTGGACAAGATTGGAGGAAGTAAAAGATTCTTCTCTACAATGTAAATTGACAGAGTTTGGAATCTTAATCTGGATTTATTCATTAAATTATCTATAACAAGGAACAAAACAAAGCAAAACACCCTTCTGACAAAATGAGTAAATAACAAGCCACTTTGAAACAAGCTAGGTATGCTTCTCCAATCTTCTTTGTGAAAGATTGATGGTTTGCATTAGCTAAAATGCATGGCCCAGAGGTATAAAATATGAAGTATATGTTTTCATAAGCTCATCAATTCAACAAATGGAGTTAATTCAGAAAGCATGAATAAGAAGTGCATGAAAACACAATTCTATACTATCTCTTTGTATTATTAGATAAGCAGCTCTTAACTGTTTCTAAAATCAAAATAAAGTTTGTGTGCCATATGATTGGCCACTAGCCTTAAGAATCCATCTCCGTATCATTTAACTAATTACAGTTTCCTTCCATGATAATACAACGCTATATTTGGCTATACACTTGAACTTCAAAGATGATAAATACAACCATCAAATCCAGAAGTGCCAATGATATTTCTTTTTAAATAAAAGGAAAAGTTTAAATGAATATAAGAAAATCAGCTGCTTTAAGAAAAATAAAGTCCAAGTGAATGGCATGCACAATTTCTGGATGTTATCATATGTGTTACTTGCAAATTAGTTGAGTATAAAAATGAAATAAGCCAGATGACATTTTTTTCTTAAACATTGATGATATATGTATACTTTTTGTTGCCAAAATATTAACTCTTTTTAATGACACATATGCCCTGGCTATTTCTCAGCTGGAATAGGCAGCTGGGAAACTCTTAGCTCACTTCAGTTCTTATGAGTTTGGTACACTGAATTGTCTATCAATCATGTGGGTTCACAAGAGTGAAAGTTTCAAACAAAGATCAACTCTTCTCAAAGTGTGTCAAGCAAATTCATTTATTTAATCTCCAAAGGATGACAATGAAGCTTAATGTCCGGGAAGAATTATTGTTCTTCCTGGACCTTAGAGACCCAGAATATCCCAAATTCTGCCAACCCAAAATCTAATTTCTTTTAACTATGGAGTACAAATATGTGATATTACAACCAGCCCATATTGTTAAACTGAATGTTTCATGCTACCTGCATATTTTCTATGGTTCCAAAGTATGTATACGAAACTTTTTTTCCTTATTAAAAAAAACCTGTTTCTACTTTTGGTGGTGGGGTTTGTTTTTTTCTTTTGGTAGAATGAATAAGAAATCTTCCAAAAATCAGCAGAATTGCACTTATTAAAAGGAGAAAAACAGAACATTTGGTAATTCCACAGGTATACAAAACATGCAGATGGGGAGATGAGAATACATTTAAACCCCCACCCCCAGGAGTGGGCTGCTGGCGGTTCACAGGGGTTTGGGAGAGCCCCTGGCTAAGATTCTGTGCAGTTCGGAGAAGCCCCAAATCCCACTCCTGGCTGGCTCTGGCCACCCCACCCTGCCCCTCCCAGAAGTCCCCACGTGGCCAGTTTTGGATGCAGGTAAGAGCAGGGCACACACAGAGGCTCGGGGAGGCTGTAAAACGGGCCTCCCAGAAGTTCGGGGAGGCCTGAAATGGGCCCATTTCCCCAGAGCCTGGGGAGGCCATTTTCCCCCTCCTGGAGGCTCTAGAAGAGCCCCAGTGGCCCGGGGAGGGCAAAAATGTGCCTCCCCGTCATGGTGCAGGAGGCCGACTAGGCCACGCCCACCATGGCCACACCCACCCAGCATCTGGGCAGAGAACCCATTGCTAAAATTTTTGAAGCCCACCCCAGCTCATCCTTAACATTCGTGCCATTGCTATAACATCTGGAAAGGTTTCTTAGTATAATTAGTAAACACGTAATTTGAGTGAAAGGCTAATTTTAAAGTTCTATTCTCTATCCACTACAATTTACAACCATATTTTCTGGACTTTCAAACTGGAAGAAAAGGACTCACTGATGAAGTAAAACTATATATTTATAACATATTATAAGGATTCACTACATGATGACAGAAAGCTATATGCTGGTTTAATCTTATATATATAAAAGTGAAAAAGCATTCATGCATCATCACAAAATCTCCAGAACCGTAAAGCCTACAAACTTGAAATTTGGCACGTATGTTCCTCTTGGCTTCTAGGTGCTCACTAAGAAAGGATTTTTTGAAATGACCATCAGAGCATTAGTATTTCATATATTATTATTAACACGCTCTGATGCTAAGGAGTTCTACTCCCCCTCCCTACCTGAAAAGAAATTGGTTCAAAATGCAAAACACAAGCAGGGGAGAGGAGTTTCAGTTTCAGAGCAGCAACCAGCTTTAGTATAGAACAGTTGAGCTAAGCCACGCCCAGGCTCCTTGCTGTCTCCTTCTTGCTAACACAGCAAATACTGTTTCAGTTTGCAAACAGTCCTCAACTCTTTCACACACTGATAGGATGCTAGCCAGATGAATCGCAATGGATGCTGGTAGACAGAGACACAATTTTTTCCCTTATTTCCCCCCAAAAAAACTAAACCTGATCACGTAGTTTCATAGCAGAGCACAGGTATAGAGCTAGTTGTATTATAAAATGAATATAAAGATGTGAACGTGTATAGGAAGGTAAACCTACTACAGTAAAAAGAGAAAATATTTAAATAGGTTTCTGCTTACATTTCTCTCCTTCCCAGTATAGAATGTACAGCCCTTCTTTACTTCCCCAGCCGATCCCACTTATTTATCAACAGTGTATCTTCACAATTTCTTTATTAAACTAATGTAGTGTCCATGTAATTGAGTCCAATAAGTTGAAATCATCTTCCTTCTGAATTTCAAATCATTTTCAAATTTTCCAATTGGTTGAACATCCAAGACATTAGCATATGATTCCTTTACTACTGATGTAGCCCAGATTAATCTTCTGCATAGAATCCAGTCACATATCTGTTGCCATATAATATGATTTCCAGACTCTGACTCATTCTTTTTGAGATTTCTTATATCCTTGCAGTTTATATGAGCATGAAGAATGTGGTATAGTTCGATGCAGATTTTGGATTTAGGCTTGGAATGCAGTGTTGTGGGTTTTCCCAAAATGAAATCTGAGTTCAGCTGTAATAAGGGTGTAGAACTCCACTCATGTAATACATGACTTTGGGGCATAGAAGCATTTGGAGAAAAACCAAGATGATAGGAGTCATAGTAAAGTTTAGAAAGATTGTTCAAAATGTAACACAAATTGGAGGGGAAGGGGGTTTCAATTGGAACATTATCTGGAATTAACTGAAAATCTCTCCCTATACAGAGAGTAGGTCAAGTGCTTCCACATTGTCCCTTTTCTGGAATATTCATTTCACCTTTATTATACCCTGTAATTATATGTGGATGCCTTGTGGGAGAAGAGGAAGAGATGCTTCCTAGGGATTCAGGAGAAAGGGAAAGGCATCAGCAAATGCTTAACAGACAAAGTGTAGGAGTTGGCAAGGCTGAGCCCAAGGGAAGGATCAAAAACATCATCAGTCATGAGTCCTGTGATGTCCACAAGAGATCTAAGTCCAGCTCACCTTGAAATTCCTTTTATTCTTGTCTTCTGCTAATTTCCCTTGACCGCTAGTAATTCAGATTTTTGTAGAGAGCTCAAGTTTACAATAAAATCTTTACACTCAATTGAACTGTCTGGATCTCCTGATTTTCCTGGCACTTGACACAAAGAAAGAAATTTAAGAAGGATCCACCCTAACATATCAGAGTGTTAAAAGTGTCAGTGGGAGATTTGAATTTTCAGGCTTGTAAGATTATATTAATGTAGTCTGACAATAAAGTAGAATTAGCTCATCTGGTCATGTTTCCTATCTGGTTTATCAGGGGTGGTGGGGGCATAGACATCCATTATATTGAACATACTAGACATGGCTGCAGAATTTTATGTACTTTCAAATTCATTTCTAACAGAGTGTTCAAGTTTTGTGCTACCATCTGCCCTCCAAGCAGCTGACCAAAGTCCTGAATGAGTCAATTACTAACTTGATTTGGAAATTATTTAGATAAATCAATGTTAATAAAACTTTAAGGGATGCGGTGGCTCAGCTGAACTTGTCAATCAGAAAGGTCGGCTGTTTGGTGGTTCAAATCCCTAGCACTGCGTAACAAACTGAGCTCCCATTACTTGTCCCAGCTTCTGCCAACCTAGCAATTCGAAAGCATGTAAAAATGCAAGTAGAAAAATAGGGACCACTTTGGTGGGAAGGTAACAGCGTTCCATCGCCTTCAGTGTTTAGTCATGCTGGCCACGGAGATGATCACAGAGATGTTTTCGGACAGCGCTGACTCTTCAGCTTTGTAACGGAGATGAGCACTGGCCCCTAGAGCCAGAAATGACTAGCAGGTATGTGTGAGGGGAACCTTTACCTTTACCTTTAGTAAAACTTTAATTAGTGCAAGCAGATATATCTTTAGAAGTTTGCATACAAAACATGTATCAAGAGAAACATGACTGTTAGATGTTGTTTGTTGTAGATTTTATGGTTGGATTTTCCATGTCCGACCAAAACAAACAGTTCAGACATTTGGATGTTCTTAACTCTTTGCAGCAGTCTCCTCTTTATCCTCAAGACCAGGGTTTTCCATTTATGTGTTTCCTAATCTTTTCCTAATCTCTCACACAACTTTAGTGAAGATCCAGCACACTCCTGTTACATTATTAAAATGGAGTATTCTGTTACCTCTGCTGCAATAACTATACTTTCTTAGTTTTAAAGAAGCTTTACAGGGTGCCTGTTAATACATTTCTTGCTCTTCCACTGATTTCTTGCTCTTTGAAAGTAAACATTATTTTGTCCCTGAAGTCTAACTCCCCTTCTTCCAATTGGGAACTGAGAGTTCAAAGAAAGGGAGACAGTTTGATCTAGTGGTTAAGGCACCAGGCTAGAAAGCTAGACACTGTGAGTTCTAGTCCTGTCTTAGCCATGAGAGCCAGTTGGATGATCTTGACCCAGTCCATCTCTCTTAACTCTATCCACTTCATAGGGCTGCTGTGGTGAAAATACGAGGAGGAAGGTGTTGACTTATTTATAAAAATAATAAAGGTGGGATAAAAATAAAGCAATAGATAAGTAGATATAACGAAATTACATATAACTTCGTAGAATGACAGATTGGTGTGGGGAGAGAGTTGGGTTATTAGAATCCATCCCTATTCTTTTTAAGGGAGCTCTCAAGCATAGCTGCCTCTGACCAGGGATGTTGAGGAAGAATGACAAAGAGATTTCACAAAATGACATATTGAATCTCTTGCGGGGAAAAAAAATACATCCCAGCAATGGTTTATAAAATGATAGTATCACATTTCCAAAAGCAGAATTATGAGATCTATTTCTGGATAGCAGCAGTTATATCCATGAGTTGTATTAGCCATCCACTGATTTTTGAACTCATGCAAAAAAGAAAATGATTTCTTCAAATGTGAAGATGGTCAACGTGACAATCCAACAAATTTGACTGAATCTAATTAAACAACAGCAAAGTTCAAATTATTTTCAGGACTCCATATGATAGATTTCGTAAAAGTCCAAGGAGTTCTAAAAAAGGAAGAATGAATTTCTAAGGCTTCTTTATGTTTCCCATGTACTTTACTTGGAAATGTAGATAATGTCAGAATCAAAAAGGATGCACCCTCCAAACCATAGCAAAGGGCTCCAAATGCATTGGCGAAGTCCATTTTTTCCTCCGTGTTCACAATAACCTATGTGGATTTTCTACCAATGGGATTTTACCAGGAAAGGTAAATAAGGCAGGCTTGAAAAGTATGCACCCTCCTAATCATATTCAAGGCCAACAAATGCACTGATGATGTCCATTTTGCTCTTTGTATTCACAATGACCTAACCCTAAGTGGATTTTCGGCCAATGGGATTTTCCCATGTATTTTACCAGGAAACGTAAATAAGTCAGATGTGAAAAGTATGCAACCTCCTAACCTTACCTAGGTTTCCTGGTAAAAAATATGGGAAAATCCAATTGGCCGAAAATCCACTTAGGGTTAGGGTTAGGTCATTGTGAATTCAGAGACCAAAATGGATATTACCAATGCATTAGGAGACCTTTTGTATGGTTAGGATGGGCACACTGTTCAATCCTGCCTTATCTGCAACCGGCAACTAATGCACGACCTGCATTGGTTGCCGGTTGCCTTCCGGGTGAGATTCAAGGTGTTGGTGACAACTTATAAAGCTCTACATGGCTTGGGTCCAGGGTACTTGTGGGAGTGTCTCCTGATGGCATCGCGTTCCGATCGCCTGGTACGCTCCCACAGACAGGGCCTCCTTGGGATACCGTCAACCAGATACTGTCAGTTGGCAGTGCCCAGGGGTAGGGCCTTCTCTGTGGGAGCGCCCACCCTTTGGAACCAACTTCCCTTGGCCCTTCATTTGGCCCCCAATCTCTGCTCCTTCCACCATGACCTTAAGACCTGGCTTTTTGAACAGGCCGGTCTGGACTAACTAAGGGGGTGGGTTTGTTTTTAGGGGTTTTTAATTTTATTTGACTTTTAATTGTTTAGGCTTGTAATTAGTTTAATTCTTTTTTATTGTAAATTTGTATCGATTTTATATTGTTAGCCGCCCTGAGTCCTTAGGGAGAGAGTCTAATAAAATAAATAAATAAATAAATCTACATTTCCTGGAAAAATACATTGGTGGAAAATCCACTTAGGGTTAGGGTCAGCTCATTGTGAATTTGGAGAGGAAAATGGACATTGCCAATGCATTCAGAGCCCTTGGGTATGGTTAGGAGGGGTTATACTTTTCAAGCGTGCCTTATCTATGGTTCCTAGAAAAATACATGGGAAAATCCCATTGGTAGAAAATCCACTTAGGGTTAGGGTTAGGTCATTGTGAATTCAGGGAGGAAAATGGAAGGGATTTTCCCATGTACTTTAGCAGGAGATGTAGATAAGTCAGATTCAGAAAGGATGCGCCCTCCTAACCATAACAAAGGGCTCCAAATGCATTGTCGATGTCTATTTTACTCTCCAAATTCACAATGACCTAACCCTAATCCTAAATGGATTTTCCAGAAATGGGAGTTTCTGTGTGTGTAGAGAATGTTTATCTACTACTCCTAAGGAAGGGTAATTTGAGTAGAATGTTCATCCTAACCATAACCCTACATGGATTTTCCGTCAAAGAGATTTTCCCATGTATTTTACTAGGAACAGTAAATAAGGCAGGTTCAAAAAGTATGCCCCCTCCTAATCATACCCAAGGGCTCCGAATGGCAGTGGTGGGATTCAACATTTTTTTACTACTGGTTCTGTGGGCGTGGCAGGAGAAGGATATTGTAAAATCTCCAGTCAGAGGTGATATTTGCCAGTTCTCTGAACTACTCAAAATTTCTGCTACCAGTTCTTTAGAACTTGGGTATGGTTAGGAGCATCCATCCTCTTTGAGCCTGCCTTATATACATTTCCTGGCAAAATACATTGGAAAATCCCATTGGTGGAAAATCTACTTATGGTTATGGTTAGATGATTGTGAACTCACAGAGCAAAATGGACATCATCAATGCATTCAGAGCCCTTGGGTATGGTTAGCAGGTGCATACTTTTCGAGCCTGCCTTATCCACGTTTCCTGGTACAATACATGGAAAAATCCCATTTCTGGAAAATCCCTTAGGATTTTCAAATCTCACCAGGCTCAAGGTTGACTCAGCCTTCCATCCTTTTGAGGTCGGTAAAATGAGGACCACGATTGTTGGGATAATATGCTGACTTTGTAAACTGGTTCAGAGAATGTTGTAAAGCACTATGGGGTGGTATATAAGTCTAAATGCTATTGATATTTTTGGTGAGAAACTAGTCTTTTTAAGATTTATGTTCCACTCATTGTTCTCCCATTCTGAAAACTGTTAATTTTTAAATACTTTACTCACTATCTGATTGACATGATGGCATTATTGCTTTTGTGTCTTCAACCAATGAATGAAACATCTGTAGTGATAAACAATGGTCAGCTTATTTAACCAATAAATCAATGGCTCTGTTACTACTGGGGCCTCTTTTGTCTTTTATGCTATATTCTGGCAATAAAGAGATGATAGAATTACCGTTTGTTTTCTTTGCTGCATGGCTTACATTAGCTGTGACCAAAGAAGAACAAACTTTTTGCACAGATTTCTTTTCCACACTTTATTGAAATGATGCTGCTCAATAAACAGCATCTGTTTTCAGTTTGGAAGGGAGGGGGGAGTCTCAGTGCAAGTGTTTGTGATCATCTCATTCTCCCAGGGTAGAGCCGTTCATAGAAACCTGATACTCTAGGTGGATATACATGAAGAAGGTTTGTACCTATAGTAGAAAGATGCTGTACTATGAGAGGTGAACAATAAAATGGAAACTTCAGGATTGGACCTAGGCCAGAATATATACTATAGACTAGCTAGCATTCCACATGCAATGTAAACGTTGTTTCAAAATGTTCTCTATCTTACTGCTTCTCCTGATTACTGCACTCCATAAAAATGAAGGCTAGTTGGAGGTTTATTGTAAGGTCTCCTTAAATAAAGTTTCTGAACTGTTTAGTTTTGGTCCAATTTTCTGTCAATATTCTAAATTTGAGGTTGTTCATTTTGCTTCACTTCAGTAGAAATGCAGTTGCCAGCTGTGAAATTTTGGATCTTGCTCTAGTATGGCATTCCAAATCCCTGCTCAGCAACAACAATGTTAACAGTGGACATACTCCTGGACTTATATCTGATTTCACTTTACACTAATAGGATACTTTTTATGAGATGGTGCTTTGTAAGTCTGCAGGAAATTACTTCTCAGGCAGGCAATATTCTGCTTTTCAACAAACACCGTTACAACTAATGGCTAATTCTTTCTCTCCTAAAATGCTAAGGGAAGCACACATTGCCTACAGGAAAGGAAAATTAGCTGTTGTCTAATGCTTTCTCTATTGCTTGCCAATGATAGGCCAGCTTTTTGTTTCCATGGAGACTGCTTGAATGGAGGCCTCACCCAGTTTATGATTCAGCACTATAATCCACTGCGTCAGCACCTTCCTGGTCTCCTGGCACCTACTGTTAAAGTAGAACACAATCATCTTATGGACTCTTCGGAGAAGCCAGGTAATTGCATGGGCAAAAAGTCAGCCACCAGTAATATTATTTAAAGATACTCTTTAGAATTATTAGTGTATTATTATAAAGAAACATTTCCTGCTTATAGATGGGGAATGGTGGGGACTAAGAAAGATATGTTTGGAAATAATATTATTGACTACACAAACACCTGGTGAAGCCCCAAACCAAAAATGACATGCAGCAGTTCTTCCAAGCTGAGTTCTTTATTGTTTCGTACCTAGAGACAAAATCTTGCCATACTGAAGATTGTACTATCTGGATCTACAAACCAGATAGTCCTCGACTTATAACAGTTAATTTAGTGACCATTCAAAGTTACAATGGCACTGAAAAAAGTGATTTATGACCATTTTTCATGCGTATGACCTTTGTAGTATGCCCATGATCATGTGATCAAAATTCTTGGTAACTGGTTCGTACTTATGACTGCCGCTGTGTCCCAAGGTCATGTGACAACCTTTTGCAAACTTTTGACAAGCAAAGTCAATGGGGAAGCCAGATTCATTTAAGTTGATAAGTTGGTAACTGTTAATCCGGCTTCCCCACCAGACCAACTGTGGTGGTTCACTTAACAACTCTGGCAAGAAAAATCTTAAAATAGGTCAAAATTCACTTAACAAATGTCTCATTTCACAACAGAAATTTTGGGTTCAATTGTATTCATAAATCAAGGACTACCTATATATTCTGTTAACTATTAGGGAGGGGCTGTCTTCATCCTCTTTCTTTTACATGATATCTGGGCTAAGTTGCCTCTTACTCTTCTAAAATGTAACCCTCCCTTTTGGGCATCCAGGTCCACACAACATTCCATCACATCACCATAGAGAAAATCTCCACCCACACAATGTAATTTTTTAAAAAATATAACTACATTATATATAATAGATAACTGGCTTAATTTGCCTCCAAATGTGTATATTTCATTTTTAAAAATATGAAGTAGTGTCCTAGAGTCTAGCTAAATGTTTATCTGGAATTGCTTTTTAAAAAGTATTTGTAACCTCTGTATAGTTCTGTGACACATGCAGTCATTAATTTTTTAAGAACTTAACAATCCTGATTCATTAACAGGCCAGACTCATTATCTCTTGATGAAGGCAGAGAGATGATGACTAATCTATCTCTTCAAGTTTAATACTATGCAGGAAAATGAGCGAAATGTTTCACAAGTGCTTATCCAATCTAATTTTTTAAAAATTGAAACAAATATAAACTTAACTAAAACTATGTATAACTAGAAGAGTTAATAATAGTTGCAACCAGCAACTAAATCTGGGGCAGCATGATAAAACCCTGAATACTTACCTGACACATACAAAAATTCAAATATTTGCAACCTCTGTATAGTTCTATGACACATGCAGTCATTAATTTTTCAAGAACTTAGCAATCTTGTTTTATAATAATAATAATAATCATCATCATCATCATCATCATCATCATCATCATCATCATCATCCAAGTTTTATAATAACAGTAGCACTGAAAAAGGCACTGTCTGTTGATCTGACTACCTTAGTACACCATATCACCAAAGAAAAAAAGACTGGAAGGACCATCTTCTTTTTAATCCCCAGTCCCACTGAGATTACTACCAATCCTAAAAAATGTGGGACTGAGATGTTATGGGAATAGAGTAAATGGTAGGGAAGAATAAAGATATGGCAAAGAAATAACAAAGTTAAACTACATCAGAAAATGAAATTAATTATTCCATCCCATGTTGAAATTAACAGGAAACACATTGAGGTCCTACCTGCTCCAAATGCAAAGAAGAAGCTCTTGTCTGTATTCTCTCTTAAGAGAGCCATCACTCTTTTCCCCATTCTTTCATTCCTCTTGTAGATCAGTTCCTGTCGGAAATATTTGTCAATCTCTTGAGCTGTAACCTGCTCATGTGGAGGAAGTGTTGTGTTGATGAAATTAGGGAGCTGGAATGAAAAACAGGAATAACTCTCAATAAGAAAAAATGTAAGGGAGAAATTGGTAGGTTGTGGGAAAATCATTAGAAGATCAGCAGCAATAGCAATAGCACTTAGACTTCTATACCACTTCACAGTGCTTTACAGCCCTCTCTAAGTGGTTTACAGAATCAGCATATTGACCCCAACAATCTGGGCCCTCATTTTACCAACCTCAGAAGGATGGAAGGCTGAGTCAACTTTGAGCCAGTAGGAATTGAACTTCTGGAGTGAGCAGTGAGTTAGCCTGCAATACTGCATTCTAACCACTGCGCCACCATGGCACAAGTAGTGGTTGTTTATTTTGGGATTACCTCTGGTCATTTCCTGGTCTTTCCAACAACTAACCAAAAAAAGTGTGGAGCTTTTTTTGCCTCCATGACTATTTTCTAATTTGGGTTGAGTGATGCTTCATATTGCTAGCTTATAACTAGATATAGTCAGGAATATGTCTCAAAAGTTAGACTACCTCTTAATAGATATCTACTGAAATCAAAGATACCCTTGAGTCAAGCTTGACTCCAGACAACTGCACACATGCATTTTTCTTGACAGTTTTACATTATTTCAAAATATTTTCTTTACTACTTAATTTAGTCAACAGCTTTGATATTCCCAGAACACTCATCCAACCACTAACTTGGGTTGACCCCATTTAGTTTCCAAGATCAGCCAGGACCAGACTTTAAATAATGACCATATATTGGTAATTTGGAGGAAATGTGGAAGGGAATTGGGAATTAAATTGAGTTATAACTCATATAACAAGGTGCTAAAATGGTTTATTGACATGGATAAAGCGTACTCTAACCATTAAAGCTGCTTCTTTGTATATAACTAAAAGTACCACAAAGTCTAGAATTAATCAATGAGATTAGAAGCCCAATGAAAAACACAAGATAGAAAGTAAATAGAAATTAAATTAAGTGCAAAAATATATATACACAATACAAACACAAAAAAGTATTCCAGAATTAAGGTTTAATCCAAATAAATGGCTTGGGTGGCAGGTTTAAATGATGCTTGATCTGTAGCTCTTGGTTATTTTAGGCTCCTGGGACTATTAATAACAGGGAGTTCAGTTTCTTTGAGATACATTAGGCAAACAGGGGATAGTGGATAATGGCAAAACAGAGGAAGGAGACTAAAAAGAGATATTAGAAATTGGGGTGTGGGATTGGAGACTGCTGAGGTTCATTTCCTGCTATTAAGCAGCATTTGGCAAGAAAAAAGGCATCAAAGACAAGAAAGAAGAAAAAGCAAAGGACACACAATCAAGGGGGGTTAAGTGAAAATGTATGGAAGCTCCCATTCATTAAAATAATCTTCCCAAGATCCCCGAGGGATTACCTTTCCTATAGGTCTTTACAGATGCAATTTAGACAGGTGGAAAATGAAGGTCTGGACCTAGTCCACAAAACAACATAAATGTTTTAACCTGTGATAAGTATATCACTGCACAAAGTTCTAGGACACTTCCCCTGCCTATCTTTGACTGGGATTTAGCTATTATCATATGCTTGCACTTGGCAGCCCTTGAGAAATTTCTCCTCAGCTTTATTCAGCAGCCCTACCTATTACTTCAGAAGCACATCCAGAGGCATGTGGACATTTGGAGCAAGGAGGCAACAATTGCACTATCTGATTAAAGCTGGAGAAATTTAAATATATAGGGATGTTGTCTTGCCAGGACCACCAAAGTTTTCATGAATTTGGGGCTTCTTTCTCTAGGCTTAAGGCTAAATTCAAAAGCAGCTTAGGACCTTTGTGATCCAAGGATATCTGCTGTGCTTCAAAGCTGAGCCGATTTACTTCTGGAACTGCAATGTGTTTAAAACCACAGTAAAGTTACTCTGCTCTTCCAAATGCTGTGGTTGTGGGGATTTCTCTTTGGCAAGACCTGTTGCTTCGATCCATCTATTGGCTTCTGAATTTTACTTCTTTCAACGTGAAAGGTGGCTTGCCAACTTTGCAGCTTTCCTTCATGATTCAGTTTTTGGTGGGTTGGAGGTTGTGGGGGCTTTTTTGCACACAAGACAGTGCACACAACATAAATAAACTGACTTGGATTTTTTGGGATGTGTGTGTGTCGAGCAACTTATTTCATTTTCCTTTTTCATGGAGTTGGCATAGATTAAATTTATTATTCTAAAACCAATGATACCTTGGAACGAAGCAGAGATCGAATTGTATTTTTTGCGACTTGTTCTCATTGTTTTAAGGCAAACATTTCACTTGCCATTTTAGAACAATTACAACAATTATTTTGTTGTAGATTTCTGCTTACTGGGATTTGAAATCTTGACTCCCTCAAAACACACAAAAAAGGAACCTTGATAAGTACAGTGGTACCTCAGTACTCGACTGCTTTGAAAGTCATCAGATTTGGTATTCGACATATTTTGGTGTGAAAATTGTGTTTCGGTAGTCATCGTTTGTTTGATATGAGACATGGAAGTTAGAATTTGTTGGTTTTCTCTGCCTCATGAATCTACCCTTTCCAGCCAAAACAAAGGGTCACACATTAGTCACATGGTTTGCTTGGTACTCATTTTTAGTACTTGTAGTGCCTCCCAGAATCAATTAATGATGAGTGCCAAGGTACCATATAGATACACTCAAAATACATGCACTTATTTGTTTGAAGCATAATAGCCATTTTCTGATAAAAGCTATGGTATCTGGAAAATTAAGCAGTTTTGTCAAAAAGAGAGAAAAAGACTATTTGATTATTTAAATTTGAGCTTAAATTAAAATTTAGATTCAGCTGCCAAATCAAATCAGGCATCCTCTGAATCAAACCAGTAAATGAAAATCCAACTCCCATAGAAATCAACTGGTAAATGATTATTTTACAATACTTTGGTGTCTTATTAATGCAGTTAAAATACACCCACTTATCAATGCTGTTTTTTCTTCTGAGTTAATGATAATGACAAGATATAATCAATTTCCAATTACAGAGATATTGCTACCACTTTTCACTGCAAGATATAAGTACAAAAGTCATTTTCGTTGTCTTTAAGGCAGCATATTTATATTATACTAATTATATAATATACAGTAAATTTCCCCTATAATAAACACTAAACCCATATCCTAAACTCATTTCCCCATATCTTTCCATATGGGAAGCATCAAAGGTGAAGCTTCTTTAAACTGGTCTAATTTTATTAACCATCAGACAAATCATTTTTTTAAAATGGGAGGGTACTCTTTTTATTTCCAAATACTTTTAATATTACTTTTGTTTCCTGTTATGGTTTAATATTTTTAAAATGAAAATGTAAGATTTAATCTAAGAATATAAAATATCTTAATAGAAATTAACTTGCTGGATCTTCAACTCCTCAGCAGGCTTTCCAAACCAGTAAGTAAAGAAAAAAACAAGAGAAAGTCCTTCGTTTCAATTTCAGTTCTTAAATTCCTAGGACACCTTTCCTTGCCTCATTCTGGCTGCATTATTACACATAAGCATTATATTATTTTAACAGGAATATATTCATGCATGACAAAAATTAGATACAGTTTAAACATACATTTAATAATAGTTTTGTAGCTATCTACAAAAAAAGGAATAATAATAATAACAACAACAACACTGTTGTTGTTCTTTCCAAGGTATTCTGAGTTAATACATTTCTAAGGACCTTAATCCTCATTGCAACTGTTCTGTGGCTTGGGACAAGAGAGATAAATGACCCAAGCATGCATGTTTTGCAAAGTAATGTAACCACAGAGCAAATCCTGTTGCTGAGTCCATTAATCATCAGTACTTCTCTTTTTGTATTTATGTTCCTTT
This sequence comes from Naja naja, assembly GCA_009733165.1. Lineage (NCBI taxonomy): Eukaryota > Metazoa > Chordata > Lepidosauria > Squamata > Elapidae > Naja > Naja naja. Next base: position 65,803,369 of record CM019150.1, read on the forward strand.
CTACACTTTGACATACACCATGCTTGGTTCAAAAAAAGCAACCGCTCCTTGTTGATTTATCAGAAATTGCTTCCTAAATCATAGGGATTTAAGAAAGCTTCACATATTCAGATAGAGAAGTTCCTTTTTAAACACACATTTCAAAGACACTCATAAAAACAAACTTTCATTTCATTTCATGAGAAAAGTGCTTAGGCACAGAGAATTCAATTGATGCAAGGATTTGGTAAGTTAGTAGAAACATTTGCTCCTCTCATTTCAAAAATACATTTTTAAACTAGTATCATGCAAAATCTAGAAGTAACACCAATACAAATTCCTCTTTAAAAACACCATAGGTCCTGCAGGAGGCAAAATTCACTTCAAGCATGGCAAATGAATTCTTCATCAAGAACTTGGTGACTTCAGCCCTTGAAGGGACTACAAGTTATTCCCAAAGAACTGCCGGAACAGCTCTCCCTTTGGCGCTAGTTAACATCTGAGAGACAGCAGAAATGAGGAGAGTCATTCCAAGAAACTGGTGCTATCAGCCCCTGAGAAGAGCCTCAGGATTCTTGGCAAGATGAGTATTACAGAAATGAATCTTGCAGGTATTTTCTGGGGTAAAAGTTCCAGCATCAGGAATTCTTTAGATCTTTTAGATTTCCTCTTAAACATAGCCAAGAAAAAAAAAGAATGGGTATGGGGTTGAAAATATAGTAAAAGATTACAGCTTGCTCAGGAAGCAAGATCAACAGCAGTCTGAATTTGGTAGCAGCATCTTTATAGTTGTCTTGGATACATTTTAATAGGATAGGAATGAATATAACAATAAGCTAGGTCACTTTGTCCAGACTATATTCACAGTATATGACTGCAGATTATCTCAGGAGATTGATCCTGATGGGATTCTAGTTGGCTCGGCCTTCCATTCTTCTGAAATTGGTAAAATGAGGACTCAGATTGTTGGGGGCAACATGCTGACATTGTAAACAGTCCAAGGAGAGCTTAAAGCACTAAGGGGTGGTAATATAAGCCTAATTGTTATGCTATTGCTATTTCAGTGAACATTAGACTTAGTCAATGCAGTAATTGGCCCAGTTAAATTCATCAATTTTTCTGAAAGGGGACTACAAATTGGAGAATCAAAGCAATATTTATCCACTTTTGGTATTATTTTTCTATCTATTGCCATTTTTTTGCAGCAAGGACAATAAGAAGAGCTCTTTCAACACCCAGACAGCTGACCTTTCTTTTTATAGATGCACATCTGGATATAATGGCAGATCATCATATAATATTGTTCCCAGATAGTATCTGGGGCAAAGCATTTGTTAGGGGCTTCTGGGAAGATCTAGCCCAGTGGGCCCCAATTACATCCTCCCCCCTCAGTGTTAATTTAATGATTGAAGTCTTTCTCTGGACAAATGGAGTGAGAAGACACATTCAAGGAACTGAAAACATTTGATATTGTCTCAAGGTTTTAAACTCATAGAATCCCTTAACTTCCACTGATTCTTCTTGTGACTGGGCAGCAAATATAACAAAATGAAGTATGGCAAACTACATTAATTTTCAGGCATAGTCTCTATGAAAAGTAGGATTATTTCTGTGAATCTTCACATACAGAACATACATAAACAAATGAGTTAGCCCTCTATTCTTCAGTAGAATCAGGAAAGTTCAAGCATATTTAATATCTGAAGCAACTTTCCCTATCCTTTAGATCAGTGGTCGCCAACCGGTGGGCGGGGACCACTGGTGGTCCACGAGAAAATTTTGGTGGTCTGCAGAGAAATGTCACCCCCAAAGCACCCAGCAAAGCAATTAATCCAGGCTGCATGGGAACACAAGGTTGCTGCCCATATGGCCTGTGGGAACATAAGGCTTTCATCGCTTGCATTGTGAACAACATGAGGTAGTTTCAGTTTCAGTTTCAGTTTCTTTGGACTTATAGGCCGCCCTCTCTCCCGAAGGACTCAGGGCGGTGTACATAAAAAATAGGCAATACAAAAGTTACAATAGTTAAAAAAATATTAAATTAGTGCCAAATAAACATTCAAATTAAAATCCCGATCCCTTGTCAGTCCAGGCTGGATTGTAAAAATAACCATGTTTTAAGGTCGCGGCAGAAGGAGTGGAGATGAGGGGCCAGGCGCAATTCAAGGGGCAGTTGATTCCAGAGGGTGGGCGCTCCCACAGAGAAGGACCTCCCCCTAGGGGCCACCAACCTACAATGTTTAGCTAATGGTACCCCCAGGAGGTCCCGCCTGTGGGAGCGCACTGGGCAATTGGTATTCGTCAACGGCAGGAGACGTTCCTGCAAGAACCCTGGATCCATATAGGGCTTTGTAAGTTGTTATCAGCACCTTGAATCTCACACGGAAAGAAAAAGTGAGGAGAGGGGGGAAAGGGTGGAGGGGGGGAACTTGCCCCACTTGCCCAGCCACCGGGCTGCTTCTTTCCACTTCTTCTTCTGCTTTTGGCTGCACACAAGGAAAGCAGCAAAAATCTTTCTTTCTCTTCCCTAAACTCCACCAGAAATGAGTCTTTGGGACCCTGCAAGGCATCATGCTCTAAGAGGCTGCACCGGTGTGCCAAATCTCACAAAGATTCATTTTTGGTGGAATTTGCGGGAGAAAAAGAAAGACTTCTGCTGCTTTCCTTGCATGAAGCCAAAAGTCAGAATCTCTCTCCCTCCCTCCCTCCCTCTCTCTCTTTCTCTCTCTCCTCCTGCCCCTGAGAACGGAGCTGGAGATGGTATCCTGCGATCCTAAATAATGATCAAGAGGTAGGAAAATGGGGTGGGGAATTTTCCTGCAGACTTTTTTTGGGATTTTTCCAAGGTCTCTGGTCCACGGGATTTAAAATTATGAGTTTGGTGGTCCTTGAGGTCCAAAAGGTTGGAGACTCCTGCTTTAGATTACTAACTCACCAGCTCTCCTAACCATTATTGGCTTGGAACTATGGGAACTGAAGTGACATACAGTTGGAAGGCACCAAGTTAGGAAATTCTGGTTCAAAAAATATTGATCTACAAAGTTTTAGTACCTGGTCTCCAGTGAGAAATGCAATAAATACTCAACAACAAAACAAGAGGGACTATTTAATTATCATTGTGGTTGTAAAAAATAAAATTTGTATTTGTGTTACGAAATCTTTTTTGCATGATTAATTTTCTATTGCTAATGTAAATCAATACATTATTTGGGTTTCATAAATGTGCTGTCTATCATCTTATGTGCATATCGAAGACACCTGTTCTCTATGATTAATGGAACTTTTTAACATCTGGCAAAAATTTGTCCTCCAACAAGGGAAATCAAGCTTGATTGTTGGATTGTGTGTTGATAATGTGACAACTTTTGGCACCAAATCATTTATTTGTGCCTTGAGCTTAGTTAGGAAAATATTTGTCATTAAATAAGACAAGAAGTGGATGATTAATAGGAAACGTGAGTTTCCAGGTGGGCCCCCAGATAGCCAAAATTAAGAAAGAAAAATCTAGAAAAAATGCAAAGTGAATTTTCTATGAGCCAATGAAAAGCAAACTTCAGATAGTCCTTGACTTACAACAGTTCATTTAATGACTGTTCAAAGTCATAACAGTGGTGAAAAAAGTGAGTTATGACCACACTTCATACTTTTTCACACTTTTTCACACTTACAATCATTTGCAGCATCTCTATAGTCACATGAGCAAAATTTAGACATTTGGCAACTGGCTCATACCTATGATGACTACAGTGTCCCAGGGTCATGTGATCCCCTTTTGTGACCTTCTGACAAGCAATAATAATAATAATAATAATAATAATAATAATAATAATAATTCTGGATTGTGAATGTAGCAGTGCCTGGAGACAGCAGAATAGAAGAGAAATAACTGGAGAAGATAACAAAATACAAAGACCTACAAACAGAAATAGAACAACTATGGCAAAGGCAAGCAAAGGTAGTACCAATAGTAAAAGGCCCCTTGGGTGCAGTCCCAAAACAACTGGAGCACGACTTGAACATGGGCATTGACAAATTTGCCATCAGTCAATTGCTGAAGGCAACTTTACTTGGAACAGCTTCCATCCTGCGGCGATATCTGTAACACCATCAAACATCTAAATTTGCCTATCCCAGGTCCTTGGTAAGGGCTCAATAGGTAGACAAAAATGCCAGTCTGGACATCTGGCTGACTGTGTGATTAATAATAATAATAATAATAATAATAATAATAATAATAATAATAATAATAAAAATGATGATGATGATGATGATGATATCTATGCAACACTAAGTGGAGCAGGGGACAGGGCAGTGATAGTAAAGGGACACACACACACACACACACACACAATATTTATATAGTTGAAAAAAGTGGCAACTTATCTTTTTGTGTCAGATATTGGTAGCTAACAGTATATTTGTCACTGCACATGTGTTGTCATTTATCTGAAGGAACCGATAGTAGTAATAGCAGTAAAGGGTTTTAATGTTTGTTTGCAAAAAACAATACAAAGTGGAAGGAAGGAAGGAAGGAAGGAAGGAAGGAAGGAAGGAAGGAAGGAAGGAAGAGAGGGAGGGAGGGAATAGCTTTTGATTTGTTAAAAGATAATTGGATTGAGACTGCATTATATATTTGGCTTGGGCTTAGTGTGCTACGTCTTGTTCTGTAACTAACACATGATACCTAAATTCGGTACATAGTGGCTTGTTCAATACACTAGAGTGAGAGAGAGAGAGGGAGGGAGGGAGGGAGGAGAGAGAGAGAGAGAGAGAGAATACATTGGTGAATAGATCAAATATACCATATTCTGTCCATAAGCTATTACCTAATGGACTGTCATTTACTTTTGCAAAAGTTTCAGAAAACTTACAGCAAATGTTAGATTCAGGGAAATTATCATTTTAAGCTGAACTGGAAATCACATTATCCGTTTCTCCCTGAGCACCTATTATGCACAATACAGCACTTTCTTGAATTGCCAAGTTTTTAAAAAGTATGAAAGTTCTGTAGTTTTGGTATCTGAAGAGTACATACATCCACTCTCAAATGTAATTGTCTCTTTTAAGGAGTGATACAATAAATATAATTGGGTTTTAATTGAGTCAACAAACCATTTTTTTTTGCTGGCACTGGCAAATATTCCACATTCTGGGGTACTTGATATAGTATGTTATTGTGTACTTCAGCAAAGAACAGAATAACAGTATTTTCTTAGGGTATTTCTAGAAACCAGCTGTTAAGTAGCTAAAGGATCCTAATTTCATACTTGAACAAGGTGGGATTCAAACACTCTGTTCTGCCTTTTAATGTAATGAGGACTGAATGATACCTTTACGGTGCTTCCAGAGAGCCATCTGAATGTGTTCTTCCTTGCCACTAAGTACCTTGTCAATCTGGGTTTAATTCTTGGCCAGTAACTAAGCTCCTCCCCAGTTAAAAACAACATATTTTGCAACCAGAAGCTCCCAGTTTGTATAAAATCTCACAACTGTAGCAGGAAGGAGTCAAGACCAAGTCAAGACCAGATAATGGTGCTTAGTTATAAGGATGGCTATTTGCACTAGGGTCTGATTTCACAGGAATTGATTTTACATAGATATCCACTTAATTACAACATAATATACTGTTTACTCTACTAGAGTTTACCATAGTAGAGTTGAACTACTTCTCAACATTAATAAAATTTATCCAGCACTGAAAAACAGACATTGTTCAAAAATGTCAAAATTTCAATCAGCCACTATTCAGCATAGAGATAGCTTTAGTTCAGGATTTATAAACTATTTGTTTATCTTTTGTGGTGATTCAAGCCTTTAAAAAACCAGAACATCATAGCAATAATGCTCTAGGTGTCTTTGGATCATTTCTGAGCTTACTCTTGGCTTGTGGCCACTAGAAATGCATTGGTAAAATAGAGTGGTTGATAAGTGAAACCATTAATAAAGTTTAGCTTAGAAATTCTCCTTAAAATGAATATGTTCCTGAATTTACAGTAAGACAATCAATTTACTTTTAGCTCTTTTTTCATCTAATGGTTGCACATCTACCTACCCACCTACACATTTATTTATTATAGCCCTAACACCAGGTACAAATAAAATATCTAATAATAGAAGAGCCCTCTTGCTCCCTCTTTCTTGTCTACTATCTATATTCTCCTATTAGATATTATTAATTTAAATGGAATAAATAAAATAGATAATATTCTTTTAGGATAGGATAGGATAAGATAGGATAGGAAGATAGATGATAGACAGACAGACAGACAGAAATAGAGAGATAGATATGGATGACATAGATATAAATATATGTTAAAAGGATATAGCTTAGAGTTTCTATTGAGCCATCAACACATGGACATAACTGAAGGTGCATTGGAATACCTTTAAAACATCCAAAAATGATTGTCTCACTTATACTCAGGAGCCAGGAGTCCTGGTGGCAGAGTGGTTAAGTTGCAGTATAGCCTGGACTGTGATCCTGACAGGGCTCAAAGGTGACTCAGCCTTCCATTCTTCCAAAGTTGATAAAATGAGGACTCAGAATGTTTAAGACATCATGCAAATACATTGTAAACTGTTCAGAAAGTGTTGTAATGCTCTACATCAGTGGTTCTTAACCTGGGCGATATTGCCCCCCAAGGGGCGATTTTGTTTTTCAGGGGGTGATGGAATGAAAAGGGGCCACGTGGGGGCAAAGGAATGGAAGGGGGCGATATGGGGGCGATGGAGCGAGATATATTGGGAGAGAGAGAGAGATCTATATTGGTCTATAGGTAGGTAGGTAGACAAAAAGACAGACAGGTAGGTAGATAGGCAGGAAGGCAGGCAGGCAATCAGACAGACCTTTGGATGGATGGATGGATGGATGGATGGATGGATGGATGGATGGATGGACGGACGGACAGACAGAAAGAATGTGAGAGCGGCAGCACTTTGGGAAAGTGGTGGTGGCGGCTTTTCCCAACATGCTGCCGCATTCGAGGTGCTGGTTCAGGTGCGGTACAACAGTCAATGGGGTGAGCCTGCAGGCCAGCACCTCGAATGCCCCCCTGCCGCCTCTTAGCGCCCCTCTGCTGGCCCCTTGGGGATGCTAAGAGGTGGCGGGGTTATGTTGGGGAGGGCGATGACAACTTCCTCAATGGCTCAAGGGGGCGATTCTTTCAAAAAGGTTAAGAACCACTGCTCTACATAAGTCTAAATGCTAATGCTATTGCTATTCACACACCTCATCGATATCCACACAATACATTGATTTGTGACTCAATTAACTATAGCTTATTTTTCTGGTTTATACTATAAGAAATCTTTTGATATGGTGTTCTGGTTTAATTTTTTTGGGTGACCAGGATCATAAATCAGTCTGGGCAGGGTCAAGAGTTTCTGGGAGCTATCTATCTATCTATCTATCTATCTATCTATCTATCTATCTATCTATTATGAGACTTCTATGCCGCCCTATCTCCCGAAGGACTCAGGGCAGCTTACATTAAAAGAAGAATACAAGAATTACAAAAATTAAAACCGAATTAAATTAAGTAAGAAATTTCATAAGCTCAAAACAAAACTAACAACTAAAAATTCCCATCCCTCCATCAGTCCGGTAGGCGAGCTGGAAAAGCCAAGTCTTTAGGTCACGGAGGAAAGATTTAAGATCAGGGGTCACCCGTAGCTCCAGGGGAAGTTTTATATTGCTTTTGTGGAGAGGAGGAAATTTTGGGATTTTATCTGGTTTTCAAAAGCATTCTAGTTTAGAATTCACATTGTAGGTATTTTTCTTAATCTTTTTTAATTTCTTTATTATATCCATATATCACTAATTCCACAAGGACTCAAAGCAGTTTATAGTATATCATTAAAAACCCTTAAAAACAAAAAAATATTTAAAAAGTAAAATATAAAAATATAAAATATAAAAAACTATCCATCACGACATCTATCAGCCAACAATCATCTTAGGTGTTAAAAGCTCCCACAGGAGGGGCCTCCTTGGGATACCGTTGGTTAGGCATTGTCGGCTGGCAGTCCCCAGGGCTAGGGCCTTCTCCGTGGGAGCGCCCACCCTTTGGAACCAGCTCCCTGTGGATCTCCGTTTGGCCCCTGATCTCCGCTCCTTCCGCCGGGACCTGAAGACCTGGCTGTTTCAACAGGCCGGCCTGGAATGATCCGGGTGGGTTTTTTTTTAACTGTTTTGGTTTTAATGTTTTAATGTTTTGCCTTTATTCTGACTTGTGAGGTTTAATTCATTTTTTATGTAAATTTTGTGCTGTTTTAATGTTAGCTGCCCTGAGTCCTTAGGGAGAAGGGCGGCATACTAGTCGAATAAATTATTATTATTATTATTATTATTAAAGATCTTTTCCTTCCTGAAGGCCATCACAATATCAGAGCCACACTCCACATTCTCCTGTTCCCCTACCACCTTCATGCATATGGCAGGGAATCAACATTCCAATTCAGAATGAACAAATATCAGTTATGCCTGAAGGAGATAATCCTGAAGATAGGTGGATGCAAAGACACAAAGGTCTTGTAGGTTCAAATCAGCACTTACAGATTAAAATTAGGATTTTGAATTGTACTCAGAATTCTACTGGAAGTCAATGGAGTGTCCACAAAACCAGTATTATACAATTATGTTGGTTCTCAGCTGCCAATAAACAGGCTGCCACATTCTAATGCAATATGATCTTCAAAGTGTATTGTAATAGTCAACCCTAGAAGTTGACTATTACAATACACTTAGAAGGACATCTGTCATTATTAAATCAGATATCTTATTTCAAAAAGGCCACAATTGGTGTACTATCTGAAACAGTAAAAAGTTCTTGTACACATGGTCTTCTATTGCCTACCTAGAGTAGAACTTTCAAAACAAGTTTAAACTTCAAGAAGAGAAACCTATGATTTTTGAAGACTTGTGAGTATTTTAAATCTATGCAAAAGTTCAAGTCACAGTCTCGGTCTTCTCAATTCTTGCTATCATTCACAAAAAGTTCCTGAAATTCTAACCACTGAAAATATTTATTCAATTTAGTAGATTAGCTCATATAATGTTGATTACAGAAAAGATGAAGAATTAAGAAGATATTCTATCACTAAGCATTATACTTTACAAGAAAAGAAAAATATAATAAAAAGAATTTATTTCAAGAACATTCTCTTCCAACTTTTGACTTTTGTTATTACTGTATTGTTACAGTATATATTTGCACATTGTTGCTGAAAGACATTTACAAAAGAAAGAGGGAAGATGGAAGATGACTGAAGTGGCAAGAAAGCACTTGTAGTAAATAAATAACATAAACAAACTAAACAAGAATACTGAGTTTGGAGCCCTTGTTTTATTTACTACAACTGCTTCCTTACCACTTCACTGTTTTACTGTAAGCGTCTTTCAAACAAGAATTTGAAAAATCTTAATATAGTTGGTTTGCAAAAAACTAAAATGACAATTTTCTACAGTAAGGTGAAAAATTTCAATAACACCCAAGAGCAAGATTATTCTATGCTTCTATTAATGTTAATATAGCCCACTAAACATAAGAGTTAAGAGTACAGGTTATACAACATTAAGATCTACAAACCAAGAACCTTCTGGAAACATATCTCTGTCTCCTATCTCTAAGTCAAGATCTATATTACAGATATTATCTCAAGATGTAGGTTATATTATTCACTACTTACTCAATACAGCATTTGTATATAAAAGACACAGTATTTTATTAACAGATCTGTTTATTAGAATATGGTTCTAATTAAAACTGATCTATTAGAAAAAGCCAAATATCATTGAAAAGACTTTGAATTTACATAATAAATTTAGCATCACTATTGTTAATACTAGCTAATTATTAAGAATTAGCCTAAATACATTATGTTCTTGAATTCTTAATACTCATGAAGCAATATAATCTGATTGGCATGCTAATGTCTCTCTGAAACCTATTTCAAAGACTTTGAGGATAATATTTTCAATCAACATGAATTTGTTTGACAGCAGAGAATACTGAAGCTCACCAAATGGAAACAAATGAATCTACTAAAAAAATTGGACATTATTTTACCAATTCTGTATTTTCCTTTAAGTATATAATGTAGATTTATATTGTACATTTTCCTTTTCCAATAATTGGACAATAGAATTATATTTCCCAATTCAGACTAAGATTGTCTAATATATATTTATAGAGCTATAATTATTAATACTGGTAAAATGTACATATTTTAACTTTCTATGGAGATTTGCTTTATACAACCACAACCAAAATAGCAATAGCATAGCACTTAGACTTATATACTACTTCACAGTGCTTTACAGCCCTCCGTAACAGTATATAGAGTTGGCATATTGCCCCAAATATGGCTCCTCATTTTACTGACCTTGGAAGGATGAAAGACTGAGACAACCTTGAACCAATGAGGATCGAACTGCTGGAGAGAGCGGTGAGTTAACCTGCAATCACAGCATTCTAACCACTTGCGCCACCATGCAATACAAAATGGCTTTTGTATTGATGCATTGTGTTCCAGTTTCCAGAATTCATACACATACACACACACACACACAAATAAGTAAAGTTTCCTGAACTGTCATCAGAAAATTAGTATAATGAACATAGGCTAGGATTAGAGGCTCAGCAATCTTATTATTTCAGTAGCTTAGGGGACCAAAGACTTTTTCTGGCTACAACTATTTCACAAAGCTTTACAGTATTTGGAATAATGGCTTTATTTCTCTTTAATGACAAAAATTCATACTAACACTGTAGCAATATAAAATTTTAACCTAATATTGGTTTAATACCCTAAACATGAATTATGCATACATATATATATTTTAAAAAGCTCATGCCACACAAGTATGTCATTCCTTAAATAAATAACAGTTTTGCTCATCATTCAATATTGTATCTAATGGTCTTGGGCTATACGGTTCATATATTTCTGCAACTAGAACATTCCACAGATTTGGAAACTGTCCAGACATTCAACCATGTTTTTTTATACAGTGTTAGACCAGAAGCAAATTGATGGTGCAATTAAGACTTATCAATGATCCTAAATCTTTAAGGACATATCTGAAAGAAGGATGTTCTGATAACATATTCAAAAGGGATACATAGAAACAAGACTAAAATTTATTGCCATGGAGCATAAACACAAATGTTCTCCTCTGAGAAAGTCAAAAAAACAAGCAATCTTCTTTTTCCTTAAAGGGACTTAGAGTCGGTATAACTTTACACAGACTGCTGAAAGATTTTGTGCAGATAAGTTTTGGTGCTCTATCACAACATTCAGAATGAGGTGCCCCATAATATGAATCTTTGGATGGGAGCAAACTTTTAAAGAAGTATTACTTTTGTTGGATATTTCCTGGAGCAGCTCCTCCTCTATGAACTGCACAAATTATTTTGTTAAAAAAAGGAGTTTGCTAACTTGCATGTTAACTACTCAGAAGTCTAGGATTATTCCATGCAGGATAGACTACACTAGACATCTATTTAGAAATCCAGAGGATCTAATTTTAACTCAAGTTAGATTTGTCACTGCCAAGCTTCAATTGATGCACCAGTTAAACCTATTTCTGAACAACATGAATTTTCTAAAATACAAATTACTGCAATTATTGTACCAAACACATCCAGAGACTGTAATACATTAAAGATGCAGTAGAGGTAATCCTTGACTTATGACCTTTCGTTCAGAGGTCATAATCATGCCATCTTTAGAAATTTGAATCTGAAAATACCCCTCCTCCCCAAAACTGTGCACTGCATACTAAACACAGTGTATAGTTTGACCTATTTAGATAGGCAACATTTTTACAATAGTGTAACACCTCAGTCATGGTTTTTATAAGGTCACATTATCTCTCAACTACCACTGAGAGAAATCAAGAGTTTGACTACCTCCTTAACTAAAATCATTTATAAATTATGTTGTATATCTATGCTTCAGCTTCTTATGAATCAATAAAGGTCACAGCCTCTTACTATACTGAACCATCTTAGAAGCAACAGGGACCACAATTCCTAATTTAATTGACCCTCGGAGCAAAATAATGCCTCCCCCCAAATTTAACTTTCTGATTTCCACATCATCATTTACATTATATCACTGTCAAGAAACAAAATACTTTTTGAGTTAGAAGAGCATAACCTGAGATTTGGGTGGCATGAATATTTGTGGAACAATAAAATCAAGGTTAATGTAGGTTTTAAAAGTCACCCTGTTAGATATGCTAGACTAAGAATATGGAATAGATACACGGTAAATCCAGTTTGTGCCCAAAACACCTTTGTGTTTCTCAGCACAATAAGCATGTTATATACAAGAAACAATAGAAAAACACAAATGGTTAACATATCATGAAACAACAGAATTCTGTCAAGCGGAATACAACATAAAATCAAGAACAACTGTTGGCAGAGGGACCTAACTGTCAATGGTTTTCTGATTTACAGTTATCAGAAAGAGTGAAAGAAGAGAAAAAGAATTTATGGTATTGACTATTGTATGACTGACTTTGAAACAGGATTGTGTACAAATGATGAACAGATGATTGCTAAAATGCATATGTTAACATGATTATGTGAATTTATAATAGGAGGCCAATCAGAAATTGTAAACCTAACTTCAGAGAAATCTCCCTCTATAGCTAATACTTGTGACAAAAAGAACTAAATGAATATGGAGACATGTCTGTTTATACTACATTATAATGACTTCAGACAGTGGGGAGTTAGAAGGCTACAAACTTCAATCAGTTTAGAAATGGCACCACAAGCTGAGGCTATACTCATATAGTTGATTATGAGATGAAGGCTAATGAAGATGGAAGTTAACATGAGCATTGAAATGCTTACACAAATCAAATCTCTGGAAATGTTAATGGAAACATAAATCTGAACAGGGAACTCTTACTCGAAAGCAAAGGCTATCCACTCAGAGACCAATGAAGGAGAAATCACAACATCTCTGACTTGGTTTTAAAGAATGCTAAGTTTTGTATCGCTTTGACAGCTTTGCCAGAAAATGTGCTGTAAATTTATTAGTCAAACATGTGGCAGAAATGCGTATAACAAAGTGAGCTGTTTCCTATTGTGTTTCTCTGACATGCTTCAACTAAATAAACTTTGTCTTGTTCAGCCTTACTGAGATTAAATAAGGATTTAAGTGAGAAAACCATGGAGAAAATATGTAACACAATCACACACCAACAATACAAGCTTGTGTTTGTTTTGTTTGCTGCTCAAGTTCCCAGTGGAAATTAAAATCAAGATGGTATAATTGATTTTTACTGAAAAACATGTGTTCCCCTCACTTTTTGTAATGGTTATGTGAGATTTCTATTTTACTGTCACAGACAAGTTGCTGTTGATTACTATTTTTGGTGAAATGTAAGCTTTCCCCCCCTCTAGTTATTTGAAGGATAGTACTCTGTTTATTTTTAAAACCCATTATCAGATATATCGGAGGCTTCCAAATTAATCCAAGTCATTTAAACTGAAGTGATTTAAGCAGTGTCACGAAAGTTCTTAAAGTGGATGGATCACATTCCATTGTATTACCTTTTGCTGCTGACAGTTACAGATGTATAAGCTGTGCCTGCTTGAACCGCTTGCATAGGGTAGAAGTTAGAAAACCACAAAAGCATTTCAAAGTTCATTATGACATAGAAGATCTAAGAGAAAGCAATAGATTCCACTCAAAATCATATGACACACAAATTATGAATGAATTATGATGTTTAGAAAATAAACTGGCCTCTTAACTTATTGCCATAATGCTCATTTCCGCTTCACGTACAAGCCTTTTGTCCTGAGGAGAGGGAGTTATGTTCAATGGCCTTGCAAGCACTTGCAGTTAACTTTCTATTATGCACACATTCCATTCAAAAACCTTTTAATCCATCATTAGACCAAAACATATAGAACAAACCTACAGAAATTAAGCTGGGGTAATAGTAATAGTGTTTCTCAAGGAAACCAGAGAAATGTGAAGAACATAAGAATTTCCAGGATGCAGAAAAGACAAGCAAAAGAGGAGAGAGCAGAAAGCAAGTCAAGATTGGCAACGCAATATTAGCTGGTTTGATCCTTTTGCGGATGGGATCCTTTGAGATGTTTTAGACAAGTTTGGGAGTTGCATTGCAGGGGAAACTAGCATTATGATTATAATAATTTGAGCTGTCAAGGAACTCCAAAACTGTTGTTCTGAATAGTTTTTATCAATGCAACTTACTCCTATGAAACCTATTTTCATGTTATAAGATCTCCTAGATTAGGTATTTATGGTTCTTCTAGATCAGGGGTGTCAAATTCATGGCATCACATTGTCGTCACATGACATTGTGACTTTCCCCCCTTTGCTAAACCAAGGGTGGTCATGGCCAGCATGTGATGTATCTGGCTCGCATGCCATAAGTTTGATAACCCTGTTCTAGATGGAAATGCTTTGACCTTCTCCTAATAAGGGCATCAATTTTTCCCCTAAGATATAATAAATAAGTTTTGAACTAACCACCTGGTCACACCACTTCCTTTTGCACATTCTTTTTTGCACTGCTGTTTTAATAAGTTTTCAACTGCTATTGTGAAATCTGTTGAAGAGAACATTTTCTTGATTGTTTTACGGAATAGGCCAAAATTAAAACATGCTTGATTTTGATCTTGTGTCATCAAGTCATTGTTATCAACCACACAGATTTTTACTAGAAATGCTGGTATTATTTGGGACAACGAAAATCTTTTTTTTTAAACAAGTTTTATTCAATTTTTCCAAAACAACATAAAAAAAGCTCTTTTCAGTGTACAACATAATTCCGAGTCACTCTTTTTACATGCAAATGTGACAGTAATTATATATTCACTTTTAACATTCAACATCCTATCTTATCCATTAAATAATATTATTTTCCATCTAAATATCTTCTCAAATTAATTCTAATCATTAATATTATTTTCATTCTATACATCTTCTCAATTCATTTCAATCTATTTCAAATATATTTCTTAGATATTAATATTTCTTTTGAATATAGCCTTTTCCAAATTTTAACTATCACTTTCTATCTAAGCATCTTTTCAATTCCTTTCAATTTATTTCATGTACATTTCTTAAACGTTAACATTTCTTTTAAACACATCCTTTTCCAAAATATTCTTTTCTCATTTTACCTCCACTTTTTCAAAAAGGAAAAAGAACTAACAAATTAATCCTAATCATTAATATTACTTTTATTCTAAATATCTTCTCAATTCATTTTAATTTATTTCAATTCCTTTTCCAAAATACTCTTTTCTCATTTAAATCACTAATATTTCCCATATCTTCATACTTATTCCCTTTTAATTCTTTTGTCTGTCAAATTGGCAATTCCATCGCATATTCTTTCCATAAGATCCAAATCAATACAAGTTTATAATCATAAAACAAAACATAGATTGCTCCCAGTTCTTTCTAATTTTGGGGGTATCCCCTCAGTGGTTTATATATATCTTCATTCCCTCATCTATAATCCCTAATTAAATGTCCATTTTACTTAATTATAGTAATAATAATTTCCTAGAAAATATAAACTATTCTATATTGTACTTTTAAATCAGATTCTGCAATATACTTTCTCTCTTTACTTCCATAAGGTTTAATTATAATATTGAATAAAAAATAGAAAAAAGAAAGAAAAAAAAGCAATTCTATAACCTGTATTCTATAATTTATAATCATAAAATACCTTATTGCTACTTCTCATGCTCTTGCGGAGTCCCCTTTTTTAAATTCATTAACCAGTATCTCTATGTATTCTAGGCAAAAAGATATTCTCTTTTATTCCACAGTCCCCATATTTCTTTCTTTTCTGTTCCTGTTCCTCAGTATCTCTCTCCCCTTTTATTCTCCCCAATCCCCTTCTTCCTCTGGATTATATTTCTCTATATATATATGTTTTCCTTCCCCCTTTTACTTTTCTGTTGTATCTCTCTATCTTTCCAATTTTTACTGGTATTCCCCATTTTAATTACTTTCTTAAATCTCCCATTTTCTTTTTCCTCTTCTTCGTAAAATTCTTGGTGTTGATTGTCTGTTTAAGATGGTTTCTTCTTGAACTAACTCCTCCCTTTCCGAAGCTGCTTCTTCATAACTTTCAATCGCGATTTCCAAATCTCTTAGTTCAGAGACAAATGATTCACCTCTTGCATGTAGCAGTTCTTTAAAGTTTTTGAGTTCCACTTTTAAGTCCCACAAAGATACCATCGTTGCATACTCCTATGTTTTATAGTCCTTAAAGTCCACAAATCAGATTCTCTCTTCCTTTTTTCTTCTTGAAATTTTCTATATTCACAATTATTCCAAAACTGAATTTATAGCAAAATCACCAAACAATTCAGCATTCCATGCCTTTTCTTTTATTATGATTCAATTTTCACTTTCTGAGGTAGTTATTATATTATTTCAATATTTCCTTTTCAGAATATCAAATCAAGTTAGTAGAAGAATAGGAACTTCTCTTTTTCAACTTAAACCAAAATCTTGAAGATGTCACTGGGGCAAATTTGATGTCTTAGAACAATATAAAGGCCTTTCAAGGATTATTCACTACTAATAACATCTCTAAGTTATTGTCCAGTTCTACAATGGTCTCGCCTAAAATGGCAGCGATGAGGATTGCACGTGGGGAGTCCTTCCTAAGACCATGGAGTTTGTAACAACAACTTTATTTGCATGCTTGGATAGACCTGGAAAAGTAATGAGGACTCAGAAGATAATATTTTCTTCTTTCTTATTCTCATAGTTTGAGGGTGAGGGAGAGAGAATGAAACCCAGCAAACAGGGGATAGAGATTCATATCTATAACTAACTGTAATTAAATGCAATGAAATCAAAAGCCTAAACTGAGTTTAATTAGCTATTGAATAATACACAGCATCTCATATGTCACAGAAAAGTGGAATGCATCACCCCAATCAGCAAGATCACTGAGAAGAGATGCATCTATAACTGAGAACAGGACCAGCGTTCAATTAGATTCAAAGAAATGTTTTAAAGAAGATCCATTTTGAACTCTGATTACCATTAATGTATATGAACAAAAGTTATATTCTGTCTTCAGGAGCTTTTCTTTAATTCCAGAAATAATTTTAACCAACGATGTTCTCTGGATCATAGTCAAATACAATGTTTTTCCTTGATTCTAATGCCTATTTCAAGGATTTAGCTATACTTCCACATATAAACAAATTCTGTATTACTCCACAGATTTATAATCTTAGTTTAGCTAAGTTTAGTTTAGTTTAATTAAATAAGAGTTGGCACCGGTGGATGGCATAACATGTTCCTTATCTCTCCAGTGATAATTCAAATACTTGTTTTGGGAGATTAGGGGGATAGAAAATATCAATGGGTGATACCTGTTTTAACTTCTCCACATATCTATTCAAGCCAGATAACAGTACAAGGCCAAAGAAATGTGAAACTAAATGTGAAACAGCTGTAGTGGTGAGATGCTACAATCATACCTTTTTGGTCTTGCCCAAATGTAAGACAACTGTGAAATCATCATACCTGTGAAGAATCATGGTTGAATATAACAGCATTTAAGTCACCACAATTGTAATGCTTAATGAGATCTTCGGTTGTGTAAGGAGCCTGCCAGCTGCCAGCTCGAAGACTTTCATGTTGTAATAATGTTTGATTCAAAGCAAACAGCACCTGAAAAACATTGGAAATACATATATTTAGATGACAATATAAAGTAAAGAATAAATATATGCATGGGTTTCACACATTCTCTAGAACAGCCTTCCCATATCTGACACATTCCAGATATGTTGGACTATAGCTTTTATAAATGCAATTCAGTATTTTCTTATGGCAATTTTACTTCTATATACTGTGAGTCTACCAATTTGGGGAATACTTCTCTAAGATATAATCTTTATAGCTCAGAATATTTGTTTTTCTACAAAATAAACAAACTGTTTTCAACTCTCAGCTCAGTCTCAGCTTCTAGGAGTGGGAAAACCAATGTACCTCCATATACCGATGCCTTACATCTCTCAGAAGTTCTATTTATCAAAGCCAATGATGACAGATACTTTGGAGTAGAATTGTAGGTCAACAACATCTAAAGTGTTGTTGAAAAATTCTTTTAATCCTGTTTAGAAAGTGGCTTCTTATGACATTACAAAGAAGTTAACTTGTGCTTACACAGGGAGTTTTATTTTTATTCTCATACAGCAAGCACATACTCTTACTCCCTATAATAAGCAACTAAGCTTGTTTTATGAGGTGAAAATTTTGGGAAATGTGAGAGATAGTTTGATATTCTAAGAGCTGCTCTGTAATACAGAAACAAGTATGTGCTCCTAGAAGACGATATTGCAACAGTTTAGAAAGCTTTACTTCATATATAACAGACTGTTACTTACTAAGAGTGTATCATCTATATCTCTTAGTTAATTTAATCCACTTTATTCATCCCTAGATTTTATTTTAGCCAAACAAATTGTAAATTTTTATGAACTTGGTATTTGCTCTTACATGCACACACACACACATCAAATCTCACACAGAAACACAGCTGAGGTAACCTATATGTACAAACACAAACACATGCCCTTTACTAAGTAATCAAGCACCCTAGTTACTAAAAGTTGTAATATTAATGGGTTGAAGACTAGTTAAGTATAAGTTCAGCACACAGGAATAATGCTTATATCTATGCTTGTTTCACTAAAATATGGAGTAACCTCATTAATCCATATAATCCTCAGTTTATGATCATAAGTGAGCCCCAAATTTTAGTTGCTAAGTGACACATTTGTTAAGTGAATTTTGCTCCATTTTATGACATTTCTTGCCACTGTTGCTAAGTGAATCACTGCAGTTGTTAAGTTAGAAACACAATTGTTAAATGAATCTGGCTTCCCTATTGTTTTTGATTGTCACAAAAGGGGATCACTTGATCCCAGGACACTGCAACCGTTATAAATATGAGTCAATTGCCAACTGTCCAAATTTTGATCATGGGGACCATGGGGATGCTGCAACCATCATAAGTATGAAAAACGGTCGTAAGTCACTTTTTCCAGTGTTGTTGTAAATTTGAACAGTCACTAAATGAAGTCAAGGACTACCTGTAATTGGAAAGCTGATGCTGTTGGAATAATGGCAGCAATTTTAAGACAGTTTACTATCATACATCATCTTCAGTTCAGTTGGTGGCAGCCCTACCATATGAATCATGTTTGGGAGTGGCATTGTTGATTGAGGTCCTCTCCTCTAAAGCCAATCTCCTTTCTTGGAGTGGAATGCGAGATAATTCCCAGGAAGTCAGATTGGAAATTTTAATTTGAGCCACATTACTAAAGGAATTTAAAAGACTAAAATGAACAACTCTTGAGGGGTTATTTTTGTAAGTAACAAATTTACAGCCAGTAACAATTATATAAAATTTTAGACCTAGACAACCTAGAACTATGCCACCATCAGTCCGATCTAAGTATAGTATATAAAATCATACATTGCAATGTCCTACCTGTCAATGAATACTTCAGCTTCAACCATAACAATATAAGAGCACACAATAGATACAAACTCAAGGTTAACCGCACCAAACTTGATTGCAAGAAATGAGACTTCAGCAACAGAGTGGTCAATGTCTGGAATACTCTACCTGTCTCTTTGGTTTCTTCCCCAAACCCCAAAAACTTTAACCTTAGACTTTCTACTATTGACCTCACCCCTTTCCTAAGAGGTCTGTAGGGAGCGTGCATAAGTGCACCAACGTGCCTGCCGTTCCTGTCCTATTGATTCTTTTTTTTATTCATATCCATTTCATGTATTCATAACCATGTTTATACTTATACCTGTTATCTAATACTTGATTGACAAACAAACAAACAAACAAATAAATATAACAGTTCATTTAATGAACTGTTGAAATTACAATGGCACTAGAAAAAGTTATTTATGACCATTTTTCACACTTACGACTGTTGCCGCATCAGGTCATGTGGTCAGAATTCAAACACTTGGCAAATGACTCATATTTATGACAGTTGCAGAGTCCTGGGATCACGTGATCACCGTTTGCAACCTTCTGACAAGCAAAGTCAATGGGCAAGCCAGATTCACTTAACCACTGTGCTGCTAACTTAACAACTGCAGTGATTCACTTAGCAAATGTGGCAAGAAAGGTCGTAAAGTGTTAACTAGTACAACCAAAATAATAGATAATGTGTCTGGAAAACAGTTTAACATTTAGACATTTTAACATCTCCTGAACAAGTTTTGCCTGAAGTTTTTATAAATCCAGAATACAGAATTTACAGGAAATCCTCAGATGAGCTATTTCCTCTCCAGTCTACAAGACTCAAAAAGTAAATCTTCTAAACGTACGGTTTTTGCAGCATGTTTAGATTAAATAGATACTAATCTCATATTTCACAGGCCATGGTACATTTTGTAGCATAGACTTAGATTTGTGAAGAAAGTTTTGGATTGCTGAGAATGGCAATTTTCACAGGAACTGTAACCGAGAGATCCCCAAAACTTTCCATCAATATATTTTTAGGAATGTCAAATAAGCTGAGCATTTTCATGATTTACCTTTAAATATATTTTCGGATTATTTTTACTAGTTCATATTTTTGGGAGAATATTCATTATATCTTTATTACAGAATGACATTCTTCTCACTCCAGGTACTCCACAGGGTAGTTTACCAATTTTAACCTGCCCTATTTTTAGATAAGTTATTAGAAATCTAAAGCAGGATTTCTAAAGCAGGTAACAAAAATAACATGCAGCATGAAAGATTTATGTGCAATGCACAGAGAAAAAAGAATGGGGTTTGTTCTGCTTTTGTCAGCCTGGCCCCTGCTTACTCTGCTAGGGGACACTGCTAGCAAGAGGTGTATAAAAATATGACAACTGAGGGAAAAGGACATTTCTGATTTAGTGAAAGAACTCAATTCCTGTGCATAATAAACATTTGGTTATCACAAAAAATGTTCACTTTTCCGATACCTTCCTAAGCTATTCTCAATCAGTTCTTTTGTTGATTTTGACAATGTTAAGCTCTAAAAAGCTAAATCTAAAGCTACTTACAATGTTGTCTTTTCTAAAGAAATTGAATGCCCTTCATAAATCACGGTTTTATGGTGCAACAAAGTCTTCAATTCCAAATCAAATCAAATTGTCATTGCATTGGTTTCATAAAGGGAACAAGTAGTTTTTTTAAACAACTAGTCATTTCTTTTTGACAATATTTGAGGCACCTTAACTTTAAAAAACAAGCCAAGATTTTCTTAATATGAGACACCTTTGAAAAATGTTGCTGACCCTTCCTTTCTCTTCCTCTCTTTAATATATGTATGAATCAGCCTATGTTTACCCAACCTGAAGCAATGTTTAATCCAGCAATGTGTTCTGTCTAATTTGTAAAGAATTCTGGTTATTTACAATCAAACAGTGACACATTATTTATACGTTTCAATATATTTGCTCTGTGGTACACAACATTTCCTTCACCATTGTTACACCAGAACAACAATTCTTTGATTTAGTGACCTTTCATGGTTTAGGGAGGACTTACTTACGTAGTTCCCCATGATCCAGTTATAATCCAACATCTTAGTCAATATTTACTCAAGAAACATTGCATTGTTCTAAAAGATCACTAGCATTGCCTTTTCATGAATTGATGGCCAAAAGTGAAGATCTCTTTAGTCATTTCGGAATTCCTGCACTGAGCAGGAATTCAATAACTCTAGAAGCCCATCTAACTCCAAGATTTTATTATGATAGTAAAGGTGACAAAAATGCAAAGGATAATATAAGGAATAAATATAAGGATATTTTAATTAAAAAATAGCTTAAAATGTGCAAAATAGAAAGGGATAGAATCATTTAAGGTTGAGCACAAAATGCAGTGTTGGTTGATGAGATGTGGTCATGTGAAATCAAATTAGTTGTTTCACATATGAAGGTTAATTGGTTTTTGTAAATGTTTAGATTCTTTTGAATGATTATCAATGGTTTGAAAAATAACAGGATAATAACTCTATTGCTGACATTAATTCTGTCTTTGGTTTTAACTTTGACTCTCTCTTATTCCCCCCCTCCCCATTTCCATTTGGAACAGAAAATATTGCTATAATCAAAGCTCTTTTAAATATATTTCAGATAGGTTATGCAGGTATGTTTTTTCAAAAGACTATACATTTTAGGAGGAAATCAACCATATTCACTAGACCACAGACTTCCCTGTATTTAAAGGTAAGCATACATAAATCAGTTTTAAATTAGTTCTGACCAAAGCCTTTGAAATTACCCTATTTTCATTCATAGATCTCACACTTCCCTAAAATTCGCAAGATTTCTTAGAGAAAATTAGGGCATATAAACAGTTTAGATTGCAGCAGTAGATGTATCCTGAGGAAATGAAGTCAGATAGAGTTGGCTTCCAAAAGCCATCTACTTGGCAAGGAAAAATGCCTCAAAGGCAATTATTCATGCACGGTTCAATATTGGTAAAGACAGGGCCTGTTTTGTAGCAAGCCAAGGTTGTCTCAGGTTGCTTATTTGGAATAGGCAGAGGAATAAGCATTCAGACATTCTTTAGTGCCTTTGTCCCTGTTTTTTTCCATTACCTACTCTTGAGTCAGTCTCTCAATACCCCTTATACATTTTTCTAATCTTTAAATCATCAATTACTGCAGCCAATTTATTGGACAGAGCACTCCTAGTTCATTATTTTTTAAAGAGATTTTTTTATGCCATCTTTATTAGTATCATAAAAAATTGAAGGTCGCTTAACCCAGCTGGCTTTCATGGCTAAATCAGGATTAGAATTCATAGTCTCCTGGTTTCTAGTCTGGTGCCTTCATCATTAGAGCAAACGGCTCTCATTTTCTACATTCTAAGAGATGTCATTTAATTTTTGCTATATTTTAATAAGATTTTGTTATTGTTCTTTTAAATTTGATGGTTGTTGACTGAATAAATACTAAATACTGAGTCTAAAATATTTCCCAAGATATGCGTCTTTCATCCACAGGTGTCCAGAAGGGGCGAGGACAATGGAGTGATGAAATATGTTGAGATATTGCTATGGAAATTCCACCTGTTACACACTTACAACATCTCCATGAAATTACAATGGGGAAACTACAAACAGCGAAGTATCACAATGTTGGTTGCATCATGTGGCATCATAGTACCTTCATAAAAAAATGCTTGGGGTACGATCCAGGAAGATTCAATTTTACTTATCTGTAGAATCAGACCATTGCTAGTGGAAAAAATGTTTTAAAATGTTTGCACGCTTTGTGAAATATCTCTGGCAAATGCTTTGCACAACTTTAATTTTTAATTGGACAGAAGGGTGGAACTATTTAATAGCTGACTGGGGATTTAGACTTAAAAGTTATGTAAATGGAGAATTTGTTTTTTTCTTGCTCCACTTACTCCTTTTTCAGAATATGTCCCTGATGTGCTAACCCAAAAGCCAAGTAAGTAAGTAAGCCATGCTTACTTAGTAAGCCATGCTCAGAAAAAGTTACACAGGTAATCCATGACTTACAACCATTTCCTTAGTGACTCTTTGAATTATAACAGCACTGAAAAAAATGACTTTATAACTAATCCTTACACTAATGATCTTCACCTCCAACACTAGAAACTTTTAAGAAGAGATTGGACAACCATTTGTCTGCAATGGTATTGGATTTCATGCCTGAGCAGGGAGTTGGGCTACAAGACCTTCCAACTTTGTTATCCTGTGTATCACAGTGTCTCCATAGTCACATGATCAAAATTTGGGTGCTTGGCAACTGACATGCATGTATGATGATTGCAGTGTCCTGGCGTCATGTGAATGTCATTTGTGCTCTTGTGGCCAACTTCCGACAAAAAGTCAATGAGGCAAGTCAGATTCACTTAACATCCTCAGCAAAAAGTTCATAAAATTGCATTCGCCTCATTTTATGATGCAAGTTCCAGTCCTGATTTTGGTCATAGGTCAAGGACTACCTGTACATTCATTGCACATGAACTAATAAGATATAAATCTTCCTATGTACCCTTCAAATAGCATCAAATGTTCAAGCGGTTTGATGTTCGCTAAATCCCATAATTCCATTAACTTCCTGAACATGGTTAGTTTTCCTTTTCCATCCCTTACTCACTTCATATTCTGACAGGAGGTTGATGCACTTTGAAAGACATCTTCACGGGGTCAGTGTCAAGGAAACAAACCCACAAAAAACAGGCACAGGGGAAGTCACTTAAAAGCCTCCACCCGTGTCAGCCAAAAAGCCTGTTTCAAACTTACATCCTACAATGACAAAAGGGTTTGGTTTCTTTGAAGGGACAATGAAGGAAGTAAAAGCCATGAAATTATGTTCTAAATTGTTGTTTGCAAAATCATGCCCCCTGTTAAAATTCCTCATAACAGCCTCACACATAGTTGGTTCCATATGTACTCAAAACCTCATTATTATTACTGTTGAAAGGCAGGAGTAGTTAATAGGTTGTGGTTTGGCAGTGACCTGGGGAGACCTTAAGACCTAGATTTTTTCTTTCAAATTGCTCATTAACTAGTTTAATAATAAAATGGTTTGAATTTGACCAAAGAACTCACTTTAATCGCTGTGTAGCCTTTGGTGCTGTTGGTTATAAACTTTGGAATTAAATATTTGTGCCAACAAAATGCAGCCACAAAATTTTATCTGGGTTACTCACTATGCCCTCTGAAGGAGGCTGAAAAATGGTACTAAACTTTATGTACTTCCCTGTTTGTTCCAGTTGGACTTTCATATTCCACCATCAGTGGTGATGGAGAGGCTTATTGGAAAGAATACAAAATGTGCAAGGAGTGGAAAAATATTTATTAACAGGAAATAATTTTTTCCCTTCTCACAAATGAATATCCTAATCCTCAGGAAATACATGTAGGAAAGTTCTTGGGTTATGGTATTTCATTCAGTGACCATTCAGTGATGGTGCTAAACAAAGGGACTTATGATTTGTCCTAAAGTTCCGGCTTTTGAGCACCCTGATAGTCAGATGAACCAAATTAAAGTGCTTGGCAACTAGCTTGCGCTTACAACTAATTGTAGAACCCTGGGGTTTGATGATCATTGTTTGCAATCTTGACCTTGACTTTAAATCAATGGGGAAGCCAGCAAGGAAGGTCACAAGTCATACCGGTAGGTCTTCCACATATATGGCCTTTCTTAACTTGCATGCACCATATGCTCCTCCTTTCACTCATATTTACCCATGCCTGGCCTTCCTGAAGTTGCACTACAACGGTTCTAAGTGTAAACACTGGTTCCTAAATCACTTTTTCCAGTGCTGTTGTGACTTTGAATGGTCACTAAACAAACTATCATAAATTGAGAACTATCTGTAGACAAATGTTTGCTACTGCAGACTCAGACCTTGAAGGTTTGAGATTCTCCAAACAAGACCAGAATGAGAAGCACCAATGAAGAGACTTTTGAGAAGCAAAAGGCTAAAAAAAATTATAAAAGCAACTCAAATATCCCCCTACAATAATAAGACTCTGAAGTCAAGTGTTTCTTGTTTCTATTACTAAACTTGGTATGAAATTTCTAAGAAACTTGGGGGAAAAAAACCTTTTGAGGTTAAAAAATTTCCCACAAAACAATTACTAATTTGTAGGCAACAGTCAAAACAGCTTTCTGACAAATATGTTTTTTTAATGGTTTGCCTAAACTAGTTCCTGTTTCAATTAACTCTAATGGCAAATATGATATAATAGTTATGGCACTGAGGTCAATGTTTCAATAGCATGGTCTTATAACATATGTTTACTAGGAAGTCACTCCAATTAATTTTTATAGTGTCTTGAGCTATTAATTATTATGAAAGACTGGTCAGGGTTTTAAGCATATTGTGTACATCTATATAATCATCAGAAGTTAAACCTAACTCTGTGGAATTTAGCTACCTATTGTATCTCAATGACCTTGAAATGATGAGAACTTCAACTCTCATTGCCATCTAGAGGTAATCTGGATATCTGTAATCCAGGTTATTTGAAGCCACACATGATTCTACTGCAGATATTCTGATGAATATGATGAATATGAATCTGTTGGCCACAGATTTATAATTCGCATATATTTGATCCTAATTGCTCCAAGATCTCCTTAATAACATCACAAAAGACTGTTAGCTTTACAGTAAAAACTGAAATCTGATGCTTAAAAATCAAAACATGTGTAATCATCCAATATATTTAAGACTGACTTTTATATCTCACAGAGTACACAAGATTCCCTTGAAGATTCCACATGAAGTGGAACAAATATTTCAATAATGCTATTTTATATTTCATCAAGATAGTATACAAAAACATCAGAATATGTTTACTATCACATCCTTGATATAGAGGGAAAAACTATATCCAGCTGAACAATTTCTGTAGTTTGATAAGTATCCGGTTGAAGAGTTCAGTGTATCACATCCAATTTTCCACCCGGATCTTTTAGAGCAACACAATTAATCAAACCCTCTTAAGTATCTTGACCTTTGAAGTGTGTATGCTACAGATAAACTTGAACAGAAAATGTGAATGATATTGCAATTATGCTGTATATTCAGCCTTGAGTTTGTTCTACGAATTTGTAGCACATTTTTAATATGCTGTTACATTATACAACAATCAAAGAATATCTTTCCCTTTAGTCTGGATAGAAGCCAGAAGATTGTTAGATAAACTCAAAACTGGTATGTGCATTACTGTAGAAGTATTTGTGTAATAGCACAATGATGTACTTTTTCTGCAAATTAACTCCTTCTATAAAAGTCTGTAGAGATTCTCATTCATCCAGGTCCTGGTTGCCTGTGATGACCCAGGGTGGGATACAAAACAAACACAGTCACAGAAAACAGGTGAAGCCCCTTTTATTCCTTCACTTTGCTTCCAAGCTCTGAATATCTTTGATGGAAGACAAAAAAACTCCCACACAAACAGTTACATGAAGAAGGAAAAAAGCAACACAAACCAGGCAAGATAAGGGCTGGAGGATGTCCACAGGTAACACACATTGGGAAGGACACTAAACTCAGAGAGGAACTATAAACTAGAGATATTTACACGCTTTGTTTCCAGCATTCGCCAGTATGCAGGTCCATACTCTTATTCAGTTGTCACAGCTGCAGCCCATGAAGAGGATCAAGGCCCTCTCCTCCTGAGTAGACCACGTCTCTCCCTTATCCTCTCCTCCCTGTGTGCCCTAGGATGGATAGGGGATGGGCCTGGTTCCTCCTCTGACTGCTCAGCTGGCCTCTGCCCTTCCTCAACTTCCAGAGCCACACTTCCACTCCCTGTCAGCTGTTCCTCCTCTCCCTCAGAATCAGTCTCCACCAGGGGCATGACATTGCCCTTTGGGACAACCAAGACCTGAATGATTGATAATCTCTACAGCCCTTTAGCTATACAATTTAGGATCAACACCCTTCAAATGGTGTGGGAGTAGGAATTGATTTCCAGAGAGGGGGGAAAGAATTGCAGGCTACAGGAACCAGAGCACTACTCAGGTAACCCTGAGAACACAGATAAACCTCCAAGTGCTTCAATGACCCTCTGGGGTGTCAAACTCACGTCATCACAGTGGCATCATGGGATGTATTGGGACTTCCCCCTTTGCTAAACAGGGCATGGGCGTGGCCAGTGTGTGATGCATCTGGCCCGTGGGCTGGAAGATTGACAGCCTTGCTCTAAAAGAATGCAAATGACCAGCTGTCTGCAAGGAGAATAAATCCTCCCGTTCTCCACTATCCTGTCAGAGCTGAAGAAGTTTTGGATGAGAAGCGAAACATCTTCAAAGGAAAAAAAAACAGGAAAGTCCAGTTGCCCCCTAAAAAAGCATCTTTGGGTCCTTCCATAAAATAACTTGATCCAACCAAAGTTATCCTATTTATCTCCCAGCCTTTATTTTATGCAATAGTATGGCAAAGCTATAACTCTGCTCACTGCGAGGAGTTCGATCCTGACTGGTTCAATGTTGATTCAGTTATCTGACCTTCTGAGATTGGTAAAATGAGGACTCAGATTATTGGAGGCAATATGCTGACACTGTAAACCACTCAGAGAGTACAGTAAAGCATTGTGGAGTGATATTTAAGTCTAAATGCTATTGCTATTGCTATCCATGTTAAAATGGCCAAATATAATACTGATGCATTTTTGGAGCAACAACGTACTTTAGGATCTGGTAAATTACATCTACAGAGAAATTTGTGTGTATATCAGTGTACAATCATGCATAAATTTTGAGACACAATTTGAAAGCAGGAGGCCCTGAGTTACGCATGAAAATCAGCTGGGTGACCTTGGGCCAGTCACTGTCTCTCAGCCCAACTTAACCTCACATCTGTTGTGGGAAAAATAGGGAGAAAAAGATGTGTTCAATATGTTTATCGCCTTGAGTTAGTTGTAAAACTAATAAAGGTGGGATATAAATGAATAAATTTTACCCATGCCAATAAATGGCCACCTGAATTCTCTAAAGTCTTTGCTGGAGGAGAGTAAAAGACTATAGACACTGAGGTAATGCTGCTATTTTTCAAAATGGCCTCGAGGAGGCTCAGTGGGGACTTTGATTTAGATAATCAAATGCTTGGATAAACACAACTGCTATTTATAAAGATGATTCTGGCTAGGGCATTTTAAGGGAAACCGATAACTAGGAATTTCAGACAAGGGAGGCTTTGCTGCACAGTTTGCAAAGACCATAGTAAACTTCTGTTTACATAATGGCTTAAAACAATCCAGATTCACTAAATCCACATGGAGTTATTTATGCTACTGATTTAAACTTCTTTCATAAGTGAAGAGACTTCACAAGCAAGTATACCAAATCTACTTGAGAAACTACTAACATAACCACAAGCTCAGCTTTTAATTAAGTCAAATTGCATTGTGTGTGCATTTGTGTCCATCTAGAAGAGAAAAGAAAGCATTCTTAAAAGTTAATTAGTTCACAGTGTTTGGGAAATCGAGACTGAAATTTGACAAATTCAATCAAAACCAATTTAATATACGTAGAAAAATAAAAATGTGGGTCGGTAGCAAAAAGTTTGAAAAGAAACGATGGGTTTATTGAGGCTGCCATCCCCTTCAAGAAGGGAGTAACTATACATATGAGACCATGAATATGAAATAATTGTAATTCTAGCAAACTGTAAACTGAATTGAATAAATCTGTATTAGTGTTCTGAAGCATTAATAATTATTATTATAAAATTTATTTGCAGCCTATCTTGCCTTGGGCTACTCTAGGCAACTCACAAGCATTAAGAGGATGAGATTCAAGGTTTTAGTACTAACATTCAAAGTCCTACGAGACATGGGTCCAGATTATTTACGGGAGCATCTCCTGCCGGCATCGAATGCCAACTGCCCTGTACGAGTGCACAGGCAGGGACTCCTCGGGGTGCCGTCTGCAACTTAGTGTCGTTTGGCAGTGTCCCGGGAGGCCTACTCTGTAGCGGCTCCCACTTTATGGAACCAACTACCCCTGGGGCTCTGTTTGGCCCCCGACCTCCGCACTTTCCGCCATGATTTAAAAACCTGGTTGTTTGAACAGGCTGTGCTGTGCTGACTTCTTGGCGGGGGGGGGGGTTATATTTTAAATTGTAGTGGGTTTTTAGTCGAATTTGGCTTGTTTAATTTAATCTTATTTTAGTTAAGTAACTTATTGTGCTGCTTTTAGTTGTGAGGCGCCCCGAGTCCTTTTTGGAGAGGGGCGGCATACAAGTCAAATTAATAAATAATAATAATAAATAAATTGAAAAATGAAATAAAAAGGAAGTTTAAACAAAGTGAAAGTAAAATAGAGTAATAAAACAAACAAGGAAAAAGAAAACAAAGAAAACATCAATCTGACTAATAAAAACAGATAGGTGTTTGGCAATGTGGGGAGGTGTATAGATAATGATAACAGTAAGAATATAGAAGAATATGAATTTTTATTTTAGACTCAGTTTGTGTGGCTACTTAATGTGTTGTGTAAATCCCATTGTAACTGCAAGAAAGATGGATTGTTTCTAGGATAATGAAAGCATATAAATTGCAAGGTTTGACTTTCTGCAATTTGAGTATCTCAAACTAGGTTAAAATATTCAGTGTATATTTGTGCTTAGAATAAATGTTGCAGTTTACGCTGTCGATTTAAAACTTCTTTCATAGGTGAAGAGACTTCACAAGCAAGTATACTGAACCTGCTTGGGAAATAAGTAAGAAACTCACTTAACACATGTCTGACTTAGCAACAGAAATTAAGTCAGATTGCATTGTGGGTGCATTTGTGCTCATCTACAGGAGAAAAGAAAGCATTCCTAAAAGTTAAACTAAAATTAAATTAAATGTTTCTGGACATGGATTAATTGCGCTCCCTTTACTAATCATTGTATCAGAATATGAGGCATAATTTCAGGTCCAATGATATGATTATAGCTTTTTGATACATCTCTGAATAGAACTAACCCATGGTTCTTGAGGCTGTTAAAAGCACCAGTCACCTCATGTAATCTGTAAAATACCCCTTTAAGAAAAGAAGAGTTAAAAAGGGATTCTGCATTCAAATGAGAATGACAATGAATAGAATTCTGAAATACAGCTCTAGATACCCGATTACTTTTACACATTATATTTTAGATGATTTATCATCCGTTTTTATCAATATGCAGTTGACTCATCTAGGCAGGGTAGATTTCAGCTAAAAGCCCCACAAGCCAATTAGTCAGCTAAGCCTGCTGTTGTATTATCCATCACCAAGTAGCCCTCTTTGGCAAGATGCCTGGGAACAAGGGCAGAGCTTTGCCAACTATTAGGTCCCTTTTCATGTCAATGGTGTGCATTGTCACCTTGTAAAATAGATGCTTCAGAAAGGCTGCCTGGATTTCCAGTTCTCCAAAAGTTGGTTGTGGGAACTGCTTACACAGCAAATGTTATCCAGCTTAGTTGCGATCCTTCATCACAAATGTAACAGGAGAGGGGGGAAGGGAAGGTGGAAAAATGTCATGCAAATGCAACTGACATCCAATAACGTGTGAAGATAACGTTGCAAATTACATAACTCTCTTACATTGTAACATACTAGAAATTGACTGTCATAATGCTGCTCTTAATTTATCCTCTATTTGCTTGTTAGCATTTATCACTAAGTATTGTTGCACGTATTCCAATCAGTGTTGGGATTCAATTTTTCACTACCTACCGTGGGCGTGGCTTGGTGGGCGTGGCAGGGAAAGGATACTGTAAAATGTCCAGTCAGAGGTGATATTTGCTGGTTCTTCAAACTACTCAAAATTTCCACTACCGATTCTCCAGAACTGGTAAGAACCTGCTGAATACCACCTCTGATTGCAATATAACAGCCAGTGGCTACTGCTATGGAACAGAATCACAAGGGCCCATTAGTATAGATAAAATTGTATTGGTTGCCGGTTGCCCTCCGGGTGAGATTCAAGGTACTGGTAATCACCTATAAAGCCCTATATGGCTTAGGGTCGGGGGTTTTACAGGACCATCTACTGCCATTAACATCTTCCCAGTGTCCCATGTGCTCCCACAGACAGGGCCTCCTCAGGGTGCCGTCGGCTAGACAGTGTCACCTGGCAGCCCCCAGGAGAGCCTTCTCTGTGGGTGCACCCACCTTGTGGAATCAGTTGCCCTTGGAGCTGCAGATGGCCCCTGACCTTCAATCCTTCTGTCGTGGCCTGAAGACATGGCTTTTCCAACAGGCCGACCTGGACTGAAGTGGGGGGGATATTGTTTTATTACCATATTGGCTGTTTGCCATTTTTAATTAGAATTTTGGATTTTGATGTAATAGTTTTTTAAAATTTTGAATTTTGTATTGTTTTTTTATGATTGTGAGCCGCCCTGAGTCCTTCGGGAGAAAGGGCAGCATATAAATCCCAAAAATAAATAAATAAATAAATAAATAAATAAATAAATAAATAAATATTTAAATAACTGGAAACTGTTTAACAATTGTGCTGTTTCAGGTTTCAGTGAAACAAAAAACACAATGGTGGCAAATATTCATAATACAAATTAACAATCTTCTCTTCGATGTATTCCTGATTAAATTAAAGAGAAAAGAAAAAAAATTACAATTTGTATTTGTTGTTCTGTACTGTCTTCAGATACGATTTTCAATTGAAAATGTAGATCTCTTGCAATCTTGATCAGATATGATCTGAAAAAACTGACTGAAATAATTTCATACAAATCTATTCGCACTCAATATAACTCAGGATAACCCTAGAATTATCCTTCTTCTGGTTGGTTGGTTGACACCACTTTTATTTTAAAGAAGGTTCTCTCTACATATGCTGATTTATTATATTATGAGATCAAACATTGGGAAACAAGAGGAATGTTATAATCCACCACATATCTTTGCTCCATAGTAAATTCAACAGAATACATATGCTTTTCTTTGTCTCCTGTTAGATAAGAAAAATATTTCCTATACACCTGCAGTGATCAAGGCTAAAATATTTCTTGATGCTTCCTATGGGGGAAGTACAAAGACAATCCATTTCCTTGTGGAAGGAAGGAGAAGGGCTTATAAAGCCAAAAAGCAAGATATGAAATCCACTTGATGCTGTTATTCTTCCTGAAACTGGAACAGAGTATTACATGCAAAACTTCATAGGAGTTATTTTCCTATGTAAATGCCTTTCTCATATGGGATAGACAGCACACATTTATGAGGTGTTGAACTGTCTTAGTAAATCGAGACAGGCTTACTGCCAAGGAAAAGTAAAACACATGGGAGTGAAGAAGAGGAAATCAAAAAGGATCAAACAATGTGGTGGAGAAAATTATCCATATCTATTAGCAGAAATATTTCATATGAGTTATTCTCAAACTTTAAAGATACTTCAAGGAGCAGATGAATTAAAATAAGCCTTTTACAAAATAGTCATTTCCTTTGTTCCTTCCAAATATCCTGCAAAGATTATACCCCTTTTACCTGAGCATCATTCCACTACAGTAATTGTAACCTCACATGTTTTGTTTTGTTGTTTTGTTGCTGTTAGACTTGTGTAACTATCATGAAATAATTTCTATGCCATCCAAGGGACAATTACCAAGCACAGTCTTAACAGTCTGGGATGTGGGACACTCACAATCTTACAGAATGATTAAACAAGGACAGCAAGAACAGATTATTACAACACAGGAGGTACAAACAACACAAGGAAAATATTTTAAAAATCTATCACCAAAAATCACAGAAAAAGTTTGGAATGTAGAGCATATAGACAAAGTAAAACATGTGTACACAACACTGAACAATTCTATTTTATTGTTGTATAGCCTCAGTTTATTAATGGTAAGTTGTGTTTCATGCTAAACAAATCCTGAGAAATACCTCAATATAAACAGGAAGGTCCTTTTCAGTTTAAATAATTTTGGAATAAGTTGGTGATAAGTTGGTGAGGCATTTTCTCATGGAATTAAAGTAACCATGCTAATCTAAATAATTCAATATGCTTGTTCAGTTCTCTCCCACTGCCATAATCAGGTAATGCTATGGGTGAATAAGTAGATATGCTCTCATCAAGATGCCCAAGCTCCATTTTTATTTTAATCTTTGATGAGAAAGGAAGGTGATAGAAATTTGACTAAGTCATCCTGGCAGATATAAAAGGGGATGGCATTATTCCATTCAGCAATCTTAAAAATGGCTTGCTCCATGATTTTTCATCCCAGGGTCTCAAATGTAGACAGGATGATTTCCTAGATGAATGCCTATCACCCAGCCTACAGAAAACATGGACATCCCAAAGGTGCTTTTTCAAGAGGCAACTGGACTTTCTTTGTTCAGTTCAGAACTGAAGAAGCTTCTTGAATGAGAAGTGAAATGTCTTCAAGGGAAAACAAAGAAAGAGCAGTTGCCTCTTGAAAAAGCATCGTTGGGACAATCATGACCTGGATGACTAAGAATCTCCATAGACATTCAGAAAACATGGGCATTTTTATTGTTTTTTAAAGTACATTTTAAAATTGTCTACCAAGTGAGTATATAGAATGCCAGTCTAAAACAATGCTTTCAGAACTTGTCTTCTCCATGTCAAAAGGGATAGCTGTTTTTGACACTTTACCCCTATTTTCAGAGTTTTATACAGTAAGGAAAGCAAAGCAAATCAAACAAAAAAACCTCATCATGCCTTTACTCATACTTTATTCAGCTTGATATGCTACAAATGAAATCAACAATACTAATTGCACTACTCCAGTATTGACTGCCTTAAAACATTCTGCTTCAGAACTTGCTATTAGCATATAAATAAATTAAATAAAAATTTAAGCAAGATGGTATGTTCATTCTTCAGGTAAATATTCAGAGCATATATACTACAACATTTAACAAAATGATGTGGTCATAAATGGCCGAAGTACAATTTGATACAGACACCATAGATTTTTATTTAAGTGTTAAATGATTTTGTTTAGGATTGAATAGAAGCCCCCATGCAGGATTAAAGACCCAGGGCTTCATTTTTAGAAGAAAGGCCTACTACTAAACTTAGTTGTCAGAGCTAACTGTTCAGGATAGGCAACTGGATTCTGTCCAATTGTTTGCACAACTTTAAATACCTCTGACTACTCGCCATGCTGGATGGTATATGGAAGATGATTAGAAAACAACAATCTCTGCTCTTTTATCAGAGTAAAGATTAATTCAAGAGAAATTAGTGTCTGTAATGGCAGCTAGCTACTGCAATTTAAAAACAGGTATTATCTAACTCTGAGGCAGCTAACAAAAGCAAACAAAATCAAATGTAAAGCATCCACCCTTCCTCAGGAATGGGTAGTTTTCTCAACAGATAAAGTTACACCATTGAATTTTCTAAGAGAACTCTAGGGAATCTATGGTGGAGCATCTGTTAAGTCTGTAAAGTTGTGATAAAAGTAGTTCTCCCTTGGTGCTCATATTTCTTGGGGTGGGGCAGGGGGAGCAAAATAAAAAAAAGCTCCTTCCTAGCTGATGCATATCTGTTCAAGGCAAAGATGATGCTCCTTAGTCTTCAACTTTAACAAAAAAACAGATGTTGTCAGCAGAGCCCCAAACATCTCCACTGCAGTTTTGTAAAGTACATTCTCTGGGGCTATCAAACTGGCAATCAAAAGAATCCATAATAAATATGCCGGAAATTACATATTGCATCTATATTAGAGACATTTGGGGGCATTAATGGAGGCTTCAACTGGTGCAGAATGCAGCTGTGTGGGTTGTGATGGGGGTATCCTGATACTCCCATATTACACCCTCCTGTGTGAGTTACATTGGCTGCCAGTTGCCCTCTGGGTGAGATTCAAGGTGCTGGTACTTACCTATAAAGCCCTATATGGCTTGGGGCCGGGATACTTGAGGGAATGTCTCTTGACAGCATCAAATGCCCATTGCCCGGTGCACTCCCACAGACAGGGTCTCCTTGGGGTACTGTCGGCCAGACAATGTCAGTTGGCAGCCCCTAGGGGGAGGGCCTTCTCTGTGGGAGCGCCCACTCTATGGAACCAGCTGCCCCTGAACCTACGATTGGCCCCCGACCTCCGCTTTTTCTGCTGCGGCCTAAAGGCATGGTTATTTGAACAAGCCAGCCTGGACTGAGGGGAGGGGGTTAGCTTTTAAAAGTTAATGTTTTTTGGGTTTTAGATAATTTGTTTGGCTTGAATTTGGGTTTAATAATTTTTTTAAACAATCTTAACTTTTGTATTGTGTGTTTTTATGATGTGAGCCGCCCTGAGTCCTTCGGGAGATAGGGCGGCATACAAGACCAAACAAACAAATAAATAAATAAATTAATTAATTAATCCAGTACCGCTTCCTTTAGAAAAAGGCAGCTGAAAACAGTGTTAACAGTTATAAAATTCAGTAGGTAAACTATAATAAAACTGAATAAAATAAAAAAATACATTTAATAGGCATTTTAAAAGCGTGTGCATTAAACATTTTAATTGTTCAATGTTCTTGATAGGTTTTATCTAATCTACACATGATAGCCTAAGAAAGAAGTCTTAGTTGAAAAGATCTAAAACATGCCAAGATTGGTACCTCTGAAAATGAGCAGGAGAAAACATTCAAAAGATGTTGCCATTACAGAGAAGTTTCTTCAGGAAGTTATTGCTAATTAGCAATACAAAGCACATATCTTTTGCTGATAATCTGACTAATTACCCACAACTGCAATTGGAAACACTCAGTGTAATATAATGTTTCTCAATGAATCAAGGAGAAAATTAGGCATGAATTAAGTGCCTATATGCAATTAATGGGGTACTACATAGATTGTCAATTTCTTTTTTTTTTTGTCCTAACATTGGTGCTGGGTGAGATCATCTGATGGTTCCAAATGTGGTATCTTCACTATGTTGATAATGCTGACTTTGGCACTTATGGTCTAGGCCAGGGGTCCCCAAACTTGGCAACTTTAAGACTTATGGACTTCAACTTCCAGAATTCTGGGAGTTGAAGTCAACAAGTCTTAAAGTTGCCAAGTTTGGAGACCTCTGGTCTAGGCCATAGGAAAGTTGGTATCAACATCCTAACCTGAGATTTGGAGACTGTAAATTCTGGATGGAAAGAACAGATCGAAATTAAAATTAATTGCTTAATGGCTGTAACTGGGATTGGAATTTCTGTTGCTAACTGAAGCAAGAGTTAGGCAAAGCATCATGTGACTGCACTGCTTAGTAATGGCAGAAGCAATAGGCCTGGTTACTCAGAGCTTCCTTTGGCAGAAGAAGGTCCACCTTGCTGCCACCCTCACTTCCACTTCAGCTTCCCCCACCCACCTTTTTCTCCCCATTTCTGCTCTTTCAGCCACCTTACAGTCCACCATCACCTTCCCATCTAATCCCCTGCTGCCCCTAACTGATCTTTGCCATCTTCTTGCTCCCACCTTGCACACTACTGACAGGTGCTGCCTTCACTTGGGGAATTACCACCTCCAGTGGTGCTCTGCCTCCTTGCCTACTTCTGTTCCCACTACCTTCTCTGCAGCTGCACCCACTGAGCTCCCTTTGGCAGATGAGGGCTCCATCACCCTGCCACACATCACCCTACCACGCACATTCTATGGCCATGCTCTCACCCAGCACCTGTATCCTGGACCAGCAGTGAGAGGAAGAAGATGGCAAAGATCAGCCAGAAGTGGGAGCAGCAGGGGTAAGAGGCAGTGGCAGGGTGGCCAAAAGAGCAATAATGGGAGGGAAATCGATACAGGGTTATTTCTATTTTATTTTATTATTTTATTTCTATAGCTGCTCATTTCAATCAATGGCCTTGTTGAAATGAATGCTGCAGTCATAAATGCAGGCCAGTTGTCAAGCACCAAATTTTGATCACACGGGGGATGCTGCAGCAGACATAACTTTGAAGACTAGCTGTAACTTTGAATGGCCACTGGATGGTCATTAAAGAAGAAAAGGGTACTGGCGGTTCTTTGGGGTACTTTGTCAATGGAAGTATGATCTCTAGATGGGTCATAAAATATCATAATTTGAGGATCCCTCTGGACTCTGGACTTCTGCTGGAAAGCAGACAGAAGCCAATGCTTAAAGGAGCCTTTGCCAAGTTTCAGCTGGTGGGCTAATTGCAACTCTTATCTTCTACATGAACACATAAACACAGGAGACCACATCCTCCCTTAGTGCTCAACTGGACTGATACAATGTGCTTTAAATGGGGCTGGACTTATAGATTGCTCATTCAATCTATTCAATCATTCAAGAGGTGCAGGCTGTTAAATGCCTAGCACTTAAGTTCCAGATGCCTGCAATTAGTGCAGGCTCGAATCCCACCAGGCTCAAGGTTGACTCAGCCTTCCATCCTCTCAGGGTAGGTAAATTGAGGATCCAAGATTGTTGGGGGCAATAAGCTGACTTTGTAAAAATGCCCCTTAGTAATAAGCAGGCATATACAATGGAATGAAGGCTATTGCTGAGCGCATTGGGTTGTATCCCAAAAATTGTAAGCCGCCCTGAGTCTTCGGAGAAGGGCGGCATATAAATGTAATTAAAAAATAAATAAAAGAATAAAAAAATATAAAAAATTCTAAATTTGATAGAATGTGTACCTATTGATTCTCTGTGATGGAAGCACCTTATGTTAATTGTATAAGGTGATTGGTTTCTGGGTCCAATTTACAAATCTAGTATTGATTGGCTTTACATGACTTAGCACTTTACAGCAATTTCTTGGCAATTAACAGTGTAAGCATTATTTGCATATTCCCCCAACAATCTGGGTCCTCATTTTACTGAACTCGGAAAGATGGAAGGCTGAGTCAACCTTCAGCCCCCTCAGGATCGAACTCTTGGCTGTGGGCAGAGTTTGCCTCCAATATACTGCACTTTAACCACTGCACCTCTAAGGGCTCTCTGTGATTAGCACTTGGTAGTTGCAGGACTGCTTACTCCAGCAAGAACTAGTCCATATGTAATGCATGAACTACAAGCAGCTGCTTGTAGCTACCATTGAAAGCCACTGGATAGGTTGTTAGGGAGTAACTGCTTGTAGTCACAAACTTTTGGGAGGATGAAAGGCTAGAAAACATGCTGTTTCCATGGCTGCACCAATGGTCTTTTTATAGATATCAGACTTGCTTCCTCTCTGTTTGCTTTTAGGAAATTACTAAAAATGGAATGATTCTACAGGCCATGATTTTAACTTAAGCATTGTATCATTTTTTATTTTTTTATTTTTGTCCTTGTTTCTTGTTTTTCTGTCTGTTGGAGGTTTATGATGTCATTGTTTATTTTAATAGTATCACATAGGTTTTAGTTGTTAGAGTGTGCACTCTAAACCCCTGGGATCTGTTAAATTGGAGTGGAGTCAAAGATAAACAAACAAATAAAACCGTAGTTGAAATGCTTACATTTCATATATTTACTGCTAATTTCCTATAACTAAACCAGCCCATGTGTAACCAAATCTATGACATGAAAACAACACAAGTGAACAAAGTGATGGCCCATTTTTCAAGCCGCAACCTGATCACTCTTGTGGTTTTCCAGCTGTCTCTCTTTCTCTTTCTCTCTCTTTTCTTCTTCCATTTCCCATGAAGCAAAATTGTACCCTCATATTTGTTGCTTACAATCCTGTTCTCTGTCTTTTTTGATTCCCAATCAGTGTTTTGTAAATCTGTGCACACGTGGCAGCAAATTGGCACTTACTGCAATACTTAGAAACATTTCATCAATTCTAACCTGTTTTTTTTTCTACAGCTCTACCATATAGGAATTTTTTTCCTTTAATTTCAGCAAAATTTTTCAGCTATGGGCTGCTTTGTTTTGGAAAAATTACAATAAAAAATGTTTACAAAGCTTGAGAACAAAATGGTTGAGTGGGTTTTATGACACAGAAAGCTATATTTGGAGACCAGTCCCCTTTCACATATTTTTTCAGCCAAGTCTCCTTAGACTGCCAAAAATGGTATCTTCATACCTAGTAGGATATTGTAGCAGACTTGAGGGATTCCAGAATTTACAGAAATAAAAATAGAACTCAACTTAAAAAAATATTTAGAGAAATATAGAAATATATTACCAATGTGGTATAGTAGTTAAAGTGTTGGACTAGAACCAGGTTTTAGCCTACCTTAAATCACAGTAACTCACTGGATGTTATTCAGTGCTTTTTCTCAGTCTAATCCACTTCATGGGTCTTTTGTGAAGAGAAATAAGAAAAGGGAATATGACATCTCAAGACAATGGCAATGAAAATTTATAATGTTCCATGCTCACCATCAAATGGGTAAAATAATAAAACTGAAGAAATTGAGATATCCTATGGAAATAACATCAAGAGTCAGGATAAATATGATCACTTCAAATACCTGGGCATCCTTCAAGCTGACAACATCAAGCATAAGATGAAGGTTAGAAATAAATATATCAAGGGAGTGAAAAAGATCTTAAAGTCCAAACTTAGTGGAAAAAATACCATCAAAGCATCTAGCACCTGGGCAATTTCAGTGAGTAGATATACAGTTGGAACAGTGACTGGACTCAAGCAGGACAGAAGGCCCTGGATATGAAGACTAGAAAATGAATGACAATGAATCTTGCCCTTCATCAGTGTTGACAGACTCTACTTACCAAGGAAAATAGGTAGGTGTGAAATGGTGTAAGTACATTAGATGGTTGAAGAAGAAGAAAAGGCATTGAAAGAATATTTCAAAGATGGTGAAGAAGATGCACTGAACCTAGTATACCATGAAGGCCTACTAAATACTGAAGAGGCTACACTGGCCTACAAGAAAGACCAGATGAAGAACACAAAAGAGGCATGGGAATACAAAGGATTACGTGAATAGTACATTTGCTTATTTGTACCCTATGATTACCATTAAGCGTTGTACCTTATGATTCTTGATGAATGTATCTTTTCTTTTTATGTACACTGAGAGCATATGCACCAAGACAAATTCCTTGTATGTCTAATCACACTTGGCAAATAAAAGAATTCATTCATTCATTCATTAAAAATATAGCAGGGAAAACATAATTATAAGATCAGACAATGACTAAGAGCAGTAAAGTTGAAGAAAGAGACAGAAGGGCTAATTCTGACTGCACAAGACTAAGCCTTAAGAACAAATCCATACAAAGCCAGAACTGAGAAGACAGCAACAGATGGCAAGCGCTCCCTTTGCAAAGAAATAGCAGTGGTTCCCCTGGTTAGCCGCTGCAAGATCACATAGACTAACTACACAAAACAACATGACAAAGTAGCAAGAATGTAGCATTGGAAGATTTGAAAGAAATATCATTTGCCTGCAAAGCAAGAACTGGTGGGATTATAAAATAGAAAAAGTAACAGAAAATTAAACTAGAGTGTTTGGGGACTTTACAATTCAAACAGACAGGCACTAGCCCCATAACAACTATCGATAGGAAAGACAAAAAAGTCTGGATGGTGAACATGGCAGAACCTGGAGAGAGCTGAATAGAAAAGAAATAACTGGAGAAGGTAACAAAATATAAACACCTGCAAATAGAATGACTATGGCAAAAGAAAGCAAAGGTTGTACCAATAGTAATAGGTGCCTTAGGTGCAATCCCAAAACAACTGGAGCACTGCTTGAACATCATCAGCATTGATAAAATCACTCAGTCAGTTGCAAAAGGCAGCCTTGTTCAAAACAGCTTACATCCTGTGATGACACCTTTAAGACATTAAACAACTACATCTGTCTATCCTAGGTCCTTTCAAAGGATTCAATAGTGGACAAAAATGCCAAACCACTCTGAACATCTGGCTGACTGTGTGATGATAATACAGTAGTATGATAGATGATATATACTAGTACTGTGTACTATAATAATACAGTGCTTGAATCATTAAGTTTCTACCAGTCTTAGGCTGTGGATTAACTGTAGATTACCCACACATAATACTAATGAAACTCAATAAGAATATGGTTCAGAGAGGAAGAAGCTTTTCTATTACTTTATAACAAACTAAAGATTGAGTATTGTAGGTTATTAATACTTGAAAATGTATTTGAGGAAGGATGTTTGGTATTTGGGCCAAATTCAAACAGCATTAAAAAAAAATCACCACTAATTCAAGAAGTAAGATGTGGCAGCTAGACCACAACAAGCCTACCTATTCACTCCCTCCCTCCAAACTTCATACTGGTACCTATGCAAAAATGCAAAAAACAAGTATTTCATTACCATTATTTTATTCTGGGCACTTACACTTTCTCTAAACACTTCATTATTATAATTATAATCATTATTATATTGCTTCAGCTCTGAACCCAGATAGTTACTTACAAAACCCAAGTACCTGAAGTCAAGACAACCAGAGATTATCCCATCACAAATTCATGGGGGAATTTCATGTGAGAATTCTTCATAAATATGTGTGTGATCCAAATATATGCCAGCCTTGAAGATCAAAGTGTTTCAAATCAACACTAAGAAGCAATCCTACAGAAGTCAATCCAGAGGAAGTTTCATTGAATTCAACAATTCATGTTCCCAGACATATGCACATACGAGTATAGTCTTCTTCAGTCATCTTAAATTTAGAATAAATAATTAGGGAAACTGAGATAAGAAAGTAATGCATTAAATCATTCTTTCTTTCTTTTTCTTTCTTTCCATCTTCTTTTCCAATAGCTCAACCACTGATGGGATAGATAGTTAAGACTGAGGAGTTTTGACTCCTTTATTGTGTTTATATGATCTTTCTTGACCCCATGTTCACTTTCACTCAACTAATTTACATTCCTGCTTGGCATTTTTGTTTAAATATAATTGTACCAGTTTGTGCTAAGGACTTGTAAACACTTAAAATTCTGATCTTTCCAAACAGACAGAAGCTGGAAAGAGATCAACAACTACTTGTTCCTACAAACACTTGGTTTTCTTAAATCAGCTATTCCTGTAAACAGTTTCCTTACTCAGTGAAGACTACAAGGAACTTAAATAAATAGATACTCTCTGAGGTTTTTAAATATAATTTTATCAAAGTTTTTTTAAAGATAAAAATGTACACAAACTAATATAAAATGGAAAAGAGAAAATAAGAAAGAAATCAAAGAGAAAGCTAAAAGCTTAAGAAAGGGGGGAATTAAAAAAAACAAAAAATAGAAAAGAAAGAAAAAAGATTCAAAGAACTACCTTCCAATCTTCTTTACAATAGTTTTAAGTACAATTATAGATTTATATCTTGCTGTATGGTTACAAGACAACTTTATTTCTATAATCTAATAATCAAAACAATCAATAATATGTTCATTTTTTTTCTGTTTCATGTAAAAAGTCTCTAATGCATTTCTGGTCTTCCAGTAGATGTTATCTTTTCTCTACTCAAAGAAGTTAATTTAGCTTTCTCAGCAACTTCCATCATCTTCACCAACCATTCCTCTCTTATGGGTACAACAAAATTTTTTCCATTTTGGTCCATAAAATAATTTTGCTGAAGTGCTGTGACTTTTTATCCAACTGGTTGTCCATTAATCCCTAAAGTGAAACATTTGATTTCAATTGTAGATTTATCTTTAAAATCCTCCAAATCAGTATATGTATTTGAATCCAGAATTTTCTAGCTCTTTTACACCTCCAACGAACATAATAAAAGCCCCTTCTTGTTCACATATACAACATAACTTTAAATTGCCTTCCAGGTTTCTCTCTGGAAGACAAAAGTCTTAATATTTTGTTGAAACAGCTCAAGATCCCGATATAAGTACTTTATACTTTATTTTTAGCCATTCTTCTTTAAAAACTAAAATTAGACTCAGCAAATAGTATTTTGTACAAAAATAACTTCAGCGGGAAAAGATTCTGTGATACACACCAAGATTATTGCTGATATTA
The DNA here is from genome assembly GCA_009733165.1 of Naja naja. Classification (NCBI taxonomy): domain Eukaryota; kingdom Metazoa; phylum Chordata; class Lepidosauria; order Squamata; family Elapidae; genus Naja; species Naja naja. The sequence goes on from CM019150.1 coordinate 65,846,753, forward strand.
CTAATAAATCTTAAGATCAGATGAAGTGTAAAATCTCCACTTATTAATATTTCCATTATCAAGGGATACTATCTGGGGTCGGCTGCTAGGGGTTTGCAGGGGAGCCCCTAGCTAAGATTCTGTGCAGTTTGGAGAACCCCCAAACCCCACTTCTGGCTGGACCCACCCACCCCACCCCTCCCAGGAGTCCCCACACAGACTATTTTGGATGCAGGTAAGTACAGGGTGTGCACCAGTGGTGGGATTAATTTTTTTTTACTACCGGTTCTGTGGGCATGGCTTGGTGGGCATGGCAGGGGAAGGATACTGTAAAATATCCATTCCCTCCCCCCCCACTAACCTGCTTTCCAGCTCCGTTCTCCTGCAGGGCAACACAAGAACACCCAGCTGATCAGCTGGGACTCAGGAGGCGGAGAATAGATGGGGGCGGGGCCAATCAGAGGTGGTATTTGCCAGTTCTCCAAACTACTCAAAATTTCCACTACTGGTTCTCTAGAACTGGTCAGAACCTGCTGAATACTACCCCTGGTGTGTATGGAGGCTCAGGGAGGGTGAAAAATGGGCCTCTCAGAAGTATGGGGAAAGGCTCCAGAGCCCGGGGAAGCCGCTTTCACCCTCTCAGAGGCTTGAGGAAAGCTGTCAGAAAATGGAACTTTCTGGTGTTGCTATGCAGTTTACAACTTGTTGGGGATTTGAAGGCAAACCAAATCCATCAATGACAGGGTAACAGCAGATACCCTGATGTGGCATCACAAGCCACATCCCTTGGTATATAAGGGGCAGCCCCACAGACAATTTACCTCAGAGTCACACTGGGAGAGTCACACAGAGAGAGACACACAGAGAGTCTGAGTGTGTGTGTCTATTGGGGTCCATTGCTCTCCTTGCCTACTCTTGCTGATATTGTTTCTGGTCAGCTTGAATATCTCAGAAGCTTGAGATGGAGGAACCTCTTGCCAGAAGAGAAAAGGAGACAGAGAGAGGGAAAAGCCTTGAAACAGTTTTAAATTCTCTAAAAAGGTCTAAGTTTCTATAGGGTTTGTTCTTAATCTGAAGGACTGAGAAAACCTAACTGCATAGGCAGACAGAGAAACCAAATAAGACCTGAGAGAAAAGAAACTTAAAGAAGGCACAAGAAACTGGTAAAAGTCTTTCTGTAAATTTATTTGAATTAATCTGCTTGTACAATAAAGATTTTGGTTTGAAGAACAAAGCTGGGCTCAGCATCTTTGTACAATTTAAATATATAGACAGATTAACAAGATCCTCTAAACTTTAGTCGATCATAGGATTGACTGGCAAAAGTCACTCATTTATTTCAACAAAAGCCGACTAGGCCATGCCCATCATGGCCATGCCCACCCAGCAACCGTGCAGAGAACCCTTTGCTAAAATTTTTGAAGCCCACCCCTGGATACTGTAGACACAAAAATAAGTAAAAAAATAGGTTAGACTGCCATCAAAATATTACTTAATTCTTCTCTTTGAATGAAAGTAAAGACTTGTTGCCAACTTTGAATGTGTTATATTTTGAATGTACTAATTTAATAATGAATGTAAAGTGCATTTCCCATATTAAAGAAAAAAGAAGCTTTCTGAGTCTGGTTTTTTTTTTGCCCTAAATTTTGGCAAGCAATACAAACCTAATCTAAAAGGGGCAAGAAGCAACTGATAACAGCCTAGCTGGCTCTGTGCTGAATCAAAATTTAGATACTCTAGGATGACTTCTACATTTTAAAAAATTTCCTGTATTGAAAATTATTTAGGAATGGGTGGTTCCAAACATTAATAATCTACAGTTTTGGAAGTAAAACAGGGATATATTTTAATTTTAATTTAATTCTGGAGTCCCACAAACCATATGTGAGGGGAGTATCACCCTAGGATCAACTTTAGCTTTCATGGTGATCCACAAAAGCTTTCAAAAACAGTTATCTACAGTTATCTAGTAAAAGGGAATATTTGCATAATTTTTTCTCAGTTTTAATGGGAGAAAGTTTTTTCAGTTCTGTAGAAAGTAGCTGGTATCTCCTCTTAGGCAATTCCAAGTTGAATATGTGAAAAATAGGACTCTTAATAAATGGTTACATTGTTACGACCAGTTTTCTATTTTCTATTTATTTCCACATTGCCTTGGAGTCAACTGTGGACATATTTCACCTAAGTTGTGCTGAATTTCTAGATTTCATTTTGTGAAGAACCAATTTATTCAGTTACGTTTAAAAGGAAACATGTAAAAAAATATTTCTCTAAGGCAAGATACAAGCCCAGCATGTTAATTACCATCACCCAAATTTATTTAGAAGAAACCAAATTTCTGAGAAACTACTGCAAGTGTGTGTGTGTGTGTGTGTGTGTGTGTGCATGCTGATGGGTGTAACAAAACAGGGAGAGTTTATATGCTTTGAACAGAATTGCCCAGTAAGCTCTTGATTTAATTCACTGTCTGCCAAGATGACAGAATAGGGCTTAGTAAAATCTGTGTAGCATTACACATGCAAACATTCTCTCTCTCTCCCTTTACCACAGACAGATGCAGATCTGAGCATTCTTTCCTCATTTAGCATTCCATGAAACATAAGCTGATGTTGACTTAAGAATTAGACTTTATGACTGAATAACAAGTCATTGACAGAAGCATAAAAGATGGAGAATTGAAATATCTGTGACCACACACAGGCAGGCAGGGTACCTGCTAGGAGTTGGTTTTGCCGTTCTTTCTCTGCCCAATGCCCAGATAAAGGTACAACTAAGTCCAATGTTTCTACTAATCAACATCAGGTTAGTAAAAAATACGCTTTCTGGAATCATATTTAAATGTACTGGGATCCTTTTTAAAAAAAATACCTTTAAACCATATCTAGTGATGTCAAGGAACAATGAATTATTCCTTTAAATGTATTTAAAATGTTATCCTGAGGTTCTCAATATTGTTTTATGAATGGTAGAAAATATTAAGAAACTATGGACACTCTTTGTGAAAAGGTATAAAAGATGTCATTTTAGGCAGTACCAGGAAAAGAAATATAGTCCATTTTAACATGATCAGTCATCTTCTGATGGACTTAAGTGAATCAATCCTTCAGCAGCTCTAAGTTGCTTCTGACAGAACTTAAACACCACTTTGAAATATACAGCAATGCTATGAGAAAAGTGTGAGGCTTTTCTGACCAGTCAAATTTTTAGAAGAATAGAAAATATCTATTATCTTTCCTAGTCTTTTTCTTTCACATTATTTCCAGACAGAAGCTTGATCTCAGCCCTTTCTTAACCTGTAAATACCAACTAAGAGTAGACTTTATCAGCACTTAATCTACAGGGAATCCCTCTTATTTGGTTGATTTCCTCTCTGTTTTAGTAGAACTGTTATTATTGTTTGACCCTGAAAGGTTATGCATTAATTCCCCAGTAGAAGTTGCATGTCTTAATTTAAGGGTTAAGGTCACTAACTCTTAGCTACTATAAAGGCCTATATTTGCAGTAGTTTCCCCTCCAACCCTTGACTGTGATTATTCCTGATGGCTGATCTTAATAGCTAGACTATTTTATTGTATTTGTAAATGCAAGAATTTTGGGGTTTGGCATCTGGCTTGCATTTATTACCATTTGCAGCATCCTGCAGTCACATGACTGTGATTTTCAGCATTTTGCTTGCCAGTTTTTAGCATTTCCTTCCAGTTTCCAATAAAAATGCCCACTGAAGAAAACAGCTTAATGATCACCACAAAAAGGAGAGTAAAATCAGGTACAGTCACATGCTGATCCATTTAAGGACCACCATGATTTGGAACCATAATTCAAATCTCAATTATGACCATAAGTTAAAGACCACCTATAAAACAGCATAAAACCCAAACCAAATCAAACTTAACAATTGATAAATGTTTAATACTGCTTTAAAGATCTGTTTGCAGATGGTAAAAAAAACCTAAATATTTGGGAATTTGGCTATCAGGGAGATGTTCCTCTATAAAGGAGGACGATTATAAGAAATCACTTCAACAGATAAAGAAGGACCTGACAAACTGGGGGAAATTACAACTGTCTTTATTAGAGTGGATAGCAGCGATAAAAATGAATATTTTACCGAAATTACTATACTGTTTTCAGACAATTCCTATAAAATTAGATAGGAATTGTCTGAAAATAGTATAGTAATTTCGGTAAAGTTATAGATAGATAGAAGAATAAAATTAGATAGAAGATTTTTTCAGGAGCTAAACAAGATAGTTATGAAATTCATATGGCTGGGTAAAAAAGCATGAATAAGACTAAAAATGCTACAAGATAGTAGAAGTAGAGGCGGACTTGGACTCCCAAAATGGGAACTGTATTACCAAGCAGCAGTACTATTATGGGTGAAGGAATGGATAAATTTGAAAAACAAAAGGCTTTTGGCAATTGAGGGCCACAACCTCCAAGCAGGGTGGCATACCTTTTTATGGGACAAAAAAATAAGACACATTCATACTTCCATAGACATTTGATAAGAGAATCACTACTGCAAACTTGGGAAAAGGTTAAAAGAAAACATTATATGAAGATGCCAAAATGGGTCTCACCAATGGAAGCGATATTACATCCAAATATGAGAGATACAAAGAAAATGGTCAGATATGAAGAACTATTAGATAATCAGGGGAAGTTAAAAATGATTGATAAATTAAAAGAACAAGACATAATTATAGATTGGTGATCATACTTACAAATTCAGACAAAATTTAGGAAGGACTTAGAAGAACAAGTGACAGAAAAGGACTTACAACAACCGGACCAAATTTTGACAGGCAAGGAGATAAAATTTATAACATACAAGACCAAATAAATAAAATAAATAAATAAATAGATATAACAAGAATGTATAACTATTTGTTGGAAATAGAATTAAAACAGGAAATAGTAAAGGGATCAATGATTGCCTGGGCAAAAAATGTAGGGCATAATATAAATTTAGAGGATTGGGAAAAATGTGGATTGACAACTTGAAATTGAACAACATTTAAAGAAAATCAATATAAAATGTTTTGTGGGTGGCATCCAGCCCCAGAAAGATTGGCCAAAATGTATCCAAATACAAAAGCAGAATGTTGGAAGTGTAAACACAAAGAAGGAACGTTCTTCCCTATGTGGTGGCAGTGTCCAGAGGTTAAAAAATATTGGATGAGGGTACAAAGATGGTTATTAGAAATTACAGAGCACAAATTAGAACTCAAACCGGAAATATTCTTATTAAGGGAAAATTGAGCAAGGTCATCTGATACCTTATTATACATATCATAACTGCGGCGAGAATAGCCTTTGCACAGGGATGGAAGAAGGAAAAGATACCATCTGAAGAAGACTTGACACAAAAAATAATGGATTGTGCGGAACTGGATAAGCTCACAATGGAATTAAGAGGCAAAGATGGTTTGGACTATTATGCTGTTTGGGATAGGTGGTACAAATGGGTGGAGGATAGAAATAAGAGCTGATGTTTATGTACAAAAGGAGAGGTATGTATTAATAATGACACAAACACTGTTAACGTGAATAGAGATTTGTATTTTTGTTTTTAAAAAATAAAAATATTTAAATGTAAAAAGATGTGCATCTGTTTCTGTGCTCATAAAACGAACTGAATGAATATTGATATGGTTCCATCAACAAATGCTTTCTTGAAATTTAATGCATACAAGTAGATAAATGCAATCAGATATAAGGCTTCACTCCTATATCTGCACTCATATGTTAGGGCACTTTACTTAGGGAACAAGAAAGGGCACAAAGCAGGAGTCTCCAAACTTGGCAACTTTAAGACTTGTGGACTTCAACTCCCAGAATTCCTCACTCCTCAGTTCACAAATCTTAAAGTTGCCAAGTTTGGAGACCCTTGGCATAAAGGGGCAAAATGGCCAGCTTTGACATATTGAAGAGAACCTGGCAGGTCATTGTTTCAGTTCTGCAAACTTAAGGCCCAGAGTGGAAAAGAAAGTAGTTCCCAGAAAATAAGATAGCCTTTGAATTAAAATGGGAATGACTTCTCAGCCAGTTTTTTTTCCTTCCATACTTTTGGTTATAGGAAGGGGCTTGCCATCAACTCCACCCCAAATCAATTTACTGTTAATTTTGGTAGACAGTTTTAAGGCAGTTTTGCAGGAACTATTTTTGTTGTCAACCCTGAAGCAGGCCTGGCTGTGGCCATTTTCTTTTCTGTAGTTTTCTGTAGGGATTTTCTTCACACGGCTTCAGGCTTGACACAGCCTGTAGCTTGGGGGCAGGATTGGGGGTGTAGAGATAATTGGGGTGCTGTAGCCAAAATAAAATTCTTTCCTCTGGGAACCAAGGATGTTGCCACAGGTATGGAGACTGAAGACACCAACTTTAGACTGTATGCTGATTGGATCATGTGACTGATGACTCTGGGAGGGGGAAGTTTCTTACTTTTACTTTTAATTGGGTGTAAAACTGGCGGGAAAGTAGAGCCAGTTTTCCACCAAGACTATGTCAATATGATATGTCCCAATAAAATGTTTTTTGAGGAATATTCCTGCCTCAGAGTTATTTGTTGGGGATGTGTTACTTGGAACCTTGACATTTGTTTTGTACTTCGGAAGGGACAAGGGCTTTTATAAAAGTGCCTTTAATTTTTGCTGCCAATTTGTAATAGTGGCATACACTGATTATCTAATCTTCTCTGCAGTTTGAGAATTCTACTTCCCCTTATTTAAATTGAATAGGTCACCCTAAGTTATGTGTATTATCATCATTTTTATCATCTGGCAATCTGGCTGTTTAGCATTAATTCAGAATGAGACTAACCTTTTCTTCCTTTTTATACTTCAGTGCTTCTACTAAGAAGTTGGTAAATGTGGCAAAACCCTTTCCAGAAGGACAATTTTTGCTGCTATCTAAAAAGATTTTTTAGATTCCACAGTCCCCCCTCCCCTTTCTTTCAATCTCTTTCATGGTCTCTCTAAAGAAACATCTTGCTTATAGAAGAGGTCAAAAAGGCAGCCTTTTCATGGAGTGGAAGTTTCATTTCTCCATTGTTCTCTAAGCATAGTGTAGGATCACTATTAATTAAATAGACACTATTGTTCGAGTTGTTTTATGTCAATTTACATTATTGAAACAACTGCCTTGTTATTTTCATGGGAGAGGTGTATGGGAAAAGAGCTATTTTTCCAAAGTCACAATATGAGAGAGAGAAAGCTAAAAAGTTTGCTTTTTTCTCTTTTTTAAATGCCTTTACTTCAACCAACATAATGACAAATTGTGACCAACAGTGAACTCTCTGTTGTGCTATCCATGTTAACAGAAGTACAAATTCTCCAGTCAGCAGTTTCCTGGCTGCTTGTTAAGCTTAATCTGTTGAATTTTGTAGTGACCTTGTAAATGGGAATGAGTCATTCCTGGAGGGCAAAGGTTACCAGGCCTCATGCTGAAGTGTGTATGTTTTTGTGAAAGGAAAACTAACAAAAGCAGATTTTGTAGCAGTCCGGTGAAGGAAAACCTCAACAAATCCACAGAAAACAGCTTCTGGGAAGTTGGAGCCCAGCATGGATCAGATATTTCCACCACAATGCTAGAGGTGAGCTGGGGAAACCCGTCACTCAACATAAAGAGCAGTTAAGGAGAAAATAGGGTTATGCAGATCACATTAGCTAATAAGACTTGACCTTTCACCTGTAACAAAGAGTTTTAAAGACCGGAAGGATTATTCAGATGTCATGCATTTAGTACATAATAATCTCAAGGATTATTTGAATTGTTTAGCTAGGCTGGATAAATTATCCCAATCAAGGACATGCATCTTAATTACAACTCACTTAGAATGTCATCAGTTTCCATAGAATAACCTGTCCAAAACTGGTAACTTTCAAATGTATTGGAAATACAACTTCCTAGCTACAGACCTCACTTACTTCCTTATTTAAAGATGGTTCAAAGTTATGATACTATTTTTTAAAAAAGCTTTATGATAAGTCCTCACATGTATGATCATCACAACATCCTACAGTCATGTGATCACCATTTGTGTACTTTGCAACTGGCTTGTGACAAGCAGTCAATAGAAAATGCAGAAATAAAATTGTAAGTTGTGTTCTTGTGACATTTCACTTAACAAGTGAATGGGAAGTCACGTGATATTTTACTTAGCGACTAAAGATGGAGTCACCAGTTCCAATTGTGGTTGCTATATGATGACAACCTGTGCTGAATTATTACATTGCCCGTTCATTCCTGAATTAGCAGAAAACTACCAGTCTGAAATTTGCTGTTCCTAGTGACGATCACTATACTGCCTCTATTTCCAGTTACTGCCAGTCATCTGAATAATGTCCAAGGTAATGGTAGATTTTATATAACCTAAGGCTGCTCTTGAAATAAATAGGGAGATATACTTCAATCTGATAAAATAGGGATGATTTATGTCTGTTTCATTCATGCCTGGAAAAGAGATCAAGGCAACTGTCAGAATTAGAAACAAATGATGTTGTCAGAGCATGTTAATGCCATGATGATCTGCAAGTGGGATTACAGAATGAATCCCACACTCTAAGACAGTATATATAGCCAATATTTTTAAAGCAATCGGTTAATTGTAGAATTCTGCTTTTCAACGTTTTGTCAGAGTGCATTTCTACCATTCTTTGGAATCTGCATGGTAGATTTATGTGCAATCTTCTTGAAGTCAATGCAACAGCTGCATGTAGCAGTTTAAGAGGTTCTGTTGGTGTTACATTATTTTACAGGCTTTGAGCCTTGACCCCATTCAGTATATATTTTATTTCTCATCACTGCACTATGTTATAAGTGACCTTATAATGTTTTACCTTTGAGATGCTGTGAATTCTTGGAAGAAAAGTGGGATGTAAACATTTATAAAATGAGAGATACACTGTGCATGCTACATTGTATTAATAACAGGAGCATTAAAGGAGGTCTTTAGTGTGGAATTATAACATGAGCCAATAAATTGTGGTTACACATTTATTTGATCTGTATGCATAAAGAAAAGAGAGAGAGAGAGAGAGAGAGAGCAAGAATTTGCAAAAATGTTATGGGAATTAATCACATCAACTACAGAGACAGTATTTCTTTGACTTTTTTGTATTTGTTTTACTTTAATAGTCCAATAAATGGCAACGCTTAACTCAGACTGTTATGCCATTCCATAGGGCTCAGTGAAATCTAATTGCCCAACTTTGTTAGAGCAAATTTGAAATGAATTATCAGTGCTTCATTGTTTTTAGCATGGAGTTTGAATATAAATAATAATTCTGGAGCAGTTCACTTTCACTAAGCATTAAATAGATGTATTTACTGTAAATAAAGCCATACTTTTGATCTAGCTTTAAATGTGATTGTAGGACATTTTATGATCACAAAGTGAAATAGAACAATAGACAATGGTTGAATAGGAAGGTTCAGAGATGAATTACAATGGAGAGTTTTAAGTTCTTTGTAACTTAGCAGTAGTTTCCTCAGCTATTGCTTTTTTATGGCTAAAAAGCTGTACAATTGAGTGGTTAATGCTATACTGCTATAAATATGTCATATCATAAACAGTCAATAAAAGCCATAATGGTTCTCAGCACATGGCACATATACCAGGACATGATTCTATCTTGAAGAGCCTTATCCTCAAACTTTATTTACCTATTTGCATTTTCCCCTTTGTTATTTTTACAAATCACTCAAGGCGGTAAACATATCCAACACATCTTCCTCCTCTTATTTTCCCCACAACAACCATCCTTTGAGGTGTTAGACTGAGAGAGAGTGATTGGCCTGAGGTCACCCAACTGGTTTTCTGGTTGCCTAAGAGATGAAGAAACAGACACCTAAATGGAAAAGAAGGCAATTTCTTTAATCGTCTTTTAACCTGTAGTTTATTATTTCAAGGAAGGGAGGAAGGAAGGAAAGGAGGGAGGAAGGGAGGAAGGAAGGAAGGTCGGTCCTATTAAAATACTTTCATTTCATTTCATTAGATTAAAGAAAATCTTAATCTTAATGGGAAATGAATAGCATCTGCATTGTGTATGTGAGCCTTTTCTTGCATACATCCAACTGCAGCACAAACAAGCCCTTGCAATCCCTTTTATCTGCTGCGTTATCATGATCTTCTCTTAATTTACTTCCCAGCCCATACCTTAGGCAACCTTAAGTTGCTAGCTTTACTAATGTTTAAAATAGTGTTTCCTCCTTAACCTGACAAAATTTTGCTGAGGATACAATCTGTCATGCTTCAACATAAACCAGGAGCATTTGCTGATCACTGTAGCTGATTGTAGGCATATCCTATCTTTCCACTGTCTCTCAGAGATGTGTTGCTTTGGTCGGTAGAAGGGTCTCTTTCAAACCAGGTCATCCTCCACTGAATTCCCAGCTTGAAGACCTGGATCAGCCTGTACAGCAGCTGACCAGTGGCGGTCACTGTCAAAATTTAGTTTCTTTTCTAGTTCCATCAGAGCTGGTATTCAGCTGGTTCAGACCGGTGCTGGCATACCAGTAGCAAATACCACCTCTAGCTGGCCCTGCCCAACTGCCCCCGCTCTTACGTCTCCTATATTCTGTTGTTTATTAGCTCAGCTGATTCGCGCGGCAGAGCTGATTGCCGTGCCTCAGCTGAGCTAATAAACAGCACAGCTCAGCATTGATACAGAGGGTGGTCTCTGAACCCTGTGCGTGAGCGTGCAAAGCGTGCATTTGGCACACCTGCACAGCTCACCAGCATTGATACAGAGGGTGGTCTTTGAGTCCTGTGCACATGCGCGCAAGCACACTCTCTAAACCAGTAGGAAAAATTTTTGAAACCCACCATTGGTTCCATCCCATCCCACGATAAGGAGATTGCTTAGTAATTGTTTTCTTTCTGGCTCGTGGCATTGGTTGGGAAGGGAAGGAACAAAACAGGAAGGAATCTCTGGGCTTAATGTGCTCTGTCTGGTGAAAATAAGAACAGCACTATTTGCCACAACCAGGCTAGAGATGACTGGTAGTTAGAATAATAAAGCTTTCTGCTGCCTCAATTTTTGAAGTTTTCAGCTTGAGAAAAAGCTGTATTTGCATGATTGTACAATGAGTTCTTGTACTTTCTTTTCTTTGTCACCTTGTTTTAATTTTTTTAGAGCAAAAGGAAAACCACTAGACTCTTGGTTTTTATTTTAGCAATAATCTCTCCCCAAACACACCTATTTTATAAAAAGAGTACTTTACTTGTTCCCAAACAATAATCTCTTGCTTGCTTGCTTTTTCAGCTCTGATTATTATAGAGCCATCCATATTCACAAATTAGCCAGGCAACATTGTCTCTGCCAATTTTCAACTGCCCTCACCCACACATATCCAAGGCCAACTGATGTGAGAAATCCAAAGCTGTTCATCAATGCCTTGGCTGACACCACAATTCATCTATTTGAAAACAGCAACATTTTAATTCAATGTAGTATCCTATGTTAGAACAGAAATATTAAATATTAAATACATTAAATAAATATGTATATACATACATATTTAATACATTAAATACATTTTTAAAAAAATCTGAACTGAATTACATAAATTTTATGGAGCTTACTCTCAGATAAATGAGGATAAAATTGAAGGCTATGTAGCAATGATTAAAGCAATAAATAAATAGAAGTAGAATTCTGCTGATGAATTACAGTAAACTCTGAACAAGACTTCTATATCTGCCTTTCATGAAGTCCTTTTGGAAAACAGAAGGTACTTTCACACCAGGCCAACACAGAGCTTACTTGAAGCCCATTTAATACTTTATTTGGCAATCTCACTAGTCTCAAATCTTAAAATCAGAACTGGATGACAGAACCAGGTGAGAGTTTACAGATATTTTTCATAGAACATAAAATCGTAAGTCTGAAAGGCACTTCGCAGGTCTGTGAGTTCAACCCCTGCTCATGGCATGATGCTTTATACCACTGTAGTCAAATAATTGCCTAATCTATTTTTTAAATCCTCCAGTGATGGAACCCCTAAATCTTTGGCAGGCAAATTATTTCATTGATTAATTATCACTGACAGAAAAGTTATAGAATATAGCTCATAGCTGATGTCTGTTCACAAGTTGCCATTTGATAATGTTTCTATATTGTTTCTACATAGAGTACCAATTCAGTGTCCCAAGTGATGACCATCTAGAATACTGGCAGTGATGTCTTTCAAGGCATGTAGTCATTTTTAACTTGCCCCAGATTTTATCAGTCAATATAGGAACAACAAAAGCAGATGTTACTTTCTTTTTATGAATATTGGAGATCACTCTTTGTAATTGCAGGAAATTAGGCAGAGATTTGGCTTTGATATAGTAAAAATATGGCACTTCTTTTTTAAAAAGTGTAACATAATAATATGGCTTTATTAAGCTGAATGATTGACCTTAGCTCATGCATCATGCCATGAGATGGAAACAGTTGACTTTCACAGCTCTCCTTGAGCTATTATGTTGCCTTTATAGGTTTTTAAACTTGTAATGTTGTCAGATGTCCAAGGGTGAAAAAAAATGATGAAAAATAATATATCATCAAATGTAACTATTCAGTTGAAGGAAAGCTATATTCTTCTAAACTAAATGAGGACACACTTTCTAAAACAAAATTGTAAGAAAAAAATAAAGATTGATGTTGTTCAGTAAATATATTTTGAACATATATTGAGTTTCTAGTTTTACAAAATTTTAAAAGGCAATTATAATTTAAAAACAGGGTTTCAGTCTATAACTCCCTTAACGTTGGTTTAATTTATTTTAATTATTTTAATATTTTAGAACCTTAGGTTCTACTGTTTGAATAGTAGTATGAACATATAGATCATACAATATCATATATTTTTATCTGATTATATCCATCAAAGCAATATCAGGTTTTAGTGATCACATAGGTTTTCTCTTCTAACTTGATTCTTCAGGTCTTTCAACAATTGCACCAATTTCCACTGATGATGATGGCTCTGTCAGGTTGAATGGTACCCAACATTTTATTGAGAAAGCGCTGATGTTCACTGAGTATTAATGGTGCTACATAACATGTATAGATCAACACTTTTGAAACATGAATCAACTACATCAGTAATGAGTGCTATCTCTGGCTTACATACTTTGCATTTCATAGTTAAAGGAAAGGACTCAAACAACAAAGCCAACATTACACAAAGGTCAGATATTTACAGTTATTCTTCCTTTATCTTCTCATTTATATACAACATTCTGGTAATAGGAAATGTGAGTGGTTTCACAAAATGTTAAGACATGGAAGACAAGCTTTGCTTGAAGAAACTTTAAAGGCTTATTATTTTGAATTAGTTGCTTATAGGTTGTAACTGATTCTCACTCTGAAGGGCACAAAGATCAGAATCAGAATAGAGCTTCGAGGTCTTCTAGTCCAGTTCTACTCAAGCAGGAGATCCTATACCAGTGGTGGCAAACCTTTTTGGCACCAAGTGCTGGAACGGGAGCACGCGCATGGGCCCATACCGGAACAGCAGCTCCCCAGCGCGGGCAGTAGCATTGGAAACCAAAAGCTTAGATTCCTGGCACCTGCATGCACACCGACCACCAGGTCTTCTGACTTTTAACATGCATGTGTGCACGAAGACAAGCTGCTGTTCCAATTTCTGGTGCTCCCGTGCGTGAAGACCAGCTGTCCGGCGCATATGCGTGCACTGGAACCCAGAAGAACAACAGGAGATGGCTGGTGTGCCCGGAAAGATGGCTCTGTGTGCCACCTCTGGCACGTGTGGTTAGGTTCACCATCACGGTCCTGTACCATTTGAGACAAATGACTGTCCAGTCTATTCTTAAAAACCTCCAGCGATGAAGCACCCACAACATCTGAAGGCAAGTGGTTCCACTGGTTAATTGTCCTCACTGTTAGGCAGTTTCTCCTTAATTCCAGGTTGCTTCTCTCCTTGATTAGTTTCCATCCATTATTACTTGTCCTGCCTTCTGATGCTTTGGAAAATAAATTGACCTCCTCTTCTTTCTGGCAGCCTCTCAAATACTGTAATGCTGCTATTATATCCCCCCTAGTCCTTCTTTTCTCTAGATTAGCAAAAGCCAAATCCTGCAACCATTCTTCCTATGTTTTAGTCTCCAGGCATTTAATCATCTTAGTTTCTCTTCTTTGCACTTTTTCTAAAGTCTCAACATCTTTTTTGTAATTTGGTGACCAAACCAGATGCAGTATTCCAGGTATGGTCTTACTAAGACTTTATAAAGCAGTACTAATATTTCATGTGGTTTTGATTCTATGCCTCTGTTTATACAACCAAGGATTGTATTAGTTTTTTGGCTGATGCCACACACTGCTGGCTCGTGTTTAAGTTAAGTCGTGTTTAAAATATGTTACAGATAACAGATAATCAGAGTTAGAAGGGACTTTGTAGGTCATCTAGTCCAACCTCCCACCCAAGCGGGAGACCCTACACCATTTCTGACAAATGGCAGTCCAATCTCTTCTTGAAAGTCTCAAGTGATGGCGCTCCCATAACTTCCGAGGGCAAGGTGTTCCATTGGTTGATTCTTCTCACTGTCAGAAAGTTTCTCATTATTACCAGGTTAAATCTCTCCTTGTTCAGTTTCCATCCATTATTTCTTGTCTGGCCTACAGGCACTTTAGAAAATAGCTTGACCCTCTTCCTCTCTGTGGCAGCCCCTCAAATATTAGAAGACTGCTGTCATGTCTCCCCTGGTCCTTCTCTTCACTAGGTTAGCCATGCCCAGTTCCTGTAACCGTTCTTCATATGTTTTAGTCTCCAGTCCCCTAATTATCCTGGTTGCTCTTCTCTGTACTTTTTCTAGAGTCTCAACATCTTTTTTATAATGTGGTGAACAAAACTGGATGCAGTACTCTAGGTGTGGTCTCACTAAGGCTTTATAGAGTGGTATGTTAACAGTCGTTTACCCCTTAATATAGGCCTGATAAAAAAGACTTCACAGTACTGACACAATAAGTTTCCTTCATATCCATTATATCTTTACTAAATACTGCTTGAAAATTCGGAAAGCTTTTTTTTAAAAATTAGATTTATATGCCGCCCTTCTCCGAAGACTCAGGGTGGCTTACAATTTTTGGGATACAACCCAGTGTGCTCAGCAATAGCCTTCATTCCATTGTATATGCCTGCTTATTACTAAGCGGCATTTTTACAAAGTCAGCTTATTGCCCGCAACAATCTTGGGTCCTCAATTTACCTACCCCAAGAGGATGGAAGGCTGAGTCAACCTTGAGCCTGGTGGGATTCGAGCCTACAGTAATTGTAGGCAGCTGGAATTTAAATGCAGGCATTTAACAGCCTGAGCCACCAAGGCCCTTTCAGCTTGGCTGATATGGTAATGGATTTTGTTGCACTTCATGTCTTTTTAGTGCATTTAAGTATATTTAGTGTAGAGAAAGCAAGAAAAATTTATGCACCCAGGAGATACATTTCACAAAGCAAGGGTATGCAACAGTGATGTGATGATATTATTGGTAAATGTGGGGATTCAACTTTGCCCCCCTTTTCCATCTTTATCGTTTCACTAAAAAGAAAAACTCATTGTAAGATGTGTTAAGTAATGTTGAGTTTAATGCATCTATTTTGAATTCTCACTAAGTGAAAAATCATGCCATTGTTGCTTGACAATTTGGTACAAAATCCCATTTTAGCGGGCTTAAATATGGACAATGGGATGTAAACTACTCATCTCTTCAGGACTGAAATTGAGTTTAAGGTAAAGGTGTCCTCACACTGATAGGGTTTTTTTGGCAGCTATATGGATATTTGCCATTGCTTAGTTGTTATGTTACAAGTCTTCCGATATCAGAAGGCTCTATAAAGAATGTGCAAATATATATGTGAAAAGGAAATACTTAGCTTGGGTTCTGAGTTAAGTTTCTTGGCTGGTCTGGCTTGGTGCCACATTGTTTTTGGCTTAAATTATATGCAAGCAAAATTTAATTTATTTGCATACCTAACCATAATGTATTCATTTAAATCCTTATGGAAGAAATCTTTCACAAAATATACTCTTTGAGGTCCTCTGACCCATTTTCCTTTCCAATGAAGGGGATATTGATTATGCTATATTTCTAGCCAGATAAAGATCTGATCAAGATTTAGATGGGAGAAACTGTTAGGAAACTTCATTCCTCGGTCCCATTGTTTTTCAGTTTGAGTTTTCCCAAATAAACTAAAATATAGATGACTTTTTCCCCTGGCAGTGTTTAATGACATTCTGTCTATAACAATAGAACACTGCTATAAAGGCACTATATGTTAAACATGTGAATCTGATTATACTGAATCCACAAAGCATATTGCTGTAACAGCAACATCTATGAAGGTTGCACAACATGTTTATCATGTATAAATTATTCTTATGACCGATGTTTGGTTAGCTGCCTAATTATGTTGTTATTGTGAATACTGCCAAAGTTTTTTTGCCAAATCTTCAATACCACATCTTCAAAGGTAGCTTTAAATTGATCATTGTAACTGTATTTTCCATAGGTGGCTGATTCAGAGTACATAAAAATAAGCATATTTCATTGACAAAAAGAGGAGCATAAAAATCTGTTCTGTATGACCAAAGAAAAGGGAAGCTATCTATCTATCATCTATCTATCTATCTATCTATCTATCTATCTATCTATCATCTATCTATCTTAGAAACAAATATTTTTAGAGATGGTAGTAGAGATTATGATGAAGATTATGATGGTAGTTGAAGAGATGAGAGGCCAGTTAGACTTCTGCCAATGGTGTTAATCTAATGGTGTAAATCTAATGGTGTTAGATTTCAACTCCCATAATCTCTAATCAATGTGGCCAATATGACAGAATACAAAAGGCTGTAAAAAGTTAGTGTGGCAACATATTACTTTTAGCTGATTTTTTAAAAAATAAAGTCATTAGAAAATAAAATATGACAGCTATAAGCAGAAATTCTTTTGGAAATTAAGCAAAAAAATTTCACCGATCAAACAGATATGTTGAAACTTATTATTGTTGAAGATCATATTGAAATAAAACTTAACAAAAATTGAACCTCACCAATGGAGCATCGCTACAACAAAAATAGATTTTGTTAGATCAAGAGGATCTCCAAGAGAAGCATTTGAGAAATTAGGGGAAACTCTTGTATCTCATGACTGATGATTTACAATGAACACACTCATACAAAATACTGATATTGCATTTTACCATTAAAATTGGATGCACTGATCAACAGTTATTTTTGCAGTGATATAAATACTCTATATAAATACCTCTATATAAACCTCTATATAAATGCCTCTACTCGTAACAGAATATCTTATGCCACCAGACTTGAAATTTTAGGCTTAGACAACTTAGAACTATGCTGACTTCGGTCTGACCTAAGCATAGTACACAAAATTATCCATTGCAATGTCCTACCCGTCAATGACTACTTCAACTTCAACCACAACAATACATGACCTCATAATAGATACAAACTCAAGGTAAACCACACCAAACTCGATTGCAGGAAATACAACTTCAGCAACAGAGTGTCAATGCCTGGAATACTCTACCTGACTCTGTGGTTTCTTCCCCAAATCCCAAAAACTTTAACCTTAGACTATCTACTGTTGACCTCACCCTATTCCTAAGAACTCTTTAAGGGGCATGCATAAGTGTCTCAAAGTGCCTACCATCCCTGTCCTAATGGTCCCTTTTATTCTTATCAATTTCATGTATTAATAATCATGTTTATACTTATATCTGTTATCTAATACATGCTCAATAAATGAATGAATAAATAAATAGATGCATTTGAACTCTTTTTTTTAAAATCATTTTCTGTTCAAACAATTGTAATTTGGTGAACAAATAAATACAGGCAAATTCATCTTGATTCCATATTATTACAATTCTTTTCTTTTTAAATTAACGAGTCTGACATTTTAAAAGACAGGAAACCACCTCTTGCTTTTTTTGTTTTTAATTAAAAGCCAGGATTTACTCCTTATTGAAAACAAAAATGACTCTCCTTCATCTGACACCTGACACAGGGGTGCTATCCTAGTAACATATTTGTGAAATAAGTCTTTCCCCATGCCTTTATTTGGACTGGTTATTGATGAAGTGTCAGACACATTTTGAATAAAAATCTTGGCTTGGGGGATTTCATCTTAGTAGCTATGTAGGATATGCAAACTGGATGAAAAATATAAATTGAGTCTTCATTTAATTTATAGATGACAATAACAAAAAAATCCTACTTTGAATTTAGCTAGAATAAGGAAACATTTGAGTGTTTTGCAACGAAGATGGAAGAGATTGGTTTTGGAATAATATGGGTTTTGCAGCATGAGGAGATCTTAAAGTAGTTATATCTCAGCCATTTCACCAATTTCAGGGCCATATTGGGAAATAGAAAGCACACAGATATAAATGTATGTCTTTTATCTCAAGGAAGGAAATGCCTGTGAAACCGCCCTTCAGAGATCTCTGTTAAAAATATGCTTGAAACAATGACCTTTCAGAACTGGCATAAAAAATAAGTCTTTTCATTTTCTCAGCTGTTTTAAAAGTAGTAAATATGGGGATGATGGGTCAGGTGCTCTGCAGACATTTTAAGAAAAACTTTCAGGATTTGAAAGCTTTCAGGTTTTATCTGATCATTAAAAACAATTCTTCTACATTTATTTTGATCCTGGAAGATAACAACATATAAACAAACAATTCAAAGTTTAAAAAATGAAGGGGAAAAGCAACTTTAATTGCAGAAAAGGAAATGATTTTAGTTCTTCTTGTTTCTCTCTGACAGGAGTAGAACTCCAAGTATCAAAACAGCTTTCTTTTTTTTTAAAAAGAAACAAACTTGAAATACAGTTTTTAGTTGTGACAAAAATAAAATTAGTTATATGAACAACCACAGATTCTTCGCACCTGATGAGAGACTTCAATAATTGACAATACACTAAAATAAATAGATAAAATTTCTGTTCCACAGTCCCTCTTGAATAAAAAAAATATTGGTGCCATGGACCAACTGAGAAGATATAGAATGCATTCAAGAGATTTGATTTAAGCTTGAAATCATGATGATCTGCATAGCTGTGACCACCTTTTCAAGATGTTTCTTTATCAGAACAATGGATTAATTCATTTAAGACTTCTTATCATACATCCCTGCAGAATGAATTATGAGGTCAGCACTGCCCCCAATGCTCATAAAATAACCTGATCTTTTGTATTTTTAAAAAAATAGAAAAGCATTTTTGCTATGAAGACAATTCCTGGCTTTCACAACAGTGATTAATAACATGGTAACGTTTGTTAAGAACTCCAAGCATCAATAACTGGATGAGCAAAGTGAGAGACCCAGTTTCTGATTTTTTTTTAAAAAAAACTGAGTATGTTCATTATGTGTGGAAGAGTGGAAAACAAAAAGAATCTTGGACTCATTCCTATTCTTCATATCCTCTATTTGGACCATCACATCTTCCTAAAGCAGAGTTGTTTTCCTGAAAGTCCATTAGATGCCAGGGGAGCCCGCGGTGCCAGCAGCGAAAGCATGGTGAGCCAAGAATGAACTTAACAAGCAAAACATTGAAGTGAATGTCTATGGAAAGATGATGATGATGGACTGGTTCAAAAGCTAGTTTTAAAGTTTGGCTTTTGCCGGTAAAAAATCCACATGGAGAAATTAGTAGCTGAGCCAAATGGATGGAAACTTGGAGTAAGGTATTGTGAAAGTGATTACCAGACTACGAACACTAACGCCCTGTTTCTAAGTTGGGATGGAGACTGGTCAGACACACAGCAAGGTAGGAACTGTAATGAAAAGCCTGTAGAAATAACAGTTCTCTGGCACATATACAGAGCCTGAAAAACACTTTTTATGCCAAATCCCTCCAGGTAGAACTCATTTGAAATACAAAGTGCCAGCATACATTCCCCATTGCAGGACACATGGACCCTTTCCTAGTCTTTCTACACAGTGAGGAAATTCACTATCTATTTTATCAATGACAGCTGCTCATGGGGTTCATTAACCCACTAAAATATATCTTAGCAAGCAAGACTATTCCAAAAGAATAATTTACAAACTACCTATACAAGTACTAACGTTTTATATCATATTTTAGATTTCCTTACTCAGATCTTTTTTATGAATGTTTATGGAACCATTCGGTTTAGAAGCAAAAACAACACTGGATGAACAATCTAACAAACGGAGACTGTAAACAATAAAACTTACAGAGCTCTATATGGAATACCACAATTAAAACCCTGGAATCATTTATGGCTGCAAGGAATCTGAAGCTCTGTCCATCAGAAATGATACAATGCCAAGATGAAGCCATTATTATAAGTTCAGTGATAGAACTGTTTTGCTGGCTAAAGGAATCAGATTCAATTGTTGGTACTTCCAAGTAGATCTAAGAAAAACCCTTTCACAAAACTCTGAAGATGTACTTTAGTCAATATTATTATAGGATTGATAAAAGAATAGAACAAACCTTTATGAACTGCTTGGGTATTATGAACATGGATATAAAAAAACAGCGTCATCAAAATTGAGTTTTGAATCTCCAGATATTGTATTCACTCACGCTTACTCTTATGAAGAGAACCAACCTGCAAAGATCAATCAGGAATATAGATCAAAGCTTTGATTTGCACTATAAAATATTTCAACAAGGTATGCCTCTGCATAAAATCTTAATCTCACTTTTTAACACTAGAGCAGGGGTCTTCAAACTTGACAGCCTTAAGACTTGTGGCTTCAACTCCCAGAATTCCTCCTTCAGTCATGTTAGCTCAGGAATTCTGGGAGTTGAAGTCCAAAGTCTTAAACTTGCCAAGTTTAAAGACCCTTGCCCTAGAGTATCAAGAGGTACCTTGCTAACAACTAATTTCTCGGTTGTGAAGGCAGAATGAGATATTTATAATGTGGTAAAGTTTTCAGAGCAAAAACAGACTATACATAAAAATTAGAAATGATGTGTATATTATCATGGGCCCAACTACTTCCAAGCTTAGCAATCGAAAGGATGAAGCTCATAAGCATACTGTATACGCAATATTCATCCCACGCTATTCTGAACATATGAACTAAGTTCATATGATATTATTTCACTCTTAATGCTTTCAGATAAACAATGCTTTCTATTTTAAAGATTGTGGCTAGCTAGAATTGATGAGTCAGGCGGTGTCGCAGCTGTATAAGCACACTGCAGTTCTTCAAATATTGTTGCACTCGGAAAGTTAATGGGAAGCTGACTCTAAGTTTGCATATAAAAAAATTGCTAAATGCTAATTTTAGGTTTCATTAATGATATATCCCCATAAGCACTGCATTGATGCAAAGCATTTGCACCTGTAGGTGAGAATGGATCTTTGATTTCAAGGCCCAGATTTAAATAAAAGCTGGCAAAGACATAAAATATGAAAGCTGGCATATGAGCAAAAGACCTCTTTCAAAAAGAAAAGGAAGAAAAGATCCCAAAGTTTAATGTCTTCAGCTAGTGCACCATTTCCCAATTTGGTGCCCTTTAAATGTTCAGCTCTCAGAGCTCAACTGTCCACAACTGTCTACAGAGAGCACCAGGATGAGGAAGTCTAAACTAGTGGAAGAAATAGGATATGAGAAAAGGAATACAGGTAGTTCTTGATTGACAACCACAATCAAGACCATAATTTCCATTGTTAAACAAGACAGTCGTTAAGTAAGTTGTGCCCAGTTTTACCACTGTTCTTGCCATGGTTGTTATGTGAATCACTGCAGTTGTTAAGTGAATCACACAGTCGTGAATTTCCCCCCATTGACTTTGCTTATAAATACTTGCCAGTTGAGTTGCCAAGTAGCTGAATTTTAATCATGTGACCCTTGGGATGTTGAAATGGTCATAAGTTCAAGGACCAGTTGAAAGTCATGGTTTCACTGCTGTTGTAACTCTGAATGGTCACTAAATGAATGGTTATAGGTACAAAATTTCCTGTACATATAAGTTAATAAGCATTGATTAGAAAAAATAGCATGACAGATATAATTCCACATTTTTAAAAGAAGAAAACCAACCATATTTGCATTTTCTGGATCACAATCCCACCCAAAATACAACTGCCATGTAATTTTCACATATGAATTCTGTACTACAGTTCTTGCCTATAAAACAAAACAATCTAAAATGTATATGAAATGTATATTTTAGAATAAAATGCTGGTGATGATTATATATCCAAATTATATCAACATTCCATAGTTGGCAGGGTATTTCTATATTTCATTTTGATTGGTCTATCTACTCTAAAGTAAGATATTTCCAGATGCTAAGGAAAAATTCTACTCAAAGGAATGCAGAAAACAAGATGCAGTGGCAATAATTGTCATTGAGGGTTTTCCTTCCCCACTTTGACTGGTATCCCAACAATTATTTTTCACTGTAGCTTCTTATATAAGTAAAGAATTCTTAGGTGCTATAGACTTTCTTTAAAATATTGGCTGATTTTAATTGGTTGACTGACGCTGATCAGTTAAGAAATCCTTAAGTCTGACAGATCATTTTTATGCTATGACTATCTGCATCTGTTCCAAAACAAAAAAAAACAAAGTGTTGAACAAGAAACCAAGTAGGGAAATTGGCAAAAATGGATATGGAAATAGGGTTTTCATTAGGATCCATTAAATTCTCTCTCATCATCTGGTTCTTCTGACAAATATTTACTTTTCCTTCCAGCTTTCCTTTACTCTTTCAACAACTGTCCAGGAAGCCACGTGATTCATGAGCTGAGAAAGTACAAAAAAAGAGCTGGATTGGCACCCTCAAGGCCCACCCAGTGACTGATTATGCCATGCAAATTGGCGTCAGTTTGGTCGGCAGCTAGAACCAATTCCTTTAACAGTTCACTATTGAGGTTGGATTTAAAAAAAAACAAATCAGATTTTTTTTTCTTCCCCAAAATACATTTATAATGGAAACACTGACAGATGTGAAGCTTCAGTGACACAGAGGCTAATACTGCCAGCACTTTACAGGAAATATCTCTCTCTGAACTTTAGCCAAAATTTAATTGGCATCATCTTATATGCAAATGCATTTACCAGCACCAAAAACTCACTTTTCTTAGAATTGTCTGGCGCTTAAGGCAAGATTCACACAAAAGCCAAGGGGGGAAAAAAAACCCTAACAAATTATGTACAAGCTGTAATGAAGGAAATCATCATTGTTCTTAAAATGTACCCAAATGCAGAGTTCTTATCCCAAAGGTGTTAAAAGAAGAGCTTCCAAATGATTGGATTTGGAATGTCAAAACAGTACTTCAGTATAGGAGCAGGACAGCTCTGGTCCATCCATTCCCTGAAGTTCTACGAAAAAATATACCCATCTATATTAATACTAAATGTTGCTTTCTGCTCAAATACAAAAAGAGAAGAATCATTTTATGAGAAGGGCCATTCTTGGAAAAAAGGCACCACCCTTTAATGTCAAGAAATGTGTGCCTGAGGAATTGGAAAAAATCAAAAGTGAATAAAATTTAAGATCAGATGAATATTCTTTAATTTTTGTTTATTGTTTGCCGAGGCTGTTCTTTCAAAATGCTAAGGTTTTAATAATGGGCACATTTCATCATTTTCTAATGAATGCCTATACAATACTGGGTAAATAAATGGTTTCTAAAGACTACCCACAATGATCAATCCTGCAAATACAAGTGAAAACTGTAAAACTTTCCCTTTCCCCAACTCATGGAGAAGGTCCAGTAAGATATCATGCTCAGTGTCAAGCAAGGCTGTGGGGATTCAATAACCTGTCATTTGAGTTTCCAAAGATGTCTCACCACATACGTGGCATTTATTACTTTTATACCATTTTCACAAGCAGAAAAGAACAGCATAGATACAGCATTGGGATTGGAGAATAGATCCACATGGGTGAAACCCTTCAATCACATTGGCATAACCCCTCAACCAATCCTTGAAGTTAGTGGTGATGTTAGTAAATGATATCACCTGTACACCTGGAAAATCAGAGACGTCCATCCCCATCCCAACAGATAAGAGGATGAATAGAAGATGAGCTCATGGGATAGCAAAAGAGGCCCCCTCCACCAGGCTGCAGTGTGCTGCCAGCTTCTAGTATCATCCAGGGAAACTCAGTGGCTACCACACAAGGCATTGAAAGATCAGATGAAAATAGGTTACATTCCCGCACTTATTTCCCAAGATAGGCTAATCAACAAAGTTGTTTCACTTCAAAAATGATTTATCTCACTCAATCCCTGTTAAAATGAGTCCAGAGAGTAACTTTTCTCTCAGAGCACCTGGAAAAACATTTTGGATTACAAATCCTAGAATTCACACCCAGTAAGTTGAAAAAAACCTGGAGTCTTACAAGACTGTTTCCAATAACAATAACTGTAAGCACTGCTTGCAGAGATCTAATTTGGGCCAGTAGAAGAAGATGAGGCATAATTCTGGAAGGGATGGAAATGCAGAATCTATAGGCAGGATTCCCTATCCTAGCACATTATAGGGGAAAAAAATATTTAAACAATCATGGATGGTGTTCTAAAACACTGCTTGCATTGTTTTATGACTTCTACACAACCATCTGCTTCCTTCCTTCCTTCCTTCCTTCCTTCCTTCCTTCCTTCCTTCCTTCCTTCCTTCTTTCTTTTCCTTCCTTCCTTCCTTCCTTTTTCTTCCTCCTCTCTCCCTCCCTCCCCCTCTTTCTCTCTTATCTGGCATACATTTTACTTTCTTTCCATGTTTTTTAATTTGCTTTACTCACCATTATTAAATGGTACAGATTGGAGGGCTGTAACTTTATTTCTCAGAAATATTGAATAAATTGCAAGATCATGGGAATGACTGTAGTATAATTAATGTAGCAAATTCTGAAAAAGAGGTTCCTTTCACAGTCAATAGAGAAGCACGCTCTCTTGTTTTGTACATAAATTTTGCCATATCTATATATCTATATTTAATTACATTTGTATGCTGCCCTTCTCCGAAGACTCAGGGCGGCTTACAATTTTTGGGATACAACCCAGTGTGCTCAGCAATAGCCTTCATTCCATTGTATATGCCTGCTTATTACTAAGCGGCATTTTTACAAAGTCAGCTTATTGCCCCAACAATCTTGGGTCCTCAGTTTACCTACCCCGAGAGGATGGAAGGCTGAGTCAACCTTGAGCCTGGTGGGATTCGAGCCTGCAATAATTGCAGGCAGCTGGAACTTAAGTGCTAGGCATTTAGCAGCCTGCACCACCAAGGCCCTTGGATATTTATTGGATAGCCTTATTTTTGCTTTGTGCCTGGAAGCTATGCAAACTGTCCTAATGAAAGCATGACTCCAGTTCAGATAATAACATAATATCAGGTAATATTCTGTCCATGTGTCTGGCATATCCCAGGTATCCCAGGTATATCCCAGATAGTCTGAATAAGACTCATTATAAAGTTGATGAAATATTAAACTTTAGCATCTTAAATTTGTATGCCTGCTGTCAATGACCCTGTTCCATTTGAACAACAAAGCAAAGCAAAGAACAATTCTATGTTTTTGAGAATTTTGAAATTACAAGGATAATAAAAGAGAGAATGACACCCCATAAAGAATGGTTAAGTACTAACATTTATCAGCTGATAAGCGATTTTTTTAACATGAAATCTTTGTTAACAGCAGACATCAAGAAAATGAAGATGGATATCAATGGAAGATGTATTAATTTTTTGTCTACATAAGCATCGGGGAACTGAATGTGGCCTAAATTAAAAGCAGAGACTCCTAGTGCTAGACTACTTGACTATTTTGTATTGATGTCTAGAAAGTTCTGCTCTATGTTTTCCAAACTGTGATTCAAAATCATATTTGGAAACCAACTGGTGGTACCAAGGGTAAGCTCAGCAAAAAAAAAAAAACAGTGGTCAGAAATATATGACTTTTTTCAAAATGGTGCCTGAAGAGATAAGAATTTAAATGAGAGAGAGAGAGAGGGAGAGGGGGAGACAGAGAGAACCATAAGTATAAATATACATAGACTGAATTGTCTGATTTTTAAAGCCACTGATTTGCTAATTTTCATGGAGAAATTAATTTTTATACTAAAGGATTTCATTCATAATTATGGAATAAATGCTTTCCCTTTGTGTGTGTGTGAGCGTGTGTTTCATACAAATTGCAAATATACAAATTTCATACATTATACCTGCTGTCTAAAGCAACTAAATCTAATTAATATGAGCATGCTTACTTTTTTACATGCATACATACTTATATGTTGTACCAAACATCAGGCTCCAGGAAGCCATCACAGTATGTTTCATTATTTTTTTTATCCCAAAGAAAATGTTGCTGCACTGAGAAATGCTCAAAAGTCATGAAACTAACCAAAAAGGAAGCATTTAGAAGAAAATGGCAACCGATTCAGACATTTAATGTAATTCATATAATAAACTGTTTATGGGGCCTGATACTCTTGATAAGTACACAAGTTTAATATTGTGTATAATGTCTCTTTTCCATTTATAAAAAGCAAAGTAATAGCCACTTCTAAATTAATACAAAAAATTAGATAGCAATTATAATCTGATGCTCTTTTTTCACCCCACATGCAAAGCCTCCATGCAAAACTTTTCTCTTCCTGGAGAAAAACCTTACAGTACAATGTTCTAGGGCGGTTCTCATCCCAATAGTGAGTCATTGGTTCAAATTCAAGGGAAACATGAAGCGCTCTACCACATATAAATTTTATCTTGCTTAATGTATAAAATCCATTGCAAACACCTAATGCATCAACCGTTCTGATGCTGGCAGGACTCTTTTCCTAAATGGCTATTGACTTTGAATTTGTATTACTTGGCGATTGTCCAGAGGAAAACAATAACAGCTGGTAGACACTACTCTTTTAAAGGTAGCCTTTCCATGGTACATAAAAATTACAGCTAGCAGTAATTTAGAAATATCTTTTGCTTCTGCCAGCAAAAATAACAAGTGTTATTCTTAAAAATGAAATTAATATTAACAATGGGCTTATAAAGAATGGGTATATAAATTAATGCTATTTTAAGAAATAAACATATCTAAAACAGGATTTAATCATGAAAGAGAATAAAGTGACATTAATCAGCAAATAAACTACCCCTTGAGCATATTTTGTTCCAGGTTTCAGAAATATTTAGTGATATTTTAGGCTTCTGGACATGCATGGAAAAACCAACGGTGCCTATGGGAGTGTTAGAATGCTTTTATATAGTGTTGAAATAGTCAGAGTTGGACTATCACTAATCTAAAACAAATGCTTGAATGGAGTGAGAGGAATGAACCAACTAGTATTAAAAATTCTGAATCCATGGCTTCTTTTATTAAAACAAAACAAGGTGGCTCTGAAACTATTGCCTGAAACTGTGCCTTTCTTGCACAAATATTAACAATGATTTAAGTATCTTGTAAAAACCTTGGTTTAAGTAGAGGTAATCAAAGTGAAGACTTAATACAAACCCTTCCCATTGGCCATGCTTTTTGAATATTGAAATCCAAAGCATCTAGAACAGTGGTCCTCAACCTTTCCAGTTTGGCATCTTGACCTGGCACAGGGGAAAGGGCGGGTGGCATGTGTGTGTGGCGGCACATGCACATGCATACAACTCCACTGGTATCATGACTTGTATTATGTTTGGCTTTATCTAAAACTAAGTAGAATGAAATGCTTGAATGCTTTAGTCCATCCTGATTGTGCTCAAACAATCTTTTCACACATAAAACTCATTGCAATGTAAGAAAAAGCAGTAATTTCTGTTAAGTTTGCATGGAGAGACAAGATGCGGAGTGCTTCAGCTCTTTTTTATTGTGACTTTCAGCTCAGAATGGACCCGAATGGCTCAGCCGCGGCAGCTATTTATAGCCGGCTGCCACGACTGCCAGCCAATCAGAGTGCAGGGTTTTCCTGCACTTTTACAACCAATGATTTCAAACACTTTACAACAACAACCAATCATTTCAAACTCTGCATACATAACAATTTCCAACAGACATAATGAGTTTTAATGCAGAAATGTATTGCAACATTAACTACATTAAAACAAAAGCCTCTTAGAATGAATTGATGATTTCTGTATGAAATAATGTAGTCCTCTTTGTTTCATGTAACAAGCCATTGAAATAGAAAACAGTGAGAAACAGAAGCTTTGAAAAACACCAATTTTTATGTAAAAGTATTTCAAATTAAATATAGTGTATTTTTGCTGTTTTGTTGAGTCAAAATCATTTCATGTGGAGAGTTCGGAGATAAATAAAGAATAAATAGTAAGATATTTCAATCTTATTCTAGTTACAGGTACAAAAGTAGGTAGATGGGACTATTTCAAATAATAGATCAAGATATATACCTTATTTTTATATTAAGATGGAAGAACCTCGCATGTTTTTTATAAGCTTTGCCTTTAGCTTTGCCTTGTTTACAACTGAAATGAGCAATTGGTTTTTGACTACAAAGTCTCCCAGCCTTTCATAAATGCCAGACATATCACTGCGAAAGGGCACAGAAATGATTTAAAAAGATTTCCCCTCCCCCATCTAACTTAGTTTCCAGTGAAACATCCAGGGCAGATGAGGCAATAATAATGAAGAAATCTGATCAGAAACATCACATGGTTTTAAGTTCCCCTCTAATCATAAATAAAAAAAAAATCGTGACTTGCAACATCCACATCTGCCCTCATACTGGGCAGATATATTGGGCTAAATATATTGATTGGTCAAATTTACCCATAAATGTTCTTCATATGATTCAGCTTCCAAATTTCCCCTCCCATTTATCAGAGGGAATTAAAAGGACTGAAAGTACTTCCATATCTCACTGAGGTGAGATGGCATGCAAAAGTTATTTCTTATAGTCTCTCCAAGGGGGTCAATAGTGGAGAATTAAATCATCCATTGCCTTTCCAGTAGCTACATTCACACTTCACCAAATGGTGTGAATTTTCTTATTTCTCAGGGGAAAACTGTGCCTAAGTCTTTAGATTTTCCTACTGACATAATATTTTCTTAGCCTGAATAACTGATCTTTAATGAAACCATTTATGGAAGGAAATTAAATTATAATGGAATGCTAGTCACCCTGGTGTAGCACCAGGTCTGTGACATATGTCTGGGAAAATGGAGACTCATAAATTGTATACAACACACATTAAACGAAGGTTTTTGGCCTTTGCAATTAAACAGCAACTAGTTTCATATTAAAGATATTACATCCATATAAACATATAAACAACATGTCATATTCTCCACTTCCTGACAATAAATTACTGAGCAAAGCTAAAAGCGCACTGGAGGCTTTCCATAAAGAGAAACCATATTTGGACTGAATTTAAGGAGGGGTGAAACTACTGAAGATGAAATGAATTTTGTTAATTCATACAATGTGGCTTGCTGTTGCAAGATAAGGAACATCTTACATATGAAGAAAATGGAACAAAATGAATTGGCATAATTCTACATTGAGGCTATATATTTTAATTGGTACCAAAAGTATGAACCTTTTGCAGCTTGAAGTAGGTTTGAAGATTTATTTATTAAATCCTAGCAAAGAGCCAATTGGCATTCTCAGAGAAGACCAATATTTCACTTACTCAGAATACCGTAGAACAGTGGCCCCCAACTTTTGCTTGGTAGCCAGCTGTGGGGGGGGAGAGTAATTGGGCTGTGTGAGTGGTGAGCTGGCACATACGCACATAGCACACCAGCTCAACTACAAGTGCATGCCATCCTGCCTCTTGCGCGGACTGGTTCCAAATAGGCCACAGCCCGGTAGTGGACCATGGCCCAGGGGTTGGGGATCCCTGCCCTAGAATGATATCATACTGTGATCACTGTAACAATTAAAATGAGAGGTTTTTTCAGCTGTAGTTGGTGTTAGTGGCAGAGATGGTAAAGTTACTAAGTTCTTAGCATCAAAGTATGCTATTATATACTATGTATATCCAACCCATAACCCATGGACTACATGCAGTTCTGGACAGCTACTAATGTGGACCCACAAGAAAGTTCATTATTTATATACATTAGATATAATATATATTTTATAAGTGGCCCAAGACAATTCTTCTTCTTTCAATATGGTCCAGGCAAGCCAAAAGTTTGTACAACCATGCTATATACCGATACAAGGGCTAATCCACTGAACCCTTTGCCAAAATTCATATATTTGTATAGGAAATTGATAAATTACAGCTATATTAGCTATTCCTATGTTCACCTTAAAATCAAAATTATGCAGAAGAATAAATGCCAATAACATTACATCCTATACCAACAAAACAAACTGGAAGGGAGATCTCCAAATATATTTATTTTATTTTTATTTATTTTATTTTGTATTTATTTATTTTATATTTATATGTATTTATTTTATATCAAAACGCAGTATCTTATTTCATTCCAGAGAAGTTGCATATAATGGCTGTATAGTCAATACTGTACTGAATTCTTCACATAACATTTTTATTTGAGAAATACTGCATTCCTCCTCCCTCTTTCTTTCTAGTTCACTCTTGGTCCATACATGTTGCAATTATATTGCATTTTCAGAAAATACATGTTACACTCCAGTGGCTGGAAATAATGGAAGAACTTTGGAGAAAAATTATGCAATATTCTGAATTAACTTAATCTAGGGGGAAAATGCAATTAGACAACACAAATGGATGGCTGGGAATAAGATGAGTCTACATTAAAAAAGAGCATCCAAGAATGAATGAGAATGGAAAAGATAAGAGAATGATAGTGTAAATATGTATAAAAAGAGAGAAATATAGCTGAATCCACTCATAGAGAGAGAGATTGAGAGAGAGAAAAGGATTTTGATGGAAGTAAAAAAAATTGGAAGCACATAAAGAAAACTAAGCCCACAGTCTCCACCATAGTTCAAGTGATGAAATGATTTGGGAGTGGAGAAGCGCTGGTAAAAATATTTTAAGATATTTGTATCCAAATAACATGGATGTGTTGTTTTTTTAATGGAGTGGTTATGCAACTTGCTTAATTTTTCTGTGTGGGTGGGTGGGGTGTTTTGATGATTGGAAGAATGCTATTATTGTTGTTCCCTTATTTAAAAAAGGGAAAGATAACAAGATTGAATAAAAAAAAGTAAAGGGAATGCATTTCTCAAGTGGGCCTGAGGATGTATTTATCAAAACAATACAAAATGTGACCAATTGCTTCTGGAAAGAAAAAAAAAGGAAGGCATCTGGTTATCTTCTTCGCTATAAAGCTACTTACCTTGGAAATAATATGCAGATTTCAAATTCCAGCATATGAAATATTTCAGCTGTTCACTACAAATGAGTGCTAAAGTTACACAAGAAGGAAAACAATTTCTAATTCCAATTTGTGTGTATGTTTATCTAAATGTATAAACTGGAGGTCCACATGTAGAGGATGTTATATACAAAATAAGCAGAATTTTCAAGCATTATAAAGAGCCTTCTGCAGATGCCTATTGGGACACTCTAAAGGTAATGTCATGAATCCAGGAAGAAAAGGAGCAAAACTTACTATCCCTATTTCTATACAAGTGCAATATTTCTAGCTTCTAAGCAATTCAAAGAGATTCATTTAGTTTTCATTGAAAACCTTCTTTCAGTTGTACAGTATGTCAGTTGGTACATATTTCTTGTGCACAATATCAACAATCTTTCCCTCTTAAATTAAATTAAAATTCATATTATATAGATCAACTATTCATTTCATATTACATTATTATTAAATCATCATTAGACTTTAATTGCAAATTTACATCATCCTTTTCGAGCAAATCTCAACTCTTACAAATCCTAGTTCATATTATAATTCCTTCCTTAATATACAATTATAACATATCATTTCATTGTATTATATTTACTATTGTCTTTTGTTTATATTATAGTACATTTCATTTCTCTATTTTCCTATCTAACCATTGATAAAATAAAGCCCATATTTTATAATATTCTTTTTCTTCTTGCTCTCTAATTGCCAATGTCAATCTACTCATTTCTGCACATTCCATTATTTTCTTTATCACCTCTTTTTCTATTGGAATTTTTTCATTTTTCCATATTTGAGCAAATACAATTCTAGCTGCTGTTAAAACATTAATAATCAAATATATCAATTCTCTACTGTATCCTTCAGGCAAGATACTTAATAAATATATCTCTAGTTTCAAGTCTATATGTTGTTTTGTCTTTTTTTTCCAGCCATGTATGAATTTTAGTCCAGTATCTCTTGGCTTCCACACACATCCACCACATATGGTAAAATGATCCAGGTATCTGATGACATTTCCACATTTCTCCAATTTGTTCTTGAACATCTTTGCTATTCTTGCTTGGGGTAAATGCCACCTGTAAAACATCTTATACAAATTCTCTTTATATGCTGTTGACATTGTTATTTTATAGTTTTGAGTCCATAATTTCTGCCATTTTTCTAGATCTATCCTGTATCCAAAATTTCCCCCCCCAAGCAATCATTGTTTCTTTAACTTGTTCTTCTTCTAGTTTCACTCCAAATAAATAACTATATGATTTTTTAATCACCTTCTCATCAGTACCTGTCAAGATTCTGTCTAATTCAGTAAGTTCATTGTAAAGCCCTTCTGTCTTACTATCTTTATCATATCTAGAATGTATTTGCACATATGAATACCATTTCATCTTTATTTCTTGCCCCTCTAATTCTTGTTTAGATTTGAGTTCACCCCTTTCATTCAATATTTCACCATATCTAACATGTACAGGTACTTCTTGACATGCAATGGTTCATTTAGTGACCATTCAAAGTTATAACAGCACTGAAAATGTGACTTACAACCATTTTTCACAGTTATGACCTTTGCAACATCCCCATGATCATGTGAGCAAAATTCAAACGCTTAGCAAATGGTTCATATTTATGACCATTGCTGTGTCCTGGGGTCATGTGAACGTCTTTTGCGACCTTCTCACAAGCACAGTCAAGGGGAAGGCAGATTCACTTAACAACCAAGTTACTAGTTTAACAACTGCAGTGATTCACTTAACAACTGCGGCAAGCAAGGTCGTAAAATGGGGCAAAACTCATTTAAAAAATATCTCACTTAACAGTAGAAATATTGGGTTCAGTTGTGGTGAAAGTCAAGGACTACCTGTATTTTTAACAACTTAAAAAAATAAATAATGGCTGGTCCCATTGGAATTGCTTTTGTTGATTATAAAGTTCTTAGTTATACAGAACATGTCCTGGGAGGTGTAAAGATATGCATCCACACATATCCTATCCTACAGAATATCCTACATACAGTGAAGACTGCAATGGACAAATAAACTATTAAGAACAAAATATCTTGTGAGATATTAAAGGTTCAAAAATTATGACTTAAGTATTATCTTGTAGGGAACATATTTAAACCTGTGATTAAAAGCGAGAGAAAGGAAATAAATTGAGAGTTTCAAGGAAAGTGAACAAATAACAGATAATCAAACTGATAATTATCTTTCTGAACAGCAGCAGTTCACACACACCAAAAATATGGCTAGGTGTAGTAGAGACATTTTATTTGATTGACAAATGTAGTGAAAATTTTATATGTTAATAAAAGTTTTCAATTTGCTTTTCATAAATGTCTGCTTTGCAGCTGCCCCTTTAACAGTACTTTAATTAACAGAAACTTAAAATGTAAAATGAAAGTCAGGTGGAGCAGGCACACTGGTGCCTAGAGTCCTCCTGTTCTCTATTTCCCAGCAAAGGATTAAAGGAGGAATTGCTGGAAGGGTTAAGAAGACTGATAGAATGTGATGAAGTGGAATTCCATCCTCTTTCTTTTGAAGTAGATGTAACTAAAGCATTTCTTCTTTTCTCTCACTTGGAAATTATTCCATTTATTGCAACCCTATTTTGTTTCTTTCTCCCACCTTATTTTCATGTTTGGCCACTGCTGATTTATGAGGGAGAAATGCAAGGACAAACTCCCTCATGATTACCATATCTATTCATGAAGCAGCCAGGTTAATACCAAAATGCAACATAATCGGGCTATTTCTCAGGAAGATTTTTTGATGTGGAATCAATGCTGCTATACCTCTTTGAAGCAAATTATATATTTCATATTCAAACCTCCAATTGCCACAGGAATAGGGATTACAAGATCTCATAAACATTAGCAGACAATCAGTGTCTTTGAACTGAAGATTATCCTCTTCACAACAGATATCAGCAGGCTCTATAGATTAGGTTTTAAAAGCAGGAGAGTACAATGCAAAGGAGCATGACTTCTTTTCAGATTGTCCCTTTAACAATTCTGTTGACACCATTATCAACTCCCAAATATCCTCTGGCATTTGAAAGAGACAATCTGGGAAAATTTGGCCTTTCCTGAAAGAGCATGTCAAGCTGAAAGAGTTATCTAAATCTGTTCCCTTTGTAGAATGAAACCCTGTGACCCCCTTACTTTTCCAAGATTATCCTGCCAGGTCTAGCTTGTCTTGATGACCCATTTAGAAATGACGACTGTACCCTCAGGGAAAGTCAACTGTAAAAATGTGCAGATGGAGGTAAATATAGTACTTCTTATTCCGTCTTTTATTCAGTGTTTTCTCTCCCATGTACTGCTGCAAGCAGGACTCCAGTGTTTGACAACTGAGAAAACAAGTTGAAAAAGGCATGACTGTAGTGAGAAATTACTACAAGAGCAGGAAAAGGTGATATGACACAAATCACCAATGACGGTAGAATAATTCATCATGTACCCTAAAGTTCATAATGAAGATAGTTTGGAGATATATCTCACATAGAAACACAGCAAAATTATTTAAACTATCATAGGCACACCAATAAATGCACTTCTTGGATTGGACCTTAGGTTTTCATATAAATCTGATGTAAACAATAGTATGTCCTTTAACATTTACAAGAGTCTGATCCATCCTAGCTACATTTAAAAAAAGCTTACATAATATGGAATTTGTAATAAAATGTAAAGGGAAAAATTGTATTGATTGCTTCCATAGCCCAAAGCATGTCTATATAAAAACTTGTATGAAGGGTCATAGTAGAATACATACTAACATAATTCTTTAACAACACAAATTCATTATTGAGAAACTACACACAGTGTGCTCAATCTAGCTTTGATTATTTAATTGCCTCTGGCTATCCACCACCAACAAATTATTTTCCCATTTATTTTCTATTGTAGCATTTTGCTTGGTTCCTGTATATTTTATTGCTAGATATGTAAACTTACAGTATTTTTCATCCATTTTACATAGCCATTTGAGATCAGTTTACTTACTGAACTATCATGTTTATGAATTTATAATACTGACTTGTCTGTCTGTCTGTCTGTCTGGAAATATAATTCATAATAAGACTTTTTTTAAAAAAAAGCTTTGCTTGAAAATTTTACTACCTTAGCTGGGGAAATAATAAGTGTTTTAGGTATCAGGAGCATGATTTTCAATAGAGAACTACATTGTAGACAGAGGATAAAAAAACTGGTAAGATTGGACCAACCAGAAATGGATTGCTAAAAGCTAATTCTTTTATTAGCCAAAATGATATACTCTTCAATCTTTGTGCATCTGAAGTTTTCTTTGAGAACCCTGGTCTTGGAAAGAGATTGAAGAAAACCAGTGATAATTCCCTCTATTAAATTAAATCAAAGCCAACCACAGATTATAACTTCAATTCAGTCAAAGCGAGGATCCCAGGGGACAGATACATAAATCAGAGCAGTTTCTCTTTTCCTTGAGGTGAAACAGAAAGACATTTACTTATTTCATTCTAAATCTAGGGCTCATCTTTCATCCTGGGTATATGGATGATGTGTTAAGGCTACTTCAGCTAACTAATCTGGTTTCTTTTATGGAAAAGACAAATCAAGTTCAGGTTTACACAATACTTTCATCTTAATCCAGAATAGAGATCTACAGTACTGCATTATGGATGATATGCAATTATTATAAGTCTTTTCATTAATGTATCAACATGGTACCATGAAATTCCACACAGTACAACTATTCTTCTAAAAACAAAAATCTCAGTTAAAGGGACATAGCTGAAAAAATATTTCTTCATAAACCAGTAACTTGCTCCAATATATATGCCACTCTAAATGGGGGGGGGGAGATACCGCTATTTGTATTTTGCACACAAAAGGAAAGAACTCTATTTTTTCTAAATTTTACTTCTTCATCTGGGTATCAGGTCAAATGGAGTATACATACTGTATACTTTTTCTCTGTTACATTCATGTTAACT
Organism: Naja naja; assembly: GCA_009733165.1. NCBI lineage: Eukaryota > Metazoa > Chordata > Lepidosauria > Squamata > Elapidae > Naja > Naja naja. The sequence goes on from CM019150.1 coordinate 65,882,998, forward strand.
AACATATTTTTCTGATTCTAATTTTTGCAATAATTATTCTCTTACTTGATCATTTTTATCATCTATAATCTCACTTCAGCAATATGCCAAGCACCTTTTTCAAAATTTCTATCAACTGAACTTCACATATCTATAAACTCTGTAATATTAAGTTGTTTCACTCTGTTCCAATCAGTTTTCACATCCTCTTTTCTTATGCTCTCTGCAACCAGTTCCTTCCCTATCATTTCACAAACACACATATATTTTAACATTTACTGAATTTATGAATTCACTCACCTCACCATTTATTTCTCTTGCATTTTAAGTCAATATTTCTTTTTTATTATTATTCTCCTACTGTTGTGATGTCTGGTTAATAGTAAGTTAAGGTAGATAGATCTTAACAATCTACTTTGCATTGGTCAACCAGCATTTTATACAACACATTTTAATAAGATAAAGAGTAGACTACTTTACAGTCTAAGTTGTCCATTTCCTGTTAATGCAAGTACACAATATCAATCAGGTTTGACCCAGCAATAAAAAGACAGAATGCTTATGCTATTCTATGCAATCTCATGAAACCTCCTAGCAAACTATTACCTACATCCCACTCAAAAGTGTATGCAATGTATTTGTATACTCAGGATATTAACAATCATCATCATCATCCCAAATGAATCCAGTGCTGGAGGAAAACCTCTCCAATTAAAGTTCCAGACAACAGTCTATAATTCTGTAGACAGATGTTTTTCAATTTCCCAGTCTATAGCTGAGAGAGGGAGAGAGAGAGAGACAGACAGACAGAGATAGAGCGAGACAGAGAGACTCAAATGTCACTCATTAAGCTTCCATGCTCAAGGGAGGGTAATAATCTGAATCTCCCTACTCTTAATCTGGCACCTTAACTACTACACTGCATTGGTTTTCCTTCAATATATACGTCTATATTTGATGTAATACAGCCATAGACATTACATCCCAATATGAGAAGCACAATGAAAATGATTAAACTAAAATGATTAAATTAAATTAAAATATGAAGAACTAGGAAATAATATTCCTTTCCATTTATTACATTGTGTATGTTATGTTATTGGATAATGCATACTTTGTAAAAGTTACATGGGTCTTAGCTCATCTGAAACTCCTTTTAAAAGTATTGCTTATTTAAGAAATTATTTAAATTATTAATTTTTGAGGGCAATTTAATCTCCCGGAACTCCTGACATAAAGCATTTGAAGCTTCCTATAAACATGATAGAAGTACTTACTTTTAGAAGGACCATAGTCAATTTCCATGTTGCATTCAATAATTTGTAATCTAAAAGCTAAAGCAAAAAGATTTCGCTTATGTGTAATTTGGCATGAGACTGCTATTCTGAGGCTTATCCATTTCAACTGCTTTTGGGGTACCATCCTAGATCACAACTGCTACCAGACGATCACAAGGGAGTTCAAAACTCCATAATAAAACTCCCTGCAGATTCCCAGCAAAGGTTTCAACAAATTGTCAAGATCCAATACCAAATTAAATTTCATCCTCAAGAGGCGCAACATAACTGATTTTTAAATTTATGGTGTTTATTTATTGTTTTAATGTTTTACATGTATGCATTTATTTATTTCACATGGAACTTTTTATTGTAAGCTTCTATTGTTGCTTCAGTGAGATGGGTGGGTAGAAATTTAATAAGTAAATAAATAAAAAGATAGTGCTACTGTATATAACCTCTTCATATTAATGCAACACGAGTTTTAGTTCAAATTCATGCTTCTGAAAGTCAGTAATCCCTCTTGAGTTTTGCTCTGTTTGTGAGGGTCAGAACTGGCAGGGTGGAAAAATGAGAAGCTGGGATCAGATGAGACCATCCAGAAAAGCTATAAACAGGCCATACAGTTTCATCAAAAGAATAAGAAAAAGAAATTCAGGATTTTAACTTTGGAAAGTATGGAGATTTTGGAATAGATCCTTAACCTCTACAAAAGCTAACTTTGTTGCAGCTAAAGTTGCTTGTATATCTTATCTACTCAAATCACATTCTTAACTACCCATGAAAGTGTCAGGTTCCTAGAGAATTACTGTACTATCTTGGGAGCAATAAAGGACAATACTTTAAGAATGTTAAGGGAGCATTCTTGCTTTACAGTAACTTTCCCCAAACTGATTCCCTCCAGATGTGTTGAATTACAACCATCATCATTTCCAGCTACCATAGCCAGCATGTTGCTTTGGGGCCTTTTATCAAACCAATTTAATCAGTTGGCCCTGAAGAAGAACAGCTGGCTGAGGAGGGCAGGATGCAGCAATGAAAGATGAACCAACTTAAATTTCTGCAATATCTGATGCCACTTCTGTAATCGAGCTGCATCTTACTCTTACTACAGTTGAAGGTGAGCCACACATTAATTTCCTTAATTTATGTAGGAATTGGTCTAACACTAAGAGCTTTGGGTGGTTAAGGTTTAATAACAACAAAAAAACAGTCAGAATGTTCTGTCTTGATCCCTCGGTTATATGACTTTAATTTTTAAAACCTTTAATTCCTTTTGGGTGGTACAAGTCTATCCTGGATCATCCTAATGAAACTGGGGAATTTAAATTACCTTTCTAAAAATATTGTTTTTATTCCAGCCAGTTTTGGCCTGTCTGAGAGGGCAGAAATGTCCAGGGTCTCACGTGTGACAGATATGTAAACAGAACAAATCTGAACCTCAACTTCTGTATGCACATGGGATTGGGGAGGGGAGTGTGGGTGTGTGTATGTGTGTGTGTGTATACACACACAGACACACACACACATACCTGAAATAAATGAATGAATATATATATATATATATATATATGGTGTATGAGGTTCATTTCAGGTTTCTCTATGTTTCTCTTTTTGCCCTTTCACTTGGCGGTCTAAGCCCTAATGAAGAATTGATTTGCAGAAAAGATTGCAGATGATAGTGAAAGAACGACAGGAAATGCCTTGTATGCATGAAAGGAAAGCCCTTTATAATTAATGCTGAATAAACAAAAGCTTTTGTCTGTAAACACTTTTAATTAGAAAAGGGCTAAAATGAAAGCTCCTTGGCCACCTCACTGAAAAGGATTAGTGTCAATTCAAGCCCTGCCTAATCAGCAAATAAGAGGCCTCTGGTATTCGAAAAGCCCACAGCTCTGGGACCCTTCTCAGCTTCCACCTCAAGGCATTGTGATTGCAAAGCCCTCTTCTTGGAGCTCAATAGAGGATCAATATTTGCCTGTGCGCTCATAGACAGCAGAGGAGGGGAAAAGAAAGAAACCCTCGACACAGACAGCATCTGTATTTGAACAAACTACCTTTCAACACACAGCAGACTTCCAACAAAGAGATCTCAAAAGTTGACAAAAAAAGGAACGAAGTCAACTTGCATCAGAATTATTCTAATGTTTGTTTAGCAAGAGGCAAGTAGGTCTTAGGAAAGAAATGTGTAGATTAAGTGATTTCACAAAATGGAACACACTATTAAAAATCTATTCCATGATGGAATCACTGAATGGGCCAAATTATTAGCAAATTAGGCTGCGGCAGAGAACTCAAATATAATTTAATAGTTAATAAATGATTTTTTTTCAGAGAAGATTTTTTTTCCAGTACAGAAAAGTAAAAAATACCAATGTGTTACAAAATGTGTTATCTATGTGTCTAAGGAGGTGCATCGGAATTTAATAATCATGATCTGAAGCTAAAGAATTTAAAATGGTTGCTTACTTAGGAAGCAGCAGGCAGATTTGAATGTGCTCTATTTTGATTCTGATTCTACATTAAGTTCTATTTTTTTCCAAAGTTTATTCCCATTGGAACAGAGGGAAATAGAGAAGCCATATTAAGACAAAAACAAACACCATAAAAGATTCTTGGATGTAGTGGTTGATAAGCTTGCCTTCAAATTTGAGATCAGTCTGTTACCACTATCAAACAACTGGAATACTCTACCTGACTCTGTGGTTTCTTCCCCAAACCCCAAAAACTTTAACCTTAGACTGTCTACTATTGACCTCACCCCTTTTCTAAGAGGTCTGTAGGGGGCGTGCATAAGTGCACCAATGTGCCTACCATCCCTGTCCTATTGTTTCTTTTTATTTTTCTTATATGTATCCATTTCATGTATTTATGACTATGTTTATACTTATATTTATTATCTTGTAAGTGATTGACAAATAAAAAAAACTTAAAGAATGGGAGAAACCATAGAGGCTGAAAAAGACCTTCCGTTTAACTATTTGTTCCATGTTTATTATTATCAATCTATTTTCCTAATTATTTTGTGAAAAATCTCAGTAAGTTCACCCCCCCATAGTTCCTTACAAACATACTTCCTTTTGCACAGCAATCAATCAATGTAGCCATATAAAATTTGGGTGACCTATGCACATTTTCGTACATCCATCCCAAAATAATGGAGTTAGAGATAATTAAAATAGAAATCAGAAATCCTTAAAAGTTGGAAACTGCACCAATTTATAGGAATTGTAGCTCCTTCCTCTGATGAGTTTGCTTATTGTAAATTTCACCCTATTCTGCTGAAAATCAAAACAACTAGAACCTCTGTAGTTCACATTTTCCCATGAAGAATAGAGCTCATTCTCATTTGGTTGCCTCCTTCCAGAATCATTTGGATGAGATCATTTTTAGAACTTGTCTGGACACACTGCTCAAGAATGGATCCAAAATTAGAGACAACCAGTTCAAATCAACAAGGTAGCCCCACGTTTCATGAAACTAAGTGGCTATGATAATTGTGCACAAAAGACTAATAAAAGGCAGGGCACTCTTCACCGATTGCCAAATATTTTCATCACATCTGATGTTACTTGATATATGGCTCTTAATTGAGAATTTTCATTTAGCTACAGAAATAATTTTTCTCTAGATATTGAATGTTATTTCAGCAATAAACTTTCTTGGATGGCCACCCACATCAAAGACAGGAAATCTTTGGCTTTATTAGTTTTCTTTTTTTCTTGTAACATTAATAAATGAACGATTGTTTCCAATGAGAAAAATGCTTTCATTTCATATGGGTAAAACTCTAGCTCAAAATACTTTGAAACGCCACTTCTATAAAACTTCTTGTGGTTATTTAAGAGCATAAACTCTGAAACATAATTAATACACCTTTACGGCTTTACATCTACAGCCAATAAAAGAAATGGGTATCAGTTGTCTTACTGCTATTGTTTTCAGTCAATAGCTTGAGAGCTTCCAGAGTTTCCATGGGTGAAGAATAATATATTATTCTGGGTATTTTACTTTGCCTTTTAAGTTTATTTGTTTTTCCTCCTCTCCTTCCTTCTCCACTCCCCATTTGTGAGTATGTGTACTCTAGGGTTGTGTGGGACTTTGAAAAGCCACTTTGATTCATGAAGCTATAATAAAAGTGCTCCTTCGAAGGAGCCTTCTGGAGGGAAGCAGCACTTGTATGTGAGGGGCCCGATCAGAACAGTCATGCAGCTTTGATCCACATGCTAAAAGCCTTCCATAGGCAGCCAAACTGATCTCAGGTAGAGTGGTAAGCAAGTCACTGTGTTAAGTGGGGATACCGCAATTAACTAGATAATGGTGATGATTCATACTGAGGTTACACTTTTGAGGGGAAACAGCAGAGTCATTGACTAAGTCTCTCTCTCTCTCTCTCTTTCTCTCCACTCTCTCCCTCTTTCCACCCATATCCTGTCTCCATCCACCTTAAAAAGGAAAACCAATTGATAATATAGTTCAATATTTGTATTTGATACTACCTGAATGACATCAAATAAATTAAAATATAGAAATTTGTAAAATCCTTGATATAATTAGTTTATAGCACTTGTAAAGTCACCTTGGGTATGTCCTAAAATCATCTTGGTTCTACTTACTGTCTCTTAATCAGTGGCGGGATTCAAAAATTTTACTACTGGTTCTGTGGGCGTGGCTTGGTGGGCATGGCAAGGGAAGGATTCTCCAGTCAAGAGGTAGGATTTGCCGGTTCTCCAAACTACTCAAAATTTCCGCTACTGGTTCTCCAGAACTGGTCAGAACCTGCTGAATACCACCTCTTCTCTTAATCCTTTCAGTAGGGATATGTGTCTGTAACAATGAAGAAGCAGTCCATTTCAGGGATATTTAACCTCCTCCAAAGAAAAGCAAATTTGTGCAAAATAGTGTGAAACAATGTGGGTTTCTAATGAAACTTCAGATCCATATGTTCCTTTTTACAAGAGACAACTAGACTTTCTGTTTTTCTTTGAAGAAGTTTTGCTTCTCATTCAAGAAGCTTTTTCAGCTCTGACTGGAAGGGAAATGGAAGGATTTATTTATTTATTTATTTATTTATTTATTAATTAATTAATTAATTAATTAGATTTATATCCCACCTCACTTCCCCCAAAGGGGAACTCGAGGATTGACTGGATGGTGGGGAATTGACTCTGACTGGATGGTGGGGAATGGAAGGAGTGGGGAAATCACCTTTGAGACAACCATGACTTGGATGACTGAGAATCTCTAGACATTCAGATCCATATATTGCTATGAACATCCCATAAATCGTAATTCTCTTTCAGACGTATACATTTCAATGCCCAGAATTCTTAGCAGTGGTTGTAGAATTCAGTAGTTGGTCTACATACCAGAAGAAGACCTAGTTTGGAGAAGGATGTGATAAGGAGGGAAAAGAGGGGAGCAGACAGAAAGAGAAAGGGTTTTGTGGAATTCAAACCAATGAATGAAGCCCTCCCAAAGAGTGTTGATAAATTATAATGGGGACATAGTGCAAAGGGGAATCCCACTAGACTAGACCAATATTTTTCACTTTTCTATGAAGCAACTGCTTCTTCATTTGTTATACCCTATTAATAATTTCCCATATACAAAGATCCACAGATAGAAGGAAGGAAAAAAAGAGCAATACAAACTGCCTTTTGCTTGCAGCAATTATTCCCCTCTTTTTTGTGTCTGATGATATGCCAAAAGCAGATGTCATTTGTAATACACCTTTCCAAATATAAATTTTCTTCAAAGTGCACCATTTCACAAAGAGGTATGTCATACATTAACCCTCAAGAAAAAAAAATCTCATAGTTTCAGATTAAGATATAGCTTTGAAAACAGAAGGATCCTGACAGCCAAGTCAACACTGAAAATGACAAAATTCAGCATGTAGCCTTTGTGTGAAAATAGACACACAGTTGGAAACAGAAAATTATGAGTTTAATTTTCTCTTATTCAAGGAAAGTGGAGTTGCTGAAGAGGCAAAGAGTGATGTTGAAGCAGTCAATAGTAAGCCTCACTTTTAACCTGGTCTCCTCCACATGTGTTGGACCATTTCCCAATACCCCCTAGTCAACATGGCCATTGGTGTGGAAACTTTCAGCATGGAACAGATTCGGTTGAACAAGGAAGCTTTAACTGTCCCAACAGGCCACAATTGCAAAGGAGTCTGCATGTGTTTCTTCAACATTTACGATGAGGTCAGCATTTCTGAGAACAAGATGTAAAGCCAACTGGTAGTTTGCCAGCACCAGGTTTTTCTTTAAAAAAAAACTTATTTCCAAACATTAGCAAAAAAAAAGTAAAGATGTTTAGCCAAGTTCAGAGCAGAAGACTTCCCTGGCTATGGAATATTTATCCTGTTCAACAAAGTACACTAATATTTAGCCAGACTGGACACATTTCAGAGGTTGCTGGTGAACATTCACTCCATAGGACAGAAACTTATCCTTTTGAAAGGACTGGTGTATACATATGTATATATGTATCAATGTGCATAATGGAATTGTCTTTTCAGCACACAAAATAACTGTATTAAAATTTAATTGCCATGAAAACTTCACATATTTTAAAGATTAACTAAGCCTCAGTTAAAACATCCATTACAAAGTAGATATTTGAAAACTCAGATCACTTTTGGATACAGAAACACTGTAGAAAATAAAATGTTTGAATTTCATTGCCTTTTTGGCAGTCTGAATGGTCAGTAAATTAATGCAAAAGTGGGAAAGTAAAATGAAATAAATAAAAATGAAATAAAATAAAAAAATAAAAAGTAATTAAAAAATAATAAACATGACATAAAATAACATAAAAAATAAAATAAAAATAAAATAAAATAAAATAAATGTACCTTAAAATAAAATAAAATAGAATAGAATAAAGACACCTGTTCTGTTCATCTGTGGATAGAATTAGCCCTGCAGTCCCAGTTTAGAAACACAGATACTAGCACACTGCTGGCACTCTTCACTTTAGAGCAACTGTATAGCAAACAACATACAACAACATTCTAATGACATGTCCCACCCATCTCATCAGGGACTCTGTGCTGGTGGATTCTGCATGATACCAGATCTCCAGGTTGAAGACCTGGTCTTGCCAACAAAATGCCAGAATGAAGCGGAGATTGTGCATGTAACATTTCTCCAAGTTTTTGATGTGCCTTTAGTACAGAGTCCAGGACACACATCCATATAAGAGAGAAGAGATAACCACAGTTCTTTAAACTTTTAGCTTTGTGGTGCTATGGATGTTGTGTTGTTTGAGCTCTCTAGGACGCAGTTAGAGATGATGCTTCCAAATATTTGAAACAATTTACATCTGTCAGTTGGGTGTCATCAACAGTGATTTTTGGTTCTATAGTTTTGGCATTTGGCATGGACTGGTAAAGTACTTTAATTTGTTCAGGCGAATAGTCAAGCCAAAGAGCATACCAACAAGTATTTGTTCAGCATCAACTGTCTTTGAGTGCCAGAAGCAAACAATCATATACATACACATCGGCAAGATCCACAGCAAAACCTGATATGCAAACATTGTTGACCCATGAGCAGTTATGCCCTGATAGCTTCTGCATTGTAAGTCATAATATTAGCATCATAACATCATGATTTGTTTATTAGATTTATCTCCTGCCTTACCTCTATGAGCTTAATGTAATATACTCCCACCTCAATAATTTCCTTACAGCAACCCTGTGAGATAAGTTGGCTATGAGAGCGTGACTAGCCAAAAGTCACCCAGTGTGTTCCCACTGTCACCATTGCATACACATACACAAACAAGAGAGGGAGAGAAAATTAAGATTGCCTAAGGCAAAAGACCACAAGGTTTTTGCCACCCTATTTCTAGGTACAGAAGCCAAGTAGAATGACTTCATTTCAAGTCACAAGAAAGCTGAGAACACTTAGATTTTTATTTTAAAAGTTTGTGGACAATATTTTTATTTTAATAATTACTTCTTATCCTTTCATAATGACTGTCTTCATTTATTTGTTGCTTTTTTTAATTGTACATCACACAGAGTCACTTTGAGATGAGCAGCCATATAAATGTGATAAATAAACAAACAGACAATCAGTGTCCAGTGACACTCAGTGACATTATCATACAATCTGTCTCACTGTATGACCACGATTTTCTGATGCATGCAATGTTACTTTTCCTTCCTCTTTCCCTTCCGTAGATGCCCAGGAAACATAATGTAAGTGTTCCAATATCTCATCTCCACATTCCACTGTGGTAAGTAGTAGCGCCCCTCTGATATATGTTATTTCCATCTGCAAGCAAATAAATTTCAATTCTTTGTCTGCAGAAATTATGTACTTGGGCTTGCTTCATTTAATTCCATTCATTAGCTTTGGCTGACATTGGCGGATGATGATTTGGTTTAAAATGAAATGTTCCAAAGAGAATTCCATTCTTTTTACACACACACACACACACACACACACACACACACACACACAGGAGGGAGGGAGGGAGAGAGGGAGGGAGGGAGGGAGAGAGAGAGAGAAAGAATGAAAAACAATAGTAATTTTAATGCAACATGTAATAACTTTCTATTGGGTAGAAATGTTCAATACTTGGCTGAGGTCTCTAAATCTAAAATGTGCAGAGGAAAATTATCAATGTTAATATGCAGGAGGGATATAATGAAAGATAACTACTGTGTTTTGGACCAAGTTTCATCTTCCCCAAAATACGAAGATTTTCTTGGCTAATTCAGTTTCCACATGTGTATATGCTTTTACTGGCCAAGTAAAGACAGGCCTCAATTCAATTTGCACATTTCTGATGCAGAGACAATTCGGTATTGCAATATTTACACATTTTGTTCTACCTACTGGATGAAACAGGGGCTCAGTTGGTGGGTGTTGTTTTTGAACTGTGTCTTTTTATACAGTTTTTAATCTGTAAACCAGATTCATTCAGATAGTTAGATGGGAAATGTACACATTTGGTGAATAAAATAAAATAAATAAGCAAGCATAACTTGCAAATTCATCTTGAATTGCATTGGAAAGTTTTGCTTCTCTCTTTTTACACTGAATATATATTGAGGATTTGAGGGCATTCTGGTTGCAACATCTGTCACCTCATTGATTGCTAGGGTTGATTCAGATGATCTAGCTAGCTAGGCTCTTTATAGACCTTTAAAAGCAGTGCGTAACAGATTGATCTTGGACCACTGAATTGAATAAGACAAACATATGTTTTTCTGGAATTTTTCCCTTAGTTCCGAGTGTTTAGGATTGCTTCTTTATGCATGCTTGACTGCTTATAACCACAACAAATTTAAATACAATTTGGAGCCAGGTTCAAATCCAAGCACAAAGA